>CM059206.1:9097178-9817178 GCA_030347435.1 Clarias fuscus | reverse complement strand
CACACACACACCATACACACACCATACACCATACACACACACACCATACACCATACACACACACACAATACACCATACACACACCATACACCATACACCATACACACACCATACACCATACACCATACACACACCATACACCATACACACACCATACACCATACACCATACACCATACACACACCATACACCATACACCATACACACACCATACACCATACACCATACACACACCATACACCATACACCATACACACACCATACACCACACACACACCATACACCATACACACACACACACACACACACAATACACCATACACACACACACAATACACCATACACACACACACAATACACCATACACACACACACAATACACCATACACACACACACAATACACCATACACACACACACAATACACCATACATACACACACAATACACCATACACACACACACAATACACCATACACACACACACACACACACACACACACACACACACACACACACACACACACACACACACACACACCATACACACACACACACACACACACACCATACACACACACACACACACCATACACACACACACACACACCATACACACACACACACACCATACACCCCACACACCATACACACACACACACACCATACACACACACACACACCATACACACACACACACCATACACACACACACCATACACACACACACACCATACACACACACACACCATACACACACACACACCATACACACACACACACACACCATACACACACCATACACACACACACACACCATACACCCCACACACCATACACACACACACACACCATACACACACACACACCATACACACACACACCATACACACACACACACCATACACACACACACAATACACCATACACACACACACAATACACCATACACACAATACACCATACACACAATACACCATACACACACAATACACACACCATACACACACCATACACACACACACACCATACACACACACACACACCATACACACACACACAATACACCATACACACACACACAATACACCATACACACACACACCATACACCATACACACACACACACACCATACACACACACACCATACACACACACACACACCATACACACACACACACACCATACACACACACACACCATACACACACACACCATACACACACACACACACACACACACACCATACACACACACACACACCATACACCATACACACACACACACACCATACACCATACACACACACCATACACCATACACACCATACACCATACACACCATACACCATACACACCATACACCATACACACACACACCATACACACACACACACCATACACACAGCATACACACACCATACACACAGCATACACACAGCATACACACACACAATACACACACACAATACACCATACACACACACACAATACACCATACACACACACACCATACACCATACACACACACACACACCATACACACACACACACACCATACACACACACACACCATACACACACACACACACACACACACACACACCATACACCATACACACACACACACACCATACACCATACACACACCATACACCATACACACACACCATACACCATACACACCATACACACACACACCATACACACACACACCATACACACACACACACCATACACACACACACACCATACACACACCATACACACACCATACACACAGCATACACACACCATACACACACCATACACACACCATACACACACACAATACACCCCATACACCATACACACACACCATACACCATACACACACACACCATACACCATACACACACCATACACCATACACACACACACACACCATACACACACACACACACCATACACCATACACACACACACCATACACACACCATACACACACACCGTACACACACACCATACACACACACCATACACACACACCATACACACACACCATACACACACACCATACACACACCATACACACACACCATACACACACACACACACCATACACCATACACACACACACACCATACACCATACACACACACACACACCATACACACACACACATACACACACACACATACACACACACCATACACACACACACACACACACACACCATACACACACACACACACACACACACACACACCATACACACACACACACACACACACACCATACACCATACACCACACACACACACCATACACCATACACCACACACACCATACACCACACACCATACACACACACACACACACACCATACACACACAATACACCATACACACACAATACACCATACACACACACACACCATACACACACACACACCATACACACACACACACCATACACACACACACAATACACCATACACACACACACAATACACCATACACACACACACAATACACCATACACACACACACACACACAATACACCATACACACACACACAATACACCATACACACACACACACACAATACACCATACACACACACACACACAATACACCATACACACACACACACACAATACACCATACACACACACACACACAATACACCATACACCATACACACACACACACCATACACCATACACACACACACACCATACACCATACACACACACCATACACCATACACACACACACCATACACACACACACCATACACACACACACCATACACACACACACCATACACACACACACCATACACCATACACACACACACACCATACACACACACACACCATACACCATACACACACACACACACCATACACCACACACACCATACACCACACACACCATACACACACACACAATACACCATACACACACACACAATACACCATACACACACACACAATACACCATACACACACCATACACCATACACACACCATACACCATACACACACCATACACCATACACACACACACCATACACAGACACACCATACACCATACACACACACACACCATACACCATACACACACCATACACACACACACACACACCATACACACACACACACCATACACCACACACCATACACCACACACCATACACACACACACACCATACACACACACACACCATACACCACACACCATACACCACACACCATACACACACACACACCATACACACACACACACCATACACACACACACACCATACACACACACACAATACACCATACACACACACACAATACACCATACACACACACAATACACCATACACACACACAATACACCATACACACACACAATACACCATACACACACACAATACACCATACACACACACACACACCATACACACAATACACCATACACACAATACACCATACACACAATACACCATACACACAATACACCATACACACACACACCATACACACACACACCATACACACACACACCATACACACACACACACCATACACACACACACACCATACACACACACACACCATACACACACACACACCATACACACACACACACCATACACACACACACACCATACACACACACACACCATACACCATACACACACACCATACACACACACACACCATACACCATACACACACACACACCATACACCATACACACACACACCATACACCATACACACACACACACCATACACACACACACACCATACACACACACACCATACACACACACACACCATACACACACACACCATACACACACCATACACACAGCATACACACACACCATACACCCCATACACACACACACCATACACACACACACCATACACACACACACCATACACCATACACACACACACCATACACCATACACACACCATACACCATACACACACACACACACCATACACCATACACACACACCATACACCATACACACACACACCATACACACACCATACACACACCATACACACACCATACACACACACCGTACACACACACCATACACACACACCATACACACACACCATACACACACACCATACACACACACCATACACACACACACACACACACACACACACACACACCACACACACACCACACACACACCATACACACACACACACACCATACACACACACACACACCATACACCATACACACACACACCATACACACACACACCATAAACCATACACACACACACACCATAAACCATACACACACACACACCATAAACCATACACACACACACACCATACACCATACACACACACACACCATACACCATACACACCATACACCATACACACACCATACACACACACCATACACACACACACACACACACACCATACACACACACACACACACACACCATACACACACACACACACACACACCATACACACACACACACACACACACCATACACACACACACACACACCATACACACACACACACACACCATACACACACACACACACACACACACACACACACACCATACACACACACACACCATACACACACACACACCATACACACACACACACACACACACACACACACACCATACACACACACACACACACACCATACACACACACACACACACCATACACACACACACCATACACCATACACACACACACACACACCATACACACACACACACCATACACACACACACACCATACACCATACACACACACACCATACACACACACACACCATACACCATACACACCATACACCATACACACACACACACACACAGTCAAACTCACTGTCTCGCGGGACGAGATTATCGCAGCCTGTGAGTCTTGGCCCTAATACCCTCTACATCATCCTATAGACAACATCATCACTCACCATGCTCGTGGCTAATTGCTCCAATTTGCTAAATCCCTCTCCACTTGTGCTCAGTCGATTGCAATTTCACCCCATCTCAGTGGAACATTCAGGTACTCTGTTTTTTTTTTTTCCTCCCTTCCTCTTTTTTTGACTGCCCATTTGCTTTTAGTTTGACTGAGACTGAACTCATTTTACCAAAACTGTATGCTCTGTCCATAACTACTTCACTAAACAAATGAAAAACCCAGCTATGGCTTTACAAAAGGTTTAGACTCTTGAGAATTTGGCTCATGTATAGAAGGAAAAAAGAGAAACCAAACATTTAAGATTTGAACTTTACATTTACAGAAGCTAAACCAGGTAGGATGTGAAATATTGTTGTTTAAACAGCACTTTTCTCAGTTTAATTAAAACTTCTGTTATATCTAGGCTTAGAATATATATTATACAAGTTATAATATATAATTAGGCTTATAATTAGGCTTTGAATAAAATTATAGTTACTCTTATAGTTCGTTTTATAACTACATAATGATTATAGTTACGAATTATTACAACAACTTTAATATTATCTTGTTTACAGTGAGCATTCAAATACAACAAGGTATACTGTACTGTTTTAGGAAAGCAAACTACAGTATAAGGTGTTGTAATGCGGCCCAACAGGAAAGGGAGTTACTATCGACACCCTGAAGTTGACTATTTTTCAATGACTGCACATCCTAAAGTGTTAACTCTTACACTTACCAGTTTTAACGTCATGGGATACGTAACGAGTTACATTTACTCTGTTACATTTACTTGAGTAACTTTTTGAAAAAAAAAATTACTTCTATGAATAGTTTTACTGCACCACGTTTTTACTTTTACTTGAGTAGATTTGTGAAGAAGAAATGCTACTCTTACTCCGCTACATTCGGCTGCACTCGACTCGTTACTTTTCTAACCATTTATTCGACGCTTTAGATATTCTTTGTGTTTGCCAGAGAAATGCAGCTGGTGGATCTACCACATGACTGTGTTTCACCAATCAGATGTAGCAACAATAATCACATGACTCTGTTTGACCAATCAGCCGCAATAACAATAACTGCATGGAGTCACATGACCACACAGAAGGGGAGGAGTCTTCAGCAGTGATAGACAGTGAAGCAATATGTTGCGGTTAGTTTAGCTGTTTTATTTAAATGTTGCAATCTTAACATATATAATTAGCAAATAAACTAGAGGCTAAAATATACAACATTTTCTTACATTTGTTCTGCTGGACACAGTTTATGGTGAAGTAAGAGCTCTTGTACAAATGATCTAATTTTATTTTATTTTCTACTGAGTCATTTGCAGGGCAACAGTATATACAGTATATCTTACACTGGAAATAGTTACACTGTTCAAACAGACATGTGTTACCTACAGTAGGGATTTATTTCAAAAGCTTTATACTGTGAAAAAAGTGAGATTAGGAAATCTGTGTTTCTTATTCCTTAATTTGCTATTTTGTAAAGATATTTATAGATAGTTTTATTCATTTATTTTATTAACTTTAATTTATTTTATTTTATTATTTGGAAATGTCACAATTTGTACATTATGTTATCATTTCGTATGACTGCTTACATAATAAATAAAAAATAAAAAAATCGGACATTACGATGAAACAGTTAATCAGTACTTGAGTAGTTTTTTCACCGAATACTTTTTACTCTTACTAGAGTAATATTTTGGATGACTACTTTTTACTTCCACCTGAGTAATATTATTTTGAAGTACAGCTACTCTTATTTGAGTACATTTTTTGGCTACTCTACCCACCTCTGCATGGGACATCTGTGAAACAAGTTCCTTCCTGTTATCACTTGTGTTATAGCAGGTATAAACTGTCATTCCTTCTCCAGCCTGTCTCTATTTGTATCTCAGGAGGTTGAGAGGAGTCCAGCTTGTTATGCTACCGAGAAACACAAGCAGCAAGTGCAGGTTGTCATGCTACCGAGAAACCACCGAGAAAGACCTTCCCTGAAGACTTTTACAGAAGACTTTCATGGAGAAACTTAAAAGGGACAGCTTAACCTTTGTAGGGGTTGCAAGGAGACATTAACTGAATAACATTAACTGAATATCTCTTTAAAGTCTCGGAAAGCTGCACCGTGTCAACTAATACAAATTTTTGTAATCACCATCCAAGTCAAGTGACTATAGAAACGACAACATTTTACAATTAGGGAATTCACTCTTTAATGGGAAAAGTTTACAGCAAGAGTATAATAAACCTGCAATTTACCTTGCGACAAAAACTACCATGAGGTTTGTGCTACAATGGCCATTCAAGTGAATGAAAACTGATTGACGTTTACAGAAGTTTTTACGCAGAGTATAGTGCTGAGACTTTTAGCCGCGGTAAAACATCTGACTGGTACAAACATAGTACCAATATAATAATAATAATATACTTCAAACTCTTTGCTCTATACAGTGTCACCTGTGTGCGTGTGTGTGCGTGCGTGCGTGCGTGTGTGTGTGTGTGACAACAGGCATTCAGAGATGCTCAGATCTACTAAAGTAATAAGAAAGAATAAGGTTGTTGTTAGGTGGACACTAAGAGAAGGTTCATTAACTGTGATGCGATTGCTGCCTCTTTCAGCAAAGCAAACACATGAAAGCCTGTGCCTGGGCCATCCCGGCTCTCCCATACATTTTCATTTACATAAAAGCAGTGAAAAGGAGGAAAAGAGATGCATGAAGAAGAAAAAAAAGGAGAAGTGGATGGAACATCTTTATACCAGCCCAAGTTAACAATTTTCCACTTGATTTAAGGTAGGCTGGAAAGTCTCTGGGGCCTATTAGAAGAGCTTTCTACTGGCCACAAAGCAGAACGAGTCAGCACATTTCACAATTTTACATTACAGAGCGAGAGAAAGAGAGAGAGAGAGAGAGAGAGAGAGAGAGAAAGACTGTGCAATATAAGCTATGAAAACACCTCAAAGGATAGAAGGAGTAAAAAGAGATGAAGAAACAGATGCAGTAATTGTGAGATGAGGCAAAAGAAACAGGAAGTAAAAGTGACGGAGATGAAGAGCCAAAGTGGGAGAGTATCAGAAAAACAAGAGACAGACAGTGAAGGCAAGGCAGTAGAAGAGAGATGAAGAGAAGGGGGGGAAAAAAGAGGGGGAGAGAATTGGAGAGGATGAGAGCGTGCTTTAACCCTTGCTCCGCTGGCATATCCATCGCTGGCCTCTCGCCTGTACTGCCGTCATCAGCACTTTTTCACGTCCATAATTACAGCGTGCTATCCATCATATCTGAGACAGTGCTTTTGGGACGGCGCAAAATTACAGACCTAAGCACTTCGGCTAATAGAATAAATATTAATATCTCTCTCTTTATATATTCGCATTTCACCCCAAATATTTAAATGAGCCCTGACAGTGGGACAATGCATTTGTTACGATGGAGAAAAAAAGAAGAGATGGACAAATATGGAAAAAGAGGGAGGAAAGAACGGAAGTAACATGAACAAAGGCACAAGGATGAAGAGAGGTGAGTAGAGAACCAAATCAAAATGAGAAGACGATGTTAGGACAAAACAGCTTGGAATTGCTCAGACACACAACAACCCCGCAAAAGCCTTTGCATGATATGGTTTCAAATGAAATGAAATAACCAGCAACAAGTAGGTTAGTGTAGTGCAAATCAATAAAGGGGGGCTGCTTGTTAAGGAACATGTAGAAAGGACAAGTCCTCTGATGATTGATGATGATTTGTTAATCATTTGAAGACTCAATGAAGACTTTTCTTATTTTAATAAAGACAATCTGCGGTTAAAACTCTTAACCTAGACAGGTACAGTAATTACACACCACAACAAACAATAAAACACTATGTAAAGAAGAACACTAACAACTTTGGGTTGTGCTGTTATAGAAATTACCCCAGGGTTGTAGACTAGTACTAGATGATGTGACCTCAAATCAATATCATGATTTTTTTCCCCCTCACAACTCACTGACATGGTTTGTACTATAAATATACCCAACTTTTAAAGCTGCAATATTTTTTCTAATTTAAGAGTTCTCCACAATGCTTCCAGGTCACAGACTGGACAAGGCGGAGTCAGGTGACTTCACACGTGGTATGTTTTTAAAGAGACATGAACACACAGTGGAAAAAGTACTTTTTCCCAGGGGGCAAGGTACACTCTAGACAAGGTGGCAATTTATCGCGGGGGAAAGTATTAATATAAGTTTTTTTTAAAAATGAATAAACAATTGACATGGGCAATATTATGTCAATTAGAAGTTCCGAATGTTATTTTCGATTCATTTTCAAATAATTTCCAAGATCTTTGTGTGAAACTCTTAAGAGTATGTGTGTCAAAGTGTCATTCCTCAGACCACACCAACTGTATATTGTCATATTTAATAATTGTCCAAAGTTTCTGTTATCATTTCAATTTACATTTATTATAGCAGTTGTAAACAGTAACTCCTTAACCAACATATCGGTTTTCTCTATGTCATGTAAAAAAAAAAAAAAAAAGAAATAATAAAAGGAAAAAAGAAAACTGTGATGGATTGGCATCCTGTCCAGGGTGTACCCCACCTCGTGCCCCAAGATTGATAGGTTCCCAGGCCCCCCGTGGCCCTGTATACCGGATTAAGCGGTATTGATAATGAATGAGTGAGTAAGAAAAGAAAAAACAAAGTTGGTTACTGGTCACTCTTTCCATTTTTAAGCTTTACCATGTCACGGTGAGATTTTTTTTGTTAATCTATTTATTGTTAGCTTTATATTATATGAATACGTTTTAACACAGTACTACTAATGTTATCAATAAAAATGTCACTGCTGACATTTTTTTTTAAAGAATGTATTTAATTGGAAGATTAGGTAAATATTTTTGGTACCACAAAAATAAAAAATAAAAATAATAGAGTAATCGAATATCTAAGTAATTGTTCGTTGCAGCGCTAGGAATCACCCTGCCTGAATGTACAACATACTACAGCATGATGATCTTTCAGTGCTGTCATCATGGGCAGCATTTAAGCCAGTAACCTATAAGATGCATGCATGCCAGGAGAAGTGCTTTATTAGGGGTGTGTGTTGAGAGTTGGACATGCTGCAGTGCTGAGTGAGTGTGTTACCTTCTCTCCCTGAGGACAGTAGCCCCTGATGAAATCCTGACACACGGCAGCTTTGCGAGACACGTAAACGTGGCTGTATGGGCAGTTACTGTTGTTGCAAATTCCTTTTAAGTAGTACGAACACACAGGCATCTAAAGAGAGAGAGAGAGAGACGGAGATAGTGAATGATTAACGGGACTGAGAAATATATTTAATAGCTTATTACTAAGCTTAAAAAGATTTAATAGCTTATTTACTAAGCTGTTTAGGACTGTCGGGTGTGTCTGAAGAAGAGAATGCCAGGCGAGAGGCTCACAGGCAAGTAAGCAAGGCAGCAAACGTGTCTCATTTATACCTTTTAAAAAATAAACATGATAACCCTTTGCAAGCTTGTCTATATATTTCTATTTGCTGCAATAACTGTGTATAAATTACTGGTTAAAACGTGTTTCGTATTTCACGCTCCTAATGCAGACTCAGTAAATATGCATGTGTCATTGGCACATTAATGAATTTCGTTTGCAGACGTTGAGTTTGTGAATATTATCTGCATGTATGAATAATCAGAATGTGAAAACGTGTAATCGAGCTTTTTCCAAGCTTGAAATAGATGCAGGACGAGCGGGGTGGCGAGAGGACAGCAAGGGTAATCTGAACCCCTTTATGTGGAATCTCATCTCAATGAGGGTCATATCATTTCTGTCTAATTAACTGCTACAGAAATATTTACCCAAGCAGGGGCTTGTAGTGCTCGCATGACGTGTTTATGTGCAGAGCACAGGAATGGTCACTGCACATCTCCGTCGGCGGTCAAGAGGGGTGGGGAGAACGAGGCGTCCAGTTTCGGATGCGATCGAGTGCTGATTGGTGGGAGGGGTGAGAAATGTACTCGGCTGGTTTTGGTTTCAGGCCCGAACTCAAGCCGCGCTCCTTTGGATATACATGTGAAATAAGGAGCAGGGATAAATTCAGCTAGAGAACAGAGAAAGGGGGAGACGAGGGGTAGTGAGCGGGGTTACGACCGGCAGATGGGGGAGGTGACATTGCTCGTTTAAGTCGGGCTGGCAGCTGGCCTCGTGACGCTTAGCGAAAGGGAGGATGACGACCGTCACAGGTGCAGTGGGCGTGAGAGTGAATGAGAGTGAGCGAGGCCACTGCGTGCAACATGACCGAGAGTCTCAACAAGTGTTTGTGAGGGAGTGTGTTTGTGGATTCCTAAGGAAAGTGAAGACTCTCGAAGGGACAGCTATTTTCTGCCAGACAAACAACAAGTGAGACAGGTGTCCACCCGTCACCAAGCGAAGGAAGTCTTAGGGGAAATCTTTAGATTATGCCATAAGCCAGAATGCAAACATTGCTCTCATATATGTAAACCGGCTCTCTTCTCCCTCAGGAACACTTCTTCTCAGAGATATACACGTCATGTGCTTGGTCTTTAGCTATGCGCACACATGGTCAAGTAATGTGAATCTATTTAGCTTGGAATAGAACACAAGACTAACAAGTAAACAACTAGTAACGACTGCATGCGTGTTTCTAAACAATATTCTTGTTGAACAGAGACAGGAGTATAGTATGTCTGCTGATGTCCGTATTAAAATCGAATCATTTATCACTATTCGAAATGAAATTTAAGGCTGACATGCAATCAGAAAACAGTCTTAAAACAGTCTTAAAACTCTACAGAAAGATGAAGTAGATCTTCTAAGCAAGTCACTCCAATGTGTTCAACTTAAAAACGCTTTTCACACCTATCAGGGCACAACTCGTGCTTTTTTTTTTTTTTTTTTTGCTATTTAATTTGATTTGGTTTTACGCCGCATGTTATTACATTATTTTATAAAGGCAGCTGATTGGGGAGGCAAGAAAATGTAATCTTAAATCCCTTTTATTTATTCTTCACAAATCCGCTGATGGAGAAAAAGATTAACAAGCTATTACTATGAAAACTAAGGTTAAAACTAAGAAAGTAACCGAACAGCTGCAAATAAACAATTAAATAATAACTCAATAATATACATTACTAGTTTAAACAATTCGGTGATCGCATCCACTATTTACTGTCTTGTTCAATCATTGTCCAATCATTGTCCAAATATCAAGAGAACATTGTACTGTATTTTTACAGTCATACATCTCTCCTTTGGCTGATGCACCTTTAAATTTTTAATTAACATGAATGCCCTCTGAAATCCCAAACACAAAGCAAGTTTGGTTCAATTTCTGCCTCAGGGTTAAATCCCTTTTCCTCTAACTGTGTTCAATGGAAAACGCCCAGAGGCCAACTCACTCTGGTTATTTTTTGAGTCAGATGTGTTTTCACCTGCCTAAACAATCTTTGTGAAGGCCTTTGTTAAAACCCTAAAACAAACTAATTTTATTTTTACTTTTACTGCATTAGGCACCTTTATCCAGAGCGATTTTTATTTCATTGTACATCTTCACACCATAGACAATTGCCTTCAGATGACCCCAAATATAAAAGTCTAAGGGGGTCAGATCGGGAGACCTTGGGGGCCATTCAACTGGTCTGACACTAACCCACATTGGATAGATCCCTCCAAGACTGTTGGAACAAAAAAAGTGATGGTATGGTGTGGTATATGGGGTACAAAGATGGTGGAGCCATTCTTCATCAATGGAAACCTCAAGGCCACTGGATATTTGAAATTGCTACATGATGATTCATGTTTCCCTCTTTATGCACTGAAGCTGGCACGTTCCCTGAGTTTTTCCAGCAAGATGGTGCACCACCACATTATGGGTGTCAGGTCCGAGCATTCCTAGATGAACAGTTTCCTGAAAATTGGATTGGTCATTGTGGGCCAGTTGAATGGCCCCCAAGGTCTCCCGATCTGACCCCCTTAGACTTTTATCTTTGGGGTCATCTGAAGGCAATTGTCTATGGTGTGAAGATACGAGATGTGCAGCACCTGAAACTACGGATACTGGAAGCCTGTGCTGGCATTTCTCCTGCGGTGTTGCTATCAGTGTGTGAAGAGTGGGAGAAGAGGGTTGCATTGACAATCCATCACAATGGGCAGCACATTGAACACATTTTATAAGTGGTCAGAAACTTGTAAATAACTCATGAAAGAATAAAGTTACATTAAAAGCACACCATTGTTTTTCTTGTGAAATTCCCAATAAGTTTGATGTGTCACATGACCCTCTTCCTATTGAAAAAACAAAAGTTGGATCCAAGATGGCCGACTTCCAAATGGCCACCATGGTCACCACCCATCTTGAAAAGTTTGCCCCCTCACATATACTAATGTGCCACAAACAGGACATTAATATCACCAGCCATTCCCATTTTATTAAGGTGTATCCATATAAATGGTCCACCCTGTACATTTTTTATTCTTTTATTCCTGTACAGTTTTTATTCTAAGGTCACGGGCAGTCGCCTAAGCATTTCACTGCATATCGTACTGTGTATGTGACAAATAAAATTTGAATTTGAATTTGAACATTTTTGGGTGATACTGGATAGTGGGATTATGAAGTATTTATCTTCCACACACTTGTAATGTACGAGGGCTGCACTGAAAGTAATGAAAACGTATGCATAATGTTTTAATGTTGGCAGAGTAGCTCTTCCTCTATACAAAGACACTACTCAACATAGTCTCCCCACAAGAAATACATTTGAACCACCATTAAAGTCAACTCTTAAATGTTTGAAAATTCCTTTTGTCATTGATCGTTTCTCACTGCACTACAGATACCATGGACGAGAACAAATGTGCATCAGATGGATGAGAGAAGTTTAAAGAAGAGGAAACCATCAAGTTGGAGACCATCAAGTGTGACAAAGGGAATTTCCGAACAGGATTCAAGAATTGGGTTCAACAATGGAGCATAATTCAGGCTTATTATAAAGACGTTAAGTAGTTATTCTATTGATTACATCACCCACAGTATACAGTATATGCAAGGCAACTAGCTACAGACAGAAAAGGTGTTGTGGCATGGAGGCGTAAAAGCAGAAACCAACACCAATCATTTCTTCCTCTATGGTTCTGAAGGCATATATGATGATTGTAAATGTCATATGAAATGTACAAGCACTAAATAGAAAAGTTTATTAAAATTACTAATATAATGCATAGGTAATTCATTTGATTTATTGCGTTTTTTTTTTATTTATTCTATCATGTTTGATTGATAAGGCGGGAGAAAAAACAACAACATTTCAATTAAACAAAAGGAGTTCCCTAAGCAAACAGGGATTTGTGATTGGTTATAAGGATCTTTGGCGTGCACAGGTCATTCATGTCTCTGCCAGTGGCAGTGCTGCTCCTCTCCCTCACTTACTGATGGAGTAAAAGCTGAGAGGGGCTTTCTTACATCCGGTGAGTAAGGCTGCACCTTCACAGGCGGTCATAGAAACACTCTGCTAGATCATGTAGGTTAGTGCTATCCAAAATTTGCTCCATCTGTTGCTAGTCGGTCAAGTTTCTAAACGGGTCTTAAAAGTTGTTAAATCTAGAGTGAAAGTTGGCAACACTGCACAAGTTGTCTGAATGAGTTTATCAAATGAATAAATTGTGTTTCATTCTTACTTTTGTCACTATTGTCACAGGACGCAGGTCTAAAAGTGACTGGCAAGCAAATGAAACACTGAGGGATGAGAGATGATGCGCTGCTAATCTCGGTTAGCCAGCAGTGATGCGTTGCAAGCACACAATATTTTAATCTTACTTTTAATTCCTGACACAAGCTGCCCTGATTACGATCCCAGAATTCACCCTCATTGTCGTTTTTTTATGTTGTTTGTTTCTTTGCTCATGACTGGAAAGGTGGTTCCACTTCATCAAAACCTTTATCTAAGTGTCATAATACTGAGTACTGGCATGTTCAACAATGTAATATTTGAAATTTTCATAGTATAAAAAAAGAATAAGACACACAAGATCATGGTGGAGTTAGAATTTGTTCCCACATGTGTGCTTGTTTGTGCACAAAAAATAAGCACTCGTAGGTCATCTCTGGGACATTTTGATTAACATGATGCTCTGAAGTCACATACTTCACTCAATACTGATCCCTCCTCTCTTGTATCCAAAGGCATCAGTTGCCAAATATGTGACATAGGAATCTGAGGGGCCAATCGTTCAAATATATCATAATACACCATAATAATCCACGATCCGAATTTGTAATCTGCCATAAGACCTTAAATTAACACCTGACAGGCGAACATGTACTGACCTTAACCTGACTTCAGCCGCTCAGTTCACTCACAACCTTTTCCTGTAAACTTGCGCTGCTCACTGCAGCAAATACTTGCATACGTAAGAGAATACTTACAGTCCCTTTAATCAATTCTGTGACACATAGATCCTGGTTTTAGCATGAAGCTGAATTAGTAGTGTTCGTTGTATGTAGAGTTTTGCACACACTGTACAAATAAAGATTTATTTAATCGTAGGTACTGGTTAAAGTATCAGTAACATAGCCAACGATGACCCACCTTTTCTTTGGAAACTTTGTGAGAAAATGGACACGTCCCATCTGTCTGCTTACACGTGCCCCTAAGAAACCTGTAGACCAATCATACGGCAGCAATCACTTACAGTCGGGCTATTACACAGGGCCTGAAAATGGCATTTACAATACTGTAAAGTCTATATAAGATTATATAAGATTATGTGTATATTACATTGCAGACCGATATTAAAATTTTAATCTGATTTGTGGTATTTACACCACAGCGCTGTTGCCTTCTCAAATCTGAACAATCTAATTGTTTGTTGAATTTTTAAATTGGGGGGCTAGGGCTGTTTTTTATTATACAACATCAAATGAGCAAAACTGATTTAATTGCATCATCTTTTATTTGCATAAATTTTGGTTAACATAAAAAGATTGATATAGTAGCCCACGGATCTTCAACAAACAAAACACATATACAAAAAAAGTCTTATATGAAGGTCCTATTTCAGATATGTTAAACCATGTTACCTAAAGCTACTGGAATATGGAAACCATAAAACAACCATAAAAACATTTTGTTTTTGTGCTATTATTTTTTTGCTCATGTGACATGGTCAGTTTATATACTGTAGTTGGTTAAAATGGAATAAAGTTAATTTCATCATAATGCCTACGTTGTATCACTAAAAATTAGAATGTATTACGTATGAATAAATAAAATGTATGATATATTTCTTTAATCAATAAACAAAACAATAAAACTACAAATATTACTACAGATGTGCTGTTAAACGGGAAAACAATATCTGATGATGTAATAACATAACATAATGCAAAGTAATCAAAACCCCACATGTTTAATGTTAAAATCTGTGAACAAATGCATATACAGTATAAAAAGTGAATGCGAGTCTGCAATTGGGTCAAAGTACCTGGTGCAAACAGCAATTTTGTCCGGGTCGTGTATGTAGGGACACGCCGTGCCGCGGTTACACTTGCCGAATCGGTTGTAGTACATGCAGTAATTTTTCGCTTGCTGTTTCTTCTGTTGAGCCTGGCGGATAATGGCCAGACTCTTCTGCACCGCCCGACTGAGAGAACAAACACAAATGCATTTAATCTGAGCTCAACCATCGAGGCTCTTGGACACGTCAGTGTGGGACGAGGGAACAAAGCAGACGCACACAAGACTGACCAAAAATAATTGCATTTGTAACTTATTGCTCTGAATCACCAATAATTCTATGACATCTTCAGGCAGGTGGAGAACAAATTAAGGCACTTTCATTTTCAAAACTAACCTGGCCACATGTCGTGTCTTGAAAGTCCTACATGCATTACTGCTGAAGGCGACTTCTTGAGGACTGAACAACTTTCCTGTATTTTGGGAGAAACAATGAGGGGGAAAAAAAAAGACGACCATTAATTGTTGTGCATGGAGTTTATTTATTTATTTATTTATTAATTCTTTTAGTTGATAATTAAAAACATTTACTGGTTACAAAACAGCATAGCTTGGAAACCTTACATTCTCAATATCCTTTTTAAAATATAGTAAGCATTTTAGACGATCGTCAGTAACTTTTTACATTCAAGAACAAGGGATATATGGGAACAGGATTAATAACAGTATTTAATTATAGTAATTAATAATAATAATAAAACAATGAAATGAATCCCCTATTAATGTATTAGCTGAATTGTGTCACAAACAAGGGACACATCTTGACCATAAAAAAAAAAAAATTAAAAAAAAAGGCAACCCTATGATTGACTGCAATTTTCCCGCCAAGCATGGGAGAACAGGAGACCATGTCATAGTACAAAAGGGCTGTGTTCAATAATAAGAGCGATTGCAAACATAAATTCTATTATCAGTCATTTCAGTTGGACTCATAATTAATGATTAATAATTAATTAATAAATGTCATAATTATCAGATAATGCTAGAAAAGTAGCGCTAAGTTTCTGGTACCCACAGCTCCAGTTTAAATCAGCAAGGTTACATGAGTTCACCTGGTTATGCTATAAATAGGGTTGAATTTTAGCTAAAAACTGGTCCTGAAGATTTAAGTTTGTCTGGACCCCTTCAACTGTTTGAGCACCTCTGACCACTATGCTGTTTGGTATCCCCAAAATATAAGCCAGCAATTGGGTGATGGATCCCAAAAACTCTTGTGCTTTCTGCTTTGCGGCAATAAATACATCTAGGCACTTTCAACCAAACCCTCAGCGTGTATGTGAGTTTTACTGCATTTTAGTGAAAAACAGCAACATACATTCCCTCATTTGAAATCTCAAAATTACCTTCCTTTTCCCATTTCTTTTTAACACACGCTATAGAATAAGATTTTTTTTCTTCTCTTTTTGATCAATCTAGATGTCGTGCCTCCTGATAAGTCATTAAGTCAAACATAGCATTTATTTTCATAATTATATTTATAAAGTTTTAGTGCCGAGTGCAACATTTATGATGCATGTTAGTTTATTTCAACATATAGTAGTGACAGAGAAACAGAGATGTTGAGAAGAAGCTAAGTAGAATATAAGCAGCATGTGCTACAGTAGGTTTGGGAATGACGCAGATGATGTGTTTTCTGAACCGGATTAAACGCTTCAATCTCGAGCGCGCTGTACATTTGTCCCTCCCTCCTTCCTGTACATACAGACTGGGACTATTGACTGATGACAGATTTACTACTTTAGATAGACACCCACACACACACTATGATTCCTGTCGCTTTTTCCAAACACACACACACACACACACACACACACACACACACACACACACACACACACACACACACACACACACACACACACACACACACACACACACACACACACACACACACACACACACACACACACACACACCATCTGAAGGATGCTTTACCTGGTCTGTTGGATTGTGTGCTCAGAGTATGTGTGCGGGAAAGCTTATTGGCCGAGACTCTGTAGAGCGCCCCGCCAATCCACCGCATGTCCCGCCCTCTCCACTGCCTGTCTGGGGTCGTGCGGAGGCGAGACTTCAGCAGAACTCTGAAAGAAACGTGAATAAGAGAAGTGATGAAAGAGGTAAGCGTGGCTAGGGTCAGTGATTAACACTTGGCAGACATTTTAAACAGGAACAATCAGAAAAGCTTGTCTTTTGCATCGCCTCAGTAGTAACTCCCTCTTCACCTCCTTCCTCCCGTCTCCCACCCCTTCCTTTCGCTCTGCCTCTCGCTCTCACACCCACCTCCCTGGTTCCCGTGTCACACCACTCTGGTAAATTGCTCCTCTAATGGAAGGGACGGCAGGGTGGAAATGGAGAGAATTGAAAAGAGAAGGAAATCATTGAGATAATTGCCAGGGCAGGAGGCCAGAGCGGGGAGATTGCCCTGCGAACGCTCGCGCACGTGCACACTTTCATTCTACCTTTCCTGCTTCCTCGCTGTTCTCTCACACACTCCTACACACTGCGATTGCATTACGGTCTAACTGCATAGCTATACATTTAACTAAACATGACCTCTCATGACATCCTCGAATATCTGTCACAGATCTACAGAGATTCCGTCTATCTGGAGTTTACGCACATGGGAGTTTATTAGATATCAAATAGTTTGCAAAAAGAAAAATCTGTACTACTAAATCACAATAAATACTAAGAAAATGTATTTAAATTATAACTGAACAATTTTTCTTTACACATCAGTCACAAGTTGTAATGCATATTGAAAGGGGTGGAGCCATCATAAGGTGTTTGTATTTAATTTTATACCTTTTCCACCTTTAAACTAGAAACAAACAAAAAAATATCAATCACCAGCCAATTTGTCTTTTAAAATTGATGCTTGTTTATGAAGACAAATTGCATAAACCACCCTTTTCGAACCACACCTCCTGCTGCACTACACACACTGGCAAAGGTGCCCTCAAAAAGAGCAAAGTCTTCTAACTGGAAGTGTTCTCCAAAAAAAAAAAAAAAAAAAAAAGCACACAATATTTTTATGTATTATAATAATAATAATAATAGTAAAAATCATTTAACTTAACTTGCTTAAAGGAGCAATATCCCATTTACTGCTTGCATGCATAGGGACAGAGGCGAAGTGTAAGAGCATGTGCGAGAGCAGCGGGGGAGATAAAAAAGAAAAAAAGTAAGAGAGGAGCAGGTATGAAAGCTAATCTACTCCGTATTAGGAGACATGAACTTTGCCCCACATGTTCTGAACCCATTTAAACACCCAACAGTAAATTACATCTAACATCAATCTGCACCCAATACGGGAGCCTTTCCTCCACAATCTATTGCCATGGTCAAACCCAATCTACCCACAAACCGTGCTCACACACACGCACACACACATCCCAGATATACCAAAGAAAATGGAATAGAAAATAAATACACTCATAGACCGGGTAAAAACATACAGCCGCAGACGCAGCGAGCTGCTTGTAGTGCACTGTTTCCGCTTGCCTTCGTCTGGGAGATAACACATCCGACACGGCTCATAACTTAGACAGGTTCTCTCTAGCTAAGTGACTGTAGCCGTGGGATCCATAATGATGGATAATAGGAGAACAGTCGCTGCCCTCTCAGAGGCTTTAACAGGACAACCTCGAGCCAAAGAGCCATAACGCAGACTAATGCAGCCATGACATGGACATGGAACATGGACAGCAGTTAACCTTTTACAGGAACAACTCCCCGTGTTTGTGTGTGTGCGTGTGTGTGTGTGTGCAAGTGTGAGTGGGTGTGAGCGAGAAGGGGCCGAAGGGGGAGCATGAACACGGGGAGAGAGAAAGCGAGACCCAAGAAACAAAGAGGAGTGACAGAACAGGAGAGAAACACTAAGCCGTTGGGACATGAGTGAAAAAGTAGAAAGTGACCACTATTCTAGCTGCTCTAGATATCACCATAATGGCCACGGCAGAAAGACTCCGACTTGAAAATTTGCATGCAACAGCGTACGCACCTTGACCCATGGAGGGGGAGGAAAAAATTAATAAAATGAATTGTTGCTTTCATAAAAAAAAAAAAAAAAAATTATGTCAATGCATGTCTTTGAAAACAGGGCTGAATCACGAATAGAAACAGAAGTTGCAGGATATTTTTACAAAACACCTACATTAATTGTTCTTAGTATTTCTTTTTAGTAGTTATACCATTGACATACATGCATTTTCACCGTCCTTTAGTGAACAGTGCTGCTCACATGAATCATATGTGTAAGTGTTTTAATAAAAGCATATCGATCAAAATCTTGACAGCAAACTGTAATAAATATAAATTGTAAATAATTAATGTGCATTATATAAATAAATAAATAAATAAAAAATCCTGTCCAATGGAATATCACTCAGCTCTCCTATCTTATATTTGATTTAATGATTTTGGAAAAAATAAATAAATAAATAAATAAATAAGCAAGCTTGATAGTGAACTGGAAACCTTGGCGCTGTGATGCAGCCACAAAATGCTGGAGGATGAAAGCTCTGGAATTAATCTGGTGTTTTTTATTTTTTCTGAACAGAAAACTGAATCGTTTCATGGCTTGTGACTGGAAGTGCTTGAAAAGTCTTTAGGGACTAAAACCTAATTAAATTAAATTAAAATTGAAGTCATTTTTATTCATATAGCGCTTTGAACAATGTTCATTGTGACGAAGCAGCACCACATATCCTGTACAAGACTGCGGGATGCCTGGAGCCTATCCCTGGGTACTCGGGGCCTATTCCATGGTCCTTGGGGCCTTATCCCAGGGTACTCCCAGGGAGTCCATTTTGAGTCTGGTTTCTCCCTGCCAAGTTTTTCCTTTATCACCATCAGCTCTGCGTTGCTCAAACTGATATAGTTAATAACTGGTAAGCTATAAAACATGTACATTTTGGTAAATCTGCTTTGTGAAAAAAAGGTCCACTCTTGGAATTTAATTGAATCGATCACTATTCAGACTACGTGTTTCAGAAAAATAAGGATTAGGGATCTTTTCCTTATTTTCTATTTAAATTAAACTATGTGGGTGTGTGAAGATTCTCAGTCATCCCACCTGAGGTTATCAGACTGAAGAAGCTACCTGGATGAGGAGTGAAACATTTCTACCGGACCAGATGACGTGACTCGACCTCCAGATAAATGACTCTACAGAATTCAGTCAAGTAGGTGTCCTTTATAGTGCAGACTCACTAGACCAGCCTTTACCATTATCACATGGCCTTGACTCATAATGCACGGTAACTCATCCGCCTTAAACAGATCCAATGTGTGGGAGCTCTGATTCAGGTTCAGCTGCTCACCCTGAAGCAGTCGTATGATCATCAGGAATGTAAAAGTTCACAGGGAACTCGCGAGCGTCCCCCAACACACGAGGCACATGACACTGTTAAGCAATGTTCCGAATGGGATCTGAAAACCATTGTAATGGGAAACATGGTAATGTGACTCTAGATCTGGAACTGATTTAGAGCGGAAATGACCTTGTTCCAGATGACCTTTGGGCGACCTTTCCTGATGACCTCCGGAGAGGTTTTACTGCTGGCCATCAGACACTCAGGAACAGAAAGAGGGAAGGCGAGATACAATGCAGGTGCGCAGTATTGACTTTGAAAGCTGTCCTCTTTTGGGAAGAGGTACAAAAAAAAAATAATTTTTTTTTTAAATACACACATGCAAAGTAGAAGTGGTGCATACTTTGCACAGATATGATTTGCTAATATATTGCTTCGCAAGTGCATTATTCATTTTTACTGAACTAACTAAAATACATAAGTGCATTTGTTCTTTTAAATCACACTGTCAAAATAAAACCTATTATAGCACACCATCACTCCCAGTAGACACAAATCTTCCTTTATGCTGCTACCTGGCACATTTAAGGGGCACAATAAGCAAACAATCAGCAAGACTGAATGGTTTACACCTGTGTCCGCCAAAAAGACAATCCATCATGTCATTTGCTTTTTTTATTTTTTATTTATTATATTTAAGCTACCCAGCTCCATATTAAGGCTCAATGTACTGTAATGTGTGAGAAAACAGAAGTGTATTTATACAGTATTGACACGCCCTGCGCTTTTGGAAAAGTGGGCTAAAAAGGGTGTACAGGCGACAAAATCAACATGAATACACTCGTGTAATTGTGTTTGGGAGCACGTTTTTTTCGTTGTTGTTGGTTAACACGAGCGTCCATGCGAGGGTGTGTGCTGTGGAGCTTTTCGACCGTAGGACGAGCACAGATGAAGGAGAGGGCGAATCAGCACTCCGGCAGGGTGATTAACGATGTGACTTTTGTTTTGGTGACGGCGAAGAATTCGAAAGCCGCACGGGGCATTCACAATAATGCTTGTCTGACCTATTTGTTTGCAGAGAAAGCATTAGTAAGCTCATCCTGAGGAAAGAGGGAAAAAAACAGTTACCCTTGAAATGGGTAGCTTCATTTAGCTCATTTCTATTGTTTCCATGGCTCTTCGCTTTAAGCAAACTAGTCAATGGAGGAATCAGTGTGCAAAAGAGCAATTTAAAAGGAGCAATATTCTCTGAGAAGAGGCAGGTGAATCCGTTGGAAATTAGTCGTAATGGAGACAGAAACAGGAGGGCAGTACAGTTAGAGAACTGGCACATACTGGAATAAAAAGAGATAATGGGTTTGAACCCATTGGATCCATGATGCCCACTTTTTTTGTTTCTCTCATTCAGAGAAATTAACTGTTTAATACACATATTTTTGTGCTTGTCGCAATTGCTGAGGATCCAAAATCCAACAGATGAAGGAGATCTCAGATTCAAACTTATCCCTTAGACCACAGACAGTTTTTAGTAATTGTGATAATAGAAGAACATCTGTAAATGCTAATACAGTACACCAGTACAGTATATCTTCCCGCTATAAATGTCACGTCTTTGGCTCCATCGTTTTTGGCCTAAGGATACACAAAATTTTGCACTCCACAATACAAAGGATATTAGATACACATTATTGTGTTTTTTCATATTTTGTATTTTAAATGTAGTCTTAAGGAATAGTTCTCCAGGCTTGCTTATGAATCGTTTGAGCATAAAAGTAATCTAAAAGGCATGAACCAGTGAGAAACAGGTGCAGATGATGAGAGATGATCAGAGATGATTAGTATACTGGTGGTGCTGAATGCTGAGCGATTGGAAAAGATGAGAGGGGAAATGAGGTTGCTGCTGACGTTGCTACGTAAACAACCAATTTTTTTATTACATCTTTAAACACTTTGCAACCTGTCACTGTAAAACATTTGCCCAGATGTCTTTCATTTAATCTACACTATTTAATTTAACATGAAGAAAAACTGGCTCAACTCTTTTGAACAGAATAACTTTTTTTTTTTTTTTTTTTAAGTAGCAGGGGTTTATCCATTTCTACATAGAGCCTGTACTCAAAGAGATGCAGTGCAAGTACATTTCTTAATCTAATTATCGTTATCCCTGTTTGGATCCTCCCTACTTATATAACATATATCGTATATAGATTAATTTTATGAAATTTCCATATTTTGAAGTGGCTAAATCACTTGTAATTAGTACATTGTTCTCTTGTCCCATACAACTATTCACTATTCTTATATACATAAGTGTTCGTCATTGTTCTCCTCAGATGAGAGAGAGATGCAGAGGTGATGGAGAGAACTGGAAGATAGAAGAGCGCAGTGGTGGGTTTATTACCGACTCTCTCCCACATCCTGTACTGATCAATACTAGAGCACTAAACGTGATGAAGGCCACACCAGCCAATCCACCCACACTCTATACGTATGTGTGTGTGTGTATGTATGTAAGTTTACAGATCGCTCTTGAAAAGCAAGTGCATCTTTAGGTGGTAAACTTTGTCACGACTGTGTAAAGTATGCATGGTTACCCTGTGTGACATCACAACACAACATGCTTAGAGTGTAAAACTGTAATTAATGGTTAAAATAAATGTAAAAAGATCTGGATGTTATTTATGTTATAACAGATTGGAAAACACTTGCTACTTGCCCGAGAATTGATCTACAAAATAGTCTGAGAGAGAGAATGAGTTGCGAATTAACACAAAGAGACAGAGATGAAATGGCAGAAGAGCAAGATGTGAGCACCAGAGGAAGAGAAAGAAAATGAGAAGTGAGTGCGAGGGGAAAAGGCTCTGTGCGAGTGCGTGTGGGTACGCTTGTGTAATTTATGCCTCCGCGTCCATACTTTACGGCTTTCTTAATTCAACTCCTGCTACTATTAATGTAGTTAATGTTGAGATTATATCTATTTTCTGGTGGTGGTCAGGATTTACGAGGGCCATTCCTCCCCCACGCAGCCACCCTAAACACTCAATCACTTGTGCAGCGTTCACTGCTGACTGCACACTCCCACTCTCCCCAACACACACCGGGTCACTGCGTTTAGGGCCGGGGACAACGCTGTCCCTGTTTGTGTGCGTGTGCCTCAACAGGGGATGTCTTGAAAACGTCAAGCGCGGTAAAATACCCCTCCGAGCTAATTAGCTAAATATAGAAACACGCAAGACATGGAAAAAAACAAATTCTATTGCACTGCATCATGGGGACTATAGCTGCACTGATGATGTGTGTCGGTGCTCAAAGAAAGAACACGCTTCCTTTAAGCACGGAGCATCTCCATACATTTCTCTTCTCCCTCTCCTGCTCATTTCCCTCTCTTGTAATATTTCACGCAGCGTCACAGCGGTTCAAATTGAAAATCCCTTGATGAATCAATATTTATTGCAGGCAGCTAAATGAAGAGTGATAAGTCACCAGAGCTCAATGCTCAACCCAGAAACAAGCACACTGTCTCACAAAATCTGAATTAAACAAATGAAGCGAAGTATGTGCCAAGAATGAGGGAAGAGGGGGGGGAAATATAAAAAAATATACATATATAAAATCAATGCACTTTTATTCAAAAGCCAAATGCATTTGATTTTAACTTAAATCTGGCTCAAATAAAAACTTCAAAAACATGCAGTTCCTTAACTGTCCACTAGGCCAAATGTGAGTCAATCCCCACGCACTCTCATTAGCTTAAATTAGATTCAACTTTATTGTTACTGTACATTATATATGCACAGAGCCAATGAAATGGAGTTAAAATGCCTAATTTTACAACCAAAATAAAAATATTTGCTCCAAAAAACAAAACAGTTTTGGGCTCCATAGCTAGATTTCCCATTTATGACAATTGATTTTTTATGTAACTCATCAGTTTGGATTATATTAGGCTAAAGAATTATGCATAATTACCATCCTGGCCGATTTGCGTGATAGCTAGTTAAACCGCTAGCTGTCTGTTATGCATCACTTTAGCAAACCAGCTAACTGGAATCAACCAACTGAATTAACTTTACCACAAAAAATCTAGAAGTTGACAAGGGACTGTAAAGTGACAAGCGAAATGCAAAGTAATGTAAGCAAATGAATTAATGTTAATGTTACACCATAGTATTTTAGCTAAGCTAAAGCTAAGCTAGCAAGCTTGTAATAACTAAGGAAAAGTAGGCATATTCCAACTGAAAGCAAGTCCCACATTTTAGCTTCAAAACCGCTCTTCAGAAAACTTATGGGTGATGTCATGGAGTGATTGTTGGGAAGTTCTTTTTATATGGTCTTTGGGTAGAACTTAAAAATGGTGGTTCAGCACTCTGGTCAAAATCTACCTAAAAAAGCTAAAATTAAGACACAGTATCCTTATTCCTGGAAAACCAGAATTACACAATAAAATCTGATCTTTTGGGTTCTCGGTTTTGCAAACCACAATTTTACCCCAAACCTGTATGAGTACTGTCTAACTCATAAAAAGTCCCCTTTGAATTAAACAAATACATAAGAGGCTTTAACTGGACAATTACCGCGGTTATTACAGGCAACAGTTATTTGAACCCTAACTGATGTACTTCTCATTTCTTTAAGAAACATATCCCATGTTTGTGGAAAAGATGCTCATTGATAATCAAGATCATCATGAATGGCTTAAGATCAAAGGCAGCTATGGGTAAAAGATTAAGATTGTGATGTTTGTCAAACAATATAATGGCAAAAATGCACCATAATCAAAGATAAACGAGAAAGGAGAAACTATTCCCCTTTCACACTGAGCCACAAAAAAAATGTGTGAATTCAGTAAGAAATTGTAGAACTAGGGATGTAGTAGGATTTGTAGATTTGTAGTATTGCATTTGACTTGGAGTTGCCATGCTTTTTCAGACATGTAAAAAAAAAAAGTCTTGTGAGGATGTGATCAAAGCAAGATGCCGGAAGAACTTCAGAACGTATTAACGACAGCATTGACCAAGTAACGATGCATTTAACACTTCTTGGTGACTTCATCAAGTATGGGAAAAAAACAGCAAAGCTTGGATGGCATTCACCAGTGTCATGTTGTAGAAGACTGTGTTAACTTCATATTATGTTCTTCTGGTGTTTTCCACATTTATGGTACGCATTCAGCACATTATCAGCTCATTTATCTCATGTTCAGAGAATTTAGTATGAATACTGGATCCTCACTCCATCACTTTATGAAAAAGTCACAGTATTTATACCAACCCGCTGGAAACAATGTCAACGTGGTAAGAGCGTGAGAAGCAGCTGAAAAGAGTGTGGTGCGATCTGATTAGACATGGTAATAACTCTGTTCGATTTCATTGAACACATGGTTATGTGCACGAACTTAGTGACAACAATTAGTGACAACATAATAGACACATTGTGAACCTGACAGTGATGTGTCTAGGAAGTGGTATGAACTTGATTAATGCACATTTTTCGTTTTTGACTCCATTCCCGCTGCATTCTTTGATATTTTTATGACGCCGTGGGAACTTCGTTCATGGTCTTCATCGCATGACGAGAGCCTTAGAGTGTACAATTCAGTCTACATCCACAAGCGTGTGTTTTAAAAACGGTTAAGACTTTAAATTGTTATACACACGTGGACAAAATTTTTGATACCCTTCGGTCAATGAAAGAAAAACTCACAATGGTCACAGAAATAACTTTAATCTCACAAAAGTAATAATTAAAGAAAATTCTATGAATGTTAACCAATGAAAGTCAGACATTGCTTTTCAAACATGCTTCAACAAATTTATTTAAAAAAAAATAAACTCATGGAACAGGCCTGGACAAAAATGATGGTACCCCTAGAAAATACTGAAAATAATGTGACCAAAGGGACATGTTAATTCAAGGTGTGTCCACTAATTAGCATCACAGGTGTCTACAATCGTGTAATCAGTCAGTGGGCCTATATATAGGGCTCCAGGTAGTCACTGTGTTGTTTGGTGACATGGTATGTACCACACTCAACATGGACCAGAGGAAGCGAAGGAAAGAGTTGCCTCAGGAGATTCGAAAGAAAATTATAGACAAGCATGTTAAATTAAAGGCTATAAGACCATTTCCAAGCAGCTAGATGTTCCTGTGACTACAGTTGCACATATTATTCAGAAATTTAAGATCCACAGGACTGTAGCCAACCTCCCTGGACGTGGCCGCAGGAGGAAAATTGATGACAAATCAAAGAGACGGATAATCCGAATGGTAACAAAAGAGCCCAGAAAGACTTCTAAAGAGATCCAAGGTGAACTTCATGCTCAAGGAACATCAGTGTCAGATCGCACCATCCGTCGCTGTTTGAGCCAAAGTGGACTACATGGGAGACGACCAAGGAGGACACCATTGTTGAAAACAAATCATAAAAAAGCCAGACTGGAATATGTCAAACTACATGTTGACAAGCCACAAAGCTTCTGGGAGAATGTCCTATGGACAGAGGAGACAAAAATTGAACTTTTTGCCAAGGCACATCAGCTCTATGTTCACAGACGGAAAAATGAAGCATATGAAGAAAAGAACACTGTCCCTACTGTGAAACATGGAGGAGGCTCTGTTATGTTCTGGGGCTGCTTTGCTGCATCTGGCACAGGGTGTCTTGAATCTGTGCAGGGTACAATGAAATCTCAAGACTATCAAGGGATTCTAGAGAGAAATGTGCTGGCCAGTGTCAGAAAGCTGGGTCTCAGTCGCAGGTCATGGGTCTTGCAACAGGACAATGACCCAAAACACACAGCTAAAAACACCCAAGAATGGCTAAGAGGAAAACATTGGACTATTCTAAAGTGGCCTTCTATGAGCCCTGACCTCAATCCTATTGAGCATCTTTGGAAGGAGCTGAAACATGCTGTCTGGAAAAGGCACCCTTCAAACCGGAAACAACTGGAGCAGCTTGCTCATGAGGAGTGGGCCAAAATACCTGCAGAGAGGTGCAGAAGTCTCATTGACAGTTACAGGAATCGTTTGATTGCAGTGATTGCCTCAAAATGTTGTGCAACAAACTATTAAGTTAGGGGTACCATCATTTTTGTCCAGGCCTGTTCCATGAGTTCATTTTTTTTAATAATTCCGTTGAAGCATGGTTGAAAGCAATGTCTGACTTTCATTGGTTAACATTAATAGAATTCTTATTTATTATTACTTGCCAGATTAAAGTTATTTCTGTGACCATTGTGAGTTTTTCTTTCAATTTTGTCCACGTGTGTATAATGTATATATGTATTATTTTAACACTTATTACACAAATTTATTCTATTTTAAACAGATCAACCTTAGAAAAAAGCTGGAAATGTAATTTATAGCCTGTGTATGGCTGTTAAATGGAAGTGCAGTTTGAATCAGTCTTTCCTGCTGTTTATTAGTAATTATTTGCACTAGTACAATGGCCTAAAATAATTCTCCCTTTTCCGCTTCCATTACAGGAAATGTATCCAATTATTGGTTGACTAGTACAGATTGTTACACAACCCATAATCCTTGAAATGACCTGTCCAAAAACACCCAGAATTGCATTTCCCGAGTAAGAGTTCAGGGAACAAAAATGGATGGGGAAACAAAATACCCCTTTTTATCCTATTTGCTTATTGCAGGTTTTAGGAATTTCCCACCTTTTTTTTGTTTTTTTTACTTTTCCTAATCGCATTTGATCATAATAGGGGAAAGATAAGGTTTCTCCATAGCAAACAATCAATTGTATGTAGATTTAAGTGTGCTCATTTACGAACACTTACTTAGTGTTTAATGATATAAAAATAAAAAGATAAACACAACTGAGAGCTGAAGTGGGTAACAGCTAACTTCTTGAGCTCTTAAGAAACAAATAAGCAAAGTTAACTCCATTATCACTAATGTTTAAACTTTTTTTTATGTTTAAAAGTGTAACAGGTTAAAATTGACGATAGACAGTGGAACCTCGGCATACGAATGCCCTCGTTTAGAAAAAGTCGCCTGGCATATGAAGCATTTGTTTGCCTCAGTGGAAAGCCCAAGCAAAGTGCGTTTACAAAATTTAAGATTTCTTTCAGTCAGCGGAAGCTGTTTCGAAAAAGGCAACCCACAATACCAACATTGGCATGTTCACAAGCTACGTGATTTTTTATTAAGATCGTATCTGTTGTAATATTTTTGGGTAGCTGGAAAGGATTATCTGCATTTACATTATTTCTTATGAGAAATAATCGCAATGTGAATTTAGTGCCTTATGTACTCCAGAACGAGTAAAATTCATATGCTGAGGTTCCTCTTTACTAATGAATGAATGAACACTTGAGCATGCACCGCTAATCTAGCCTTAATTAGCTCTTAAAAGTAGTGCCCAAAGAATGAATAAGCTGACTGAAAATTTTGCAAACCGTCTATAAAAAATGTGTTTATTCACAGGACCAACAACTGACATTTTGGCTTCGTTTATGAGTGTGTTTTTAGTAAACACCTCATCTCTTTTTTTTATTGCAGATAACCAATACTATGAAAAAGTCTTGAGCCACCCCTCATCTCTTCATATTAAATTGAATTGAATAATTGAAGATATGGGATTAAAAAGTTTTATTGAGACAGACTGAAAAGCCTAAGGATACAATTAAAAAATTGGTTGCTTATGTTACAACCTCAGCAGCAACCTCATTTCCCCTCTCGTCTGTTCCACCCTCTCAGCATTCAGCATCACCAATATACTAATCACCTGTCATCATCTGTACCCGTTTCTCACTGGATAAAGCCTTAAGTATAGGCATGCCTTAAAACATTCGTCTGAAACTGGTCAGGTACAGAAACTGGACTGAAAATCTGAGCCAAAAAAGTCTTTCAGGAACCCTGGAGAACTATTCCTCAAGATTACATATATCATTATACATTATATAAAATTATATATATAATACAAGACTTGTTGTAACAAGAAAATTACATTACAAAAGATGTCCCTTTCCTATATTATTATTTTGTAATGCCTCCATTCATCTTAATGGTCACGCCGATCTTTTCAGGTAATGCACCGCTCTCTTGAGACTGGGTTTGTGAGGGGCTTTTCTGTGGTTCCAACTACAGTAACTCTGCAAGTTTGTTGTGGATTAAGGTTTAGTGAGTTTTTTCGGGGTCAAGTCAAAGTGTCTCAGTGTACCATCACGTTCATTAAACAAATCCTACACGGATCTGGCCCTGTGCACCCTACAGCTGTCATCCTGGAATACTGTAGTATCAGTCTTGTGCTCTGCTTGGCCATGAAGCACAGAAGGCAACCTCAGAGTATACAGTAGCTAACAACTGCTGATACATTTTTATGTTACGTTAAGTTACACTTGTCCAAGTGTTTAATTTTTTCCTGCAAAGCTTGTCTGTGGTAATAACTCATGAAGTGCTCCTGTCTAACCTGTCAACATTTTCTTAACAACCAGCTGTTTTTTTTTTTTTTTACATGTGTACTCTAACACATATTCTAGCAGGCAATAAATGATATCCAGTTAAGCACAGACTCACCAAACTGTCTAAAGAAAAATAAGTGTACATGAACAAAACAAAAAAAAGGACAAAAAAAAAATCCTAGGTAGTGGTGAAAAAAGGAAAAGCAAAAAGAAAGAAAGAAAATCATAGGCGTAACATTTAAATGTGAGCAGTGCTCTTAAGCTGTAAGACATGACATACAGCCTCTCTTTTCTACATGGGTGCGTCCGAGAGGGGGGTGAATAATTTACCGTGGAGATCATCTTTTCTCTGTAGATAACACTGGGTGTAAAATATTTACACCCATGTGGAAGAGTGATTCATTCATGCCATTAAGCAAATGTGATTTCCCATAGTCACCAGTGTCGGACTCGGGTTATGTTCCAATTGGTGTATTTCAGTTTTCAGTGGCGGCGGTGGTGGTGGTGGTGGTATTGTGCCAGCTAGAACATTCTGGTAAAATCACTATTTACCATTACGCAGATATTCCTATCAGGGGCAATAAGCAGAAACACAATTTAAAGGTCCATAAACTTAAAAGACTAAATTGTAATAGTGGTTTGTTGTAAATGCTAGATTTATCCAGTCCGCATCCAAAAAAAGCTAATTCATTGCCGGTTTATTGTAGATATTGTTGGAAGAGGAAGGCAGTAGCTCAGAGTGGAGTAGGAAGCTCATTCCAGCACTTTGGAGCCAGAATATATGCATCAGCCCCATGTACTCAGCACTATTAAACCCATTACAATCAAAATGCACTCGAATGTGATCTATTCCTCCATTTCATTACCCTCAGAATACCTCAAATCTCATTATTTCCTATTTTCAAATCTCAACATTTTGGTCCAACACGCTTTATAGTACTCAACTCAAATTAGGTAAGAAATACAACACAATGCACACACTGTTAAAGGAAGAAATAAATCACAGTGGGATTGAATGTATGAATCTGATTGGCAAGAAGTGTGGCTCGGAAAGTATGAATAGTTCCAGCTGTAATAGGGACGCTAGGTTAATATAACACGCAGAACGTCTTATTGTTTTTATAGTAACGACTCACTCACTGAATTGTAAGCAGGTGCTTCACATAAAAAATAAATAATATACACATGTTTAAAACATGTTTGTCTTGTTAAAAAAAGTTAAAACGTATAGTTTTCTTTTTTTTTTTTGCTAGGAGAATTTAATTATAATGTTTATGGATGAGGTCTTGGGTGGAAGAGCTGTGTAGAAGTCATGGCACTTTGCAAAGTTTATTAGCAAATTCAAGTCTTCCATTGTCTCAGTAAAATGACATGGTGCTTTTTAGGGTGTGTGTGTGTGCGCGTGTGTGTGTGTGAGAATGAGTAAGAGAGGAGAGAGAGGGAGAGAGAGAGAGAAAAGCAGACAGGCAGAGAGAGACAGCTGAGAAAATGCCTGATTCTAACATGAGGGAGAACAGAATGCTTTTTTTTTTCTTTATGAAACAATCAAACCAAAAACATTAATTCAATCCACCTATAAAGCCTTAACACTAATAAATACAAATATTAAAACTATTATTAAAATATTAAAGGGTAGGGGTTTAATCTATTATTCTTCACATCGACAGTAAGAAAGACAGCTGGCAAATTTCCTATAATAAATTTAAGCTGACAAGACAGTCAGCTTGTCAGTATAGCTTGTCATGTTACCAAAAACTTAAAAGTTCTGTCCTGAAAACAAAAAAAAATTATTTACAGCTTTACATCTTGACCGTTTTATAGCACTAATACTGGAGACTCCTTCCAAAAAATGCTAAACAAACTTCTCAAATAACAAAAACTTCACCACGTGAAAACTTTTAAATGTGCTGTGCCTGTTCTGCAAATCCTTGTGCAAGTTGTTACAGTACCACAGACATGATATCATATTAGCACAAGTGCATCATTACCATATAGGAATTCACCTTAGGAATTCAGAAGGATCTGATTCAAGAAAATGAATCAGATCCTTCTGACCAAGCAGGATTGAGAATGAAAAGGCACAGTAGATAAATCAATTAAATTTTTTAGCATCTTAAATTATTTCTTTCAAATTGGATGTCAAACTATATACATCATCTAACTGGAGTTCATTCTAAAAATAAAAAAAACTGAAGTTACAGTCAGCGCTTTCACTCTCAACCTAAAGTGAGAAACAGGGAATTCACGGACACTAGTTCAACATGAATCATAAATAAAAAAATTAAAATAAATACGGATTCCACTCAGTTACATAAAACCTTTCACAATGAGTAAAAATAACAATGTCACACACTCATCCTGAGCAGACGGCAACCATTAAAAGCTATTATTTTAAATAAATAAATACAGTCGTATATACACACACGGGCATGGACTGTATCATAGCAACATGTTTATGGTCTGAGTAATAGATTACCATGACGAGTGGCACTTTCCTCCTGTCATAATATTAGTGGTGATGAGCTGCTCATATCTCGTAGTGTTATTATGGCCAGCCAGTTAGTTAATGTTTTATTATGCCCTTTTCTACAATATGTTAAAAATGCAGTGTGTCAACAGGGGGAGGGGGGGGGGGGGGGGGGCTTTAATCAGGCCTATAATTGGTTATGGTGGACTAAGATTACATGTGGGCTGAAGGACACACACACACCATTTATTTTTTATGGCAGAATAAAAAGTCATTATATATATAATTCTGTAGAAAACATTAAATGGGTTAGTAGCGCTGGTGTGATTGAACAGAAATAGTAGAACAATAAGCATGTCTATATACAGCACTCCAAATCTGATTCAAATTCAAAACAAAGAAACTGAAATGTGTGTTTCTTTTTATTTATTTTTAATTTTTATTGTTCGCCTTACCTAGCTGACTGGACTTTCTTGACTCTGTAGGAGAGGGCGGCGCTGTGGTGCTGGAGGTGTGCCCGACGGGTGTCAATCTTGTAGCGGGTTTTAATTACCCTTGGAGATGCCTGATCCCGTACTGACAGAGAGAATGGGCCTGGAGAACAATAGACAGACCACAGGTAGATAGTTATTATTCATAACCCCTGTTTCACAACACCAAAATGACATCATCATCACAGAATGTGGAGTATGTAGGTTTAGTTCGCAGATTGCTAACATTACAGTAGTGTTCCATTATAAATAACGCTCTATTCAAGTGATTAATGATATTGAACATATCTGTATTATTTTATTTTATTACAACCAACATCCTGGTGTCAGAGACCACAGCACACCTAGAGAGGTGTTCTAAAGCCATTACCTTGATGGGACACCACTGTTTTTGGAGACCTATTCAATGTTAGTGGTTTTGGCTGATCAATATATTTTACCAAAGTTTTTTTTATTTTATTTAGGCTACGTTTGATACTTTCCTGGGCATCCGCCTGCAAAGATTGTGTTGAGTAAAGAGGCATTAAAAAAATACAGAATGAAAACAGTCACTGCCTAAAGATGTTTAAACCTTACCAGATTAAAATGTTTAAATGACTCCACGAAAAAAAGGACATTAATAACAAGATATTCAGTCTTAATTAATTCAGATTCATTCATTATTTGCCCACCAAACAGAGATTTGTGGAGGGAAGATAATGAAGAGGGATGACGTTGAGACTTGTGTTTATAGGCCAAGTTAAGTTTACCTCTGGTGAGGAGATATGTAATATAGAATAATGCAGTTGATGCTGTTAGTCAAAGTAAGAACTCATTTCCCATTTTAGACCTTTCTAATTCTTCAACATTTGTCAACAATTCTATTTTACAACAGTTTTATTTTCCTGCAAACGGTAAGTTATAGCAGTAGTGGTGAGTAGTTTGTCTTTCAGTGGAACAAAAATAAAATCTTAGAGTCTGATTTTCTTCCTTTCACTATTGGGTGTTCAAAAAAAAAAAAAAAAGAAAAAAAGAAAGAAAAAAAAAAAAAGGGGAGAAACCTGGACTTCCTTGAACCTGAATATCACTTCTGGTACACATGAATGAGAAATATTTCAGGTTAGCAAAGTCTGTTGTTTTCAGAGCTATACATAGTGCAAAATCTAAAGGGATTTCCCAGACAACCGCTAACATTTGCTTTACTGGAAAAGTACCCGAGATCAAATATGGCCAACCGCTTTAATAGTTACAAGCAGAGATCAAGACAGTCAGTGCCTCCAAGTCCATAAAATTAAGTACCCCAGCCCAGTCATACACTGCAGACTCAAACATTCCCACTGACAAACTCCCTTCACTGGCAGGTGCGCTCCTTAATAAGCTGCACATGTAAAAATGAAGGAATAACAAAGGCTGAATTTTTATAAGCCTAATAAATCATTTCCTCCGTCTCTCTCGCAACCCCCGCCCCCATTCTCTCCTCTGCGTTCTCTTTAAGTCTCATTCATTATATCTTTTCACCTATCCATCAGAGAGGAGACGGAAGAAGAAAGCGGAGGGAGGGAATAAGTGTGGCTTTTATTTATTTCTTTATCCCTTCATTTATCCATCATGCTGCTTTATGGGTGGCTGGGCAGAGGTGACATGCATGCATGCGGGCTGAGTAAAAGATGGACTCTGCATGGCGGCTCCTGCACACTGCCTTTTCACACCAATGCTAAAAACCCCAAAGATTAATTCTTACCGGGTACCATTTAGCATGTTAGACAAGTCAGCGGGAGGATGGAATTACTTACGGAACTTAAAAAATTCTGTAAAAGCTATTCAACACTTTTAATAGTATTTCACCTGCCCCGAAGGCTTTTACTACGCCATAATGAGGTGATGCCTGGTTTATAAGCAAGGCCCGTCATCATCGGGTTAAGCAGCTTGGCTAAGGAACTGCCGTGTAATAAACACACCATGCCCTATTACAGCACAGACTGAAATGTTTCAAAGTAACAAAACCACTTTTTTCCTCTTGCACATGTACTCACACACACACTTTCGCTTACCATTTTTCTTAGTGTCTCAGACAACACTTTGTCTCACTAATGAATGAGCAGAGAAATTGAGGAATGGAGATAAAGTTGAGGTGAAACAGAGGAACACTTGAGGAGGACACAAGAAACCTGATCGATTTACCAATATGTACACAAATATAAATCAACACGTGCAATCTCCACCCTTGTCAACCGATAGATACATGAATAAAGTAACCAGTAATGCTCTCAAAAGAGACTTAAAATCTCTCAGTCACTGACTACAGCCAAACCGGTCTATCTGTGTCTACATCATCTCTCTATATAAAACTATAGTAAAGCAAGGGAAAACCTCTTCTTTGTTATGGATCAACTTCCCAACCCTGGCAGGCATTCTCACGACCGTCAGTTTTAATTACACATTCTCAAACTCATCTAAGATAAGTTGTACATTTAAGAACGCTAATCTGGTTAATTGTTAAAAATTTCTAATATAAGAGGGACATTCCAGTCAACCTGGGAGCTGAGATGAAATTTCTTGTCAATGAAGGCGTAAAAAAGGCGACTGACATTTATAAAAGACTACAAGCACAGTACAGTGATGAGACTCTTAGCTGCAGTACAATATTTGAATGTGCAAACGTTTTAAAGAAGGTGGTATGTCCATAAATGATGATCCCAGTTGAAATGGTGATTTTTTGACTTGACGCATTTGTCTGAGGGTCTGTACACACAATCACCACTTGCACTTTTCAGAAACTCTGATGCAAATTATTGCCACAGACTCTGTACAGTCCTGACCTCACCTTAAACCATTTCCACATGTTTCGGACATTAAAGGAGTTTTAGGGAGGCCAGAGTTTCAGAAATAGGCAGATCCGATCATGGCTACTTTCACCTTGATGGTATCTAAGCACTTGTAAAACACTAGGATAAGGGCATTAGTGTAGCAGGGGATTATATAGAGAAGTAAAGTGAGTTTTCACTCTTATAACTATGATCACACATATAAACCGGTTAAAATAGTTATTATTTATTAAATTAACTAAAACTCATTATTAAAATTAAAAATCCTTACAGTTTTTCCTGACTAATTAAGTCAAACATAAAAATCACACACCTACCTGCTCCTCAATGACTATTACATGTGTAATAGCTCTTAAACACATTTATATGTATTTTAATGAATCAAAGATACTGCACTGCCAACAATAAATAAATAAATAATATTATTCCCCTCTAACGTTTCTTGGACCAACTTTAGCCTTGATTATGATTTTGACAAACTTGTGCACTATTTATTTCCGTCAAAAGTTTCAAGTTATCCAGCCAAAGCTGTTAAGTATTTGCTCATTTAAATCTAAATCTCTCTTTTGCCTGCAGAAACCTTCAATCTATCTCTGTTTTCCAGACTCATTTTCCTCTTTACCACTAGACACTGCCACCAATATTTTTCTTTCGTCTCTCTTCTCATCCATGTACCTCCTGTGTCCTCTGTCTTCTAAACCAAGGAAGACTTCTTTCCTGGCTCCTTGGCTATCCGAGATATTACGCAACAACAGAAGAGAATTAAGAACTGCAGAGTGAAGATGGAATCCATTCTACAATGCTCCTGGCCATCTCACAAGACCTCCTTCCCTTCATCACAACCATCATCAACCATTCCCTATCATCTGGTCATGTTCCTGCTGCTTTCAAGAAGGCAAGGGTTATTCCCATCCTGGATCCAGCAGACATCAGCAACTATCGCCTGGTAGCACTTCTCTCTTACCTTTCTAAAATTCTTTAAAGGACTGTTTACAACCAAATGTACAACCTTTATATTTCGCAAAACAACCTTAACGATCCCAACCAATCTGGATTCAAAGCGGCTCATCCCGTAGAGACTGCCCTTCTGTCGGTCACTGAGAGGCACCATAGATCGGCTGTCATCAGTCTTCATCCTCCTGGACCTCTTGACCCCATTTGACACAATGTCTGTTCTTGCAAGCCTTGGAGTTTGTGGCACAGCACAGCAATGGTTTGCTTCCTACCTAGAAGATGGGTATGAGGTGATCCACATCTGCCCCACGCAGACTCTCCACTGGTGTTCCACAGGGCTCAGTACTTGGTCCTCCACTGTTTTCCTTCTACACCCAGTCACTTGGTAAGGTCATATCCGCTCATGGCTTATTATATCACTGTTATGCAGATGACAACTTATTCTCTCCTTTCCTCCGCCAGACACTAAGGTTTCCACCCGGATCTCTGCATGTCTGGTGAACATCTCATCCTGAATGAAGGGTCATCAGTTAAAGCTCAGTCTGAGTAAAACCGAACTTCTGTTCATCCCTGGTGATTCATCCTTCGGTCAAGACCTTGTGATCTACAATCAGATCACTCCTTCAGCCACTGCCTGCAATCTTGAGGTAACTCTGGGCAATCAACTGTCATTTTCACCACACGTTGCTAACATCACTCGCTCTTGACGATTTTTATCTTTACATCATCAGAAGAATTCGCCCATTTCTTTCTTTACAGGCTACTTGTTGTTGGTGCTGGTTAAGTCCCTTGTTATTTCATGACTGGACTACTGCAACTCATTCCTGGCAATTCTGCTTCTGTCCACCATTCGTTCTGTGTCTGATCCAGAATGCAGCTGCATGTCTCGTTTTGAAACGTCGCAAGTTCTCCCACCCCACTTCTCTGCTCCCAGCACTGGCTACTTGTAGCTGCCCGCATCAAATTAAAAATCCTGATGCTCGCCCCCAAAGCTAATAATGGCCCGGCACCCGCATACCTCTTAGCTCTAATCACACCACGCACCACACCACGTTCCCTCCAATCCTCCAGCACTGCTCAGCTGGTCCCGCCATCTCTCAGAGGTCGAGGAAGGCTTGCACCTAGACCCTTTTCTGTTCTGGCACCTAGCTGGTGGAATGAACTTCCTCTAGATGTCTTTAAACGACGATTTATAACATATCTGTTTCTTCAGTACTTAGGTTAATCTCTCCCTTCCCTTCCCCACAAAAAACCTTTCCAACAGTCTTTGACTGATGGTACTTAGTTAGTGACCTAGTAACACAGTGTAAGGATCTACCCAATAATGAAAACGTAAGCACTTTTGTTCGTCACTCTGGAAAAGACCGTATGCCAAATGCCTAAATGTAACGGCTTTCCCCCTCTTTTTCTTCATCCTTTCTTTTCTCTCAGTTTCTTAAACTCATTTTCCTATCTACCAGTAGAGACTGCCACCAATACTTTTCTTTCGTCTCTCTTCTCATCCATGTATCTCCTATGTCCTCTGTCTTATAAACCAAGGAAGACTTCTTGCCTGGCTCCTTGGCTATCCGAGGTATTACACAACAACAGAAGAGAATTATTAACTGCAGAGTGAAGATGGAAGAAAATGCAGCATGTTGCAGATCTTGTCTCTTACCGACCGCTGATAAAAAGACAAAACATTCAGCTGTTCATGTTTTCAAGGAACTGTTCCAGAGAACTTGGTGACAAAAATAAAGCAACTTCCTCATGTCAATGATTTTTCTATTATGTATGCCCTCCATGAAGTGCATTTCCTATAGAAATGTAAACTTTAGAAACCACAACCGGAGGTACAGTCAGTGTTGCTGTAATAGAATATTAATCCACACCTTCTTACTAATTGTATTCAACAATTTAACAGTGATGTGGTGAAAGTGATTAATACTATTTATATTTATAACCATTCATTAATTTTATGGAAGAGATAACTGGATGACACTAATGATATTATAGGCAAGGCATGCTTTTTGACTTACTAAAGATAAATAAGTCTGACCTGGTGCTGCCCTTTTGGCAGTTAGATGTGCATGTAGACGTGCAATCTGTGGGTGCATTTCCAGTAAGTTTCAGAGTTTCAGGATCCTGGCCTGATCTGACATCAGTGACTCACTGGCTTGAGTACTATTACTACTGATGATTACCCAGCATTGCTAGCTTCCAAGGGCTTGTCTGCAGCCACTTCAGTGCCTTGGCGTAAGCCAAACACTACCTTGTGGTTCGCAGCAGCCCTGGAATTCAGTCATGTTTCAAAGGCTAATATTCAGTTTTTCAGTTCCTAGCTTTACCACTCCAGCATGTTAACAGGGACCCCTTTACACCTCAGCTACTGCTAGTTGCCCGTCATGCCTTGCCTTATTGAGGTGTTTACAAATTGTGTTCAACACCACATGAGAGGCCATGTCCTTCCTGTGTTAACAGCGATCATTTGTAACAGACCTAGGCCACACCGTGATCGGATTACACCATAATGCCAAATTTATCTTTCACATCTGTTTTATTCACGTATGATCCAATGGCTCCTGAAGAAACGTTCATCCTTTGCCCTGGCAGCGATGCCCTGGCAGGGTTCAGTCACTCCTCAGACCTCTGACCCTGTCCTGACAGAAATTATTATTTCTAAGAAGACAGATTCTCTTTCATATTCCTTTCAGCAGTGGGACTTCTCAGAGATAGTATCTGCCTACAAAGATTTGGGGATTGAATTTACTAGAGTATAATTTCATTAGCTTATAGGATTTCTAAGTATGGGTGACTCGAGCCCCAAACTGAAAACCTGAGCGGCGTTGGAACGGCATACATTGCACACCAGGCCAACACGATACTAGACAGCCATCCCTATGCCCCAACGCTTTCAAATGTCACCAAGTTATATAGTTACTGTAGAAAACGTGTTATATAATGTACACTCACCAGCCATATTATTATTACCGCCATACTAAAACTGGGTAGGATGCCTGTTTGCCCTCAGAAGAGTCTCAAATCTGAGTGGCATGGATTCGACAAACATTCCTTTAAGAACTTGGCCCATGTCGACATGCTCGCCGTTATAAGATGGGTAAATTGTGACCATTAACGGGGAGCACACATGAAACACTAGTCAGACAGGCTGTGGCCTTCAAACAATGTTTAATTGGTATTTATGAAACCCAATATGTTCAGGGAAACATTTCTCACACCAGTACAGAGTAACCAAATCAATAAGGTGTTTCTGGCTGCGCAATGGCACTCACTGGATGTTTTTCACTTGCAACCTTCTATGTAAACTCTCGATGTGAGAAAATCATGTTTTTTATGGGGGGGGTGGGGGGGGGGGGGGGGCTATCTTTCCAGGATTTAGTACTGCCTTGGACCGTTCTTAATCCGAGAACAGTAATTGTAATGTTTCTTTGACAGATGTTGGTCAACATTTTGACCCGTTTGAAATTGCATCTGTTTCAAACCCTGCATGCACCCGCAAACCCCACGCACACTCAACCATAACAATAATTTAATAGACTAACACCATGATACAAGATCTATGCCAGTAAAATCTTGGCAAGACAACACTGACATAATCGAAAAAAATATATAATTTTCACTTCAGACCACTGAAAAATTATTAGACTTTACTGTAAGAAAAGTTGATCAGGACTTATAAAACAGTGAAAAAGTGACATTTTCACTCATGTGTCGTGGCAGGGTTACATATATAAAATATGTTTGATTACCACTGCTACTATCTGACATCCATCTCAAATGCACAAGCATAACACAATCACTAATTTAGCCAAACAAATTAAACAAGAACAATTTTATTTCGCATACCTTCAGGCTACTGAATTTATTTCTGTTTATGCCACTGCCTGAACCCATTTTCAACATGACTGATGCACATGATGAACAGCATGCAGGAGGTGTTTTCATCCCACATTTCAGACCATTTTCAGTACATCCCAGCCAGCTGCGTATTGTGTACGTATATGTAGGTTATAACCAACACACTTGTGTTCGATACATGGGTGATAATGGATGTTTATGAATAGTTTAACTGGATAATTGAGACAGTTAAGCTCCTTGTATGTAAGAAAAGCTAGACAATATTAAACAGAAACATAACTATGCACCTTAGAGATGAAAAAAAAAAAGTACAAATATTAAAAAATACCAGAAGCCACACAACATTCTGGATTTATGTTTGTAGATAAAAAGATGTTATTTACAAACATTTAGCTGTGTGTGTGTGTGTGTGTGTGTGTGTGTGTGTGTGTGTGTGTGTGTGTGTGTGTGTCATACAAGGACAATCTGTTTTATATGTGCTGCACAGTGTATGATTTATAGTTTCAGCTGGGCAGTGCACAACTGGACCTTAAGGCAAATATGCGTATGTGGTGTGTGTGTGTGTGTGTATGTGTGTGTGAGAGAGAGAGAGAGAGAGAGAGAGAGAGAGAGAGTGTAGATATGGGGATGGATGCAACCAGAAGCTGGAATGTACTGTATGTGTGAACATGTGAGCTTGTAGGATTACTTAGTTGGCTTGAAGTCACTTTTTCACCCAGCACCCATCTGTATTGCAGTCAGAGCTATTTGGGCGTCCCTGGGGATGACGAATTTTGCTTGTCATCGAGCTCGTTCCTTACACACCAAACCCCTTATGGAGTTATTCACAACACTGTTCTACCTTACCTACTGTTTAATGACAGTGCTGTAGAACATCGCTACCACGTTGAGCAGGACGTGCCAAAACTAAGGCACTGCTTCCTGTCAAGACCCTTTTATTTATGTGTGTGTGTGTGTGTGTGTGCGTGTGTTCGTGTGTGTGTGTGTGTGTGTGTGTGTGCGCGCCTGTGTGTGTGGCAGGGATCTGTCAGTGGCCTATTAAGGGGAAGATTGAGACCCCACTCGGTACAGACTCACTCAACCAACACAACCTGCTGGGCTTTACAATCAGGCCAGGGGACTCATTCATCGCCCGCTGACAAGCCAGCGCCGAGTCTGAGCTGAAACGCACTGCCGATTATTTACTCAGCTTACACCGGCTCCAACCAGCGCTGTGCACTCCCACCTTTATCTCTCTCTCTCTCTCTCTCACAGACACACTTTTCTGACAGGTTCCCATGTTATTTTTCTGGGTAATCTCTTGCTGTAAGAACGTATGACACACATAAAAGCAGCAACTCTTTATTTGAAAGGAGGCTACACTGGATTTTTAGGATTTGTTCACTAGCAGTGCATAAATCTTATAGAATTATAAATGTTAGAACAGCGCATGTATCGGGGGAAAAAAAAAAAAAAAAAGTGTCCACCACTCATTGGCAAACAACATTGTAGAAAAATATAAGAAAAACCTCTCCCTCCACTTCAAAATCACTTCAATGTAAATTACTGTAAATGAACGAACATGTGAAGATTTCTAAGCAACTGGTTGCTGTTTAATTTTAAAACTGTTGGAAATAAGTAACCCAGACAATCGATTCCCTTTTAAGTACTGATAATTAGACTTTAAGTAAAAAAGAGAAAATTAAAAAATCTGGACATATTTGTTATGTTTGTTGAAATTATAAGGAGAACTAAAAATCTCACGCTCACACACAGGCACGTTCAAATGTTTTTGGATTAATGTGGTTTTGTAAAACAACATAATCATCGGATTGCAGCTGGTCTTCATAATAGGCAAATACAACCTCAGATAAACAACAACGTAACTCTTTTTACATTTACAGCATTTACAGACGCTCCATTAAAACAAGTCATGCAGAGCGACTTACATTTTTATCTCATTATACAACATGAACAACTTGGTGCTCGTGCGAGTTGAACCTGGGACCTTCCGAACCATAGTCCAATGCCTTAACCACTGAGCGACCCATGCCATTATTCATTTCACAAAAATTAAGTCAAAAAGGAATGAATAATTATTGCACGTTTGTTTTTTATTTATTTATTTAGTTAGTGTCCCTCATGTTTCAATAGTTTGTAGATCCACCAAGCTATTGCAGCAATAACTTATCAAACAGGACGTTTAACAGAAGTAATCATTCCTGTATGACTTTACCAGTCTCTCATAGTGTTTTGGCCCATTCTTCTTTACAACATCGCTTCACTGGGTTTTCATTAAGGTTTTAGGGCACAGCTTTCTTAAGGTCCCGCAACAGCATCGCAATTGGGAAGTTCTGGACTTTGACTAGACAATTCCAAAACCTTGATTCTTTTATTTTACAGTAAGTAAAAAATAAATGTTACAGTATATAACATTCAATGTGCGGGTCTGAGATGCAGCTCTCATTTTTTTTTTATTTTGTTATTGTTTTTTTTTTTGTATTTCTCTGAGCTTTGCACGGGCTGACCTTGAGGAAAATGTGCTGGAACGTCAAGATGCATTCCACTTGTGAATAATCTTTTTCACTGTAGAACGATGAACTCCAAATTGATGGAAATGGTTTTATAACCCTTTACAGGTTGATGTGCGGCAACAGTTAAGTCTCTAAGACCATCGCTTGTGTCTTTTCCGCTTGGCATTATTTTAACACACACCTGAATGCTCCAAACCAGCAAACTGCTTTTATAGAGTTCTGCTTTTTTTTGAGATATCAGCAGGTGTGCCTGAATAATTTTGATTAAGGTCAGATGATTAGCAGCACCTGGCTGCAAAAAAAATAAATAAAATAAAAATAAATAATAATAATGAATTATTATTATTTAAGCCTTACTTAACCCTTACTTAAGCCTGTAACACTGGAACCCTTTTAAATCCCTTACTTAGTATTGCCCACATGTTCTTTCCCCTTTTTGGCTTTGTTTTTGTAAAATAAATCATGGCACGGTGAAAGTTATATGTTGTTGTTCATACTATATGGTGCATTTGCCTGATGCTGAGACGATACCTGCTACGATCAGATAATTTTAATATCTAAAAACAGAATTTAAAATAAAAAACTTTTGAAAGTGACTGTATATTATATATTTAATCATCATTTAGTCATAATTAATCATATTTCAGAGTTTAACAACACTGTGGTATAATTTGTGTAAGTATGTATAGGATAGCACTCAAAACAATGACCACAAAAAAAAAAAAAAAAAAAAAAAACCCTATCCATCAGGAACACACTCACACACTCGCACTGAACAACTTCTCCTTACTTTACTCAATCAACAGTGATGTACTGCGATATTAAACACGCTTCATTCCTTCATTCATTTTCATTCGAAACCCTCCCTCGCTAACATCTCTGCTCTGACATACAGTACTAGTGCCACCCTGTAGAAAAAAAGCATCTACTTAGGGATTATTAAATTTGTCACATCGGCCATTTTCGGATCCCCTCTGCAAATTTGACAACTAATTCCAGCTAACTGCATGCCCATTCTTTACTCTGGCATATCTGTCACATCATTAATCTTATTATTGACAGCAGGAGACCCCCTACTACCGCTACAATCCCCCTGGGGCTTAACTTCTGATTCCCACTGGGGTAACAGCACTGCGATTAAGCATTCGCTCTGCTAAAACCAGCAACGCCTGGCATGGGTCGAGATAACATCACGGACGCAGGGCGGAAAACGTCCAAGCAAAACAACGACACGACTTGCTCACAGCAAGCCGCGAGACACCTTGTGAAGTTTGTGTTGGCTCTGTAAGTGTCAGTTACCCAAGTATTTTTTAACCCTTCACACTATACGGCAACATTCGATTTCATATTCTAAAAATGATCGCCAGGGCCTGGGTTATGGGGCAGCTGTCTGAGCAGCATTCTCAACACCAAATGCTGTAGCACAGAAAGCACATCTGCATACCAAGGTGTACGATGACTGTGCCAGGAAGTTTCAGCCAAAATAAGCAGGACCACATACTCGGAAAAGTACAGTATGCTAGAAATCAGATGAATCGTATTAAAAGTGACACAATTAACTAATACTTTGGACTTTAAAAATGCTTTTTGACAGTGGACTAGTTTATCTATTCCATTGGCTTGTTATTACACAAGGGATGAGCTGTTAGGTGAAAATCATCATGAGAAGTTGGTGTCATGCTTATTTAATTATTATTCGATTTTTCTATGAGGCTACATCCTGCAGTTATGCAGTTAACGCTGTGGAACATCAACATGTGAAAATTTATGAGGGCGGGAGAATACACTGTTAGAAGAGTAAAAACTACCTTTATTTCTCTATACAATCTCCTACTACACTCAAGGTATTTTACTAGTGCTTGGGGTAGAAAGATATCTCAGTACACGTAGCCATGATCGGACTGCCTCCGGTGTAATGAGAAATCTTTAAGCCTTGAGCGAAATGCTGTGATGAAAACCCCGGCCTCCCAGGAACTCAAACATGTGGAAATGGTTTGGAGTGAGGACAAGGGATATTTCAATAACTCCCAGCCAAATTCCTGTAATGTGCAAAAGGTGTGAAGGGGAATATGAGGTTGTGCAACATATTTGATAATCAAGATACTGATTTTTTTTTTCTCCATTAAAACAAAGGGCCATTGAAGAAGTTCCTGGGGGCCAGCATTAAAGATGTGAAGCAGCCAGTCCAATTATGGCTCCAGCATACTGAGAAAAATTTCTACCTTGATGGTTTCCAAGCACTAATAACATGCTGTGTACATGTAAGTGCATTAGTGTAGCATGGGATTATATAGAGAAATAAAGGGAGTTTCATAATCTTGTGAAAAGAAATTGTGTTCTTTTATTGTGCACAAAAGTCCTGGTTTGATTTAAACGCATGTTGCAGTTCTTGGTATCAATTATATTATAGCAGCGGTAAACGGTCACTTCTTCACCAGCCTCATTTTACTTCCATAACAAACTTATATTGAGAAAACATATTCACTACTGTTTGTAATATTACCAAGAAACTCAAAAGTACAAAGTCCTGTTGGAGGCTCAGTCCAAAAATGTTAAACATCCCTTTCCAGAATATTTTCACACATTCACTTATATAGAATAGTGTGGAAATTAAGAGACAGTGGCCGAATATAATGAGGTGCGGTGTGTATTTTTGTGGTCGGTATTCCAATTCAAAAGATCAAGGTCCAAGTTTGTTCCTAGAGTAACCTTGAGAGATACTAAAAAAAAAAAAAAAAAAGCTGCCACGGAAGAAGCGAGAGACTCCAGTGGATTATAGATGATAGATAGATTGCAGGAGTGTTGATGGACGAAGATCCAAGGAGGGATGAGAGATGGAGGAGTGCAGCAAGAGTCCCAGAAGTGAGTCACTTGTACACTGGTGGATATGGAGTAAGTTGTGCAATGTAAAACCGCTCCCTCTTGACCGTGTCAATCGTCATCATCATCCTACTGTCATTGACTCCACATAAACTGACCTAGCTGTGGTTAGAACCACTGAGAGTAATCTCACCCATGATCTACTTACCCATTTACAGCATTACAGATTTCCGATCATATGGGGTTAATCAAGACATGCCGGGTGTACAACGTGTCCATTAACACCCTGATTTTGCTCACTCGTTCACGCCACTTTCAGAAATGGCAAAGTACACTAAGGTACCTGGAACAGGGAGTTCTTCATGCTTATCCACTTATCCATCTCTCATATCCAACACTCGTCATCTGTCAACCACCTGTCTGACATAAAGGGCACCTAGGAGTCTACTATGAACACGTTTCTGGTTGCACACAACTATATATCATCTGTGTGTGTCGTCACTTCATGTGTTTATGAGTTAAGCCTAAGCTGGCAGCTTAACCAGCTGACAGCTGGTAAAATAATATTTTTTGCTACAGTTGTTCAGCTATTATAGGGGGGAAAAGGGTTTTATTGCACTTGATTATTTTAAATCAACAACCAACTGGGTTCAGTAGAGTAATGTGCAAAGTGCCCCAAGATACAGTTAAAAAAAATGGTTTGTTTATGTAACAACCTCAGCAGCCACCTCACTGGTTCATGCCTCAAGTCAGATGTTGGCTTAACAAACAAAAAAACGTTTCATTCCTCAGGGACAGGTACAGGGACTGGCGGTGAAAGTGAGGGACAATAAGCCCTTCAAGAAGCCTGGAGAACTATTCCTCAAGACTACATTAAAAATACAAGAAGGTCTGTCTCTTTGGGAGCGAAATATGAAAAAATGAGGGGTGGCTCTAGACTTTTATATTACTGTACCTATGCCTTGCACAACCTTGCCATATTTTGCAGAATCTGGAAATGAAAAAAAGTTTGTGTAATGTCTAATGTCTAAAATGTATTCTGTAGGTATACATTAAGTATTATTGTGACACAATTTAACAGAAAAGCAGACATTTGAGCACCTGGGTCAATACTGGGTAGAACTAAAGCTAAAGTCTGTAAAGTCTGTATCAGACTTGTGCATCTCAATACTGATTGATACCTTTTACCCAGTTTCCTAATTCCTGTTGATGAAATGCATCCCAACAACTCAATGCTACCACTACCATGATTGACTAATGGGAAGGCCATAGTAATGTACATCATTTTTAATTAACTGAAGCAAAATATTACGTTAATTCAGAATTCTAGTTTTACTTTGGATTAATTAAATATAAACTAATTAAATATTAACAGCTATGTATAAATGCTAAATAATTGGGATTTCAATATCCACTCACTCAGAACTAACATTATACCTATATACAATAATGGCCACAAGTATTAAGACAACATTTAATGTACTGTAGTTCTCCTTGAGTTCTCCAAAGCAGGTGATTAGTTCTGAAGAGTCCCCCCAAAAAAACGGCGAAAAAAAGGAATTCTTTGACAAATTTCTGCACAAGAGCTTCGTATATAAAGTCAGATAAAAAATTACATAAACACTTCAACTTGAAAAATATACACCACTCTTCTGACGATCACATGACAGCATCAACGATGGAAAAATAATATTACACCATTGGCACAAGGGCACTGTTGAAGTGTGTGTGTGCGTGTATCATCATTATTTTAATCATTTGAGAATATCATTAAAAAAAAAAAAATTCACTTTTGTGTCAACACTTTCGTCCAGCATAGTATGATACTATATATGCTATACTAATACTGGGTAAGGCCTCCCTTTTTGTTCCAAACATCCTCAATCTTTCATGGCATGGATTCCACAAGATGTTTGCATTTATTTGAGGTTCTGGCCCATGTTGAAATAATTGTATCATGCAGTTTCTGAACTTTCATGCTGCAAATCCTTCATTCCACCACATTGCAGTGGTGCTCTTCTGGATTAGGCCTGGTGACTCACTATGATGTCGCTGATGATCACTGAACTACTTACACACGCGGACAAAATTGTTGGTACCCTTCGGTCATTGAAAGAAAAACTCACAATGGTCACAGAAATAACTTTAATCTGTCAAAAGTAATAATTAAAAACAATTCTATGAATGTTAACCGATGAAAGTCAGACATTGCTTTTCAACCATGCTTCAACAGAATTATTTTTAAAAAATGAACTCATGGAACAGTCCTGGGCAAAAATGATGGTACCCCTAGAAAATACTGAAAATAATGTGACCAAACGGACATGTTAATTCAAGGTGTGTCCACTAATTAGCATCGCAGGTGTCTACAATCTTGTAATCAGTCAGTGGGCCTATATATAGGGCTCCAGGTAGTCACTGTGTTGTTTGGTGACATGGTATGTACCACACTTAACATGGACCAGAGGAATCGAAGGAAAGAGTCGTCTCAGGAGATTCGAAAGAAAATTATAGACAAGCATGTTAAAGGTAAAGGCTATAAGACCATTTCCAAGCAGCTAGATGTTCCTGTGACTACAGTTGCACATATTATTCAGAAATTTAAGATCCATGGGACTGTAGCCAACCTCCCTGGACGTGGCCGCAGGAGGAAAATTGATGACAAATCAAAGAGACGGATAATCCGAATGGTAACAAAAGAGCCCAGAAAGACTTCTAAAGAGATCCAAGGTGAACTTCATGCTCAAGGAACATCCATCGTTGTTTGAGCCAAAGTGGACTACATGGGAGACGACCAAGGAGGACACCATTGTTGAAAACAAATCATAAAAAAGCCAGACTGGAATATGCCAAACTACATGTTGACAAGCCACAAAGCTTCTGGGAGAATGTCCTCTGGACAAATGAGACAAAAATGTAACTTTTTGCCAAGGCACATCAGCTCTATGTTCACAGACGGAAAAATGAAGCATATCAAGAAAAGAACACTGTCCCTACTGTGAAACATGGAGGAGGCTCTGTTATGTTCTGGGGCTGCTTTGCTGCATCTGGCACAGGGTGTCTTGAATCTGTGCAGGGTACAATGAAATCTCAAGACTATCAAGGGATTCTAGAGAGAAATGTGCTGGCCAGTGTCAGAAAGCTGGGTCTCAGTCGCAGGTCATGGGTCTGGCGACAGGACAATGACCCAAAACACACAGCTAAAAACACCCAAGAATGGCTAAGAGGAAAACATTGGACTATTCTAAAGTGGCCTTCTATGAGCCCTGACCTCAATCCTATTGAGCATCTTTGGAAGGAGCTGAAACATGCTGTCTGGAAAAGGCGCCCTTCAACCGGAAACAACTGGAGCAGCTTGCTCATGAGGAGTGGGCCAAAATACCTGCAGAGAGGTGCAGAAGTCTCATTGACAGTTACAGGAATCGTTTGATTGCAGTGATTGCCTCAAAAGGTTGTGCAACAAACTATTAAGTTAGGGGTACCATCATTTTTGTCCAGGCCTGTTCCATGAGTTCATTTTTTTTTTTATAATTCCGTTGAAGCATGGTTGAAAAGCAATGTCTGACTTTCATTGGTTACCATTCATAGAATTCTTATTTATTATTACCTTTGTCAGATTAAAGTTATTTCTGTAACCATTGTGAGTTTTTCTTTCATTGACCGAAGGGTACCAACAATTTTGTCCACGTGTATATGTTCATGATACCAATTTACCCTTAAATCAGTTAACTTTTTCTCTATGAAATGTTGCATCATCACGTTGGACATAGTGATGAACACTACAATTGTACAAAATGGTTTTCTTTTAGTTTAAAAAAGTCTGGCTTCTCTCCATTGACCTCTCTCATCTCTCAGATGTCTCCAGCCACAAAGCAGCCACTCACCTTTTTTTTTTCTTTCGTTTTTTAATATTGCAGCATTCTGAGTAAAACTGGCATGTGAAAATCCCAGATCAGCGCTTATAGAAATACCCAAACCAGCCCATCTGACAACAATCATCATGTCACGGTCAGAGTCACAATGTGAGATCACATTCATTTACTTAAAGAGGGCTTAGATTCCCAAGCGTTGTGAAAAGTAAGGTCATCCTAACTGGGTGAAACACGTTCGATGTTCAATGTTCTACTTTTTAACAATGATTTTTGACTGAAGTATTTCGGGAACCGTAAAGTCTGAGCATATATCAAACAAACGTTTCCATGCCAGTTTGGAAAACTTGCACATAACAGTTTTAAAATTCAGCTAGTCATGTACTTAACACATCTGAAAGTTGGAATATAAACCTAAATTGTGGAATAACTATCAAATTAAGTGACATAAGTGACCAAAGGAATACAGGCTGAGAGATTTATGTATTTAAAGTCATTACAAAATCTAGATAGTAGACATGCAGGGTCACTGCAATTTGCTGCTACATTTTGCAGGTGGATGCAAATCCTAATAAATCTTTGCATGTCCTTGCATTCCTGCAGCCGGTTATATAGAATGTTTACACTACGTCTATACTGAAAGTCAACCTAAGCATGTCCTTTACTGACTGCATATGAATTACAGGCCTGGGGTATAGAGCGCTCATCTCAAAGGGGGAAAGCCTGGGTCTGCCAAGTACCAGGTGTAATGTTATGATCATTTGCTTAACTTGAGCATTTGAAGAAGTCACACAAGTGTTCTTAAGACAGAGAAAACATTGCTGGCCCTCTCTACTTACACCCATTACCTCATGACTCCTTAATTCAGACTGCTCTTAATGCCAACACTTTAACAGTGCAACGTCTAATTGGTCCCTTTGAGCACCAAGCATGAACGGGCATCTGCTTATGTTGGGCACGGGACCGGGCACCTCAACACTGGAACAGCTGCCCTCAATGTCACTGAGCTAAATAGAAGGGCATTACGATATTTTATACCCTGAGACTTTTACTTGGTTAAGTCCAAACTTGAGAAAGATGGAAATACAAATTTCAAGAAATCAAGAAAGCAAAGACTAAAACCTAAAATAATGTGATTTGTGCATGTAATTACATACTGTATGGCAGTTAACACACACACACACACACACATATATATATATATTTTTTTTTTCATCCATGCATGCCCACTTACGACAAAAATATAGCAATTAATCTATAACTGCTACAGTATAAAATAGCTCCTCAAAAAAACAATTTTTTAAAAATAAAACATCTGTCAACCTCTTGATTAGAAAACAAATATAACAAGTCTAATCATAAATGTTTTCCTTCTTAAAAAAAAAGAAAATAAAAGATGTACAGCTACAAAGAATACAAGGAGTGGATTAAAGAGAAAGTGGTACGGACTGTGTCACATTAGTGACAGCAGCTCGATAGCGTAACTTGATAGTTGTCACCTCAGGTTGGTCATTAATATCAACAAACTCGTTAAGTGGAGAATGCCATGAAAGAGGATACGGATAAGACGAGTACCCTTAAGGACGGGGAGAATGTCCAACCCCAAAAATAGTCTGAGGGGCATTTATTACCCCCTCCCAAAAGCAACTGAGCTCTGAATAAAGAACTCTCAGTGTATGCCCGACAGCAGATACTCGCATCGACGTCTCTTTACATCGCAGATTGAAAAGCTATCAAATGCAAACTGGAATTAATGCCAGAGCTTTTATTTCCTTAATTCGTCATAAAATACCTAAAACAGACCATTCAATATACTTGAAACATGAAATATCTTTGTCAACATTGTAAATTAATGCTGAAAGTCTACATTTCAATCACATCTTGTTTGATTCATTTCAAAATAATAAAAATTGTCACACTGTCCAAATGTGTCATTGGCGGGTAAAGCGTTTTTAGAATTAGTTAAAAGGTTAAAGTGAAAAATAAGCTAATCAGCTTTAATGATGTAAATACGATATTATTTCAGGTTGAAGCCTACGTACATGTCCGTCTGTCTTTCTGTACGGCTGAACTCTCTGTCTAACTTAATACAAAGAAATGAAATTTTAGTTAAAAGTTGCGTATTTTACACCTTGTTTATGCCAAGTTGTAATTCTTTCATCATTATCCAAATGCACTCCCTATTTAAAGTAGGATTATTAAATCCGGCACATGACTCTTCATAACATCACTTTTACTCAGCATTTTGATTTGAGTGGCTAACACACTCAGTTCGGATATTTTACACGCACTCACTTCGGACTGCTGTGGATACGTTTGCTCTAGCAACCTGCCTACGAGACAAACTGATTTTAAACTTCTTGCAGGAAAAATAAACATACAATGATCTGTCCATACATCTTTGAAGATTCCATTTTCAAAAGTTCCATACTTTTTTGGAGTAGGCCATGCCGTGTCACGTGTTAACGGCATTACGATCATTTCAGTATCTTCTGCATACTCGTGTATTTACGGTAAACCATCACGCTGATTGGCTCTGGCAATGCCCACTTCAAGGACAAAAATGCTGTACCGAAAAAGTGATGGCTGCTGTGAGGTAGTAATCCGGCACTTGGCACTGCTCATGATGTTCCTTCTATTCTACATTTTGGTTTAATTCATGGCGCACATTTAACTTCAGGCAAATATCAAAGGACTGGCAAAGTATTTTAAATTCTGTCAGCCAGTTTTGCGTGATTATAGGAACTCGGCTCCGACACATCTCCCACATTTCCAAATGTTTGGGCCGGTAGAAGACTTACTGGGAAACTAGAGTATTAGACGTGAAGCAGGCAGTCCAACCATGGCTCCAATGTACTGAAAAACCCTTCGACCTTGATGGTATCCAAGCACTAGTGAAATGCAGGAGCTAAGTGCATTAGTGTAGCAGGAGATTATATAGAGAAATAAAGGCACCTAACTATCTTCTGCACAAACAAAAATCCCGGTTTAACTTGAACACCTTATATTTATATATAAACTTGCAGTGAAACCGAGACAAGGAACAGCTATAGCTCACTAAATGTGGCCTAAGATCCAATTTCTTACACTGACTGATACATAAATAAATAAATAAATAAATAAAATCTGGCTCATGGACTTTTGAATTCTACTGTATACGTATTATAGCATAGCTAAATTTATTCTTCTTGTAGGAGAGTGAATTGGAGGGAACAGGATAAAGTTTCGGTCAGGTTTCACAGTGTCGTCCTAAACTGATGTACTTTATGTTTAAGACAAACAATGGAATACATTCTGCTTGACTTGTTCCTTGCTTTTTAACTGTATAGTTGCTTGTAAAGTAAAATAAGGCCAGATGGAATATACACCACTCCCCGGTGCGACTCGGTGTGATGGTTGGATGCTGAAGTACTGTAGTTCCCTAAGCAGAGCCTGTTCACTGCTTCCTGAGGATTTTCCACTAGCATTCAGAAGTCACTGTGACAGGAGACAAACTAGCTATTTCCTACAGACCAACTCCCCAGGGACGGCAGAAAATGAACTGGCTCTGATCAATACTGTCCTCTCTCTCTCTCTCTCTCCCTCCCTCTCTCTGTCTCTACTCACTATCCCTTGTCCTCGTCTACTGCATTTGTTTGGGGGCACAGAGAAAAACTGGAAGGTTCTTACAGCTCAAGATCATGGAGGATGATTTTATTAGACTTGTATCTTAAAATCATCTGTTAATTAGCTTCTGATAAATTTTATCAATAGAAAAGATGATTTTTCCTAAATAAAACATAATGAGGTATGTTATAGAAAAGCATCATTCTTTCAACTATAAAATTTATTATTTTACTAGAAAAGTGAAAAGCAGGTAATTTTGTATTCCTATTATACGTTATTACTTAGCAACATCAATTCATTAAAGAATAACAAGTTGTACTTGTAGTTGTAATTCTCTTATTAATAAAGAATAGATTTATTGTAAGTATTGTAGCATGGGCTTCCCCAAATTGTTTTTTTTACAGAGGGGACATGGGAATCCAGCTTGGCACGCTAATGTCAAACTGGCAGAGGGAAGAGGACAACTGGTGGCCGACAGCCCTGAAGCATGGGGCAGAGTAACTGAGAGGATGGTCTAATCTCTCCCACAGAGACAGGTAAGACATGAGGAGAGGATGAGTGCCAGGGAGAGATGACATTTATCCTTGGTGTGCGTTCCTTAGCGCACGTCGGCAGACATGAACGCCATTTTTTGTCCAGATGTGCGGCAAGAAACAAGAGAACAATCAGAACGGCAAAAGTGTGACAAGATAACGTGCTTAACAACAGCTCCTTCATTTTATCAAAGAGACCACAGTCTGACAAACGTTCTATCTATTTAGTCTATTAATCCACATGTCAAAATTCACTAGGGTTGGAAATCACCAGTGACTGACCGCTCGATACGATTTTAACAATAAACTAAGGTGCTTATTCGATTTGAATTGCGATTCTGTAAGTACCACGATTTTATCAGTATCCTGATTTAATAAAAAAAAATTCCCCTGATTTCGTTACAATTTAAATACTATGAACCTTTAAAAGAAACATTTAGTCATAACTCAAAAGTTTCATACCTTAGCTTTGTTCAACAGCTTCACAACTAGATTGGACATGAGTAACTGAATGTAGGCCATTCCATATAAAATTGGTTTCTCACTTAAAAACCAAAGACAGCAATTAAACAATACAAACTAACTTGAAACTTTAACTTAAAATTAAATGAACAAAGCTACATTTTTACTGAGCAGCATGCATCTTTTATGTCTATATCTTTTTACCATAATTATTATTTCTAAACAAACATAGTACGATTGACTCGTCCTACACGGGACCTGCAGGATTATAAAGAAGTGGTATCGGTCTCATCATCTCAAATGCCTCCAAAGTTTCAAAACTCAACATGACCATGACACACAGGACATCTAATGCATGCGCTTTTTACACAGACGATTTTTGAGAATGTAATGAGATTAAAATTCATTTCTGTTGCGCCACTCGGTAAGCTTGTGTACTTGGTACAGAATCGGTTACATCACCTGATCAACCTGAAATTCCATCCAATTCTGGCCACTGCCAATCGATCGGTGTATCTGTATTATAAATAAAAAATAATAAAAAATTATTTTGAGGTCAATGTGACGATACACGAATCGCCACACGCAAGAATCACAATACGAGACTGAATCGATTTCCACTCATTTCTAAAATTTACCATGATAAAGTTGCTGCAATGTGAAGGCAACCATCATCAGAATCAAATCGCATCCTGTCTCCTTAGGTCTGACTGTTGCTCTGGCTGAAAAAGGAGACTTTTTTTTCCCCCCCCATGCTGTCCCAGGGAGTCAAAAGTCACAAATGTTACAGTTAAATGAGGGTTGCATGTACCTCAGTATTCTACAAATCTCCAAAACTGTGTTGGAAAGTTGACCCCTGCTATAAAGACATTTGCGGTGGTGACCGCCTTTGAACAAAATATTATCACTCTCAAAATCTCTCCTAGGTGTTAAACAAGATTGAGATCTGGTGAGTGTTATTACATTATTACATTACTTTCATCCTTTGGTGTCTCTCTAGAAGAGAGCGTTCCTATCAGGATCATAAATGCTTTATCACAAGATGATTATAAGAAGCATATAAACCAATACCAGTCCCCCACCACAGCAAAACACACTTCTGTAAGACAGTCCATTTAGACTCTATTACATGGGTACTTTACCGGCGTGTGTGTACCAGATCCATGTAAAGAGCTCCCTCTGCAGGGCCTCAGTGACAACTAATTCAGATCTAGGAACTGAGAAAGCACACCTGTAACTATAAAGAGATCTTGAATCGTTACAGTCTTTGCTAACGTTATGGGAAGCAAGTAGATCATTTCTCACTGGACATTAAACAGAAGAATGCATATAACAAAAGTTTAGGGAAAAAAGGATGCTTTATAATCCTGTGTGTCGTGGTTGTGTTCTTGCGGCGGTTAAACAGCTCTGACTACCGGACAATGACTGGAATGTCCCGAGATACAATGCGGGACAGGAGATCAGCTGTTGTTTTGGTTGGATTTCCTGACCCAGTCCATGTGCCAGAGAGTAAGAGGGGGAATAAACCAAGCTGACAGAAAGAAAGTCTCTTTATGGAGACCTACGTATACAGATACAGGCACGAAAATAGAACCGGGCTTGATGCCTGCCAGTGTGACCTGATAAAGACAGAGGCAGGTTCAGGACAGACACCCGATCAGTACGCATCAAACGGCGAGCGCTGGGCTACTCCGCCTACCGAGGTACCTAGTACTGGGACCGCGGGAAGCTCTGTGAATCAACGCACGAGCACGTGACTGGCACTGGAAGTTGAGTTGACCCTCCCTGTGGTTAGAACTCAATTACTCTTTCCGCCGTTTAAAGGAAATCTCACTAATTAAATATGTTAAGCATTAATTATTCAGGCTGAGTGGGAGCCTATAAAACCATACTCACCCAGCACAGCTAATCAATATGCCAAGAGTGGAATTAACACTTATCTTAAAGTCCTCTCCAAACAGAGCAGGACATAAACAGCCATCCGTAATTAAACCTACACACACACACACACACACACGGGCGTGCACGCACAGACAGATACGCACATACAGAGACGCGCGCAAGCTCTCTCTCTCACACACAGAGAAAGCAAGACAGAGACAAAGACAAATAAAAGAGAACGAAAGAAAGAAAGATGGGAACGCAAGACATAGAGAGATGCACATGCACAGATGCACCAAAACACAGACGCAGAAACACACTCACACCCATCACTTTGCATATATTAAACAGCTGAAGTGGCAGGATAATGTAATTGACAAATGATTCATAAAATTTGCACATTTGCACATGCACTTTGTCTATTGTGTATTTTTGTATAGATATTTGATAGTTCTTCTTTTAGAGTAACTTAAAAATGTAAAATGTATGTTGTAAATTTATGTTGTTGCATGTATGTAGCACCTTGGTCCTGGAGGAACGTTGTTTCTTTTCACTGTGTACTAACTGTATATGGTTGGAATGACAATAAAAGCCTACTTGACTTGACTTGAAATAAAGACAGATTGTCCTAGAGAGCGTTAAATTGATCACATATCTGAGCAGCCATCGCTGTGGGAAAGACAAAGTCAAACTCCTCGCACTGCTGGGACACTCATGGCATCCAGAGATCATCTGTCCATCAGTCTAACAGCCAAGGTGTTAAATAACTGGCCCACACACATGCGTGCGCGCACACACACACACAGGCACAGGGATCTTGTGGTTTTAAAGTTGGACCAGTGTCTGTGGTGAGGGATGAGATGCTCAGACTGTGTGTGTGCGTGTGTGTGCGCGTGTGTGTGTGTGTGTGTGTGTGTGTGTGTGAGAGAGAGAGAGAGAGAGAGCACATGTTTTATGGGACATGTTCAGACACTGAGGCTTTAAACAGTGGGACTCGGATGCCGATCTGGGCAAAAGGCTCAGAGCCAGATCTCCTGCAGCCCGCAAGAGGCCTGAGCAACCTTAACTGCTCCCCTGTGCATGATTTGGGACAGGAGGGGACAGCAGGTGAAACTGCGCAAGAAGAGAAAGACTGCGTAAAAAAAAAATAATAATAATAATATATCACACATCTACAGTTAGATGCATGCTGCAGGTGACCATAAGCAGCTGGATGTAGCTGTAGGATGGTGTAAAGGAAATCGGGTAACAACTGGCGCTCTTCCCGGTCACAGAATAGCCTCGGCTCAAGTGTCTGGGCCGACTTGGACTAAAATGGAAAAGACGAGGGTCAACTTTCACGCGCTATGGGCTCAGGGCCAGGTAGACCCACCACTGCGCTATATATATGGGTGGAGAGGTAAAATAGGCACTCTCTGGTGTGACATTCGGTCTGTTAATTAGAAAAACATTCCTTCACTCCTTCACAGAAAAAGGGGATATAGAGACAAAAAAATAGCGCCGTACGGTTAACAGAATCCTGCGTTTTATATGATATTCATGTTCAACAACAACAAAAAAAAACATTTATGTAACAGTAACAGGAGTTCAGCATTCAGGAACCAGACTGGACTGAGACGCGTGTGCCAGTATCAGTACCTCAAGAAGAAAATAAATTACGGTAATACATAAATAAAAACACAGTACCAGTCAAAAGTTTGGACACAAGCTGAGATTTATTTTCTACATTCTAGTACAATACTGTTTTCTTTTTTTTTTTTCAAAAAACTATGAAATAACACATGGCATTAGGTATGCCCTATTAAGTAGTAACAACAACAACAACAAGAGTCAGTTGTTATTTTAGGACGTGAAGGTCAGCTGTTCTAGAACAGTTCTTGCAGTGAAGAACAGTATTGTGAAGTGCATTTGCAAAACCCATCAAACACCATGATTCAACTGTCTCTCATGTAGATCAGCCCAGGAAAGCAAGACCAAAAGTTCATTTAGAGTTGAAAACTTCAGATTAGAGCGGTTATGAAGACTTTACAGAGCGTAATATCAATAATCGACTTTTCAAAGGTGATTAATGCATATTTTGGAAGCCTGTTTTACAATGGAGAAACAAATAAAAATCAGTGGAACTGGAAGGCGTGTTTAAACTTTTGACCGGTAGCGTACATGTGTAGAAAATGTGCCTTTGATTTGATTTGTGGTTTTTCTATGTACAATTTCCTTTTATATAAAGGTTTTGGAAAGAACATGTTACCCTAGACAAGAGCAAAACCTTATGTGATAACTTCACTGACCTTCACTTGCAACATAAAAATGACAAAAAAAAAGGGGGAAAAAAATCTTGGACAAAGGCTTAAAACAAGTTATTTAGAATTTCCAAGTATTTCAATGCGTCCCTTATGAAAGGGTTACAGCACCTCGCACAGTCATGTCGCACATCATATTTGTGGACTTGACAACTTTATTGTGTCTCCTGGGGGAGTATGATCTTCATTTCTCCGAGGCAAATTACAGTAAGTGCGTAATTGCGGAAACTGAGGTGTTGTAACTGGCTACACCGCGGTTTCAAGATGGCCAGCAAGATGTTGAAATAAACAACTATACATGTGCTAGTCATTACATCGCATTATACTAATCCCGGTTCCTATTTCTGCCGTTTCATCTGCTCAAGGTTTCAGATCATCTTCCCGTGATGAATGAGGAGTCTGTGGGATTGTCAATAACCCATCAAAGCGACCGAGTCATTGACCGAAGTACGAAATGTCACTTTGGAAGTGAGCGTATCAATGAATATGACTTTTAAAAAAAACATGAATGTGTAGGAGAGAATGAGTGATTAGTGACCTGCAGACCGTCAGGGATGAACAGAGATTTTTTCATGATGCTACAGTATACTGATATGATATTGTTTTTGATGCACATATTTAGATAAAGTAAATTTTAACTAATTTAGTTTTTTACCAATACAAGTTCATACAAGTTGGCATAGTTACTATAATTAAAAAAAATTATAAAAAGAATAAGCATACTCCTATTTGCCATAAGATTAAAACTCACTGACGGGTGGAGTGAGTAACACTGATTATCGCATTACAGTGGCGCCTGTCAACGGGTGGGACATATTACGCAGCAAGTGAACAGTCAGTTCTCGAAGCTGATGTGTTGAAAGCAGGAAAAAAATGTGCCAAATTGTCATGGCTAGACAGCTGGTCAGAGCATCTCCAAAACAGGAGGTCTTGCGTGGTGTTTCTGCCGTACAGTGGCTAGTACCCAACAAAAGTGGTACATGGAAGGACACCCGATGAACCAGCGACAAATTGCTGAAAAGGTTATGCTGTCTGTGATCAAACGCTGATCATACAGACAGTGCATCATAGCATACTGTCTATGGGGCTGCATAGAAGCAGAGAACTCTGTGTACCCGTGGTGTCGACCTCTGAGAGCATCTAAAATGGGAAGGAGAGCATCAGAACTGGACCGTGAAGTAATGGAAGAAGGTGGGCTGGTCTGATAGATCGTGTTTTCTTTAACATCATGTGGATGGCTCATATGCGTCGCTAATCAAGGGAAGATATAGAAACAGGGTGCCCCTATGGGAAGAAAGCAAGCCAGCAGAAGGAGTGTGATGCTTTGGGCAATATTCTGCTGGGAAACGTTGGGTCCTGGGGTGTTACTTGGACAGATACGACCGATACAAGACATTGTCGCTGACCAAGTATAGTACACCACTTATTGACGAAGCTATTCCCTATTGGAGGTGGCCTCTTGCGGCAGGATGATGAGTCCTGATATGCTGCAGAAATTGTTCGGGAATGGTTTGAGGAACACGATATTTCAATCCCATCAAGCATCTGTAGGATGTTCTGGACAAACAAGTCATGATTCATGAAAGCTCATCCTGACAACATACAGGATTTAAAAGATTTGCAACTAATATCCAGTAAGAAGGTGGTGTTAATTTCATGAGGATCAGTGCAGATAGCTTGTGCAAGGCAAATTTCACATATTGTTTGAAAAGAAGAAATAGTAAACCAAAAAATAAATGGTTATATAACCAGGAGATCTCTGCAGCTTTTCTATCCCACCGCGCTCACATAACAAGCCACGTTACCACCAGAATGCAGTGAATAATTCAACCGTTAAAGCCAATAAGGTCAACATTCATTACATGTATGGTATAATAAACAGTTAGCGTTCAGTCATGTTGGGCATGACAGGTTAAAGTTCGGAGTTTAAGCTAGGATCAGGTTATATTTAACCTGAACTGGTCTTTGCGGGTGTATCATATAGACACTAAACATAATTTACATGCCTGGTGTGGCTCTCTTCCCCCACAAAATGCCAGAGCGCTGTGATTATTATGGCAACACTTCTCTCTGCAGACCTGGCTTGGGTTACAGGAGATGGGGAAAGGGGAGATGAGTGAGGATTCAGGAAGGAATGGGGGAATGGATGTCTCGGTTTCATTTGCCCGAGTCTCATTACAGTCACAAAACATGCTCACAGGTATATGCAAAACATGGCACGGCTGGTCAACTAGCCAGTAAAACAGTCATTTCACGTTGATGGAGCAGTGACTTCTTTTTAAATGTTCTAGATAAAAAACAGTGTTTTATACTTGTGATACTTGGTCAGATGTTATTATTGATAAATAATACTTTTTTTTTTTTTTTTAAATAAACTGGATATAAAAATTCTACCCAAACCCCAAATCTTTTGATGTAAAAGATGAACTGCAAAGAAGTCACATCAGGTTTCAACCTTTAAAGTGATACAGCAAGTGAAAGTGAAAAACAATTTGGATGAGGAGCCAATCCATCGCAGGACACACTCACACACACATTTATTTACACACTATGGGGCAATTTGGGAAAGCCAATTAGCCTAACCTGCACGTTTGTGGAATGTGGGAGGAAACCGGAGTACACAAATGCTCCAAATCTATTTAATTTTGAGGGGATTTAATGTTTACAGTCTTTTCAAGTCACTCCACAGGTTTATGAGAGTATTTAGACCAGAGCTAACTGACGGGGCCATTTCAACATGGTGGTCATCTTCTAAAGCCATTCCTTTGTTGACTTGAACTTGTGCTTTGAGTCGTTATCGTCGTTATCGTTATCGTGCTAAGGTTTTGTGCCAAACAGATTGGTATTTGGTACAATCTATGATTCCCTCTATCGTGACTAGCACTCTAGTCTAAGCTGAAGAGAAACAGCCACATTGCATGATGCTGCCACCACCATGCTTCACTGTGCTGTTCCTTAGATGATTAGCTGTCTTATTTTTGCTCCTTTCAAAATGATGTCCATATTACTTTGGTCTTATCAGGCCATAAATCGTTTGTCACATGTTTGGGGGTGTTTTTTTTTCTTCTTTTCTCTCTCTCTCTCGTGTGTGTATGTCAGGAAGAGAGACATTTGAGTTGTTCAAGAGTTTGTCACATGCAGGACCTGATCAGTACTTGGCTGATATAGTTATTACTATCCTGTACTTGCTTTGTACTTGTCTGTTTGGACCATGACTTCAGCAGTCAGATGAACCCAATTAAGAAGATGTCAAGAAAATCCTACAGAAACAGGTGATCTTTATTTGGGATTAAAATCTGAATTTGTTTATTGAAAGCAGATGAATAATAAATACATATGAACGCGAGTTGAATGTAACTGGTTAATTCTAAGCACAGTCATGTGTCCCATTATTAAACAGTTTTTTTTTTGTCCCACTTAAGCTTAAACATTTGTATTTGTTTTTCAGTTGATTTTTTTTTTTTTAGATTTTGTTCACAAATTCTAACATCCTATCACATAGGATGTCATGTGGCCGGCCAATTAGTGAACAGTTTTGAGCACTCCATCAGCAGGATTATAGAGGAACGGCAACCTTTTACCTTTTACCACCTCAAATTAAAACATATATGAATTAAAAACTATATATAATGCTTGCATCTGAGGCTGTAAAAGGTTACCGTTCTTCAATAATCCTGCTAATCGTGTTCAAAACTGTATATAAAAGCTTCACATGCATATGAACTTGAGTAACATCCATTATTAATCCATAGGGTTTAATATGGTGTTAAACCCACCCTTAACAGCTTCATGTCTTCTGAAAAGGCTTTCCGCAAGGTTTAGGAGTGTGTTTAAGGGAATTTTTGACACTGATGTTGGACGAGAAGGCCTGGTTGAAGCTGTTGTAGCTGCAAAGGGTGGGCCAACATCATATTAAACCCTATGGATTAAGAATCGTGAGACAGGTGAGAAAATACTGGCAAATATCTCATTTTGGATACCATTTGTATACATGGCACTTCTCATCTACATTTAAAAAAAAAAATTTAACATTAAAGAAATTGTGAAGAAAAAAAATATATGACAATTTAGCTTTACGATTTAGACTAAATAAATATTAGTAGGGGAATTTTTTTTTTTAAATGCATCATCAACAGCTTCCAGTCAGATCGGAATTGTAAGGAAAAAGACGTAATCAAAAGATTTTATGATATCCAGAATACATCATAAAAGCAGATTGTGCTATAAATTTATCATATTATCAGGACCTACCTAATTGTATAACTCGATCATTTTTCTCTCACAAAAATTATTGCAGAAGTACAATAGTTGTATATTAGTTATATTATATTATATGCTATAGTTACTTTAAAAATCCCTAGTGTATGAGGACAATTTCTGTTATCTGTTATCACCCAGATGAGGATGGGTTCCCTGTTGAGTCTGGTTCCTCTCAAGGTTTCTTCCTATTGCCATCTCAGGGAGTTTTTCCTTGCCACTGTCGCCGTCACCCTTGGCTTGCTCATCAGGGACAATCTCATTATCTAGACACATTTTTCTTACACATATATACATTTCCATAAGTCTTCTTTTCATTTTCTTTTCATTTCTGTGAAGCTGCTTTGAGACAATGACCATTGTTAAAAGTGCTATAGAAATAAAATTTAATTGAATTGAATTGAATTGAGGACGTTATATATATATATATATATATATATATATATATATATATATATATATATATATATATATATATATATATACATAGATGATAGGGAAATATAATAGTTCCCACTTTTAACAGTCATAGATCCACTTTTAGGTGGTGACAAACTGCATGTGCACTTTTTAAGCAATTAGCAGGCACATTAATGTTTAAAGTTTCTGATTTATTCCCTGCTCTGTGTCACTACAGAACTCCTAGAGACTCTGAGAAAATATTTACCCTCCAAAAGAGGAAAGGAAAGACAGTTACTGCAGTGTAATATTTCAGCGTAGGAAAGTGTGGGTTACATGTTTCAACACTTGGCCTTGAACTGCTGGAACACCCGACACCGACGAATGCACACATGCATGTGCGCCACATGTATGCACGCACATACCTCGCCTACTTACACACTCCTTACCATTCAAGTAACATACAAATGATATTCTTCTGACCGCTGCTGAGATTAAACAGGCTCAGAAAAGATTTACAAAAAAATGAGCGGCACACGAGACGATCACAGCACGACTTGGGAAAAAAGGAACCGTCCGAGACCCCTTCATATTGCCTTTACAAGATTTTAGTTGATGACGTCTACTTAATGGTGCTTAGTACATAAACGTCGGAACATAAAACCCATCCTAGATTAGAGCACGTGAGCGCGAGTGTGTGTAAAAGTGGCTGGGATGGGCAGGTGGTTAATGGTGGGTGTTTGTGTAATGCGAGGAGTGGTGAAGAGAGATTTTAATTGTGGCCAGCTGACAGCTTGTGCAGCTCTCGGAGACAGTGGAGTACAGACAGAGGTGCCATGTGCACAGAGGAAAGGTTATAAAGCACTGAACGTGCAGCACACTTTCTCTCACTCTGGTATCGGTGTGAGCATTAGCCGAGTCATCAGAGCTCCACTGCCTGAGGAACAAAATGACGTGAGGACGGGTACAGTAGAAGAAAGCACCAATAAATAAATAAATAAATAAATGATGTTCAGTTCTGTTTACTTTAAAATCCTTAATTCATTTCCTATTCTTCATTTTCTCTCTCTTATTATTTTCTATCCTTCTTACGTTTTCTTTTCTTAATCTTTTTCTTTCCTTATTTTGTTTCTTTGCTTTTCCTTTCAGCAGCATGGTGGTGTAGTGAGTGTAGTGGCTGTAGTGGTTGGCGCTGTCGCCGACCTTGCACCTCCAAGGCCCGGGGTTCGATTCCCAGGCCAGGCTCGATTCCTATCTCTGTGTGCATGGAGTTTCCAACTTCTCTCCATGCTTGGTGGGTTTCCTCCCACAGTTCAAAGAACTGCAGATTAGGCTACTTGCCCGTAGTGTGTGTGCCCTGTGATGGATTGGCACCCTAACCCGGGTGTACCCCGCCTCATGCCCCAATTCTCCTGGAATAGGCTCCAAGTCCCCCGTGACCCTGAATACAGGATAAAGCGGTATAGACGATGAGTGAGTGAGTGCTTTTTTTTTTTTTACTTTCTTGTTTCTCCTCTTTCCTTCCTCTATTCTTTCCTGTTATATGAATGTTAACCAATGACAGTCAGACATTGCTTTTCAACCATGCTTCAACGGAATTATAAAAAAAAAATGAACTCATGGAACAGGCCTGGACAAAAATGATGGTACCCCTAACTTAATAGTTTGTTGCACAACCTTTTGAGGCAATCACTGCAATCAAACGATTCCTGTAACTGTCAATGAGACTTCTGCACCTCTCTGCAGGTATTTTGGCCCACTCCTCATGAGCAAGCTGCTCCAGTTGTTTCCGGTTTGAAGGGTGCCTTTTCCAGACAGCATGTTTCAGCTCCTTCCAAAGATGCTCAATAGGATTGAGGTCAGGGCTCATAGAAGGCCACTTTAGAATAGTCCAATGTTTTCCTCTTAGCCATTCTTGGGTGTTTTTAGCTGTGTGTTTTGGGTCATTGTCCTGTCGCCAGACCCATGACCTGCGACTGAGACCCAGCTTTCTGACACTGGCCTGCACATTTCTCTCTAGAATCCCTTGATAGTCTTGAGATTTCATTGTACCCTGCACAGATTCAAGACACCCTGTGCCAGATGCAGCAAAGCACCCCAGAACATAACAGAGCCTCCTCCATGTTTCACAGTAGGGACAGTGTTCTTTTCTTCATATGCTTCATTTTTCCGTCTGTGAACATAGAGCTGATGTGCCTCGGCAAAAAGTTCCATTTTTGTCTCATCTGTCCATAGGACATTCTCCCAGAAGCTTTGTGGCTTGTCAACATGTAGTTTGGCATATTCCAGTCTGGCTTTTTTATGATTCGTTTTCAACAATGGTGTCCTCCTTGGTCGTCTCCCATGTAGTCCACTTTGGCTCAAACAACGACGGATGGTGCGATCTGACACTGATGTTCCTTGAGCATGAAGTTCACCTTGGATCTCTTTAGAAGTCTTTCTGGGCTCTTTTGTTAACATTCGGATTATCCGTCTCTTTGATTTGTCATCAATTTTCCTCCTGCGGCCACGTCCAGGGAGGTTGGCTACAGTCCCATGGATCTTAAATTTCTGAATAATATGTGCAACTGTAGTCACAGGAACATCTAGCTGCTTGGAAATGGTCTTATAGCCTTTACCTTTAACATGCTTGTCTATAATTTTCTTTCGAATCTCCTGAGACAACTCTTTCCTTCGCTTCCTCTGGTCCATGTTGAGTGTGATACATACCATGTCACCAAACAACACAGTGACTACCTGGAGCCCTATATATAGGCCCACTGACTGATTACAAGATTGTAGACACCTGTGATGCTAATTAGTGGACACACCTTGAATTAACCCTTTGGTCACATTATTTTCAGTATTTTCTAAGGGTACCATCATTTTTGTCCAGGCCTGTTCCATGAGTTTATTTTTTAAAATAATTCTGTTGAAGCATGGTCGAAAAGCAATGTCTGACTTTCATTGGTTAACATTCATAGATTTTTTTTAATTAATAAAATATATTATATTTAATATTAATTATTTATAATAATATAAATATAATAATAATAAAAGCTTTCCCATAATTTACACGACCTCTGTACACTTGCTGTATGAGTATGCTGTATATCTGCTGTAGAGGGACAGTCGTATATTATTAGACGGCTGACCGGCAGACAGAAGCGTCCCACCTGTCTGACACTAACTGGAGAAGAAAGTGAAAGAGAATGAGCACAAATCAGAGTGGGTGAAGGCAAGCTGGTGTGTGTGTGTGTGTGTGTGTGTGTGTGTGTGTGTGTGTGTGTGTGTGTGTGTGTGTGTGTATATGTGTGTGTGTGTGTGTGTGTGTGTGTGTGTGTGTGTGTGTGTGTGTGTGCGTGTGTGTGTGCGTGTATATAAGCAGGTTATGTACTGTTATGGCATTTCCAATGGAGATATCTTGGGTGGCAGCTGGGAGAAACTTTACACTGACAGGGTAAGTCCACTCTCCTCTTACAAACAAATTCTCTCACTCTGATCGAGCCAATCTGGGCCCGGGAACATGCGTTTGCTGTAAACGGGATATGAATTACACGGCTCGGGCGGGCTTGATCATTCAGTGACGCACTAGGCTAGACCAGGTTGGCATGGACGACCAAATTAGAGTGATGGCGCGGTAGCAAGAATCCAACAGTCACATGAACAATGTGGCAGAAATTGAAGGAGGTGAAAACTTCCCAGTGATACGTTAAAAAAAAAAAAATTCCCATAAACTAACCGACAAACCACATAAGGAGAGAAAACAGTGCATTGGCCAGCCCCAAGATCGCAGTGTGTTCTCTAGGTCATTTTTAGTCTGAACACATACTTACTGTATATTAAAGCACTTGAAATACTATAATCAGATACACAGAACAAGAGGAAAAACAAAAACAAAAAAAAAATGTCAAGCTCTAGAGCAGTAACGGTATACTTAAATGATTAAGTATATATTAAATGACAATCCATGTATTGCCACACTGACGCCAAATTAGATTTTTATATATATATATATTATATATATATATACACACATATTTGAATTTAAAGTGGTAAAATGTTGCTGTTCCTTAATAACCCTACAGGTGGTGCACTCTGAACTGTTCATGGGGTACAGAGTCAAATTCAAATGTTATTTGTTACATACACAGTTATATACAGTACGATATGCAGCAAAATGCTTAAACGACTGCCTGTGACCTTAAAAAAGATTATTAATAGGAAATAATAAATAAGAAATAAAATATAGAAAATAACTTTAGCTAAGGAAAAATATGTCTATAGAAGATGAAACTATATAAAATAGAAGAAAAACCTAGTTGTACAACTCTGGGGGAAAAAAGAAATCTGTACAAATATTGAAAAATACAGAAACTTTAGTGTGGAGATGAAGTGGGATTTAAACAGAAATGTCCAGGGAGTGTGCAAATATGCATGAAAGTGTTTATGTTCAACAGACAAAATTAAATAAAAATATGTGTAATTGTGCATGAATGTGCAGGTGTGCAATGTCCATAAGTGACCATGGTGCCCATGAATGTCCAGAATGAGTGCAACTAAACAAATGTCCTATGTCCAGTGTGATACAAGCAAATTATTATAAGTTTGAAAAAGAATACTTATTAAAAAAAAAATGTTTTAAAGTGTGATGCTAAATCGCAATCCATATCGAATCGTCACCTAGGTATCGTGATTATATTGTATCGGGAGGGCTCTAGTGATTCCCATTCATATTGTTTACCATAAAAATTGAATAAGCTGCTATGTGAAGACTGTAGTATAATTATATATATAACCATGTTCTAGAGTTGCAGGTTTAATAAGAAAGAAAGAAAGAAAGAAATTCATATTGAGATTAACCTGACATATTGCAAATTGTGTAATGCAACTATTAAATGTAATTTTAATGCAATTAATTCGATCGTATTTATCCAGGCTGGGAGCAAATAATGGCACAAATGATCTCATTAAGAGGATGCTTATGTATTTTAACGATATTTATTTACCAATTATTGATAATCTCTAAAATTCCCAGAGCATGCCTATTTTACCTGTAATAACTTGCAGCCTTTTGTAAATGAATGCACAGGTCCATGCTGTGAAAAATCTGGTTACCTTATGTAGAGGTGATAATCTACTACATCTCTAAGCTTAAGAAAATTTTATTATTATTTTTTTTTAAATATGCAGCTTGAAACATAACCATATCAGTCCAAAAACGTAGATCCAATACAGATACAGCAAACTTCCTGCATGCAGCAAAAAAATAAATAAATAAATAAAACTCTGTCCTGCAGATCTTCCAACCGGCATACATTAAATATATATTACACACAATCCTCGTCAGCACGCATATACCATAAACAGGAGTGGCAATAATTTAAGCAAGCATCAAACCCACTAACCTGCATGCGAACTTAACGGTAAACACAGAATTTTGTGCGGCTTATCGCACTACGTATGCACGCTTTTGCTTATGCATGGACATCCGAGTGTGAACGTGCACTCTGCATATGTGATCTAACAGCCGGAGGACAGCAGTAAAAGACGGTGAGAGAGGCTTTTAGACAGCACAGCACTGATTTATTGCTGAATAAATGAGCACATCAACGGCTGCGCTGCAACAGGAGCGAGCCGGGGGTAACACGATTCTGTGAGATACCGAGTGTGTTCGGGAGGCGCGGTGCCCGAGCTGTTTCTGTGTGCTGGGTGTGTGGATGAGTGTTTGTGAGGCCACAGATGCCCACTGTCGTGATTTACACAGAGAGAACACGACTGCCAGTAGAAAAAGTCATAAAAATCTGACCTGACCTGACCTGAACTGGCTGTGTGAGTGTGTGAGTGTGTGTGTGTGGGGTGGGGGGGGGGGGGGGGGGGGGGGTGTTTTCTAAACATATCATATCGGATGAAGCCATTAGAACACTTTCTGGGAATAAATCTAAACATGCAAGAAACGATGCTTGTAAAAGTGTGTAATTCATATTACATTTAATTAAAACGCAACAGTAACACTGATTTATACAGTAGGTTTTGCGTTTAAATGTTTAAGTAAGTGACATTTTCTTTGACACAATAATTTACTTCTTGGGCAGCATGAGACAGATTTTAAATACAGATCAAGTGAAAGGCACATATTTTCTACAGATCTATACGCTACCAGTCAAAAGTTTGGACACACCTCCTAATTGCATGGTCTTTCCTGATTTTTTTATTTCTGTCAATGCTGACGGCATCGGAAATATGCAATAACCTCCTTTGAACAGTTGATGTTGAGATGCGTCTGCTACTCATGCTCTGTAAAGCTTCATAACAGCTCTAATCTGAGTACGTTTGGTCTTGTGTTCCTGGGATGGTTTTCATGAGAGCCAGTTTCATCACGGTGCTCGATGGGTTTTGCAAATGCACTTTTATAATACGCTTCTCACAAGAACTATTCCAGAACAGCTGACCTTTGTGCCTTAAGATAACAACATGACCATTGTTGTTGTTGCTTATTATCTAATGCCATATGTATTACTTCATAGTTTTAAAAAAAAATAAAGAAATCGAGAATTGTTCTAGAACATAAAAATCAATCCAAACTTGGGTCCAAACTTTAACATTATATATAAAACAGATTACGTTAAGAAGCTGACAGCTAAACAGCAGTGCTACTCTTTAAAAGAAATAAAAAAGGTTGCTACTGCTTATTACTTGAGTAATTTATATAATCAAATGATCCAATAGTTCACTACTACCACTGGTCTCAGAGTTGTGTGTGTTACTGCACCAGATGAAGCCCCCAGATAATGTATCTTTTCATACCTCAAACTTCCAAATGTGTCTACATATGTAAATGAGCTACTGCTGAGGCGCACCCTTCTGGAGAACAGCAGAGCTGAGCAACCACCCAGGGGAGGGGATCTTCTTATATGAGGTCACATTAAGGAGAAAATCCAACTGGGTTGTTTAAACCCCGGCGAATACAAATAAAGGGGAAAATTAAAAAATTAAAAAAAGAGGACACATTTTTTTCCACCAATTTTTGTTTAGTGCATGCACACTGAGACTCATGTGAATGTCTAAAAAAAAAAAAATGACCAAAGCATGAATTTGGAAAAATAGGTCGCTTTTACACACGCACGGTCATTTGGCATCAATCTGGCATTTTAGCCGACTTTGGAGCTCTGGATCTTCCGTTAATCGTTTTTATATGATATGGGGAACCAGTTAATTTAATTTACAGAGATAAAAATGCAATTTATTATTATTTTTTTTTTATATTTATTCATGTTTAAAAAAAATCATTCCTTTCATAATTTTTTTAGTACAAATTTTTGAAAAAAATTGTCCGATTGATTACGAATTGATACGTAAAGACGCCGTTGCGAAATGAACTGAACTGAAACCAGAGGTTATCGTTACACCTCCAATTTAAAGAATTTTTCTTTCAAAAAAACATAAATCAATATTTAACGTGCCGATGCAAAATACACATAAACAGGGGGGGTGGATGGATGGATGGAAAGCCCACGGACTGTAATTTTTAATTCTATCATCACCAGTGGTTCTGTCTTCATAATACTCATCTCCAAGTTGGCACGAGTTACTGCAACATCACAGCCTTGACAAAGAATCGATACGTGTAGAAAAGCTGTCAGAAAGAATTTGGACAATATGACAAAGTGCTAAAATGATCCGATACCACAGGAAGCTCGAGAGAGAGAGAGAAGTGTTACAGAAGAAAAGGACTGCATGAAGAAATAAGGGAACGTACTCTGTGTGTGTGTGTGTGTGTGTGTGTGCGTGCGTGCGTGCGTATGGGCGGGGGGGTACAGTGTTAGGAAAGTCTGCTCTCTTTACCCAGATGGTTTCCTTTGTGTGTGTGTAGAGTCTACCCTGATAAATAGACTGAGGGCAAACGTCTGTCGCCGTGCTCGAGGCCCCTTCATTTCTTCTCTCATTCCTCCCCTATGCTCATCTCCTCTCTATTACATTCTTCTGTCGTTTATTCAGTTTATGGGATTATCGAGGCACTTCTCTCCCGCCTGCGATTCATTACACTCCTAACTGCTCACTTAGGTTTATGCCCCTTTAAATCCCCCTCCAGATAGCCAACCAGCCACGGTAAACAGGCACGACGGAGGAGCATGGGGTTGGGGGGGGGGGGGGGGGGGTTGGGGGGTGTAGAGAGTCATCAGAGAGAAAATTAAGAGATGTCACGCAGCGGTGATCGTGGCAGTGACGAGAAGCGGTTAGTCGCCATTTTTAACACGACTGCCCTCTTTCTAGTCATTAGTAATTCAATTTGGTCTTTATTAGCCACGCTTATCTGCTGTGCAGAGTCCCTCTGGCTAGCCCATATGACTCCCCCCACCACACACACACACACACACACACACACTCCTCCCTCCTCCTTCAGCCCGCTTTAGTCATTCACATACTCTCTCACCCTCTCGGCCACCCCACACCAAGTCCTGAGATTTAAAAAAAATAAATAAATAAAAGGTGGGGGAAGGGAGCGAAAGGAAAGAGCGAGATATATCTGTAAATGGAAGATGAAAGTGCATTAATGGCGATGTGAACAGAGTTTGTGCGTGTAAAACGCACTCGAACAGACTGCAGGCGATTACGGCGAGGCGAGACTCGCCTCGCCTTGCGTGCTATCTGTGAAAAAGGAGGAGGAGGAGTAAGAGGGGGGGAGCGGGCTGTAAAAACAGTGATTGCTTTCCATCACGTGGGGCCTATATTCTCCAGTTCGTTAAAACAATCCAATTTGCAAAAGGATAATTATGCATTAGCTCCTCTTTATCTACTGAGTGAGAGCACTGGCGGGGTTTGATAGCGTGGCTACATTCGGCGTGCCATTGCTGCAAATTACCCGCTATCGGCACATGTACACCATCATGGCCGGAGTGGACAATTCATTAACCCCCTCCGCCCCCTCCCCCTTGATCCCACACACACACACACAAAAACTGACAGCCACCACACTGATACTACACTTTATACTCCAGCTACTAATGAAATGCTGACCTCTACTGGACATGTCCTGGTACAGGAAGTCGAGACGCCATCTATCCTCCAGAGCGTTCTTCGCGTTTTAAAATCAGCACGAAATGAATGCCCTATCCCGTGACCTAATTTACATCCAACATTCAGACGCTGCCTTTGCGTCTCTATGGTAGCCGTACGGGATACAAACAGGGTTAATTAATTTTCCAGTGATTGTTTCGTGCTAATTGCTCATTATGCCAATTAGTCACAGAGGGTGTCAGGAACAGTCTATTTGTTTGAGGGAAGTGTGTACTGTTTACTGTTTACCAGCACAAAACTTTCTAATGTGTTGAGCACAATAAACATCTGTCTGCCTTCTCAGCAGGAGCGTTTACACCCTCGTGCCGGCGTGAAGAGGCAGCGTGCTGAAAAACGGCGGCGTTAAAAACGACTGTTACTTCGGATAACCATCAAGCAGAAGCGCTCCTATGAGAATGTATCTATATTTAGGGATTAGGAGATAAACCTGTATACATTTCACTTCACTTCACTGAACCATTTCCTTTCAAACTGACAGTATAAGCTGTAAAGCAGACCATTAGCTTGTATGGCAGTAATCACGCACCAGAAGAGACATTCATCCTCATGATCCAGATTCACACACTGGAAGCCCCTGCTGCTTACTGTATCTGCGTCTTAACCTGAACCTACCTGTTTTTGAGCTCCATGGAGCAGTGATGGAGCTTGATGGAGAGAGGCGCCGAAGTTTACGTCTGTCCGAAGAGACGAGCACTCTGGAGTGACCTTGTCTGACACCGCTGGGGGACTTGACAGAAATGGGTGTCCTCCTGCACAGTGAATACCGACTCCTGACCATCACCCCGCCGACACTAGGGCTCTTCTCTGCGGTAGGACTGTAAACAAAGAGACAACAAGGTGTCATCATCAGCAGCCATTAGCCATTAGCCAATAATGTCAGTGATTTCCCCACACACAGGTGATACTCAGGCACTCTACAGTATATTTATATTTAAATGCCACCCAAAGTTTGAAACTATGCTCAGATTGTCAGGATGTCTACTTTACCAAGAGTTCAGCATGAGGTACAGTTCCAGTCAAAAGTATACACAACCTTCTAGCTTTATTGTTTTGAGAAACATCATCTATATACTTGAACAATACTGCACATGCCCTTAGGTAATTGGATGACAACAACAACAACAACAGTAGTCTGTTAGTTTAAGACATGAAGATCTCCTGTTATGGAACGGTTTGTGCAAGAACAGTAGAGCATAAGTACCCTTCTATTTTAATGTTATTTTAATATTGTAATTATTATATTATAAATATTGTAATTTTTTCTGCATAATTTTTTTTTTTACTTATTCTTACCTTACTTTTAATAGAAAATTCTATTTTTAATTTAATTGTACTCTTTAGTGCAATTTATTTCACCATAGAGATTTTATTATTATTATTATTATTATAATCATGAGCAGTCGTATAAGCATTTCACTGCACATCATACCGAGTATGGTTGTGTATGTGACAGAATTTTGCAGACACAAAAAAATTAGCAGACACATCTCACTATTAACTGTTCAAAAGGAGATTATTGCATATTTTGGATGTGTTCAAAAATTGTTTTACAATTTGCATTGTTTTAAAAAAAAAAAAATGCATTGTTTTACAGTATATAAAAAAATATTAAAAATCCAGGAAAAATCATGTCCAAACTTTTGACTGGAAGCGTACATGACACAATACACCCTACAATCCCGACACTAATGCATCATTATATACCTGCTAAATCAATAAAAATCGTGTTGGCACACATGACCTTCCAGACATGTATTTTTTTTTTTTATATATATATTTTTTTATAATTATATTTTGCTTAGAAGTTCATTCTAAGGAGTATTAGTGCACACATTTAAGGAAAATTAAATCTGAGCTTTTGAAAATTACGCTGTAAAAGTTTCTAGAATAGAATCGTAATTTAAGGAAATGTTTAAATAATGAAAAGAAAAAAGTCATAATATTGTACGAAAAAAAAAGTGAAAATACAAGGTTCATAAAATAACCAATGCAGAATGCAGAAACATCAACCCACCCAAAAAAAATATTATTCGAGCATTAACGTGATGTGAAATGTAACTAAAAAGAAAAGAAAAAAAACTAATAAATAGCAGCTGTGCTTTTTGGACACTTATCCAACAACAGTACTTCAGCATACGGTAAACGTCAAAGAGTTTGTTAGGTAGTTTCAAATTAAGTACACAGTGTATAGTACAGACATTTATTTCTGTCAAAGGTGTTATTGCTCAATCTTAAAATACTTCTAGTATAATCCTCTGTAGCGATCGATCTGATCTCAGAGTCTCCGTCTAACAGCTAGAATCACTGCACCAGGTTTAATTAATACAGGAAGTTGTATTACAATCAGAACTGCACATCCCTGCCTCTATTCAGACAGTAGGTGGTTTGAGACATTTACCACATGCGATGACAGAACACGCAACAACAGAAGAAAATGTAATGATGGCATATGCACATTTACAGGACACAGCCAATCAGAATCAGGTCGTCAGTATGTACCGCAAGTGAAAGTTTAAGCTGGCTGAAATAAAATCAGAGTGAAAAACACTGTGATTTACACTCAGGTTTATTTTTTTTTTGCATGAAAATAACCGCATGCTGTTCCAACTCCACCAAAATAAACTGACTGATTTGTTTAGGTTTGTTTATGTCTTACACATCACGTGAGTGACAGCAGAACACAATGAATAAGGAAGCGAGGAGAGAGAAGTGATCAGGTTGTATAACAGTATTTTATTAATCTCTGGTCTGGTTGGTTTATGTAACACTGGGTGTGTGTGTGTGAGACCAATGAGTTGTGATCCGAGATTGTTGTGAAGTAAATAAGCAAACACATGCAGCGTGATTTAAATCTATGCAAGTGATACGCTGGTTTAAGTAAATGAGACTGCACGTATGCATGAATCGAGATGTTTGTGGGTTTTTTTTTTCCATTATTATGATTAAGAGGGATATATTGGACTGGAATCATATGAATCAGTCATATGTCCAGGGATTGCACTGAAAAGCATAGGTTTAATTAATTATCTATGTGATTATTTAATCCAGAAATGTATGAGACTAAAAAAAAGTAAAGGTCAGTATGAAGTAACTGCAGAACATCAAGCCCAAATATTATTAATCAATCATTAATATGCTGTGAGATTTCCTCATAACACAATCAGGTAGAGGTATCCATTACAAACACTATCTAGAGAGAAATTATTGATCACATTGAACCCTCACCTGCTGCCGGATCGTCTGATGATCTTGGTTCTGCTCCTAAGCTTGAATGCACTGCCTGATAGAGGAGTGGACGTACTGTGCTGGACTCGAGGCGCCGGCGATGCTGAATCCTTCTTGTCCTTCTGAGCAGTCCATTGATACACTGAGCTCTTTCGAGAAGGCCTCGACGTGGACCCGGACGCAGCTGCAGCGGAGGCTGTTGCGGCTGCCTTCCAGCGGTAGCGACTGCCATGAGATGTACAAGCACCTCCACTAACTTTGGTCCTTTTTGATGAGACACTGGAAGTCGTGAGTTTCTTACCTTCTAGTGCCTCCTTTGCTATTTTCCCAAGCACCTTTGGATGGACTTTGGGTGAGAGGAGCTTCTGCGGGAGGTCAGCTGATTTAGCAGCTGCTGTAGAGGAACAGGAAGATGACACCCAAGAGTACTTTGAAGTCGTAGAGGTGCTGGCGGAACAACTGAGTTTACCATGAAGCTTCTTGCTAGAAGTCTGAGTGGGCGTGGCCGCAACTGGAGCAGCAGTAGATGCTGAAACGGAGCTTGATGAAAGCTGGTGGATCTCGGGTTTTGTTTGGCTGATCTTACTCCCCTGGCTCTTCACCCAGGTGAACTGAGATTTCTTATGAGCAGACAAAGCTGTCGGAATCTTTAAAGGAGAATCTGCTTTAAGCCCAACTTTTGACGCAGTCAGTGGTGATGATGATGAGGAGGAGGCCTTAGAAGCCGTTACTGCAGACCTATTATATGTGAGGTTTGATGGTGCTTGAGGCAGTGCAGTCTGCTTTTTGGAAAAGGCACTAAATGAAGAAGCGAATGAAGGAGCCGAACATCTTACAGGTTTAACCACTTTCCTGTTCCCGTATGAAATTAATGGCACATCCCCGTGAACTCTCTTGTGGTCCTTAATAAGATCTGTAATGACAAAATATTTAAATTATATAACAATTTAGATGCATTTATATCTCTGTTGTAGGCTGTATCCCAAATGTTTATTTCCAGTACACTACTGTATGTACACAAAAGATTTTATACCCTAGTGCACTAATGACATGGTAATTAGCAATTAGGGATTTAATTACAATGTTTGTTTTTGCAAAAACTGAATGCTTCTCTCACTGAGAATACTCAGGGTTTGTTTTTTGTTTTTTGTTTTTTTTTTACAGTCTGTATTTTATGCCCCATACAGAAGAGCAGTAGAGTGAATAATAAGGTAACTTCCTAAATTGTCTTTTAAACCACAATCAATGGGGTCAGAGTTAAGTCAATTTCCAGCTTTCCTGAATTCAATCCTAAACTGCTATGATTTCAAGATCGTGGAGAAATTGTTAGTTTCTCAGTGTGTGGCAGTTTCTGGAGCAATCACAGCCATCAAACAAAATAGTTCAACCATGCACAAAAAAAAAAAAAAAAAACCCTTTGCCAAATGCACTGTTAAAGTGGGTAGCTTTGAGCTTTCACTACTGGAGTGTTCATAATAAACACTCTTACAGGGGTGAAGCAAAATCCTGCCCATCTAATCTCTTAAACAATATAATCCAAAAGATGCTACACTGCATATGATGATGTTTATTTATTGTTGAAGAGTTTCTGTAGTCACCGGAATCCAAAACAGGGGTGTACAGGCCGCTGTAAACAGGTGAGAAATCATAACAGCTCCTGATCATTCGAGTCAAATTACGTCGCAGATAGATCAAAGATTTATTCTGAAAAACCTTTTTGACAGTGTTTAAGGGGTAGGGCATGGTTCAGAACAGAAGTGTGCAAATGTGCATCGACATGCAAGATCAGGATGCTCTTGGATAGCAGTCCTCTGCGTTTAATCCAAAAATTAAGCTTCAGCTCTTCAAGAAATACCTTTCCGTTCCATACTCTGCTGTTTACTCTCAGGCTTCGAGTGATGAATCCATGTCTCATCACCAGTAATGATTCTTTTTAAGAAACTTTGACCTTACATTTAGGCATTTGGCAGACACTCTTTTGTACGACGACATGCAAAAACATTTTTGGTCACCTTCCTTAGAGTATTGGTACAAGTATTTTTGCAGATATCAGAATACTTCTATTTATGTTCTTTTGCACCAGAAACACCCTCAGACCACAAAAAATAAAAAAAATAAATTAAAAAAAAAAACTGCTGCACACTGCTCTTCTTTTGTGCAAAATCATGAGCGGGGCATCCGTTTTTTTTGCTCACACTGCAGTTGTTTAGTATAAACAAATTTAACACGTTTATTATACCTGCATAGCAGTGACTGGGGAGACAGTCGCCTTAAAAGGAAAGCGCTGATGAGACAGCTTGGCCAACAGTCTCATAATAATATAACCGGAATGTGGATACTTTCTGTCTCTTATGTGTGTATTTGTATAAGTGGACAGAAATATTTGGCCAAACCTGCAATGACATTGTATCCAAATATAAATATTTTAAGACAGAGTTGGTCTCCCTTTTTGCAGCTATAAGAGCTTCCACTCTATTTGGAAGTCTGCCCATGAGATTTTGGAGTGTTTCTGTTGTAATTCATGTCCATAAATACTGTAGAACATTTATGGGGTCAGGCACTGATGTTGGATGAGAAGGCCTGGCCCATTCCAGGTCGTCCCAAAGGTGCTCGATGGGGTTGATGTCATGCCAGTCAAGTTCTTCCTTGTTTTGTCCTTGCTTTGTACACTGAGGGACAGTCATGTTGGAGTAGATGGAGTAGAAAAGAGCCTTCCACAAACTGTTGTCACAAAGTTGGAAGCATAAGATTGTCCAAGATAATCTTGAAGCAATAAGGTTGCCCTCCACTGGGTATAAGGGGCCTAATTCAAACATCTGAATTCTATTATTAACAGGTTTGGCCAAATACTATTCCCCCCCCCCATATACTGTGTGCACACAGACTCACTATGATGTCATTACACAGTAAATCATGTGTTAATATCATCAGAGCAGCCTTTCCAAACCCAGTGAAATTAACTATTTAATTAAACCTATTAAATATAAACACTATATAAATTTAAACCAGTTAAGACATACACCTAACAAACAAACTAAAACCTGGCCATTAAATACAATGAAAAAACAAACATTTTTAGTAACCAAAAGCGTTCAGGATTCAAAACAACAAAACACATTGTAGGTCAATCCCAAATCGCTATGTTCTGAGTTATTAGTGCACTGCCTAGGGTACAAACACATTCGCTTTCTCCCCTACGTAGTGCACCTCTACAGTGTACATGTAAACATTTGGATTAGGCTGAACGCCAGAAAACAGCTACCTAACGTAACAAAATAACGCAACGCGTAGTTAAATGAACACATTTTAGTTTGATAAAAGACATACACTTATAAACATTTACAAGAAAATATATTAGCTTCTTACTTTGTAATTTCTCTATCTCTTTCTGCAACGCTTCTCGTTCGGCCATATTTTAATCCGGATCGCCTGCGTCATAAAGCAGCGACTGTTACGTGTGCCTCAGACGCGACCAATCAGATGCTCAAAAATAGCTGCGTCATCCACAGGGTTCGTTGCATGTACGATCTACAGTATGTGTACTCGATGTAATGAGCGGGGAAATGGTATATGCATCCAGGATTTATATGGCCAAACGGCAGTGGAGTGACAGATGACAGACACAAACTCGTGAAAGTTGTTGTTGGAGAGACTAAAGAGAACAGGAAACTCAGGAAACAAACAAAACCAAAGAAAAAACGAAATGTTTATGGAGTTTGGATTTCTGCTACTGGTTTCTGTTAAGAGGACACCATGAGACTGAGTTAAAGACACGGGTTTGAAGACATCTAAGGATTGATTAAACCGAAAGTAAACTTGGTAACAAATAAAACAGGTCAGGTTTTCTCTTGTTTTCTTACCTGGTCATTGCTGATAAACCTGTCTTCAGTGATTAAATGTGTGTTTTTATCATATATATTTGTCACAAGTGATTGATTTCTTAATGTTCTCCTTTCACCTTTTCACACTCGGATAAGAAAGAGGAAATAGGAAAAGAGTTTTAACAAACAGAAAGTGTTTATGATCAGTGCAGTGATCACTTAAACCAAGTGAATAATAAGTGTTAATACTTTGAAAACGCCTAACATTTAATGTCTGCTAGTGGATTGCTTATAGTTTGTCTTGTATTCCTTAAAAAAAAACAAAGAAAAAAATAACTTTAACAAATATGCAAATTAATCAAAGCAACAGACAAAATTTTTAATACTGAAATATATATTCAATACATATTCCACATATATTCAGTATTATGTTGAATTTAAATTATATTTGTCAATTTGATGTTAAGTGTAAAAAATGTGTTTATGTACAGTAATACAGTACTCACTCACTCATCAGCTATACCACTTTATCCTGTATAAGCATATCCCAGGAGACTTTGGGCACGAGGTGGGGTACACCCTGGACGAGGGACCAATCCACCGCAGACACACACACACACACACACACACACACACACTACAGGCAATTTGGGAACATCAATCAGCCTAATCTGCATTTCTTTGGACTGTGGGAGGAAACTGGAGAAAACCCACCAAACACAGGGAGAACATGCAATCTCAATGGACACAGACCCGAGGCCTGACTCAAACCCTCGAACCCGGAGGTGCAACGCCACAGTGTTAACCACTAAGCCACCCTACCTACAGAGTGTACCCTGCTTTGTGCTCCTGGGAAAGGCTCCAGGCAAAACGCAACTCTGTACAGGATAAGGATAAGTTTAGGATTTAGATAAGTGGTATAGAATATGAATGAATGAATGAATGAATGCTAGCTACTCTTTGGGAGAAGGTACCGAGCTTCTCTGGTGACATGGAAATTAGATAGGTGCCTGGCCACGAGATACTATGTTGTGGCCACAACTTACTAACCTCATAGCATTTAGCCTCTTGTAAAATGATTAGTAAGTCCTGGTCACAATATAGTGTCTTGTTCCCACACCTTAGTAAGTCACCAAATATTTTTCCCCTAATGTCATCAGAGGGGTTCCGTAAAAAGGCATGCAATAAATGCATGTTTTAATCCAAAAATCTATATATCAAGTGATCCAAATTGGTATGGAGTTTCCTGCCTTAACTCCTGAATTAATGCTTTAATTTTCTATTTCAGGTTTACAGATATCTTCTGTTTGCAATGGCCTCCCGTGATACTAAAACCTACTTTATCCTCACTGCAAAATCCACATATGGCTGGGTCACACCAGGACGTATATGCTACATGAATGAGAAACATTATTCCACTCGAAAACCTCAAAAGATGGACACTGTAACTGTCACATTTTTAACGAACAGAATGGATTATAACATGCCAATTGATGCTCTACATCCACTGACAAGAAAACAGTCAGAATTTCTTTTGGCACTTGAAAGTTTAAAAGATAGACTGAAGGAAGTGGCTCAGCCCGAGGCTTTAGATCAAGCTGTGGAAATAAATGAAGGCTCAGACGTCCTAGTGGAGCAAAACAGCCAGTGGCTTAAAGGCGTGATTAGATACATCGGTCCGCTCTCCGAGCCGAGTCTCCTGGAACCTATTGCAGCAGTGTTTTTTGGAGTTGAACTGCAAGTGAGTAGTCATCTGGTTAGTGTTTTTCTTTAGTAAAACAAGATTCACTAAAGTATTTTATTCACTTTCCAGGGAGAAGATGAGGGCAAAGGGCAGAATGATGGAACCTACAGGTACAAACGCCACTTTAAATGTCAGAAAGATTGTGGTGTTTTTGTCCCTTTCACCAGAATCAAACTACTGCATCCCAAATCGCCAGTTCCATGGGCTGGCATCCAAGACAATCTCACCCAGAAACTCTCTGTCGGAGATCGCGTAACCTACATCCTTGATGATAAAAGTGTCTGTCAGCATGGGATGGTCCTGAATCCTATGAAAGATGGCATGGTTTTGATATCAACGGTATGTTTTTGGTATTTTTAATACAGCGATGATTTGTCATAAGATGTGGATAGATTTTTAAAATAACTCTCCATTTAATTAAGTATCAGAACAGACTGTTGTCTCTTTGCAGGACGTAGATGAACATGGAAAGGCTGGAGGAGAGAGAGAAATCCCATGGCACTGCGTTATTAAAGAGGATGATTTCAATACAGATGAGTGGCAGAAATGTATGTGATTACTTTGAGAATTTGGGGGGGATTTTCTGTAAATAAAAGGGTTTTATTTATCCAGTTCAACCCATTCAAGATTGAAACTAATTTGCATTTAGTTTGTTGATGGATGCAGCAATAGTATGCATGTGTGATTTTACTGCATTAATAAAAATGTTAGAACTATTAGTTCTGACCGAGCGATCTGATTGGATGAGAGGCATTCCACAGGTGATGATAATAGATGGTAACACGCTGAGATCTTTAACTATTCATATCACTCCACGTCACAGGCTTTCTAATAAAAGTTACTCAACTGTTCGTCGTAGTGTGGGTGAAAGTAGGTTGGTACAGTCTACAGTACTGAGGAGAGAGCAGCCGCCTGCCAAACCCTCATTCAAAAACCAGTCACGACAGCACTTTCAGCAAGAAAACACATCTGAAATGCCTATAAACCCAAGGAGATTAGCATATACGTCCATGGAAACAACAAAGATCATACACCATTACACATCAGAGGGACCACCTCAGAGTGTCCCAGCCTTTATATTTTTAAGCACGTACATTACAGCTAAAAACACCCAGCAATGACTCTACTTTGTTAGGACGGCTGATTCTGTTTACATGCCGCCCAGCTCATCGGGCAACATGTATACATCCGCTGTTTCTGTGGCAGTTATTTACAGGGTTGTGTTGCCAGCTCAACTGTATCTGAGCACTTGAGGTCGAGGACCTTGCTCCAAGGGTTCAAGAACGGTGACCCGGCACCTGGTCCGCAGTCCAAAATCTTATCCACCGAGCCATTCCTGGATACTTGGACACTACTTTCTTAGGATTGCAAGGAAAAACCATCTGCATGAGAAGCTGCTAATGTCCTTTTTAGCGCTGCGCTATTGAGCCTGTGCTGAGATACCGTATTTCTATCTGGCAGCTCAAAGGTGCTTCAGAGGGTGATCAAATCTGCACAGGACATCACTGGCTGTTCACTTCCCTCCCTAAGGGAACGCTATAGAACATGCTGCCTTAAAAGAGCAGATAATATCTTAAAGGACCCTTCTCATCCTGAACATCATCTATTTAAGTTAATGCCATCAGGCGAGCGTTACAGGTCCATTTCTTCTCGTACTAATAGACTTAAGGATAGTTTCAATCCTAGCATCATAAGGGAGTTAAATGCTGCTAAACCTCAACTTAAAAATACAAACACACCCACAGATAAAACACACCTATTTTCTTGCTCTGGGTCTGCATGTTTACACAAATTTCATCCACTGTTGTACTATGTAGGATGTTTAAATTTTTCAAGTATTTATTATTATTATTATTATTATTATTAATGATGTAATAGGGTGAGTTTTATTATTATAATTATTATTATATACACGTGGTTATATATAATAGACTATTGATTATATAATGCGTATAATTTAGCCCTTAAAAACAATTGTAATTTAAGTTATAATTTGAGTTGCACTGCACAAATTCCTTAATTCGCTATTTTCGTATAGTGACAATGAAGAATCTTGAATCTTGTGCCATTTTAAGCAACACTCTGCTACTAAGTAATTGCTTTAATTGCTACTATGTCGTTCCAAAATAAAAAGTTATATGCAGAAATAAATCAAAATCTGTTGGTAATTAATGGTATTTGTGGAACTGATGTATAAATACGATATCAACACGCGAGGTCGTGCTGTTGTGCTGGATATCATCACGGCTGTGAAAGCTTCAGTACCAGGGTTTTGTCCTCATGCTCATATTCAGCACAGCAGCACTCTACAGTATCTCTCTCGTGTGATTTTGCTTACATAAGAGGACTGAAGTGTAGAAAGGAATAAACTCTAAATGTTTTACAACTTTTTTTTTTGTTTTTTTTTCAGGTAAATCAGAAAGGATGGACGTTTCTGAAAGTCATGATACGACTCAGGATTCAGGAGCTGACGGGGCTATAAAAGTGGGCTCCACAGTGAAGGTTAATCTGGCTACGGGACCAGCCTATGGAATCGTCCGTTGGACTGGTTCTCTCCCAAACATGTCTAGCAGAATGGCTGGCCTGGAACTGGTACTCGCTAATCCTGCCCTCTTCTGATAGCTTTGTGAAATAGATTTCCTTTTGGGAAATCCCCTTGACTCATTTCAGTCTGTGTGCTGTGTGTGATCATTTGCATTTATTACCATGACATAGAAGTCAGGGGAAAAAACACCATCGCCACTACTAAAAATAGAAATACGATATAAATATAAACATTCATAATGACTTCTACTTCCACAGGAACATCCACTTGGGGTGAGTGACGGGACATTCAAAGACTTTCGTTATTTCACATGTTCACCTAAGCACGGCCTCTTCGTCAAGGTCTCCTCTTGTCAGCCTGGTGATCGTTTCCTGGGTGACACGGCACTAAATGGACATTTTGGTACATAATATTTCTTCCTCATTCACAGCAATGTTTTATGACTATTTATGAAGGGTGTTCAAGTCAAACCGGGACCTGCGTAAAACCAAATGACTAATTTATAGAAGACTTCAAGCACAGTACAGTGATTAGACTCTTACGGTAGCTGCTCAGTGGTTAAGGCATTTGACTACTGATCAGGAAGTCACAGGTTCAAACCCCAGTACCACTGTTGGGCCCTTGAGCAAGGCTTTTAATCCTCAACTTCTTAGATTAATGAAATAAAGTTTAAAGTTGCTCTGAAGCAGGGCATCTGACAAATTCTAGAAATGTAAAATGTATGTGTAAATAAATGATGATCACGTGGTGGCTCGAAGCTCACTGCTTCAGTTCCCGTGAACGTTCAGCAAGTGCTGAACGCCTGATGCTTGAAAATCAATGAGTAACTCATTGTCTCATCCGCTTTTGAGAGAGTCCTGACCTCGCACCAAGCCATTTCCACACGTACGGACCATTAAAGGAGTTCCTGGAAGGCCAGTGTTTCAGAAAAGACTGAAATCTTTCTACCTTGCTGGTATCCAAGCACTAGTGAAACACTGGGATAAGTGCATTACTGTAGCAGGGGATCATATAGAGAATCTGTACAATCAAAAGTCCTGGTTTGACTTGAACGGCCCTCATATAGTAATATCTTTTTTTTACACAGTTTTCTGTATGGGATGTGTTTACAGACCGCAATGAACAGGATATAGCTGTCCCACCCCTGAGGTCTGAGGACGTGATGGCGGTTCTGAATGGCCGGATGAAGGGGGTCCAGGGTCACTGTAACTCCTGTTACATGGATGCTGCCCTCTTTAGGTTTGGACATGTTCAAAAACTTACAAGTCCAAACTTTTCAGGGTTAAATGTTTCCACTTTTTTGGAACGTTCTGCAATGTAAATTCTATTGTAGCATGCACATGTAGTTGCAAGTTAGGCATTTATAACATTGTATTTTACACAGGGTGAATTCTTTCATTTAATTGATTATAATGATTTACTTGTAACTGCACTACACACGTCTTTACTTGTCTTATCTAACTATTTGTCTAACCCTTTCTATTCTAGTTTATTTTCCTGCTCATCAGTACTGGACTCTCTTCTGTTTAAAAAGACTAAACATATTGATGAGCCTATCCAGAAAACTCTTCTAAGGGACATCGTGTGTCCTCTACGCAGGTAAGTGTAATTCACTTGACATTTTATATCCACATTAAAGTCGCAAGTCGCCTCACACCTCCAGGGTCCGGGTTCGATTTCCGGCTCGGGTCTGGGCACATGGAGTCTGCTTCATGCTTGGTGCGTTTTCTCCGGGTGCTCTGGTTTACTCGCACAATCCAAAGACATGCAGATTAGGCTAATTGATGTGCTTAAACTCTTTTTTTTGGGGGGGGGATATATGTCAAGTTTATTTGTGTGTGTGTGTGTGTGTGTGTGTGTGTGTGTGTGTGTAGAAAGGGTTTTGTCCATGCACAGAGTGTAATGAAGCTTCGAAAGCAGGTGAAGGAGCGAGGCCACTGTCCTAGCTACACCACGGATGAGAAAGGTTTGCACTTTACATGTTTCTGAAGAATAGGATATAAAATGTACAGTATATAGCATTGATTGATGTATAGATATTGAAATCTTAGGAATGAGGGGGAAAAAAGAAAAAAAACATGCAACTGAAGCCACAAGAATTTTAGCCAGGTTTTACAGTAAATTATCTGTCTGTGCATTTCTTTGCCTGTGCTCGCCTTATTGTTTTTCCTATTTATGTAAAATATACCCACTAACAAAAGTTGCAAGACAATATCATATAACAGACAGTATTTTTAAATATCTTCTATTAAGATTTTTAGATATGACAAATAGCCAAATGAAGTTACATAGCTCTAGTCTAAGAATTATACAAAGCAAATATAGCTGCATTAACAGGTAGTGTATTAAGTGTGTTTTTTTTTTTTTTTTTTCTACACTCAGATCCAGAAGAGTTTCTAACTCTCCTCATGCAGGACATTCTGTCACTGGAGCCGCTACTGAAACTGTAAGTAGGACAGTCTGTCCCTCCTGATGCAGAGCTGTAATGTACACAAAGCTGTGTGTTAAACATGTAAACATTTCATTTACGTTATATGTTACATGTAAGACTAGCTTTTATTTTTGAAGTACCCTTCTGATCAGCTTTAATGTAATCACTGATATTATTATTTCAGGTTGAAGCCCAAACACAGCAGAACGCTCTGCATAACTTTTAAACACAAAGAAATAGAATGTTGTACCTTGTCTTTCGGTAATCAGAGCGAGAATCACAGATGAGGAATCGAAAAAGTAGATCGAATAAAGATTAAGTATAGTCATAAAACAACTCCAAAGCGTTAAAGGTCACTTATAGCACTTATTGCTGTGCACAGTATGTAATGTGTAAAAATAAAACCTCATCTTGTCTCATGGAAGACCGGGTTCGATTCCTCGACGGACACCGTAGCGAAGTATAAGTTAGTGCCCTTTCAGTCCCTGTCCCAAGCCTGGACAAAACACACTGGAGAGTTGCATCAGGAAGGCTAAATTTAAATTTAATTTAATAGTTTTGTTTTTAAATACAATTAATATTTATTTATAATAAAAATTACGTTTTTCACAGATACGCTCCCTGTACACATTTAATGAATGTCAATTTAAATATGTTATATACTGTATATATGCATTTTATTTATTTATTTTATAAGAGCAATTTTAGGCAATTTATGCTCAATGAATGATCATTATCATATGTCTGCATTTCATTTTTTTAAATTCCATAACCATGTCTTTCCCTGCCTTTATTTAGGAAATCATGTGATCAGCCTAAAGGTTTAACAGAGGTGGAGCAGACGAGTTACTTGTACCAAATCTTCGTGGATTACAACCACAGTCCGGTTTTACCAACAGTGCAGCAGCTGCTCGAGCATTCTTTCTACAACAACGGCATCAAACTAGCAGAGGTCTGTGCAGTATGCACGTTATGTCTCACACATCTTTAATAACTTTAATTTGATATTTACATTATAATGTGACGTTGCCCTGTAGGTGGTGCTGTTGCCTAATTCCTGATATCAGTGAGGCATCACCAGACTGCTGTGGAGCTAGCATAAGTGACACATAACCATAATAATAATAATAATAATACATTATAGTGTAGTACAGGTGTTCTCATAGCTTTTAGCCAACTGAGCGAGTTCTGAGTTTGGGATGTTATAGCACTCCTATTCCATTTCCATTGTAAAGCCGATCACAAGACCCTGTGCTTCTGCAGAATTAGGATTTTTGTGATGAAAGACCAACTGCAAAGTGCACTCAGGTAATGCACTGTCATGTACACACCCCTAGTCAAGTAACAACAGCAATGACCAGTCGTGATAATAAGGAACTGGGAGAAAGACGAGAGAGAAGGAGATACAAGGGAGAGAATGCAAGAACGACAAAAAGAAAGGAATAAATTTAGGAAGGAAGAAGGGGATAGATTGCAATAAAAAAGAAAGGAAAAGAGGAAGTGAGAGAGGAGAGGAAGAAACTGCAAGTAAAGTAGAAAGAGCAAAACAGAATAAGAGATAAAGAGCATGCAAAAAAGAAGGAAATGAATGAGAAGCAAAAAAATCAAATAAGTGGAATGGAAATACTCTACAGTAAATAGAAGATGATATGTGTGAATAAAAAGAAAAAAGACAATAAAATAAATGAGAGAAATAAGAAATAAGGGAGAAATAAAGGACCAGAGATTGGGAATGAGAAAGGAAAAATAGGGATGGAGTTAAATTGACTTCACCAGGTGGCGAATGGAATTCCTGGAAATTCCATCAACTGTGGAAAAATAGATCCTCCTAGACCACTTCATAGGAAAACCGGTGCATCTTGTGATTCCCGCAGTTATCCAATCAGCCAATCATGTGACAGCAGTGTAACGCATAAAGTCATGCAGATAATGCACATGTCAACAGCTTCAGTCGATATTTTCATAAAAATTCAAAAGGGACAACAATCATTCCACTCCTGGCAGCCAGGAACAAGAATTTAATGCTACACTGAGTAAAGGCTCATCAAAACCATGCAGCAGAAAATTAAAAACCTTTTCTTTTTCCACTCTTTAACTGCACGGTTTCTTGACCTCGCTTATCAACAAGGGATTTCCATCCTCAGAACTTTTACTCAGTGTTTATTATTTTTATTCATTTATTTTTTTTCCTGCAACTTTTTGTGTAGACTCTAGAGATGCATGCATGTGAAAATCCCAGGAGATTAGCAGCTGCTGAAATCCTGCTGTTCTGAAATCAACAGATGCTGAAATCCTGCTGATCTCCTGGGATTTTCTCCAGACCCATTCGGCACCAACTACCATGCCATGGTTAATTTCACTGAGATGACATTTTTTCTTATTATGATGTTTGATGTAAAATTGTAACTGAAGCTTTTGACATTAGGCCTACTGTATATCTACATGATTTTTGTATTTTGCTACAGTCACATGATATGCATGATGGAACACGTAAGCAGGTGTTCCTAATAAAGTGATTTGTAAATTTCTGTATGAACAATTTGACAGGTTTGAGGAAATGAGACATTTTCTTTTAATGAAACAAGAAGTGCTTTAATCTGATACAGAATATTCTGTGCTTGTTTTCTTTCACTCACAACAGTGATAAAAAGCACAAATGGCAAAAATTGTCAAAATAGTTTTGGTTATATACTGCAAGTGTCTGATTTAGCAAAAGCTGTAACTCCTTTGTGCCCAGTTTTGTCCAAATTGTTTAAATCAGCCTTCAGTTGTGTTTGTGAAAGTTTACTGTTAAGTTTTACTAAAAAAAAAAGAAGAAGAAAGAAAGAGGGGGGAAAAAAAGCTAACTTGGGCATTACGATACTGTAGTGAATCAAACAGAAAGTAGTCTTTGATCTTTTCTAGATATAAAAAAAATTTTTTTTTTTTGGTTTTTGTGCATGCAAAACCTTTTTAAATTAAAAAGATTGTTAAAGATCAGGTATGAGCAATACGCCAAAAACATTGCCAGCCACCTTCACTCCCAGTTTTAGTTTCACTTTGGTAGCTGAGCACAGCACCTTATAAGTGATGTTAAGCGAAACATTTTTGCTATTTATTTCTTAACAGAGGGTACACATCACTTGTTTTGGCTTCAACAAAATCCACTGAATGCATTTAAGTTAATCATGGCAGCCATGATTGTTCTGCGAAGCCTATAAACTGGCTCGTCATGAGGCATCGACTCGTGCTTGAGAATGTAGCCGTTAGAACTTTTTTCTTATAGACAGATAACCTAGGTTGTCAGAGAAAAATTATGTGCCAAAATAAGTAAAAGTCCAGAAATAGTGTTTATCCTGTTTTGCTGTTCATATACTAAAATAAGAAGCTTTTACAAGAGGAAGTATTCTAGTGACTAGTGCTCCATGCATTTTCTTTAATAAAAATTTAAGATATTACCTATAGAAAGAAAGGGGGGATAAATCCTGTATCAGGTTGTGCCATAACATAGCTGTTAATACATTATTTGATCTGTTCTTAATAGTGGTCATTCTGATTTTAGGGACAACTGCAGCAGACGTTCAGTGTCATGAGACTTAAATGAGTTCACTGCAGTCTAGTCACAGAGTAGCTCTGAATATTAAGAACCCAGTCTTTAAATGTCATAATCTGTCGCTGTTAGATGTTAGAAGACATTTGTGTCGTCTGGTGGCTGAGTTGCATATACTAGGGCTGATAACTACACACTTAATTGATCCCAAGGGGAAATTAGAGGAGATTATACATACATACATACATACATACATACATACATACATATAACACACTATTTTGCAGCTATTTCTCACTTCTAAGCTTGTATTTATATCTTTCTGTGACTCCAGGTGCCTTCTTGCCTGATCCTGACAATGCCCCGCTCTGGGAAACAGTTTAAAATGTTTCCCAAAATCATTCCCTCACTGCAGCTAGATATCACTGCTCTTCTGTTCAACGGTAGGTTCATTAAAAGTCATGTTAGCAGTCTTCATATAAAGAGTGTAACATAATCATCATTTATATCTCTAACTGTTTAGCACTCTAAAGGTTTATAACTGTATCTTTATTCAGATCACATGCTCCTCATGAACACTGGAAATATAAAGCTCCCTTGTGTGCGCCTTTGTTGTTGCATGTCTGATGTTTTAATCAGATGCCCTGTGAACCTTTCCAGCAAGCTTTCTATATTCTATATCTATAGTCATATTTGTATTTGCATCTCTTTAGAGCATAGACTATATGGCCATGTGGACACCTCATCATCGCACCCATTTGGGAAAAGTCCCATTGCACATTTAGTTCTTTAATAACTTTCAGTCCTCTGGAAAGGCTTTCCACTAAATCTTGGTGTATGGCGGAGAGGATCTATACTTGTTCAGCGGATGTTATGCAAGGAGGCCCTGTTCCAGTTCACTTCTTAGGAGTTCAGTGGGGTTGAGGTCAGGGATTTGACCAGGACACTCAAGTTTCTGCGTTCCAAACTTGGCAAACCTTGTCTTCATACAGTTTGCTTTGTGCACGGGAATACTATCAGGCTAGAAGAGGTTTTGCGCCTCAATATGTTTAAGTTCAAATAAACAGCATACAAAGAAATTCTATACAATTGGGCGTTTCCAATTATGTGGCAACATTTGGCATAAATACTGTATGGGTATGATCGTCAGGTGTCCACATACTTATATATGGATATGATGGTAAAGTGTCCACATACATATGGATATGATGGTCAGGTGTCCACATACTGTACATATATATGGCTATGATAGGCAGGTTTTCCACATACATATGGTGTATCATTTGGTAGTTCCAAACAACTTATATTGAGTTTCATCAGTACCTTACCTGCATGTGTTTGTGTTTTAGGTCTTCAGCAGTGTGTGCTGTGTGGACAGCTGGCCCATGTGGAGTGTAACCAGTGCTTCACAGATTCAGTTTTCAGCAATACAGGATTAAAAGTTTTCTGTAATCATTGTTCATCCAAGGTGGGTGTTTTTATACACATTCATTTTCTTTGTATTACAAATTGTGCAGTAATCAGGTCTGGCAAAGAATGTACTATTCAAATGTTAAATGCTTTTATTGGAGGTTATTGTTTCTTGCAAAATGCATTATAATTGATATTAGAAATGTTTTATCTTCTTGTACAACCTGCTCAGGTCCACCTTCACCCCAGCCGACAGTTTCATAAACCATCACCCCTGCATCTCCCTGAAGGATTTAGTTACTTGCAGAGTCTGGAACACACTCTTCCACGAGAGAAACTAGAGCTGTTTGCTGTTCTGTGCATAGAGACTAGCCACTATGTTTCTTTTGTCAAATACGGACCAAAAATAACCGACTGGATCTTTTTTGATAGCATGGCTGACCGAAAAGGTGAGGGCAAACTTAATAAATTCAAATGCATAATTTTCATTGTTTTGTTTTTTCCATTAATTTTGGCGATTTGTTTTTGTATGTATATTTGCTTGTACACACAATTTTACTCATTTACATAACCTGTGCTTAGGTGAGTCTGACGGCTTTAACATTCCTGAGGTTAAAGCATGTCCGGAGGTGGCACGCTACCTCAATATGCCACTAGCTGAGTTGGCTAAGCAGGTACCGCGTGAAATGGACGGTGTGGCAAAAAGACTCTTCTGTGATGGCTACATGTACCTGTACCAGAGCCCCAGCATGGCTTTGTATCGCTGACACGATCGATCAAGACTCACAACAAATGGCTACACATTTATTTTGAATTTAAAGAATACTGACCTGAGAATTTTTTGTGCCAATATTTTATTGAGTTTCTAGGAAACGATAATCTGTGATCTGGTGAGCCCCAAGAAATTTACTCTGAAAGGGGGAATGATGGAGTAATTTTCTTTACCAAGTTCAATAATTCCAGAGTTTGTATTGCCTTTTTAATACACTAGAGTAATGTAATGTAATATCCGTCATACCGCATTCTATCATTCCAAATCTGGAATTCACTGCCAGACTTGTACATAGTGAACGATCATGCTAATATCATAAGCACATGAAATAATTTCATTGCCATATAGATGAAAGAAAGTCAAGAATGAATGGAAAATCTGTACTTTTCCTCATAAGCTTTACTATTCGTGCTATTTGATCATCCATAGGAGGCTTTCCTGTTTATGTGTTCATTAGTATTGTGGCTTTTTTTTTTTTTTTTTTTTTTTTGGAAGGGGCTGTGAATCATCAGAAAAAGGTACACTGTGTTTCATGAACATGTGCTTAAATGTCTTTCTTACTTTGTATATCTAATATATGCAGTTGTTTCTCAGGGAAATTGCACTTTTGGGGACCATTTATTAAATAAATCTACTTTTACACATGTACATTTTTTTTTGTGCTTAATTTTCTCCCATTTCCCCAAAATGCTTGTTGGCTACTCTAAATTGCCCCTGGGTGTGAATGTGTATGTGAATGTGAATGTATTTATATGATGCCTTGTCATGGACTAGCATCCTGGATGTGTTCCATCTCATGCACAGTGTTGTTAACGGTCAAAACACAGTATTGGTCCTGATTTTATTATTTATTTATGTTATACGCATAATACTGAAAATGTGTGCCAAAGAAGCTACAGGTACTTCTGAAATCTATGCAACATGGAAGTGACCAATCTTGCTTCCCTAAAGATTTCAAGTTGCTAACTTCAGCTGTTTTAGAGAGATGATTTTATACAGTATGAGCCCCAAAATGGCAATTTTCTGCGTTATACTCTCTCGCTTCAAATGATAATCATTTAAAATTTATGAGTATTGATACTAAAATTGCTGTAAGCTTCTAGAAGCATCGGACCTGTAAAACGGTTGCTTAAATTGTTGGTAAAAGTTTAAAAAGCAGAAAATCTGTAGTGTCCGTAACCATGTCAAATTCATGTTTAACAATTTTGGAGTTTAAAATTATACACTTTTTCAGGTTTATGTCTTTTCAAGTGAAATCTAAATTGAGCAAGTTTCATCTGAATGACAATTAAGATCATTGAAATATTTGAATAAAAAAAGTAACAAACACAAAAGGACATAAAAGGCAAACATTTAGCAAACATGTTTCCTTTTATCTGATAAAAATATAAATGTGTATGCCTATCTACAAAAAATGAAGCATGGATTGGGAGAAGCATTAAGTGTTAGGACAGATGGTGTTGATCCTGTCCGAAAATATTTTTTTTCACCTACAGTAGGTGAGACACTTTTTAGCACCAATACAAAACATGATTAAACAGAAAGACAAAGAATGAGAGTGCTCTAAACTTTTCTTTTCTTTAAATGGAGGTTAGCCTGGTTGTCATTTGTTTGTGTTTCTCTCTCTTAATCTCTTTCTTAAGTACGTATCTTCTCTTCCCTTTTCAGTTATGCACCATTTCCCAACAATTATCATGACAGATAGGCGGTGCAATAAAAATCCTGAAGAGTTGGAAGGACCTAAAAGTAGTAATTCAACCGCCAAACTCTGTCTAATACATAGTAAATACAGCTGTCTATTTTAAAAACTTTGCTGCTATGTTTATGTGCATTTATAACAGAGCTTTTAAAGATATATTCCTTCCTGACTCCTGCTGGTTTAACTGTCCCTGATAGGCATGTCCATTTAATATAAACCGAATGTCTCCCACACAAGGACAATGTTCTTTTGGCAGTCAACCTTCAATAAGCTCTTAGAAACAAGTTAGATATGACTGTATATTACTTTAAGTAGGATTAAAGGAAAAGAAGGAAATTCACAAAATGTCATGGAGTACTTCCAGAGACGAGGTTTTAAAACAAAGTGTCTTGATGTCAGTGAATTGTTTAATATATAGTTCCAAAAGATCTCTCTTTCAAAACCAGAATAAAGATAATATAGCTGTCATATCTTCTGATCATAACCGACAACAGAACATCCTGTTCTTCGTCACAGACTAATGAAAAGTTGACCTGGAGAACTACATTATAAGCAAAACATGACTTTAAAGTGCAACTTAAGAGAACCAAAAGACATTGTGTTTTACATCCTAATTAAAAATCTAAAGTTTCTCTTAGGAAGGATATTAATTACATAGAAAGGGAAAACATCTTTCAGGTTTTTATCTAAAGGGGAAAAAAACTTTTTACTACATGAATTAAGCTCCAATTATCCTGTTCCTATGACCACTTGCATAATATAGCGTTGGTTCCCTTTTGCCCCCAAAACAGTAATGATCTGTGTGTTCTGTTCACCTTTCTGGTGGAACCAGCGTTAACCTTTTCCTCAATTTGAGCTACAACATCTCTTATACTGGATCGGACTACACGGGCAAGCTCACTGGTTTCACCGGTTTTCCCTCCTTAGACCACTTTAGGTACAATATGTCATGACCATGGCAGCAAGTGAACCTTTTTTTTTTCTTGAAATGTTCAGAAGAAATGTGCAAGCATAAGGATTTGAATGACGTTGACCTGAAGGACCAAATTGTGATGGCTGGAAGACTGGGTCAGAGTAACACTATTTGCATGCCTTTCAAGAAACATATAACATAACAGACCATCATTAATAGTGTTTATTTTTTTCCTCTTTTGTGCTCTTTATAAAACAGAATTTTCATTTATGTAAAAATTATTTCAAAGACATCTTTGCGTATGGCATTTCTTTTAGTAAGTGCCAACTTTTGCAAAGTACTGTAAATAAAACAGCTGTTAGGTTTTACTGTGCATGCTGGAGAATATGAGTTCTTCTTAGCTGTCTATCCTAACACTGGGCATGTGTGGGGAAATGCACCATGGATGGGTTGTCATTCCACTGCATGAAACCATACACACATTAACACATGGGTTCAATGTATCCAGTTCACCCTTCAACATGTATTTTGGAAACAAGTGATCTTGGAGGATGCCCTGCATGCATATAGTTAGAAACCTGACACAGACAGTAACCCAAACTCAGGTTAAAACCTCCGAGGATCCTGGAGGTGTGTGGTGATCTGTCACCATGTCATGTGGCTTCTAACTCCCAAACAGAAAAGAAGAAAATCTTCTTGTGTTCAAATGTACAAATGACACTGTATATTGCCACACAAGTGAGCTACAGTATCTTACAGAGGAATGCTGAGAGATTTGTTTCCCTACGGAAAGCAACTAAAACTCTTTTAGGCCATTATCAAATGCTGTAATACATTTTCATCCTTTTATTTGAGTTTTTACAGATGTGTGGTACATTAAGAAATGAGAGCAGGATAGAGTCTGCAAAATGATTAAATAATCTATGAGACAAATCTGATATTAAACACATTAAATCTAGGGAAGAATAATCACAACATGAAGCATATGAGTGAGCACACTCTTTAAAGTCCTCTTCTAGATTCCTTCATCAATACTGTATAGTTTTGATGTATATGCTCGCTGGAATACTGATATGTGTTAGAGTTGCTGCTTCACAGCTCCATGTTCACTGGGTCGATCTTGTCTACTCTAAATTGTCCCCAAGTGTGAGAAAGTGAGCTCATTGGGCCTTGTGATGGATTGTCTTACTATCTGTGGTGTATTCTGCCTTGCTCACCCATTGTTCCCAGAATAGGCTTCAAATCCGCTGCAAATCGGACCAGGAGTAGAACAAATATTATCAAATGTTCTTATTAACACTACAATGTTGATAACTATGGAAACAGATTTTATTAAACTGCTAACATATAAAGCATACAGTATATGGTCCTATACTCCTGTATATACTCCTATGCAAGTATTGAAGTACTGAAGTACTGAGATTTTACTGAAAGTACAAGTAAAGTTACCATTATAAAAATCTACTCAAGTAAAAGTAAAAAGTAGCTCATAAAAAAATTACTCAGAGTAAAAAGTACTAAGTAGCTTTTTTAACAGCAGGGGTGGGATGGGGGATTCTGGTGTAGTTCAAAAAAGACAAGCGGATATAAATCTCAAACTAGCTGTTTTTAATTGAAGGAACACCTTTAATAATAATAAAGTTGTTGCCTTTCTTGTGCTTGAAATCAAAGTGGTCGCTTAAATATGGTGTTGACGAGCACAAGGCTGGAGATCATTATGTCAGGCTGATTGGGTTAGAATGGCAGACTTGACATGTTAAAAGGAGGGTGATGCTTGAAATCATTGTTTTTTCATTGTTAACCATGGTGACCTGCAAAGAAACACGTGCAGCCATCATTGCGTTGCATAAAAATGGCTTCACAGTCAAGGATATTGTGGCTACTAAGATTGCACCTAAATCAACAATTTATAGGATCATCAAGAACTTCAAGGAAAGAGGTTCAATTCTTGTTAAGAAGGCTTCAGGGCATCCAAGAAAGTCCAGCAAGCACCAGGATCGTCTCCTAAAGAGGATTCAGCTGCGGGATCGGAGTGCCACCAGTGCAGAGCTTGCTCAGGAATGGCAGCAGGCAGGTGTGAGCGCATCTGCACGAACGGTGAGGCAAAGACTTTTTGAAGATGGCCTGGTGTCAAGAAGGGCAGCAAAGAAGCCACTTCTCTCCAAAAAAAAAAAACATCAGGGACAGATTGATCTTCTGCAAAAAAGTATGGCGAATGGACTGCTGAGGACTGGGGCAAAGTCATATTCTCGGATGAAGCCTCTGTCCGATTGTTTGGGGCATCTGGAAAAAGGCTTGTCCGGAGAAGAAAAGGTACCATCAGTCCTGTGTCATGCCAACAGTAAAGCATACTGAGACCATTCATGTGTGGGGTTGCTTCTCATCCAAGGGAGTGGGCTCACTCACAATTTTGCCCAAAAACACAGCCATGAATAAAGAATGGTACCAAAACACCCTCCAACAGCAACTTCTTCCAACAATCCAACAACAGTTTGGTGAAGAACAATGCATTTTCCAGCACGATGGAGCACCATGCCAGAAGGCAAAAGTGATAACTAAGTGGCTCGGGGACCAAAACATTGAAATTTTGGGTCCATGGCCTGGAAACTCCCCAGATCTTAATCCCATTGAGAACTTGTGGTCAATCCTCAAAAGGCGGGTAGACAAACAAAAACCCACCAATTCTGACAAACTCCAAGAAGTGATTATGAAAGAATGGGTTGCTATCAGTCAGGATTTGGCCCAGAAGTTGATTGAGAGCAGCCCAGTCGAATTGCAGAGGTCCTGAAAAAGAAGGGCCAACACTGCAAATACTGACTCTTTGCATAAATGTCATGTAATTGTCGATAAAAGCCTTTGAAACGTATGAAGTGCTTGTAATTATATTTCAGTACATCACAGAAACAACTGAAACAAAGATCTAAAAGCAGTTTAACATCAAACTTTGTGAAAACTAATATTTGTGTGATTCTCAAAACTTTTGGTCACAACTGTACATAATGTGGTATACAATTAGTAGTAGTGGCCATTACAATGGCCAGGGGTTTGCTTCCTAAGGATTTGATGGCATTTCGCTTTCACCTGGGTCTGCATCACTGGCATCTGTTTCGTCCGTCTCCATCGCTCTTATTAGTTTAGCGTGTTTCTTCTCCCGCCCATTAATCAATCAGTGCAGTGGTTTCCGGGGTGCACTTTTTTCATTCCCCGTTGCATTATTATTATTTTATTTTTATTTTTATTTATTTTTATTTTTTTATAATTTTTCATTTTCATTCATTTATTTTTTACTCAGTAGCAAATATGATTTCAAATGTAGCGAAGTACAATACTTCAAACTAATCATACGTAAATAAATTACAGATTTTAAAAACTACTTTAAAAAGTAGTACATAAAAAAAAGTACATTAAAAAAACCTACTCAATTACAGTAACGCGAGTAAATGTAATTCGTTACTTTCCACCTCTGCCTGTTACGTGGTGCGGTATGGAGAGCCGCACCACGCGATGTTTTTTTATTGATAAGCGTCTTTATGCTGGGTTATGGAGAGAGTGAACGAAATAGGAGGTTGTGAGAGTGCTTGTGATACGCACGGGAAGACCTTCCCGTTTGGAGATAGCGTGGGATTATTAATTAAGAAACTTAAAAGGAAACAAATGAAAACTGTAAACACAAAATAAACAGAACTCCGCCGTCTACGCGAGAACGGACGGGGCTCTGGAAAATAAAACAAAACTATTATCCTCTCGGGGCCTTCGCCCTTACCCAGGTGCGCCGGTATCAGGACCCGTAAATAGACACGCCTTCAGGTGCGGCTCGTTCAGGCTGGTTGCCTGAGGGCGGCGTTGCCTGGCAACCGCGTGTATAAATGGCCGCGTCTTTGCCTGTTCAGAACTCTGAGTGGTAGCAACCTGCCAACTGCCCGTTCTGAACAGTTTATGCGCGGTTCTGCCCCTCGCGCGACTACAGATGCTATATATATATAGCATCTGTAGTATAAAACCCTAAATCTCAAATTTTATGTTTTATAATCTGATTATCCTGAACTACTTGGCACAAATTCTGTACACATACAGTATGTTCTACACCAGGAGTCTTCAAGTAAAATTCCTTGAGGTCCAGTAAATGAACACTCCTCACCAGCTAAGGTCCGGACAACCCAAAAACATGCACTGATGCTTTGAGTATAGATAACATTTTTATTGAACAAAATATAATACGGTCTTATATGGATAAACATGTCTTTACGTACGTACGGTATGAACAGACATAATTTCACATCCTTCACAAAACTGATCTCATATTAATGCTGTTCTGTCCTTTATGTTGCTTTGGTACAAAATTATTAAATTTAACCAGTAACAATGTCTAATAAAAAAAAATGATGAAGGAAAATGCCTTCATCTATAAATCTGCATAGAACATAAATTCATTTCAATGAAAACTAAAGTCTTTTTTTCTGCTGAACTGAGAATAACAATTATCACAATGAATGAATGCAAACCGCTCAGGTAAAAAAAATATATTAAAATATATATATATATATATATATATATATATATATATATATATATATATATATATATATATATCTCCTATTGCATTTTATCCTCATTCACATGTATGTATGCTCTCGCTTTCTGCTCTCTTCAGCGCACGCATGACTGCAAACCTGAGCGTAACAGTTGGCATGGTAACTGTAGTAGCAACCCGTGGCGCCATAGGACCCAAATGGATCTACTGAGCTGACCTTGATGTGCCTGGTATAAAAGTTCTTTTATAGTGTTTGGCATGTTTATTTATGTAAGTCAAAATGCTTCGTGGTCCGGAATGACGCATCTTGCGGTCCGGATTCGGACCGGAGTCCGCCAGTTGGCGACCCCTGTTCTACACCATCTCTCCAAGCATCACAGAAGGCAGATTACACAGTGCCTGGCAGGAGCCACAGCCAATCAGAGTCTGCAAGAATGTCAATATGCGAGTTTAATAGTGTGCGTCAATATTACAGTTTGAGAGCCAATTAGATTTCTAGATTAAATTCACAGAGTTTTATAAAAATGAAAACATTTATTTGGTTTGCAATTAGTAAAATGAGCGTGATTAATAGTTGCCCAGTTCCAAAGTTTATTTGATGTCCATTTAAATACGAAGAGTCATTAACATGTTTCGGTTCAGGTGCGGGGAAACAAAAAAGGGTTATTAGGGGGGGGCAAAGACATTTGCATGAACATCCACTCACGCACAAGCTGTAGAAAGTAGTAACATATAAGTAATGTTGACGTGCATTGAGATTTGACACCGTTTAGGAGATATATAAGTATAGACTTATACACAGAGAAAGAAAGTAAAGCCTGGAAAATGTCATAGCCTAGGAGAAGTGTCAGAAAAACCCTAACAGATACTTAATTATCTCGCCATGCAAACAGACTCTAAGCAGGAATCAAACCCGTAACTCTGGAGGTGCGAGGCTACAGTGCTAACCATTATGCCACCATGCTTTCATTAGTACAATCTTTTGATACCAAGTTCTTTTGTGATGTGCTTAGCTAGGTGAAAGCCCCTACATCCACCACGCAGACCTAAGCAGTGAGCTTACATTACATTTAGAGATCTTTTCTCTACCCAGCTAACATGACTCATTTATTACCTGGGACATTTCCTGTTTATCATAATGCCAGTACATATTTATAGTCCCTGCTATATCATACTATGTTATACCTACTACAGGGAGGGTGAAGAGTAACTGCGTATGACAAATTTGGTAATAAAGTCTATATGTATATAATATTTACTGAAACAAATTGTCCATGTACATGTACTGCCTCCAAGTCCTCCAGAGTACGTGGCTGTGGCTGTGGCTTTTCATAGCCATACAGGAAGAACAAAAAAATCACATGGAATGAGATCTGGACTTCTTGGAGACACAGATTCTGGAGGGTCTCAGCAATATCCCAAACGATTTCCTTCAGAAGAAGGTACATTCCATCCCCAGGAGGATGCCTACGCTGAAATGTAAAGATTTGCTTTCATTTTCCTATATTACCTACGTTCATGTACAATTTGACTTTATTACCAATTATTAATGCCTAGTTTTTTTTTTTTTTCACCCACCCTGTGTATTCTCAAAATCTTTTAAAGGTCATGAACAAATTCAGAAAATGAATCAAACACTGAATAACCATATCTCATGCATGGCGAATATAAAATCAGTTTAAACTTAAAACGTCCTTGACCTGCTCTTTCACAGTGAAACTTTTCAGCTAGGAAATCCCACCTCCTTGCGTGATCTCTCTTTTGGTTAACAACTCAAACCGCACCATACCCTATTAGCAAAACTTCCACACTTTTGCCCGACCTAAGTGTCATATCCTGTTTGACTGGCAGAAGCAATCTGATCTGTGCTGTCCTCCTATCAGCTATCTCTCTTTCATCTTCCTTGAAGAGTGGAATTGTTTTTTATGTGCTTTTAATGCCTCAATGTTTGATCTCTTTTTCCATTATGTGCAAGGGCCTGTGATCAAGACAGTAAGTGACCTCTGGCATACTGTAACGTAGTGTACAGGTCCAATATCCCTGAGGACTTCATATTGGAGCATATTGGAGAGATAAACAATGTAGATGGGCTTATTGTCACTTCCAGAAAACAGAATGAACAAGCATACTATGCTGTGTAATAGGAGGCTTTAGGGAGTGTCTGGCAATCTAAAATCATCTCTTAGTTCTTGTGTAATCATTCATATTACTTATGGCATGAAATATCTAAAGAGGATGATGAAACATACTGCTTGAAGGATAATGAAAGAGAAAAGAGCGGCTGAATGGTGGCTGGTGCTGGACCTCTTGATTGAGTTGTTTACGTCACAACTGTCAGCCAGCGTCCATATTCACTGCACAGACATGTAAACTGTTTGTCCACAATACATAACAAAACAAAAAAAAAGAAGAAAATGAGAGGATGTGCTGAATCGAGTGCTATTTTATTATTGTCGTCAATTTAGTTCTTTTAAGCTGCTGAATAACGATAATGGAAACTTTATCAAATTAGAACAATTACGCTGGCTGCTATGGTGAAAAATAGGACTAACCTCAGTACAGTACAGTTTATGCATCTGTTTCTGCTCTTGTTTGGAAGCTACTCACATAAACATGTTTAAAACGAGAAGGGTCAGGTTCAGTGCATGCATTTAATAAGTTTAATTAAATGACACATTCTGAATACTACTACCTCTTACAGTACATTAACCATGTAATCAATATAATTCCATCCCTCCATCTAGGAGCCTCTGTATTTCCAAATAGGGAATGTGGAGGCCAATGTATTTATTCCCATTTTGTACGCCCATGGTAGGACCTCCAATCAACACTCACACTACAGATAATTTGGGAAGACCAGTTAGCCCTAATCTGCATGTTTTTGGACTGTTAGAGGAAACCCACCAATCACGGGGACAGCCTTCAAACTCCATGCATACAGACCCGACGTGGGAATTGAACCCAGGACCTGGGGGTGCAAGACACTTCTAACCACTGAAAGCCACAGAAATATGGGGCAAATTGAATGTTAAGCTAATCACCTAAAAATGTAATATCCAGTTAGTGATCTCACACACACACAGCTTCAATTAACATAAAACTAATTACTTTGACAATTCTTTAACTAAATCTAGACACTCACACATTATGAGCAATTTGGAAATAGCAATGACCCTAATCTGCATGCCTTTGGACCGTAGGAGGAAGTTCTCCACCAAGCGAACATGCAAACTCCATGCACACAGACCCGAGGGAGGGACTTGAGCCCACAACCTAGAAACTAGAATAATCAACCGCAAACTAGAATACTAAAAAAAAACTTTAATATGTTTATTATTTACTTTGGAAGAAACATTTCTCATAATATATTTTTATACTTGATTCAAATTCCTTCAGTCACAGGGGGCCTGGAGCCTATCTCAGGAGATTTAGGGCACGAGGCGGGGTACACCCTGGACAGGTGGTCAATCGGTCGCAGTGCACGCAAATATACACACACAACCACACACGCAAGGGGCAATTTGGAAACATCAATTAGTCTAATCTGCATGTCTTCGGACTGTGGGAGGAAACCCGAGTACCCAGAGAACCCACCAAGCACGAGGAGAACGTTCAAGAACCGAAATGGGAAATTGAACCTTCAACCCTGGAGATTCGAGGCCGCAGTGCTAACTACTAGCCATCTTGATGCTATTTATTTCCAGATTAACCTCCAGAGACCTGGACTTTACTGTTGTGTATGCTGCAAATTTTCCTTTTCTTTTCCAAGCTTTCCACCTGACTAATTTCTGATATGACGATCACACATTTCGGCAGACTTAAACTGGTAATTGGGAGAATGCAGTTGGGAGGAAATGTCATGTGCACGTGATGAAGACATTCGGGTCTCAAGAGATTTAATTAGTTTATACAGTTTGCAACACTGTTTAATAGGATGTACTAGTGGATATGTATGCTCTCTCACAAAGCCAAGCTGTAACGTAATAGTTCAGCATTTATCACCGCGAATTAGAAAAATATATATAATAATTTGACATTTATTTGACATCTTCTAGTCGATATAAAGCTACAGTATTGAACTGAATCATGTTCCAAGCAGGAAAATGCCATAATCATATTAGTAGCCTCTTTGCTTGTCCAGCCGCCCTCATAGTCTGGAATTACTGTATTGTATTATCGTTCGCTAATTGAATTGTCCCACGGCACAAACACATGAAAAAGACAATAAAATGACCAAAAGTATCAAATGTTTTAAACTGCAACAATTATGGCTTTCGCCCCAGGCCTTTAAATCTAAATCATGCTTGTTTATAACATTAAATGTGATTTCAATACAATTTGTCCATAATCTCCTTCTTCCAAAAGTTTACCATAGTAACAATAGAAAAAAATACCTTTAAAACAATATAATTTAAAGATGTAATTCTCAGATGACAATATTACCTGAACTGACCTTTACCCCATGATTCCATATTCTTCCCTTATGGATAATGCATGCAATGAATCACACTGACTTTCTGCGAATATCTGATTATTACATGGGGTATTTACAGTATGTTGATATTTATGAAACACAAATTAAAGTAATCTACAGTAGTCTAGAAATTTCAAAGAGAGATCGCTCTCAGCAGCATTGTACTAAATGACCCAAATAATCCAATTAGTAAAATATGGTGCAAAGTAAATCTTTCATATCATTTCAATTAAATATAGCGATATGATGACCATTGCATTTTTCAACTCTTGGAAAAAAGAAATGTATTGTTCCACTTCTACCTCGGGAATAACTTTCACAGGAATGGCGTACACGTCTTCGCTCAGAACACCAGTGTTGGGGGACGTTACTTTTTAAAGTAACTAATTACATTACAAAATTACTGTTACATTACAGCGTTATTTTCTGATAAAAGTAACTAGTTAGAGTACTTTTCCATTGCAGATGGAACTTTTTCATTGCTCGCGAAAGCTCGCAGATCTTGCAGAACTTCTTGCAGAATGTCAGGCGATCCCTCGCGGTGGCTCACGGTGCTAACACCGCTTCTCACCGGATAGGTGAGATAGGGGTATAACAGCAGGAATAAGGGGGGGTTATCGGGGGCGGGACTTGTAGGATGAATTTCACACACACTTACGGAATGACTGGCTCAGGGATTACATAAATCGTCTTGAATAACGGATTACATTTTTGAAAATATAACTAAATACTTAAGTACTTAAATGGAGGACAAATAGATCAAAAAAGTAATCCAAGTTCTGTAACAGGTTACTTTGTGATGAGAACACAAGTGCATGCAGGGAACTAATGTCTTAAATCATGACCATTAAAATGTGCTATAGCCAACATATGAAGAGGATGAGATTGGCTATTTTTTTAGCTAATGATTATTAATTGTTATGTACAGTATAGAGCAATAATCCAGGAACTGAGGAAGAGTCCTTTTCGATAGAGAATTCTCTAACAGTAACAAAACCCTCACACATCAGGAAAAGAAAATGATTGGTTTAGAAAGTATGCAGTTTGAAACTAGAAAAAAAAAAAACAACATTTAACCAAACTATAGGTGGGAACGCCTTGTTAATGCGAAGTTGTAGGAGAATAGAATAATACAGTAAAAGGCTGGTTTGAGTACACAGCAAGATTAGTACAGCACACACTTTACATCAGTACATCAGTGATCACTCTAACATTTAGTCATCGTTGTGGGATTATCCAAGTGTCCCGGTTGTCATGACACTGCTATCACAATGTGCTTAATCTACAGTATGTTTCAACTTAACAACAAATAAATCATAAAGTGCGATTGCCACAATTCATGAGCTCTGGTGTGGCTTTCATCCGTAAATCATAAATCTTATTTTTGTAGCTCACACATCAGCACTTTTTTCTCCCCAGGCAATGTTTATGACAGAATCACCCACAAAGGGACTAGTGAGATATCCTTTTTTTTTTAATGATCTAAAATACTAAATAATATCATACAGTACCTGGATATCAGAATATCAATGCAAAACAAGTAAAAACAACCAAGAAAACACTTCGACTTGTTCAGTATTAAAAAGTTGAATTCATAGATAGATACATCATGGCATACAGGGAAGAAATATTTCGCAGGAGATTCTCAAAGCACAGCTCAGAAGATACAAAAGCAGCTAGAATTTCACTCGCTCATCGTCTATACCGCTTTATAGGTCTAAGGTTGCAGGGGTCTGGAGCCTGTCCCAGGAGACTTACTGTATGACTTACTTACTGGCACGCACACTACGGGCAAGTTGGGAGTGCCAGTTAACTTGGCCTTCATGTCTTTGGACTGTAGGAGGAAACTGGAGTACCTGGAGGAAACCCACCAAGCACAGGGAGTACATGCAAACTCCATGCAAACAGAACCCCGAGGCGGGAATCAAACCCTCAACCCTGGAGGTGCAAGGCGACAGTGCCAATTGTGCCCCCACAGCTGGAATCTCATATTATTACATTTACAGTATATAATTAAGTTGATAATTATACTATAAATACTCTATTTCAGAGTTGAATTCTCAAATAATTTTCTAAACCTGTGGTCATTCAGTGTATCAAATTTCTATTCATTTCTAATTTCTATTAAGTTCTAATACATTCTAATATTATACAGTATACAGTATATATAATTCTCATTCCTAAGGACTTGCATGGCAAGGCTAATAATGATGTAGTTTATCACCAACAGGAACTCCTCAGTACAGATTAGTTTTGCTTTCTTGGTAACATGACAAAGGTTTTTTTCTTTGTCTTTTCTTTTTTGCTTATTACATTTTACAAAAAAAGGAGGGAAATATTTTTAAAGTTGCTACAGCACAAGTTATATCAGAAATTAGCTGTTCTGAGGGTAGCATTAAACGTTACAATAGAAGTTTATGAAGAGTTAAGTGCTGTAACTCATTGTAGTCTCAATACAACTCTGAGGTTGATTACGTTTCCTGTATCATCCATATTTAATCTTTAAAGAAAGATCTGAGAAACACACACACACACACACACACTGTTCATCTCAAGAGTATTTAAATTTATATAAATAAGCATAAGTAATGAAAAATGTACACGCACCATCATTAGCTTTGATTGTAATTGCACTTGCTGCATTTCATTAGACCGGCAAAAAACAGTTTGATTAATAGGAAAGTTAATTAATTGAAAGTTGAATGTTTGTTAATGACATGCACAACATTGTTGAATACAGATCAGAGTAACTGGTTAATGGTACATCCTGCCTTTTAAACTCCAATACCATAATATGAATAATTAAAAATAATTTAAATAAAATCAACCTTTAAGACATTTTAAAAAGATGGGCCATATGTAATTTCTCAAATTAGATAATTATTTTTTTAATCCTGCACCTTCATTACTGCGGAGGCACAGAATGAATGATAATTTATTCAGTCAGAGTAGCTTACACAGTAGCACTTTCTATAATAAACTATATGAACATTCATGACATCCATAAAATGTGTATATACTGTAATGCTTATTTATGAAAAAGTACAGATAATTACATATAAATGTTTAAACACTTTGGTATATATAAATATATAAACACTTCGCATTTTGATTTTGAATATTCAGAAATAAGGCGTAAAAAAAAAGTTTTTATCTTTATAATCAATAGCTTGAAGTTACCATTTTGTGTAGGTGTTTATCAGACTTTCTGGACAAAAATTGGCCCATCTTTCACTACCATAGTTCACTGATCTTTGAAAACATTTATTTATGCAGATGGTTTAGTGGTTAGAACTTGCCTGCCTCGGGTACTGGATGTGTGCATGGAGTTTAGTGGGTTTCCTCCAGATAACCTGGTTTCCTCCCACACTTCAAAGACATGCAGATTAAGTTAATTGGTGTTAATTGGTTAATTGGTGTTCCCAAATCGCCCATAGTGTGTGAAGGAGCATGTGCCATGCAATGGATTGTCACAATGCGATGGATTGCCATGCCATAGGTCTCCTGGGATAGGCTCTCCCTCTTGCCCCAACCCCTTATAGACTATGAAAGAGTGAGAGGGAGTCTGATGGGAAGTCTAACCCCAGGAATTGTTTTCTTCAAAACTTTAAATAAACTTTTATAATCTTTTTTTAGGTTTCTATTTTAAGTGAAGCAAAATTGATATGATATTGATTATGTAAAATCACATATCAAATGATGCACATTTGAAATTTACAAAGTTTACATGAGCTTTCTAAAACACTTCTCAGCAGTTTGTTAACTACCTTGTAACAACGTTCATTTTTCTCAAAACCTCTTTAATTGATATAGAATGCAAAGTCATTTGCCACTTTAATGACCCCCTTTTATTCACTTCTCTCCTTTTTCCAGTGGTATCCAATGAATTGTTTTGTAATCCTTTTGTAGTTTCATTGTTGTTCTGAATTATAATTCACTCTAACTTTACATAAATAATTCCCTCCAATTATTAGGTCACTTTACACCCTGGATAATCAATCTCACATGCCGATTTCTCAAATAAAAATAACCTAAGATAAATACTGATAATTATGTACCTGCAATGGAATCCGATTGTACCAAGTAGAGCTATTGTCCTAATGTGGTGTAATTAAGTGTAAACCCACTAGGCCGTTCCTGAGCAGTGGCATGCCAAGATTTATATTCTCTAGATATTTGAATCACTACTTGGAGCAAAATAAACGGGCACACAACAACATCATTAATACATCATTAATAAGTTCCAAATACATCGTAGTGTTGTAGATCGTGTTTAAATATGTACAGCATTATTGTAATAATGCGAATCAACTTGAGATGGTTGTGAATGAGTTGATGTCTGAATAGGTTACAGATCTCGGAGAGATGTGATATGAGGACAGGACTGAGGAGGCAGTTGGAGTGACAAGGCTTATTGCAAAGGAAGCAGCTGTCAGCCAGAACCACACTAATGGCATGTTAATATAGATAAACAGGCCATCCAGGGGTAAAATAACGACCTTCCTGGTTGAGTAAATGACAAGCCTGCAAACATTTTGCCCTGACAGTGTCATTCACACATCTATATAATCCTTCAACTAGAAGTTATAATGGCTTGTATAAAACAAGAAATAAGGACCTATTCCTCTGTAAATTTTTTCCCAATTTCTATATATACTGTACTTCTAAAATCCTATCTACCGAGAAGGGAAGCGCAACTGCAACTTACAAAAATGTATAATGGTTGGTCCTTGTGTGAACATTACACATCCTTGTGTTAAACACTCAAATGGCAACTTTAAAATAAAGCAAGAAAATATGTGGACGTACAAAGGCTAATTTACCCAACAAAATAAATGTATAACAAAAATAATACAGTGCCGCCAAGGGGAAAACCCGAAAAATTAGTCCAGTGCAGAAATGCTACAGTAAAACGTGCAATTCTTTGAATGCCCACTGGCTCCAAGAGTGAGTAAATCTTCTTAGAGCTCCAGGTTAAAATTCGCTGGTACCTACGGTAGCCGAGAATTGCATACCAAATAATAAAACTAAAAACAAAATAACAAAAAAATAATAAAATAAAAAATTCAAAAACATAATAACAAAAACAAAATAGCAAACCCAAAACATAATAACAAAACCAAAAAAAAAAAAAAAAACTAAAACTAAATAACAAAACCAAAAACAAATTAACAAATTCAAAAACAAAATAACAAAAACAAAAACAAAATAACAAACTTGAAAACAAAATAACAAATTCAAAAATATAATAACAAAACATAACCAATATAACAAAACCAAAAGCAAAATAAAAAAATAACAACAAACCGCACATGGGCATGATGTTTCTTACTGCCGGTTGGATAAGACAGAAAAACTTGGAGAAAACCCATCAAGCTTGGGAAGAACATGCAAACAGTATGCACACAGACCCCAAGTTGAGGGAATCGAACCCGGACCCTGGAGGTGCAAGGCCACAATGCTGAACACTAAGTCACCATGTTACCAGCTTTGTTGCTCTATGTGCATAATATTATTATTTTTTTAATTACTTCCTAACAAATGTAATTGTTGTTCTTAATAGTTTTCCTTTTTATCCCACAAGTTTATAATCTTTCATTATTTATAAACACTACAAGCATCTGCTTATTCTGTTTTATTTACTGATCCATGTAAGGACTCTTTACCACTAGATTATGAATTAATTAATCAACAAAGAAGTTCTCATCATGTTCATTAAAAACTTTTCGTTAACAAAAGCTTTTGATGAACCGCTCACTAAACAGATCCTTTAAGTTGCTGAATATTTGCTAAAATTCATTATTCATTATTATTCTTTATTTGCAAATGTACCTTTTTTATTTCTTTTCAATTTGTTCTTTTCATGTATGTGCTTTCATTTTTATTTCATTTAGAGGTGATCACGCGATTAATTTATCACTCATGTGATCTCGAGCATGTTTACTTGAGTTAATAACATGGCCAAATGTACTTCAACATGATCTTTCACATGTGGAATGTCTGTCTAAGTTTGACCTATGTGATATTTTCATAATGACATTGACTCCAAAGGTGCTTGTTTTGCTTGATGCCCCCTAGTTCAACACATATTACAGACTGTAGTATAATAGACACAGGAGAATACAAAAGAAAGAAAGAAAGAAAGAAAGAAAATCTATTTTGACTTCAGATGCACTACAAGTCACACCAAGAGCAGCACTGCTCCCTTCAGTAATTACTCATAGCCATTGTACATTACCACAGAGCTTGATGCTCATTAGCTATTGCTATGCTTGTAATCTTTGCTTTTTTTTCTTTTTTTTTTTTTTTACCTTTCAGACATTCTCCTTGACACAACAGTGCCTGCTTATTTCACTCCCCCTGACCTCCACAGCTTTTAGAGGGATAATGAAGCAGAGATGTTTGTTGCCTTTTCAACTCCTCAGGCAATTCAGATTATCATGCTCTTCAGTTTTATTCTAGGGCTTTAAACATGCATGCTAATTCAACTGTGAGGTGATGAGGTTGCTATGAGAATGACTTCTATGATTTACTTTCCATTAATGATTATTAAGGGTTTTAAAAACATATTAACTCTAGCAGATATAAAAATAATATTGAGCATAGACTGTATTAAAACTGTAAAGGTTTTGAATTTATGTTCTTTCGAGTGGAGTGTTTTTTGGTTGGGGGATGTGCTACTTACAAGCATCATTTAAGATCATGATCAAGACTTTATTTGCAAGCTGTTTAAAGACAAATGACAGGTACAAATGATTAGGTTTAGGCTCAGATATAGGGTTAGAATTTAATGTTTACCATCCATTCATTTAGGAACCAATTAGGCTAGGCTTTGGACCGTGGGAGGAAACCAAAGTACCCGGAGGAAAAACACCAAGCACAGGGAAAACATGCAAACTCCATGCACACAGACCCAAGGCGACAGTGCTACCCAATATGCCGCCATTTTATGTTTTATAAGAAGTATAATCTAACAAAATTATGCTTGCTCATTAAAATTCATATAAATCTTGCATTCTTTAAAACCAGTGTAAATAATCTTTGAAATCTCCAAATCTCAGCAGTTTTAATTTTCTCTGGGATTATTATGGCTTCCTGAGATGGAAACATCTAAAAGAAAAAATATTAACCACAAAACTTGGTGAGTTTTAGGTTTTTCCTTTGCATTATTATTTTTTTTTAATAATCATGACACCAAAAAATATTGGTGTCATGATTATAAACAATAAAAAATAAATGTATTAATACATTTGCTTTAACATCACTGTTGCATCTCTGGCATATTGTTAAACGAAACATGGTTTCCATCCATAATGTTGAGAAGTTAGCTCATGTACAGTACTGTGCATGGATACACTATGTATGTGTCAACATATACATTTATCATATATTTCTAAACAACCTAACTATTTTCAGACATAACTTAAAAATTTTATGGTTTCAAACTGCTGTTATTTAATATATTGCTTTCTTTACAGACATGCACATATTCTCCTGTAACATTATTTATTTATATTTAAGTTATATTTGGAAATATTGAATGGCTTTGTATATAATAATGCAGCCACACATCATAAACATCACTTGTACAGTACTGTACATGCTAAATATTTGTACTAAAGATAATATGGTGCATAAGACTTGTGCACAGTACTGTACATCCAGATAGCATTACTTCAATGCACTTCTGATTAAAACTGCAAGCTATTGTATATTTAAAAAATACTGTAGCAGGCAGAGAAGTATTTGAGCAGCTTAGTCCTATTTGATCTAATCTCCATTGGCTATCTAGTCATTCAACACTCCTTCTGACTCACACCAACCTCTTAATATCCCAGCATCCTATTATCCACTATACATTCACTACACACAGGACAATTATTACTAAAAAAAACTAGTGATAAAACACAGAAGGTTGTATCTTTGTATTTCAAAAATGGCTCCTAAACCGTATCCCAGCCTTCCTGACACTGTTTGATACTGACTGTATTGATCCTACTCCTACCATCCTGATGACTACAAAGCCCCTGCTGTTTCTTATTTGGTAACTATGACCACCATGTCTCCTTTATATCAAGTACAGTGAATGTTACAATATTTTTATCTACAGTATATACAAACAAGATCCAAAACTGCATGAAAAAAATTATATGGGGAACAGTAAGAAAAGGACTGACTTTTGCTTTTTTTTTTTTTTTTTTAAAGCATCTTAGACCAGCTTAACACGTGGACAAAATTGTTGGTACCCTTCGGTCAATGAAAGAAAAACTCACAATGGTCACAGAAATAACTTTAATCTGACAAAAGTAATAATTAAAAAAAAAATTCTATGAATGTTAACCAATGCAAGTCAGACATTGCTTTTCAACCATGCTTCAACAGAATTATTTTTAAAAAATGAAGAACAGGCCTGGACAAAAATGATGGTACCCCTAACTTAATAGTTTGTTGCACAACCTTTTGAGGCAATCACTGCAATCAAACGATTCCTGTAACTGTCAATGAGACTTCTGCACCTCTCTGCAGGTATTTTGGCCCACTCCTCATGAGCAAGCTGCTCCAGTTGTTTCCGGTTTGAAGGGGGCCTTTTCCAGACGGCATGTTTCAGCTCCTTCCAAAGATGCTCAATAGGATTGAGGTCAGGGCTCATAGAAGGCCACTTTAGAATAGTCCAATGTTTTCCTCTTAGCCATTCTTGGGTGTTTTTAGCTGTGTGTTTTGGGTCATTGTCCTGTTGCAAGGCCCATGACCTGAGACCCAGCTTTCTGACACTGGCCAGCACATTTCTCTCTAGAATCCCTTGATAGTCTTGAGATTTCATTGTACCCTGCACAGATTCAAGACACCCTGTGCCAGATGCAGCAAAGCAGCCCCAGAACATAACAGAGCCTCCTCCATGTTTCACAGTAGGGACAGTGTTCTTTTCTTCATATGCTTCATTTTTCCATCTGTGAACATAGAGCTGATGTGCCTTGGCAAAAAGTTCCATTTTTGTCTCATCTGTCCATAGGACATTCTCCCAGAAGCTTTGTGGCTTGTCAACATGTAGTTTGGCATATTCCAGTCTGGCTTTTTTATGATTTGTTTTCAGCAATGGTGTCCTCCTTGGTCGTCTCCCATGTAGTCCACTTTGGCTCAAACAACGACGGATGGTGCGATCTGACACTGATGTTCCTTGAGCATGAAGTTTACCTTGGATCTCTTTAGAAGTCTTTCTGGGCTCTTTTGTTACCATTCGGATTATCCGTCTCTTTGATTTGTCATCAATTTTCCTCCTGCGGCCACGTCCAGGGAGGTTGGCTACAGTCCCATGGATCTTAAATTTCTGAATAATATGTGCAAGTGAAGTCACAGGAACATCTAGCTGCTTGGAAATGGTCTTATAGCCTTTACCTTTAACATGCTTGTCTATAATTTTCTTTGGAATCTCCTGAGACAACTCTTTCCTTCGCTTCCTCTGGTCCATGTTGAGTGTGGTACATACCATGTCACCAAACAACACAGTGACTACCTGGAGCCCTATATATAGGCCCACTGACTGATTACAAGATTGTAGACACCTGTGATGCTAATTAGTGGACACACCTTGAATTAACATGTCCCTTTGGTCACATTATTTTCAGTATTTTCTAGGGGTACCATCATTTTTGTCCAGGCCTGTTCCATGAGTTCATTTTTTAAAATAATTCTGTTGAAGCATGGTTGAAAAGCAATGTCTGACTTTCATTGGTTAACATTCATAGAATTTTTTTTAATTATTACTTTTGTCAGATTAAAGTTATTTATGTGACCATTGTGAGTTTTTCTTTCATTGACCGAAGGGTACCAACAATTTTTCTCCATCATGTGAGTCTTTGAAATGGCTGTATGATGAACAGAGCCCAAACACCTTTTACAAAACTTGCGAATATAACATGAAAATGATCTAATTCGATAATAATGAAAAGTTGTTAAAAATATATTTTTACATTATTATATTTTCTATATCTATTATTATTTATTATTATTTGTCCCCTCAGTTATTGTTTGTATAAATTACAGTTTATTAAATATAAACTAACAGACTTTCTCTATGCAAGGACATGCAAGTTTAATAAGAATGAGTCATTTTAAATTCTTTTAGTATAACATACAATTATTTTCTGTGCAGGCCGATGTCTTTCCTGTACGCTACATCAGTCAGTCTAGTCATTATGGCTGTAAGAAGGAGTAGGAGCAAAAATGTTTCACATATAATTTGCACATGTACTGTATATTAAAGGAGAAAATTGTTTTAGTGCTATTCATTTATTCATTTATTCTATCTTTTATTATATTTGAAGGTAACACTGCTTTTCACTTCAAAAGACCAAAATTGAGTATTAAGAGACTACATAAAAGCCTGAGAAAGGTGTTAATGTTATTTTACATTTCCAAGGCCTTTTAAAGCAGAAATTATTTCATTTACTCCAAGAAAATGTTCTCAATTACTGACAAAATTAATCTTAGTGAACCTGGCGGTTCTGATAAACTCCCCAAAGTTAGTCTTGGCGAATTCTGCGCCCGTTATTGCTCTGATTACATTTAGGAAGCCTGGACTGGCATGAAAAACCCTTCATTATCGTTGTTTTTCTGTTGCTGTGTTTGGGAATATAATGTGCTGATGCAGGACAGCGGTGGATCAAAAGGTTAAGGCTCTTACTTATCAGGAGATCTTGAGTTCAAACCCTAGCACTGGCAAGTTGCTACTGTTGAGCCCTTGATCAAGGCTCTTAACCCTATCTCTTCCAGACGCATTATCCTGGCTAACCCTGCACTCAGACCCCAGCTTCCTTAATTGGATATGTGAAAAAAATTGTTCTGTGTTGTAAAGTGTATGCAACGAATGATATCATCTTAATATAAGTAATATCAGTGCATGTAAGACATGTCATTATTCAGCTCACAGTTAGGTAGGAAATTTCCTCCAAGTTCTTGTTGAAATGCACCCATAGCTAAAAACCTTTAGAAAGCATTCAGGTTTGCATGGGATGCTATCGTTGCATTTTGTTGGCCTTTTCAAAAGTGGAGCAAGTTGCTGGTAAAGATCAACTAAGAACGTACTGAGCATACAAATTCGACTAGTGAGGCACTCATCACTCACAGCAGAGCTTGTCACGTGCTTCTTGTTTAGTAGGTATGTTCCCTGGGCAAAGCTGAGTGAGGTGAATCTTCAAGCAAGCCATCATCCCACTCACTCTTTATATGTGTGTGTGTTTTTTTTTTTTTTTTTTACATAATTTTACTTTACATTTCTGTTTGTCTGCAGCTTGTTGTGAGCCCCACAGTTCTAATTTTGTAGACAATAAGTGACAATAGGTAACTTAGGGAACTTATGTACAAAAATAATATTTTATACACAAAAGAACACTAGTGTATATTGATTACCATTGCCTTTATGTAATATACAATATATACCGTCATTTATATATAATGTACAATTAATTACCAATTATACCAAGTAAGGTATATGCTAATACGGTATACATGAATGTACTAATATATCCAAGTTGATACACTGGTGCAGACCTCATATAAACACTGTATATTCAACAGATTCATATTAAGTATAATTTGTATCATTAGTACTTACAAAGCGTTCACGTTTATTAATTTATTAATTTATTTATTCAGTTGCACTCGAAATTATTCAACCCCATTGAAAATGAGTTTTTTTTGGTTAGAATGTCTAACTAGCAGCTGTTTGTGATAAATCAGGGAAACAAGAGCAATTTAAATAGCTCAACGCAACTAATATACTGTAACAAGTGGTTTTTCCAAAGTCAACACAAAAGGCTACTTTTAATAACTACTACAGTAATCAAAATCATTCAACCTCTTGATGAAAAACGTCTTGAGTACTTCATAGAGCCCCCTTTGACCTGCTGCAAACATGATAAATAGCCAGCTACTAGCTTCTGGCAGTGTTTCTGAGGGACCTTCGCCCATTCCTCATGAGCAATGGCTTCTAGTTCAGTAAGATTCTTGAGTTTGCGTGCTGCAAATGTTTTTTTGTTTTTTTTATTTATATTGGATTCATGACAAGCGACTGTGATGGCCACTCTAGAACCCTCCAGAACTTCATCTGAAACCAAGCCATGGTGGACTTTGAAGAATGCTTGGAGTCATTGTTCTGTAGCAAGGTTTAACAACACACGAAGTTTCAGCTTCCTCACAGATGGCATTGAATCCCTCTTGCCCTCTACACGCTGCAGGTTTCCAGTGCCAGAGGAAGCAAACAGCTCCAGAGCATCACAGAACCACCACTTTGCTTCATTATAGACTGTACACTATTCTGCATATGCTTCATTCTTTCTCCTCCAAACTCACTGCTGATTCATAGTCCCTTTGTCTTCTTTATATGTGTATTTTTTTAAATTTTGGAGCTGATATGTTTTATGTTTCATATGCACTTTATAGGCAGAGTGAAACTTTAGTGCCTGCTGCCACCATATCTTTCTGTAGGTCCTTTGCAGTTAATTGAGGGTTTTTCAACGCGTAACTCCTCAGGAATCTGGCAGCAGCAATGGTACTGTAGCTTTCTCTTTCAGCCACATCCAGGTAGTGTAGTAGCTGTTCCTATACAGTTTCTGTAACTTCAAACTTGTGAAATAGGCTTCCTACTGTATTTCTAGGAACATTTAGTAGCTTTGCTTTTTTTGTGTGTATCCATGTCGTTGTTTGAGCAGGGCAATAATATCTACTTTTAACTTGTGGACAACTCTCTTGACTTGATGTCTCTTGATGTATTCTAAATCAAGTACACCTGAGGCATCTAATGTGTGCTTGAGACAACACCTTATTTACACATTTGTGCTTTAATGAGGGATTTTATTTGGTCCATTTAAACGGTCCATTTGTGTTGAATTTGGAGAAATCACTTGTTTTATATATCCAATTTTCTCAAAAAAATAATGACGTAAAAGGGGGGACTTGGTGCACAAGGCAGGGTACAATCTATTGCAAGGTACAAGCATGGGCAATTTATAAATCCAAATTAGCCTAATTTGCATGTCTTTGGACTATGTGAGGAAACTGGAGTGCTGGGAGGAAACCCGCCAGGCACAAACACAGACACAAGGGTGGAACTTAAACCCTTGAACCAGGAAGTGCAAGGCAATAGTGCTAAACACTACATTGCCGTGCTGACCCATAGTAAAACTACTATACGGTACATCGAACCATTAGACTTCTAACTGAGATTTTTTTTTTTTTTATCGTCACATGTAGCTACTGTTTCAATAAGGGGCTGTTTTTATAACAGCTAGAAATCTGTGCTATTTCGACCTTATTCTGTGTTTGAGTCTTTGCACTTTAGAATGTACTATTGAGTTACAGGATAAAATTGGAGATATACTGCATCATTTAGCATTTAAAAATGATCGAATCTGTTTTTGCCATGCCTGAATAATTTTAAGGATTTTTTTTTTTTAAACAGATGTACTATTCACTGTGAATAGACTACTTACAAACACCTGGTATCAGAACTGGATAAATAATTTGAAGAGTAGTTTCCTGGCAATTTCCCCACGCTCTGTCAATATTCTGAGATGTAGAAAGATACTTTCAATCAGATGAAGTAAAAAATAGATATGTTCAACAAGAGGTGAACTAAATGGCAACTGGCAACTGTACATGCTCTGTACATGTTATACACATTGCAAGAAGGTTTTCATCTTAAATGGAAATGGAAAACATATATATCTTGTATGACTAGATCATCAGGATTTTGAATGATTTTTCATATATTTAGCAACTGTTTGCATTTAAATGCATCACTATTTATGCTGATGTGTATTTCTGTTCATATGAATTAAGATATAAATAGACTTTAAGAAGATCCTAGAAAATTATGCAAAAAAGGGTACCAAGTTCAATTTTCTCTCTCTCTCTCTCTCTCTCTCTCTCTCTCTCTCTCTCTCTCTCTCTCTCTCTAATTTTCCTCAGAAAATTAGAGAGAGATTGAAAACAGCAGCATGTACACTCCACATCAACATATATTTGATGTTATCTGCTTCTTTCATGGATGTTCCAAGGCAACTAAATAAAAATAAAAAAATGTAAAAGGTATGGTGTTTATTTTTTTGAGGTATACAAGGAATAAACCACTTCAGGACATGAAAATATCAATTTCAGTGTGTAAAGACAAACTCTACTTTATGTCAAGCTGCATTATATTATATTTGATTAATATCATGAAAGGGCGTGTCCTGTTGTGTTTTATCCCTTACCTATTGAGTACGAAATATATGATAATAAAATGCATTACCATAACACTAGCCTATACCATACGTACTGGAATTAAAAAATAAATAAAAAATACAAAACTTTTAGAAGAAATTCTGCACACGAATCATTGCCAGCTTGTTTAGTTAACCTTGACATTTCTTCAGGGCAGTTTTACATGTTTCCCACTAGTTTGGGTAAAAAAAAAAAAAAAGTTTAATCTTGACCTTGCATGACCTTGATCCTACAAATTTCTGCTTAGATAAATATTAGCTGGAGGTGGCACAGTGTTTCAGTCTGTAGAAATGCTGCCTCACAGCTCTAGGGTCCCCAGTTTTAACCTTATCTTGGATTACTGTCTGTCTGAATTTTAATGCGGATTTCCTCAGGGGTTTACCAGTTTTTGGATTGACGATGGTGAATTGCTCCTTAGGTCTTAATATCTGTGTGTATGATGCCATGTGATGAACTAGCACCTCACCTGCGTCATGCTCAGTGCAGTGACAAGCTCTGGTTCCACCACCATCCAGACCAGGAATAGCAGAGTTACTGCAAATGAATGAATGAACAAATGAATGATATATTATGTCCACAAATGAACTTCTTTATTGCTCGCCACACATGGGATTCTTTAATCCTGTATTATTTTGTTAAGGAAAAGTTATTCTATAGCACATGTTGTATTTATTTATTTATTTATTTATTTATTTATACTTTCCTCGAGCTTAACCAGTTGCTCTGTTGGGTTAGTAGTTTAAAAATAAATGGATAGAAACAAACTGCTGAATACAATAAATATATATATATTGTATTCAGCAGTTTGTTTCTATCCATTTTTTAAAAAAAACTAGTATATATATATATATATATATATATATATATATATATATATATATATATATATATATATATATATATAAACATAACACATATATAACAACGTGTGTATACTGCATATATAAATGTGTTATGTTTTATACACTTGAACACTTATACACACACACACACATAAGTATATATATATATATATATATATATATATATATATATATATATATATATATATATATATATATGTATGTATGTGTGTGTGTGTGTGTGTGTGTGTGTGTGTGTGTAAGTGTCCCTATAAGTCTACCATACTGAATATTGTGTACATCTGTGTGTATTATTCACTCACGCGCCTCGTGCGTGGCTATGCGTTGCGGCTCGTGATGTGCGGGAGTGCGCGCGGAGTGGGAGGTGCGGCTGCAGCAGTGCGCTGTGCGTCTCTCTGGCACACACCTCTCACTCCATCAGTCCTCTTCGGGAAAGCCACTCAGTCTGTACATCACCGCTGTCTCGTTAAAAAAAAAAAAAAAAAAATTAAACACCCGTGTGGACCGACACGACCATCCGAGTCTGTTCGCTTCTCAAGTCTCTCGGCGCACACCTGAATACTGAACATGATACTTTCTAGGAATTCCCTAACTTTCAGAGTCATGTTGCTGACATGGTGGATCCACCACTGCACTTGGCGAACGGTGAGTACAGTGAGTGACCTGTACACTGGCTCTAGTTGACTGTAAGCTGCATGGGAGAGTTGGTTTAGTGAGCTGTCACCGTGGTCTACTTCGTCTTAACCCCCTTTTCAAACGTGTGTGATCTAGAGAAGAGCAGAGTCTGTGGAATAGTTGCATGTGTTTCTGTGTAGTTGTACTAACGTGCTAAAATTGTGCATGTACTAAAATCTGTGTATTAGAATAGAATAGAATCAATAAGAACAGAAGAGGACAGGATCAAAGAGAATATGATCAAACAGAAATAAAATAAAGCAACACCAAACAAGAGGAAAGACTATAATAGATTAGAATAATAAAGGAGAATAGAATTGAACAGAACAAAATAGAGTAGATTAGAAATGAATAGAATTTATACTCTAGTAGAATAGAATAGAATGAAATAGAATAGAAGAGGACAGAACCAAAGAGAGCACGATCAAACTGAATAGAATAAAATAAAGCAATACTGAACATTGGAAAAGACTGTAATATATTAGAATAATAAAGGAGAATAGATGTGAACAGAACAGGATAGAATTATACGGAAATTAATATAATTTGCTGTTCTATAGTATACTGGAATAGGATAGAATAGTATAGAATAGAATAGAATAGAATAGAATAGAATAGAATATCTCTACTTCTGCTGTACAGGGATAGTGTGATTCCTTTTGCTAGAATAAAAAAAAACAATACAATACAATACTATAGAATACCGTAGGACAGAGGCAAGCAAACGATAATTTACCAGAATCAGATGGAACATACTTGAGTGGAATATGACCGGCTATAATAAAACAGAACAGATTAAAACAGAAAAGCACCGCATACTGTATTTTTACTGTCATAGTGCAATTACAGTAAAAGTAAGTATGCTATAACAGAAAAAAAGAACAGAATATCTACTGTATCTTGTCATTGTTCAAGATGTATGAGTGAATTTGGTAGACTAGCATAGATTACAATATAGCTAAATAAATAGAACAAAATTGCGTTGAATATAACAGAATAGAACAGAACAGAATTGTTTAGAAAGTTTAGGTACAGTGAAATCAGGAGAAACAGAACAGAATATAACAGAACAGTCCAACCTTTTCAATAATTAGGTACAACCAGTACAATATTTAGGTTTGCATCTCCCATCATTATATGACAAAAAATATGTATATTACAGCAATAATATGCTATTGTATAGAATGAGAAGAAATGTTCTGTATACAGTACAGTTGTATGCACAGTTTGTAGAGGCAGTGTACACTAGGTTGCTTTACATGATCCTGTAGTGACACTCTTTTTACACAAAGGTGTAACAGTGCAACGAAACTGTAGTTGTGTTCAGCGAGTTCAGCTGACAGAGACACATGGCATTCCTTTGCTGCCATGTAAAGTGTCAGGGAATGTTAATGTGCAAATGTCAGTGAATAGTATATAACACAAACACCGTGGTATTAATGGCTGCAAAGAGAATAATTCATGTTGTTCGGGAAGAGCAAGGTCACTGTGTACACGTGCATACTGACAAGTACTGTATACTGTCTACTGCTAGTGGAGAATTGCTTTGGTTCATGGAGTGTTTTGTGTGTGTATTCACATTTATTAAACTTGTGAAATTAAGCTTGGAACTGAAATGTACATATGTATTATATGTCATCAATCTACTGTACATAAAATCATCAATTATATTAAAGTGGTGGTAAAAATATATAGAGTTAGCACAATTTCTCACAAATGTGACCCATCACATTAAATTAGGTATTAAGTCATATGTTGGGTGATTTGAGTTATGTGTATTTTCAGGCTCCTGGCTCTATAAACTCCATTTGATACCAAGTTACACAAAACGAACCTGTGTGATTTAATACCTGACCTGTCACAAATACTTAAAGGACATATTTCATAACTTTCATAACAGTTTAATTAATTTAAGTTACTTTATAGGTTAAAATATTAAGAATTTTTTAAAAAATCTGAAAAACTCTAACATAACATGCATTAATGAGCATATGCATCAGCCTTTTAATTAATTAGAAAATGCATTAGTTCATTTCAAATTTACCATACTAAATGGTTTGCTGTTTTATGTTAACTTGTAGAAGTGTACATTTTGTGTAAACTTATTTGCTGGATGTTATGTTGCAGTTATGACTTCTAAGTGGAATTATTTCAATGGTCGCATTTGCTATGTAATTGTGCAACAGCTCCATTGTTTTGTTTTGTTCCGTTAGCAGCAGAGTAGCTTATGCAGGTTTAAATTTCTTAAAAGGAAAGAAATCTTTTACAGATATTTGTCAGTCCCATATCCCTTTTCCTTGAATGTGTCCTTGTTAAGCATAACCTTGTTATAGTGATATTTTATTGTTTAATTCATTTAAAACCATATATTAATTTTAACTCACATATACTGTACTGTAGGTATAGTTATTCAGTTAATTACAGCAAATTACATTTAGTACTATTATACTGTATATGACAGTTACACTAGTTGCCTGACTAATTCCAATTTTAAGCACACACAGTACAATGTATCCTGACATTTAGACCACTACAGGATTTTCCTTCACACTTCATCTGAGATTTTACATGCTCCTTTTGCATTTACGTCCCCATCTCCCATCCTTAGGACTACTGTTACCCTCCCCAGGTGATTTCTAATTATCACAGACTGCAGAATTCGATCTTCATGTCATGGTCCTTATTTCCATGTTTCAGGCCTATGCTAAAAATGGAATATCTATTCCTATTAGTGAGCTTTTCTTCTATCTTGCATTGAACAAAAGCATGGGATAAAATCCTTACTACTTATTTTTCGTTAATGCTGATATTTTTCAAACCAGTCAGACAAAATAAAATGACTTGCCTCCGTATGATCTCTACGGAACCACCTCTACGGTACATACAATGGGCCTCAGTGGAAATGAATGCCACAACACTTGTTTGGTGTCTCCTTTGGAGAACTCATCGTCATCTTGAACAGCTGGTACACTGACAACAAACTGCAGTAGGTCTGAGCAGCATGCCCTTTGAGTGCCGTCTGTTCTGTCATTTTGTCTCCCATTCAGGTATATTTTACAAAAATGTATCCTGCCCTAATACTGCTGTCATGAGCATAAAATAGCAGCACGTCTGCGTTTTGTGCCTAGTATTATGCAACCCATTAATGGCAGATCTTTTGAAGCATGCACACTGCGAACTTGGGAAATCTCACAGCACGGACGGCTATCGTCTGTGCAAGTAGGCCAAAAAATAGACAAAATGTTTTTCAGACAATTACTGAAGTAACTGATTCTTCATGCTCCCAGAAGGACTCCTTCATTATTTGAGGCCATAAATCATGGACCTGTTGTCCTCGAATATACCTGTAGCATCAGGAAAGACAAATCCAGAAATGTGATAACAGGTCATCAGCTGACATTTTAGTGCCATATAATGTTGCTGAGTCTAGACCTGCCCTATTGAAGTAACCCCATATCATAACACTGCCTCCAAAGGGGTGGTACAGTGGACCTTTTTCCATTGCTCCAAAGTCAAATCTTTAGGCCCCTAGCAAATCGAAACCTTTTTTTCTAATCAGTTACACTAACAATTGGATTTTAGTGACATAGCTGTTTAGTTTCAGGCCTGTGAGTTCTCATCAAATTGTGCTTGTAGAAATGCTCTTAACTTCACTAGTAAACTAACAATAGTGTTCCAAAGTTAGTACCCGCTTTTCTACTTGTAGGTTTTTCTGTTTAAGAACATAATCAAAATCATCTTATCATAGCGGGTCTTTGTATTAGGCAAAACAAGTATTAAATGAACAACAAAATGTAATAAAATAATTCATTTAACAAAAATTAAGCATCAAAAAATAGGACAATACTACATAGATAGATAGATAGATAGATAGATAGATAGATAGATAGATAGATAGAGTACTTTATTGGGAGGACTAGTATACAGGGAAACTGTGTACTAACTACCCTCCATGATTCAATAGCTTGTATATCCACCTTTAGCAAAAATAACTTAAAGTAATTGTTTACTGTATGACTTTATCAGACTCTGACATCACTGCGGGCATTCAGTTATTTGAGGTTTTAGGGCATTCACTACTTTGACTAGGCCTTTCCTAATTCTTTTATGTTTCCGCCTTCCTAATGTAGATTTACTGGTGTGTTTCGGATGATTGTCTTGTTGCATGACTCAATTTCACCCAAGCTTTAGCTGGCAGACAGCTCACATTTGCCCAGGTCCTATGGCTGCAAAATAAGCCCAAATCATCATCCCTCCACCACCGTGCTTGACAGTTGTTTCTTCTTAAATACTGTTTGGTTTCCCCAAATATCCTATTCATAAATCATAGTATACAGTATTCAGATGCAGTTTTGCAAACCTCAGTTGTGCTCGTGTGCTCTTTTTAGATAGACGAGGTTTTATCCTGTCATCCTTTCAGACAAACCGTACTTGTTCAGTCTTCTTCTAATTGTATTGTCATAGACTTTACATTTAACATGCTTAGTGAAAACTGTAGGGTCTGAGATATATAGTAGCTCTTGTTTTTTTCTTTTTCTTTCGTTCTTTTTTTTTATTTTTTATTTTACAGTCTGACCTAGGGATTAATGTGCCGGTACGTCCACTCCTGGGAAGATTGCCAACTGTCTTAAATGCTTTCCACTTGAAGTCGGTGTGCAACAACAATTGCATCTCTAAGACCATTGATTATGTCTTTCCCTCTTGGCATTGTGTTAACACATACCTGAATGCTCCAGACCAGAAAACTACCAAAACCTTGAGCTGATGATTAATTAATCAAGGAGGATGATTAACAGCACCTGTCTGCAACTCACCCTCTTAGATTCTGTGGAAGCAGTAAGGTGTGCGTAGTTTTTATTATTATTATAATTTTTATGGCTTAATTTTTGTTAAATAAATAATTGCATGATAAACAAAAATTGTACTGTGTTGTTTTTCTGAGTTGGTATTTGCCTAATACTGAGACCCGCTATGATCAGATGTTTTTGCACATAAATACATAGAATTAAAAGATGGGTGACTAACTTTTGAACACGACTGTAGCTGTGATTCTTTCTGTTATTCTTTTATGATGCAACTTAGCAAGTTGATGTAAGTAATCTCCTTAGTTGCCAATAATTTGAGCCTTTTGAAACACAGAAGCATCTTTTTCAAGTGAGAAACTACACACTGCATCAGCTAGGGTTAAAAGAATTGTTGCCAGCTGAAAAAAATATTAATCACTGCAGTAATTAGCCAATCAATAGCTCTTAATTATTTGATTAAAACAGTATTTTATTTTATTATTGTTTTAAAATCCTATTTTGGCCTAGGAACAGTAAAAAAAAAATCCTTAATAAACATTCTGTCCTTCCTCACCCTGTATCGTTGACTAAGACATGTTTCTGTTTGAACAAGCTGTCATGCTGCATACGGCATACTTGCTTGTTTGGAGTGTGAATTCAGTTGCGCAAGCTTTGTCTTATGGGTAGGAGACAAGGATAAAGACTAAGCAATAATTAAACAATAACAAGCATCAAATACATGAGCTACACATGCCATGCATACTGAATATCTACTCTTGTTAACAGTCTTCCTGAATGCCATTGCTACACAGAAGAAAATATGGTTAGGTCCAGTCAATAGCAGTGTAACAGCATCACAAAAAAAAAAAAAAAAAGAAATACATTTAAATAACATGAAATGTTCATATTCAGCCTTGTGTGTGAGCTGTTGTGAGTTTAATTTCTGTTGCCATGGGGGAAAAATAATAATGAAGCTCCCTCCTAATTCTTTGCCCCTAGATGTTGTGGACGGCAACATCTGACCCTGGATGTTAAAATGGTCACGTATAAAGAAAGGGATGTTCTAAATGAAATTAGTTGTTTCTTTCCTCCTGGCAAATTGTTTAAATGACCATTTCCAGGGAAGAAAAAAAGATCACTGGCTATTTATCATTATAGAGGAAACTGATTTTCCTTTTATCCAATTAGTTCAACCCTTTAGTCCAAACTCCAGCCTTACTTTCAAATACTACCCAAAAAAATGAGTTACTACCTCTAAGGCTAAGGCAGGGGATAAACCTGCCTTTATAAATTGGCCTGCATTATTTTTCACTATCACACATCATCAAAACAGAACAAATCAATGCCGTAATGAAGTGTGATTGTTGCTTGGTGAGCTCTCTAATGACCTGCTGTTGTCTTTCCTGAATGGTGCTTCATTTCCTATGATAATGTTTTTCTGAGCCTCAGCTGCTATACATTGTCTTACCAGCAATAGGATCTTTATCTGTGCATTACTTTTCTCCTTTGTCTCATCCCTTCCTATGTTTAATATCAATGAAAGAAAAGAAGGGCGCCCAATTGACTTAATGTCCATTTAAAAGGAACACCATCGGTTGGCCGCAGCACAATGCTTTAAATCATGCAGACCAAGATTAAGCTTCAGGTGGCGTTCACATCAAATCTCAGAATGAAGAAAATGTGTCATTTTTATTACTTTAACAAACCACATGGCATGTTTTTTTAGGTGTCAGATAGGCTGGTGAATAATGAGTGTATAATAACATTGGAATTCAACTAACAAACCAGACATCTGCTGAGTCCACCTGTATCTTCCTAATAGTTTGTAATGTCTAATGTTCCAATAAAACCACCTGGGAACTGAAACATAGAGAAACAAATAATGATCTTACATAGCATACCAGAGTACTTATTAATTCTTAAATCCAACTAGCTACACACGTGGACAAAATTGTTGGTACCCTTCGGTCAATGAAAGAAAAACTCACAATGGTCACAGAAATAACTTTAATCTGACAAAAGTAATAATTTAAAAAAATTCTATGAATGTTAACCAATGCAAGTCAGACATTGCTTTTCAACCATGCTTCAACAGAATTATTTAAAAAAAAATGAAGAACAGGCCTGGACAAAAATGATGGTACCCCTAACTTAATAGTTTGTTGCACAATCTTTTGAGGCAATCACTGCAATCAAACGATTCCTGTAACTGTCAATGAGACTTCTGCACCTCTCTGCAGGTATTTTGGCCCACTCCTCATGAGCAAGCTGCTCCAGTTGTTTCCGGTTTGAAGGATGCCTTTTCCAGACAGCATGTTTCAGCTCCTTCCAAAGATGCTCAATAGGATTGAGGTCAGGGCTCATAGAAGGCCACTTTAGAATAGTCCAATGTTTTCCTCTTAGCTATTCTTGGGTGTTTTTAGCTGTGTGTTTTGGGTCACTGTCCTGTTGCAAGACCCATGACCTGCGACTGAGACCCAGCTTTCTGACACTGGCCAGAACATTTCCCTCTAGAATCCCTTGATAGTCTTGAGATTTCATTGTACCCTGCACAGATTCAAGACACCCTGTGCCAGATGCAGCAAAGCAGCCCCAGAACATAACAGAGCCTCCTCCATGTTTCACAGTAGGGACAGTGTTCTTTTCTTCATATGCTTCATTTTTCCATCTGTGAACATAGAGCTGATGTGCCTTGGCAAAAAGTTCCATTTTTGTCTCATCTGTCCATAGGACATTCTCCCAGAAGCTTTGTGGCTTGTCAACATGTAGTTTGGCATATTCCAGTCTGGCTTTTTTATGATTTGTTTTCAACAATGGTGTCCTCCTTGGTCGTCTCCCATGTAGTCCACTTTGGCTCAAACAACGACGGATGGTGCGATCTGACACTGATGTTCCTTGAGCATGAAGTTCACCTTGGATCTCTTTAGAAGTCTTTCTGGGCTCTTTTGTTACCATTCGGATTATCCGTCTCTTTGATTTGTCATCAATTTTCCTCCTGCGGCCACGTCCAGGGAGGTTGGCTACAGTCCCATGGATCTTAAATTTCTGAATAATATGTGCAAGTGTAGTCACAGGAACATCTAGCTGCTTGGAAATGGTCTTATAGCCTTTACCTTTAACATGCTTGTCTATAATTTTCTTTAGAATCTCCTGAGACAACTCTTTCCTTCGCTTCCTCTGGTCCATGTTGAGTGTGGTACATACCATGTCACCAAACAACACAGTGACTACCTGGAGCCCTATATATAGGCCCACTGACTGATTACAAGATTGTAGACACCTGTGATGCTAATTAGTGGACACACCTTGAATTAACATGTCCCTTTGGTCACATTATTTTCAGTATTTTTGTCCAGGCCTGTTCCATGAGTTTATTTTTTTAAATAATTCTGTTGAAGCATGGTTGAAAAGCAATGTCTGACTTTCACTGGTTAATATTCATAGATTTTTTTTTAATTATTACTTTTGTCAGATTAAAGTTATTTATGTGACCATTGTGAGTTTTTCTTTCATTGACCGAAGGGTACCAACAATTTTGTCCACGTGTTTATAAGGTGTCGATTCTTTTTCATACAGAAGTTCTTACAGTAATACTAGCTGCAATACAATTCACATGTTTATAATAATGTAGTTATTCTAATATGTTAGCAAAAACCCATACAGGGCTGTTAGTAATGCTGTTAGTAGTCTCGAGAAGATTTGTGTAAGGAGACATTTATATAACATTTTAAAGGACTCCCCATGTTAGTTGCTATGTAACAGTCAGTGAAAGTCTAAAAACCAAAAAAAAAAAAAAATGGTTTCTTGGTAACATGACACACATGGCAGAAAAATCTTTCAACACGGCTTCTTAAATTCAATAGAAATTGAGGGAATAGTGACTGTTAGTGATATCAGGAACTTGTTCTGCAGACGTTTCAAAGCCCTTAACATCAATAAAGTATGATGTTCGATAAAAGAAAAATGGAGTCATTTTCATTATATGGTGTTTTTGAACAAAGAAAAAAAAAACAAGGCTGCAACAAAACCCGACTGTTGTTCGTAAAACAGCATGTCCAGTCATGTTCTATTCCTTGCAGACTGCCCTAGAAGTAAGTCGTTTTCTGAGACTTTCAGAGACTGTGTATTCATGTCATATACTGTAGCAGTATTGCTGTAATTCCAAGACGTTGGTTCAAAGATTCTACTTGGAGCTGACTATTTTCTCGCATATCTGAGATTTTAGTGTTCTCTATGGAAATGCAGATAATGTCTTAACATCTTTTGGGAAAATTAACAATGTTTGTACACCAGTCAATTATAGTGAAAGTTTGGCTAAAGTTTGTTTACTTATTTACAATTCTAAGTACTGTTAAAGCCAATGCCATCTTCAAAGCTGGCTGTTTTAAGCTGTAGAGCTTAGAACATGAACATCATTTCTTTGCCTATAAATGTTTTTCCCAGGTCAGGGTGAAGGCAGATCGAGAGTTCATTCTGGGAAATCTTCAAATGAGGCAGGGTTCTCTACTTGATTTAATACCACTCAATCGCAGAGGCTATTTCCCTTCTAGGAGCAATTTACAGTACCATCTACTAGCATGATTTTGGGTAGTACTGTAGGAACAAATTGGTAAAGGAATAGGTAAGCAGTGTGGGGAAAAAGACAAAACACAAGGAATCAAATCGGAAACCCTAGAGCTGTAAGGTGGCGATGCTACCCATTGCAATGCACCAATGTTAATAAGGCCTGATTATACATAAAATGAATTTAGCATATAATGTTCTAATCAAGTCAGAAATCTCTAATTATAATGCCAAGACAGAAAGAAGCTAGGACGATGAATGATTTAGACAGCTGCTGCCAGAATTCAGATAATTTCCCAAATGCTTGGTATGTTAAAAATTTGCATAATGCATGCTGACCAAGCACTGAACCACAATAATACAAAATCATGAAATTTGCCAAAAAAAAAAAAAAACACAGTTGCAGTTGTCCATTACCGTATATGGTTGAGCTAGTCTTACATGCCAGTTAAATACACGAACACTCCTTACAGTAACTAACAGAAAATGCGCTTGTTAAATTTATGGAGCTGAATCTCTCCGCACCCTCATTTACAACCTTTGCAAGAATCTTCATCCCTGTTAGAGGTCAGTGCCACCTACAGCTCTACCATCTGCTCAAGGGCATGACACTACAAGGAAGGTACTCTTTTACTCACTTTTTAATACCTACTCAGATTCCCTATAGAGCATTCTACCCTTGGAGAATTTCACTAGGAGCAACATTCTTCCTTCCTACCCATCGGGAAATGTTTTACACTTTGTGTCCACACAGAAATATTGTGAACTTACCATTTTTCTTTAGTACTCAGTACAACACACTGATCAGCACACATGCTTCATGTTCCTTGTGAACCCCAGGCATAATTCTTTTCATTACCATTCATCTACTTCTGATTCTTCATATCTTTTTAACACAGGAAAGAGGTTTAAAAAGATGCTATACACAACATTTCAGCATTGCTCTTTGTTTTTGCCCAATGCATAGGGAGAAAGGCAACGCATTCTAATTCCACTTATTCTAATTGATTCTCTCTGTGTCCTTCATGTGCACTCTGCCTTTCTGTCCATGTCCTACTTAATGTTGTGCATGTCATGGGCATTAAGGGGGAAAGCAGATGGCAGTATGTAGGATTAGCTTTTATATGCTTATCTTTTGTTGTTGTGTGGGTTCTTACATTTTTGACGGTTAAATTATGTCTAGGTAAATTACTTACAGTATGAAGAAGATATCTCCATCTATCGCACACAAACACACCCACACAATCAGCCGTAACAATAAAAGTGTTGAGCTCCTCTTTTCTTGTGTCACCACAACTCCGAGCCATCAAGACATGGACTTGATGAAGGTACTCTGAAATTGTGCTGCCCTTAAGTTCTGTAAGTTGCAAGCAGAGCCCACAGAATCACAGTCAGATTGGAGTTCATTTCAACTCCTTGCACTCTTTGTCATATTCCTCAAACCATTCCTAAAAGATTTTTCATTGTAGCAGGATGCATTATCCTTCTGAAAGAGATCGCTGCCATCAGGGAATAGTGTGGCTACTCGGCCCCAAACACAGCAACCTGAGTTACATTGTTTGTTCTGACAACTTCCTATCATGGCCAGGAATAACTTTTTCAGCAAATTATTCTACAGTAGCTCTTCTGTGGGATTGGACCAAACCAAGGAAGGACTAGTCCTTGGACTACTTTTGGTAGGTACTAAGCACTTCACACCTAGAAGACCACACTGCAAAAATGGGTCAAAAATGGTTGGAGGAAAACAATGGGCTTGATGTGTTGACTTGGCCTCAAAATCCTCCAGATATCAGACCAATCCAGCATCTGAGAGATGTGCTGAAAAAACAGGACAAGGACTGCTACTGACAGTTTGGTGCCAGATATCATAGCATATCTTTAGAAGTCTAGCGAAGTCCATGCCTCGATGGGTGTTTTTGGCAGGTGCTCATAATGTACTGTATCTGTTCGCATCCAGAATATGGCCCACTAGTTGATGATCCCTGGCTAAGCATACACTTTTACACAACGTGCTGTTTATCATCAGAATATTATGGGCTCTTGAGCGTTAAAGCAAACAGTTTTTTATGGTTTGTTACCATTATAATGACTTTAAATCATTTTGGCAGGGTGAAGCAATCCACCCAGTATGTACTCTTGTGGCTCAGCATATGAAGGCCCAGGAGCAATGCAGGTACACACGTCAACAAGAGCACCGCAACAGAACCGCAATGACTGGTAAGTAGATACCTTCGTTATCTATTTGAGATTGATTTTACCTATACCAAGAGTGGTACAGTTTGTCGTATATGCCTTCTTGAACATTTAAGAGTTAATTGAACCAAACCTACCATACCAGTCATGCACCTCAGTTTATAATGTCAGTCACTCTGGAGATGGTTTCATGAATCTCCAATCTTTGACCAACTTTAGGACTTCCTTTCTTGCTCAGTCTGGCATGCTGTATGCTGTATGAACTATGTGACTGTTCTATAAAGACCAGTTATATTTGTTGTTGGTACAGTGTTTACTATTTCTCTACAGATGCACTGGATTAAACCTGGCATAATTGTGCCCCTGTCTACCGCAGCAGACCAATTTATTCTATACAATCATTGCACATTGGCATGGAAACAGTATTGGCCAATTCAATCAGCCCGTGTTATACCTTCTCCATAAGCCTTCTGATAAGCCTTCTGCAATCAACTGCATCGTTTTATTACCATTAATATTTGTGATGGTAGATGAGTAGAGATTTGCATGCTCAGGATTATATGTTGTTTTAAAGCTGATCACATTTGGAGCTGAGGCAAGATGCAAGTGTTATAAAACACTATATAACACTATAAAAGACAAATGCAAAATCCAAACAGCAGCATAAAAGCTATGACTACGGCTGGGGTAGAAACTATAGGCTAATGCTAACAAGGAAGAACAGAGATAGAACAGATACTACAACAGCAAACCAAACATACATAAGACAATCAAGAAACTGAAGAACTGACTTTAAATAGACAAAGTAATGAGACAAAGACAGACTGCATTCCATTCCACAGTGTACTTCAAAGTGTACTCAGTGCTCCCTGCTCCTTGTGCAGAGAATGTTGAGTAAGGGTACTTCCTTGGATGAAATTCTTCCATGTGGAACGCACTGCAACATCTCCAATTGGTAATTGTCCAAGTTAGTCACTTCCTCCATGCAGTACCCTGGTAGCTTCAAAGCGAACTACTAGCCAATTGGCACCAGTGTCAAATTAAAACAAGGAAACAAGAACACCCAGAGGGGAACCATGACAGGAACCCCCACAACCACCGGCTTAAGACATGGTTCTTACGCCTACAAGGGCAGTCACTCTACCCTCTTTCAAGTCTGTGACAGGACAAAACAGAATTCACCATTAGGCTCAGGGACTTGAAAATAGGATAGCTCTGTACTGGAATCAAACGTGAGGACTGGGTAAGAGCTTGGCATTGGTATTAGGGCAGGGCAGCTAGGCAGAGTAACCCATGTCTGGGAGGCCAGGACTTAGCACACACACTGGGTTGGAGCTTGGCATGAGTATGGGGTTAGCACAAGAGATACTACTTCTTGGATTTTTGTGAATGCATGGTGGGCTCACAACATCCTAAAATCCAGGTAGCATTCTTGATCCTGGTAGGTGGCATCACCATGACCTTGCATGTTTTCAAAACCAGGAAAGCCTAGCATGGTGTGTCAAAATCCAGGTGGAGCACCAGCATGGTGTCCCTGAAGCCAGGTGGTGGCAACAGCATGATGCTCTCAAAGCAGGCCAGCAGAGTGAGCATCACATCCTTGAAGGCAGGGTGTGGTAAAACACATTGTTCTCAAAACCAGCTGGTGGCCGTCTTTAGCACAAGTGGACACAATTGGACTTGGCTGCAATGGTTAATGGCCTGGCTGGGATTTATAGAAGAGTATATATCTTTGAGCATATGACAAGAGAGTATGCGTCAGGCAAAATGTGGCATGGTTCTGGCATCACATAGCATGGAACAGAGCCTGATTCAGGCATAAGATGGCATGATCCAGGGATATCTTGGCAAAATTCCTACATGTAATGGCAAGGAACAAGATTTGCACCTGGCAAGGGAGGCCATCTTGTCAACCTTCATTGTGTGCTGAGCAGATAATACAGCTTTAAGAAAGGCTGTGGAGATTGCCAGGTTGAACTCCACAGTGTTCTACTGTGCTGTCAGCCCACTCCTCCGCCTCTGCACTGTCAACCTGCTCCTTGGACTCTGTGCTCGTTCATGGCCTCCTACTTGGAACAGAGTGCTCGCAGCCTCCCTATCAGCCCCATGCTGAGTACCTTGCTCCTGTCAACTCACCAGCCATTACTTCAGGGATAACCTCCTTCTATTTCTCAAACTGGAATTCTGTTGTGAAATGAAGAATTGTGCCCATGAATAAGCTTGTCTGGTGAGGCTGGATAGCATAATAATAATCCGTTGGCTTTCTCTTGAATCTCCCAGTAAACCTGCAAATATATATCACAGGTGCTTGTCAGGTGCTGGAAACTATAGGGTAATGCTAATGCTAATAATTAAGCTAAAGCTAAAGTCAATACTAAAACCAGAACAGAGCTACAAGAAGAGATACTACAACAGCAACCACCATAAACCAATCACAAATGACAAATTAAAGACTGACTGTCAAATTAAACATCCCACAAAACACACAAATAAATGAACACCCAGTGGGAAACCGTTACCTTCACAACATAAATTAGTCCTCAAAGGTGAATGAACGAACGCGGTATCACGTAGCATTGCCTAAGTCTTGCGGAACCACCCAGAACACTCTCATGTTAATCAACATAATCTGTCATTCGAGCTTTGTATCTGTCCACACACTCCTACAACGTTTTGCCTCAGCTTTATTTTTGCAATGATAAATCAAGATAAGGTGTAGCACATCATTTAACAATTGTGTCTGTGCGTTCTGATGCATCTCCACAGAGATCTATTTCAGTAGATCTACTTCAACTAAGTTTACTAAATTGGTACTTCTCAAAATAACAGTCTCAAAACCACTCTCTCATACAATTCAGTGTTCTGGCAGTGCTATGGGTTGTTCTGTATGGTAGTGAATACTGACAGCTGGTCTGGTCTAGGTCATTGATGAATTCCATAACAAGTGTCTAATACAGGCCAACCAGTAAATGCTTACAGTATCTAAGCACCCTGACCGCATTATGGAAAAGTTCTAAAATAAAGTTTAGAATTGTTCCTGTTTGTTGGACCTCCATGCAACTTCTTGGGTCCACCATGTTCCATACAGTAAAATGGGCAATTTCTAAAAAGTAAATACCTTTATACACACATTGTACAATTCCCATTATACACCACCCTAACCTAGATATACCCAGAACCTGCCGAGAACTGCTAATGGTTGATCATTTGTGTTCAGCTGAAATGCTTGAGACTGTTTTTATTCTGTTTATGCTTTGGTTTTAAAGATATGTGTTGTCCTGATTATTTTACAGACCACCAGGTTGATTCATGACCATTCAAATAGGGTTGCCTAGAAGGCTGCGCTTATTTCGCTGAGCAGTTGTTTTTGGTAGTTTTGTTATTAATGGTATAATCAATGACACAGCAGGTAGTGCTCTTGCCTCATGTCTCCAGGTTCCTGGTTCAACCCTGAACTTGTCAATGTGGGGTTTTATACAGTATGTTGTCCACAAGGGTTTCCTCAAGGTTCTCTAGGTTTTCATGCGGGTACAGTAGGTGGTCAGACTAGTCTGAATTACGATTACATGTGTGCATGGTGCTCAGTGATAGGCTGGCATCATATGAAATGTGTATTACCAGAGTGTGCCCACTATACCCAGGATAACATCCAGATCCACCAAGGCAGGATAGAATGACAGGATAAATCAAGATCAAGTGTTTACTAAAGTCATTCTTAACCATCTCAATTTGCTCTTAACCAGGTGAGCTGAATGATGAATCCCACTTGATCTTACATTGCAGGAGCATAGGATTAGCATGTATTTAGCATAGGTAATGCCACTGAACACCATGTAAGGGCAGCTGGATGTTGTGCTTTGTGCAAATTGGGTGCTATTCACTGAGCTATTTATTGAGCAGAAATGTAGAGATGCCACCAAAGAAAGGTAGTAGTAAGAAAAAGAAAAACTACAGCAGAAATGTATTCAAAGTACTATGAAATGAAAAAAACATGATCTTCCAGCAATGGCAAACACACAGACTGAGCAACACAGCAATGGCAAAAGGTCTGTCAGGCTGTGAATGCCATGTCAGCATCATGGTTAAAGAAAGTGGTTTGATGGCCCATGGCATGAGGGCATAACTTTCATCACCTACTGGAGGTTCAAGTTTTATAAAGTTGAGTTTTTTTTCACAACTTTTAAACTGGATAGTGGTTTTCTGGCTAGATTTTTTCCCCTCAATTTTAAAACTTTCACATGTATAAATTTATGCACTGTGAAAAAGAATTCTTTCTTATTTTAGTAAAAGTGTTCTCCACCACTTGTAAAATTGTGAAAGAGATGAGCAGAAGTAAGAAAAAAATGATGAATTCTAGAAATGAGCTGTTATGAACAAATTAACCAAAAATTATGGATACGATCAAACAATGAGAGTAAATTTTGTTCATACATTGTTTTTGTTTTTTTTTGCATGATGTCCACTGTTATCAGATTGGTTTCCCTAACAATTAAAAAGGGGGGATTAATCATTTTGCTTGCAGTAATTCACAGAAAAGTACCATAAGCTATATTGGTATATTATAAACACATCTACTATAGCGACTTGGTAATTGTGTTTGGCGTTTGCCTGCTGAAATAAGGAAAACAAAAATCTTGATAATGTCATTTCTAATGTAGGCTAACATTTCTAATATCAGTCAGCCAAACATAATTATAGGATGTAATCAAGTGTAAAGATTTTTGAGATTAAAGGTGGTTTCTCAAACAGAAGATGTTTAATCATGGTTACTGATGAGGGAGGAGAGAGCTACCTAAGAGGATCAATATGACCCAATTCTTTTTGTGCAGCACTTTAATGTCAAAACTCATACTGTACCATTTCTATGTTGCATTCTTTATACCACAGTTATAATGTAAACACTTTGCTGAGTGTACTTGTAAATGTGGACCTGTTTGCCTCTTATGACTGATTAAACATTATATAATGTACTGTGCAAAGGTCTTAAGCCAAGCCACATTTTTTCATATTTTGCTTCCAAAGAGCCAGACTAATATTGTCTTGAGGAGTACTGCAGTTCTCCAGGCTTCATAGAGGACTTTTTTGGGTCTCATTTTTTGGCAAGTTTTTTGCTCTCATTTTCAATCCAGTCTCTGTAGCTGTCTAGTTTCAGAGAAAAAGAAACTGTTTATTAAGCCAAACAGTGACCTACTGTATGAATCATTCAAGCATAAAAACGTCTAACTTAAGGCTTGAAGCAGTGAGAAACAGGTGCAGATGATGACAGATGATCAGGTCAGTGATTAATATACTGGTGATGCTGAATGCTGAGTGTTTGAAACATATGAGAAGGGAAATGAGGTCGCTCCTGAGGTTGTTACATAAACAATCAATTATGATTCAATTATGAATCAAGTATGTGATTATTTCTTAATATTTAACAATATTAAGACCTCCGCCACACCCAGGACATTTCCATTTAAATTCTACATCTATAAATTCTATATTTTTGTTTACATTTGTACAGCTAGGTTTTCTTTTATTGCGGAGCAGTGGTGGCTCAGTGTGTTAAGGCTCTGAGTTACAGATTGGAAGATCAGCGGTTCGAGCCCCAGCTCCACCAGGTTGCTGCTGTTGGGCCCTTGAGCAAGGCCCTTAACCCTGTCTGCTCCAGGGGCGCCGTAAAAATGGCTGACCCTGCGCTCTGACCTCGGACTACTAACAAGAAGCTGGGATATGCGAAGAATAAAGAATTTCACTGTGCAGTAATGTATGTGTGACCAATAAACGCTAACTTAACTTTATTTTTTCTTTTGTATATTTTGTATTCTATAGATATATTATTCTTTCTTAGCTAAATTCACTTTCTATTTTATTCTTCTTCACCTTATTATTATTTTATAATCACCTTATTATTATTTTTTAATAATAATATATCTTGCTTTCATATTTATGTCGTATTAATATTCTTTTATTTTAAGGTCACAGGCAGTCGTCTAAGCATTCCCCTGCATATCGTACTGTGTATGACTGTGTATGTGACAAATAAAATTAGAATTTGAATTCGATTTGATTTAATATGGTTTATAAAGGTAAAAATTCCAAGAGGACATTCCAAAAGTAATAACAGTCCTTAGCATACAAAACTATAAATGCAAAAAATACAGTTTAAGATTCAAACCCTTAAAAAAAAACAATAACGCTTGCAAAACAATTAAAATTGTACCTTGGTCAGTGCAAAGCACCCAGCTCTGCTCTTAGCCTCACAAAGCTTAAAGAACTTGATGGCAGAGAAATCAATCAAACGTTATATAATTAAATTTAGAGGCCAAGCAAAGTAAGTAAGGAAAACTCATGAAAGATGTGTGAAATCAAGTGAACAGCAAACACTGAAGCATCAACCGGTTCTACAGGCTTTTCACCTGAACCTCATAAATATTCACAATGTTTAATATTCAAAAACATTTAATAAGTATTCATACTTTAACTCATGACCCTGTGCCTGTGCACAAGAGCGATTTAATGTCTCTCAGCAGTGTGGCCCTGAAAGCAAATGCTTTACAATAATGCCTGGACGTGGTTGAGGATCAGTCCACAATTATGCTTATGAGGGTTTATTGAAATCAAAACAAATTTCACATATATTTATAATGTTTTCAATGAAGTTTATTTCCTTTTTTTTTTTCAAACTTAATCTAGTTTTTTTTAAAAAACATTCATATCCTAAAGTAGATACTTTATTATTTTTTATTATTATTTTTGTACACTCACTTGGCCACTTCATTAGGTACACCTTACTTACAGTTGATTCAACCAGGTGCTGGAAACATTCTTTGGAGATGTTGGTCCATACAGACATGATCGCATCACGCAGTTGCTGCAGTTTTGTCGGCTGCACATCCATGATGCGAATTTCTCGTTCCACCACATCCAGAAGGTGCTCTAAGGATTGAGATCTGGTGATTGTGGAGGCCATTTGCTTACTCTCACTGGAGTACAGTCACATAAATCACATTTCCTCCTCGTTCTGATGCACCGTTTGAAGGTCAGCTGATCATCTTGGCCATGTCTATATGCTTAAATGCATTGAGTTTCTGCCATGTGATCGGCTGATCAACCAGCAGTTGAACAAGTGTACCTAATAAAGTGGTTAGTTAGTGTGAAATGCGTTTGGTGAAACTTGGTCAATTCATCTTACTGAATAATAATTTGTTTTTAAATACTAATCTAAAATAAGTCCATAAATCAGGACATATGAAGCTAAACATTAATTAGAAGGATAATTATTTACTGTTTAGTTGTCATTTTGTCCTTTTCTGCTGTGAGATTTGTTTGTTTTTGAAAGCCTTGTTTGAGGCTATATCGTTATTAACGTCAGCCTTACCCAGCATAATCAGTGGTCACAAGCTGCTGCTGATTCTGTGCAATTTACAGCCGATGGGCATATATTTTTAAAACATACAAACATAACTTTGATAAATGATGCCTATTTCCTTCATCAGCAAGCAAAGCTCCACTTACTGACCGGAAGGTTTTTACATTTCAATCCTGTTATTTTCATTTCTCAACTGCTCAGCGCTGCCATTGCTCAGCTCGGAGCTTAAATTGGATTCTTTCTCTTGGGATCAAGATAAGTCACTTGGGATCAAAGGACCTACTGCATACATTCGAATTAGATTTGAGTCTTTAATTCGATTTTTTTCAACTAGTGACAAGCATTAATGATGTTAACAAAGCAAATAAAGCTGCATGTCATTTGTCTTCTGTCGATTCTCCAATCTGGAGCCGTGTGTTTAAGAGATCAGGTTACCTGAAATCCATTTGCTTGGTTTTTGGACAATCAAGTGGGAAAGCTGCTGCATTGCTGCATTATACTGTATGATGAAACAATGTTTTTTTTTTGTTTAGGTTTAATGTATGAATGCTTTGCTCATAATCATTTAGGGAAAAAAATATATTAAAAGGTCTTTGTTTTTTGTGTATGAGAAATTTCTGTTAGAATTTTTTTTTGTTTTGTTAACCCTATATTATAACTGGCTATACAATACAGAGTATATCATGCTTACACATGCATTTCCATGTATTTTAAACATCATTCAGGTCATCCTGGATGTTGGATATACCAATCATTTATAGTTTATATTGTAAATTATACAGTGGAAAGTAGATAACATAGATAAGAATCTAACATGAAGCTAAAACCAACGAGAAACAGTGGAATGTAATTTTGTTTTTAGATGTTGCATTGGAGAGAAGATGAAATAATTAACAATACATTTAGTCCTACAATCACTGAAAATTTGGAATATTATATATATGGGCATGTTAATACATTATGGCATTCATTTCATACAATAATGATGATGTCTACATGCTGTACATGAGCCCATGTTGTCATCGTATGTTTAACATGATTATCATGGCTCAGGAATCAGCATTACGCTACACTTTCCAGAACATAGTGCAGCCTACAAATGTCACCACAAACTACATTTATATTCACATTCACATTTAGGCATTTGGCAGACGACTTAAAAAGAAGTGCTTGATAGATCCTCACACTGGGTTACTACTGTAGGTGAGTACAAGCTACAAAACCCAACCCCCGTTAAGCTTGTCACGTTCCCAGTTACAATTACACCAATCCCCTGCATCAGTGTACTCACTCATAGCCACAATATTTAAGGACTTCCTCACCACCACATTATTTGAAGTATATTCTCCGTATGTTCTTTGCAGCTGTTTTCTCTTCTGGTTTTTGTTTCTTGCCTTGCCTAGTTCACGTTCTGATATATATATATATATATATGCTTAATGTATTGGAGTTAATGCAAGCTTTTCTAATAAAGCTTTTGTGTGTCTGCACTGGTGTTTGTCCCTGCCGCCTGAGACATGTGTCATGACAATAATGCATTAATGTATGCAGAGTAGAATAGACAAGTATCAGATGTTTATTGAAATCTTGCATAATTATTTTTATCATTAGTATATTAAGCCTACTTGTGGCTGACTCTGAAGCATAGGCAACACAAGGGAATTACTAAACTCCTCCTAAACCATGATAGGTTTAGTCGTGTGTCTATACACTAATACCAAATAACACTACCTTTTTGTTGGGGTAGACTGGATGTGTGTTTCAAAGAAGATTTGCTACTATGCCACTCTGGTGGATTTCGTTCTACATCCATCATCGTCACGACTTTTTATCTGTCATGAGAATTTCTTCTTCAGAGGTTGTTAATTAGCTAATCAAATGATTAAAAAAAAAAAAAAAGCCTATCCATTATTTAAGGCAATATTAACCTAAGAGGAATTCATCAACTCAGAAAAAAGTCTAATAGAAATAGAAAAGTCTAGAAAATATAAAACCATCGATGGAGTTTGTCTGCTTATAGCAACAAATATTTTATGTGTCCTGTAGTTGAGGCAGAACTTGTGCTAATCAGTATCCTGTCTACCAGGGTAATCCTTGAGAGTGAGACAGGTCTCTCCTCAGTGCAGCATTAAGTGCTGCTCTTGGATTCTTAATGAGAAGCCAAGCTGCTGTGATCCCTTCGCCATGTATACTTTAATTAACGTTGAGCTTCTGAAGAGGGAATGGAAAAGAGAGGGGACATTGTGTCTTCATGTGATTTATTACCCAACACCTCTGCAGTGACACTGACAGAGGCAGTTAAAGCAGAGAGGGGCAAAAAAAAACAATGAGGCAGTCTAGCTCTATGCCACAGATGCTTACTTCACTTGTTTAGGTATAGTAGATAGGCACAATGGTGCAGTTTCTAAACCAAAATGATAATCTTTGTAGCAACATGAAGCATGCAATATTTTAACAAGAGTTTAGCTGTTCTCTAAGGATCTTTGATAGGATCACTTTAATACTGATAGTCTTTGCTTTTTTTTTTGCTGAAATGCCTAAAGGGCACTGTGGTACGCGTTTCGTCTGCCATCCGGAAGTCCCGGGTTCGATTCCCAGGCAATGCTCAAACTCCTTCCACTGGATGTGCTGGTCCCAAACCCCAGTAAAATGGGAGGGTTACATCAGTAAGGGCATCTGGCGTAAAACTTGCGCCAAGCTTGTGTGCTGAAATGCTTAAGGATTATTTTCCATATTTTTTTCTCTTGAGGATCCCATCATGGTTTTTAGAATCAGAATCGTGTTTTATTCGCCAAATATGTTGACACACACAAAGAATTTGATTCCGGCTCTTTGTGGCTCAGACCAACATAAAACTGTCAATGAAACATGAAACATTTGTACAGATTAAATAAAACCATCGACGGGGAGTACAGATGAACATACCTAAAGTGTACATACATCAAGTGAGTGTGCAAGGAAGTACAAGTAACCATAGTGTGCATCACATAGAATAAGTAGTGCATATAGCTCTGTAGCATGTTGGTGCTTCTATACAGCGGATTGCATATAGTCCAGTTGAACTGTTTATTATTTTCTTTAATTTTCTTCCCTTTAATCTCCTTTCTTGTCGTTACATCTTCAAGTTTTTGCCTAATTTCCTATTCTCTCTATGTTTCTGTTAACCCACTTCTCTCTCTCTTTTCTCCTTTTTCTCCTCTGTAGCTTGTCTCTCCTTTTTAAAAAGATTCGGTGCATTGAATATGTATATAAAATGAGTGCACGGTTATAAAGGCAGCACTGTGGCTTATTGGTTAGCACTGTCTCCTCGCACCTCCAGGTTGCACCCTGGGTTTTATTCCTGCATGAGGTCTGTGTTCATGAGGTCTGTGTGCATGGTTCCTCCATCTCACCCCCCACCCACCCCATCCCCCCCGGTGCTTGGTGGGTTCTCCGGTTTCCTTCCACAGTCGAAAGATATGCAGATTAGGCTGAATTGCACTGAGCGTATGAATATTGACCGAATGTTGACTTTGTATTGGTCTATCACATAAAATCCCAATAAAATAGATTTCCATTTGTGGTTGTATTGTGACAAAATGTTCAAGGGGTATGAATACTTTTGCAAGGCACTGTATAAGTACTTTATGGCTAACCGGAACATTTACTTTAGTATACAAAACTAAATTATTATTAACTTTATATTGTGATTTCTTAATTTGGTTAAATAATTGTAATCGTCTTCATCATCCTCATCATCAGGATTTTAGTGGTGAGCCAAATCATCAGCTCTAAATGCTAGAATTTGCAACAGCGGTGACGTGCTGACATTATCGTGGACAATCTAAGTGCAGCATAATGCCAGCGGTCATCATCTTTTCTTCCAACCAGAGCCCTGTCTTTACAAAAAAGAGCAAAAGTAAAAGAGAAATCATTGATTGTCAAGGCTCTCTATTTATAGCTTGCTAAGAGCTGCCTGACGGAGGAGCCCCACTGAATTTGCGATCAAAATCTTTCAAACAGTGACTTGTGGGAAAGAAAAGACCTGATGGGTTTCCTGCTTTGCCCTTGGCATTTAGACACGCCACATTACTCACAATGTAGCACTTGCCCTTAACCACTTTCTTCCCATGATGGTGATGAGTGTCCTCCACCTCCTCCTCCTCTTCCTCCTCCTTGCCAGAAACATACTCCTGTGAGGAAACTGTCTCCATGCATACGCTTGGATGAAGCACAGATGTACCACTTGACAGCTATAGTTTTTGTTTTATTATTATTATTATTTGTATTTATTTATCTATCTGTTTATTTATTTATTATTTATTTAGACAACAAACAATGTCATTTAGCTGCTTTATATATTTGCTGATTTGAGGATTTTCCTTTCTATTTTTTAACCTAGGTCGAAATCGAAAGCGTGCTAAAACATGACAAGACAAGGTCACTCATGCAAATCCATAAACGTATGCACATGGAAACAGGTGAAGGTTGTTAGAAGAAATACACGTATCTAAGAGACATAAGGAAATGAAACAACAAGAAACAAGTGAAAGCAATTAGACAGATAAAAGGGGCCAAATCGGTTTAAGCTCAAAATGTAACTGAACAGCAAGCGCAGATGGAATGTAGAACCCCCTTTAATGTTTTGTATTTGTTTATATAAAACAAATATAAACAAATGTTCCATATGTTTGAAGTTTCAATCGAAACCATTTGTACATTAAGAAAACATACATTGGAGTTTTGCCATTTTGCAGAAGACAGATCCATTCCTCATGTATAAAAATAGTTGCAAACAATCACATGATCTTTTTAATGCTTGTGCCCTTGGCATGGTAGCAAGACAGTAATGTAAAACTATTGCAAAATGAATAACATTACAGCTGCTCTGCACCCCCACTGTTTATTTTGCTCAGGTCACAGTGACCCACACACTCAGCTCGCTGTGAATGTGTATGTGTGTGAGTGTGTCAGAGAGACAAAGAAAGAGAATATAAATATACTGTACATCAGACAACAGGTCTCAGGTGTGCTACGTTATTAATACTCATGAGATCACCCCCAAACACCTTTCTTGCCGAACAGACCAGAGGCGATTGCGTTAACATTTCATTTAAAATGCAGCAATGAAACTTTTCTATATTTAATGATACGTTGCGCTGGTTGTTCATTGAACATAAACTGTTTGTAGTGACAACGCAGCCGTTTGAATATCTCAGTAGTCCACGACACACCATCCACAGAACTAAAGCGACGCCAGGCTTTTGTGGGTTCCTATGGCAGATCCAAGGACATGATTTAATGGGAGCAAAGATTAAAGCTAATCGAACAACTGGTTTTAAGTATATCATTTTTGAGCCCGGTTCAGACACATGGCCTCACAGGAGTGATTAGAGGTGTGTGGTTTGTTGGACTCTGCACCTGTTCTGTGACACACACGCCTCGTCCGTGTGACAACTGGGAGATCTCTCCTCCCTGTGCAAAAGTACTGAGCCACCACTGTTTCTTTATATCATATTATATTTAATTTAAGAATGTAGATGAAATTAAATGCGTGGGAACAAATGTTACTGTGACAGGCTGCAAAGTGCCTAAAGATGCGATGTAAAAATCGGTTTAAGTAACACAACCTCAGCAGCAGCATCAGTATACTAATCACCGCCCTGATCATCATGTCATCATCTGCACCTGTTTCTCACTGGTCCATGCCTTAAGTTAGATGCAAAAAGTTCTTCAAGAAGTCTGGAGAATTATTCCTCAAGACGACATAAAAAATACAAGAAAGTCTGGTTCTTTGAAAGCAAAATATCAAGAAACAAGGGGTGGAATATATGGGGAAACACTGAGAATTAAACAGGAGGCCAGAAAAACATATGAAACATACAGTACAATATGCACAGTACCTCAATACCAGATGAATGTGCTTCTCTTATTTAAAAAAGAAGATTTTTAAAAAGCCACGACTGATGTAGACCCATGCTAAATTACTGTATGCACCCATCTGATACAGTAGTTCAGAAGAAAGTAAGGAATGAATTATTTAGTCCCTGTGACTGGCTAGAGGAAAGAAAATGACTATGAAACACCTGGAGATTTCCAGAGGTTGATAGAACCTTTTTAAATCTTAGGGCCCATGGACACATTTGCATTCATACTCCATTTGTAAAAATATGTTTATTCGATTAGTTTCATTGAAGTTATGAAATAGTTCACTTTAAAAGATTAATAGGCGGAAAATATATTAATAAAGAAATACATTTTGCACTGTGTGCTTTCAGAATCTGTGTAGAGGTATAACATTGTCCAAAATTCAAAATAGAACACAGTGGTCTCATCACTATATGTAACACATTGCATGAATCTGTGCCTTAGCCATCTGTTTTCAATTTATTCAAACATTTGCGATTATAATTAAACTCTCAGGTGGCACAACAGTAAATCTTTCCACAGCTACTGTATCTGTTGCCATAGCCAGGGGAGTAAATCTGCCATGCTTGGTATGCTCTCTGGGCTCACCAAAGTATTTCCTCCAGTATTTCTTTCAGAGTGACACTTGTCAATCATGGGCATCTGTAAAATGGGATATAGAGAAACATGCTGTATAATGGACCAGGCATCATTTACTGTCATACATGTAGAATGCTGCCATCGAAAGGTTATTCTATGTGCCATTTCATCCTAGACTACACCTAATGAATCTAAAGAAAGACAATCTATTTAAATATTTGATCAATTTCCAGTAAGTGAGTAGGACCTCTTAAAACCTGAATGTCCTTATACTGTATGAGGACATGACATTATAGGGACTGATGACATGACATAAGGACAATCACATTAGATATTATTCTTTTACCAAACTTTTCACTGCTTGAATAAATTTTTAGAGTTTTATCAGGTACTACTAAAGATAAACAGTAAGGAGAAATTACACAGAGTAGAATCTGGGTCTCGGAGGTTATGACTGATAAGTTTATCCATAAATCATCATTATAAAAGTGTACGGGAAAAGGTTTCACCGCCCATATATTGTAAACCGTTGCATGACTCAGTCAACTTACTGGATTTATGGATTTATACTTGCTATGCACAGGTCTGTAGGGCAAAATGACCCAATGTTGATCTATTTTTACTGTTGATAGCCAGAGAACATTTTAAGATTTTTGAATTCAGACAGACCAGTTTTCTCTTTATATTTCCCAAACAGTGGTGGAAGTAAACGGATAAGTAATATAGTTGTTTTGTGTTGCTGTCGTGTTTGTATGTGATTGGATTCTGTATAGAACATTAAGAAAGCTTGCTCATGGGAAATTCCAGGATAAGAGCCCATTAATAATGTTCAGAACCATTCCAAAACCTTTGTAGAACTTTACCTTCAGCAAATTGGGGCATAATGTGCTTGAAAGATTAAAGCCATGTTACTTGAAAAAACGTTTATATGAAAGAAGTGTATGTTTGTTGAATACTTTTTAATGAAGCATTTCTTAAATTAAAGATTTGAACGTTTTTATTTCACATCAGTCACTAACGAAAGATTGATTTTAAGTCTTATGGTTGCCGTTATGCCTCTACCTTCTTTTAGTACAGTATGTACAGTAAATGTGGTCCAGTAATGAAGAGTCAGCTGGACATTTCATACCAGATGCAGGACTCTATGGAAAATCGCTGATTTTGGGGAAAGAAATCATAAAGGATATCTTTCTCATGTATAGGATCGAATAACTATATTATTTAATAATACATGTCATGTAACGGTAACAAATGTCAGATGTAATAAATAAAAGTGATAAATCATTCATTATCTTTAGGGTTTGTTTAAATTTATCTACCAGGGAATTTAGCCCTCATCTGTGTTCTTTCACTTGTAGACTGTAACTCTATGATGTGCAACAACATGCCAAAATCATTTATCATTACTTTATAATCTTCCTGAGTCTTTCGGAACACAAGAGAGTTGGGGAAGATAATATCTATAGACTCTCATACACCACACAAGCTCATCTGTCAAATTGACAGCAGGGGAAGCTGAAGAAGAAGTGCTGTTTTAGTTATTTAAACACCTCACTACACAAGTCTTTGCTCATTACTCAAGTCATTACTGTGAATTATAGAAAACTTGTCAACCTTAGCTTTCTGTCATCTTAAAAAAAAATACTATATGTTCAAATTTCCTGCACGTTATCACTGTACTGGACTCAGACCCACTTTAATCTACTAAAGCATAAAATATTTAAAGAGGAGTCATTTTAAACAACTCGAATTCTGTATAAGGACAGTAACTTTTCATAGAAAACACACACAGAAAAGCTGTAATTATATAATGACAGAGGCGAGCTCTGGGATAGTGGTGAAGATAAATGTGGCAATAAGAATGTGATTATTTAGGCAGGAAGATGAGATTGAACCCAGTGATGAAAGGTTTTAAACGTTTGAAATCGGATTCTAGTTCCTATTCAATAAACCTTTAGAACTGAAAACACACTACAAATAGTCAGGCGCAAATTTAAAAAGCGGCGCAAAGGGAAAATATAAGTGTAAACGTTTAAAAATGAAATCATAGTAACATCTAAACTTCAGGCTGTACTGTATTTCATTTAAAGCCACTAGAACAGTCTGTATTCACCAAACAGTAGAAAGATGCCACATCCCTTTTACACATTGATTTATTTTAATTATTCATAAAGCGCTTACTAATTATGTGGTGATTTATTAGCCGTTATCTCTTATTGATCACCTCTTTCATTTTCTTATTTCCTCCTGACAATAGTATTGACTACAAATTATATGAGGGCGTTCGAGTCAGACCAGGACTGATGATGGCATTTCTTATGAATGCAGACATTGACATTTAAGCATAGTGTGATGAGACTCTTAGCTCTTAAAGTAATAGGGTTGAATGGAGCAAATGTTTTAAAGAAGGCTGTTCGTCCATGAGTGACAATCCCGGCCTACGTGCCTCAGTTCAGTTTAGCCTGTTCAGCTTTTATTCGTCACATATACTGTACAGGACATTAATGCACAGTGAAATTCTTTATTCTTTGCATACAGTATCGCTGCTCCTTGTTAGTAGGCTGGGGTCAGAGCGTGGGGTCAGCCGTTAAACAGTGCCCCCGGAGCATATAGGATTAAGGGCCTTGCTCAAGGGCCCAACAGCAGCAAACTGGTTCAGCTGGGGCTCGAACCGCTGACCTTCAGATCAGTAACTCAGGGGTTTAATGCCAACGCCTTCAACGAGTATAACACCTGATGCATGAAAATTGACAGATAACCTGTTGCCAAGAAGAGACGCAACATCTATAGGAACTAGGCACACAATCATTCACAAATGCCACTTGCACATTATATAGTTATAGCCACATACAGTATAATATATAATATACTATAGTTATTGCCACATTCCCCGTATAGCCCTGACCTCCCTCTAAGCCATTTCCACATATTTAAGCACATTTTAAGGAGTTCCTGGAAGGCCAGGGTTTCAGACATGAAGCAGGCAGTCCGATCGTGGCTCTGGAATATCGAGGAACCTTTCTACCTTGATGGAATCCAAGCACTAGTGAAATACTGGGATAAGTGTGTTAGTGCAGCAGGGGATTATATAAAGAAAAATAAAGGAGGTTTTTACTCTCGTAACTATATTCTGTTATTGCCCCTACTTGATTTGAATGCCCCTTGTAGTCCTTGCTCGAATATATTATCTTTTCAGTAGCAGCAAATATAAGGAATTGCAAGGCAGACACTTGACATACACTACCAATAAAACATTTGGACACACTTTCTAATTCCATGTTTTTTCCTGATCTTTCTACATTGTTAAACAAGGCATCATAATATGCAATAATTAGTTGCTATTGAGATGCGTCTTCTACTGTACTTAAGCTCTGTAAAGCCTTGATAACGGCTCTAACATGAGGTGCTGTTAATTGGAGGTGCTGGACGTTTGGATGCCGTCAGCATTGTTTCACAGTGTAGAAAGAAATAAAAAAGAGAAAGATTGGTGCTGTAAGTTTAAAATAAATGTATGATTTTTGATGTGTCATGAAAGAAATTGAGGCAAGATACAAATGCTGACTGTTCTTCAGTAAAGTGAATTTTAAATTTTAAACAGAATACGAGAATGCCATGGCATGTGAAGGTTCGTGAGAGAAGTATATTAATGAGAAGCCTATTTATTAGACTAGATTTGCAGAGGTAATGTTGAAAAAAAAAGTCTTTAAATTTTTTTTAGTAACATGGGAAGGGTTTTTTTTTTTTTTTAAGTGAAAAATGAACGGTAATAACAGTTTTTTTGTTGTTGCTGTAACATTAGGGATAACTGGTACTAACATGGTTCACCAACATCCTACAATAAAACATGTAACATTATTAATATCCTGCAAACGATGGGAATGTGCGGTGTGTGTCACGGGGCGTCGACTATGTCGCGCAGGCTTGGGGAACCCAAAAGCAGACACAACAGATAGGACTTAGTTTAACTGATTTTAATGAAAAAATGAGAAGGATAGAAAAGAGGGAGAGGCAAAAGCAGAGAAGCAATACTTGGGGTGCTGTCTGAGGTGGGCAGTGGCGTAGCTTGGCGGTGGCCGTAGAGGGGGTTAAGGGATTTGGGTGATGCAGAGTGAGTGCCGTGGCCAACCTGCAGAGTGAGCGCAGCTGTGCGGGGAGATCAGACCTGCAGCACGCATGCAATGTTTAACGCACAGAAAGAGCGTGGTAGTGTGATGGATCAGTGCTGTGGCGCGTGTGCTGAATCCGACGCGCAGATTGAGAGAGAGAGCAGCTGTGTCAGGAGATCGGGGTTGTGGATTGAGGAGCTGGTCTGAAATCATGTGATCAGCATTGCAGGTATCCTGGGGGGATAAGGCAGAGTCAAAGTCAGAATTGAAAACAAAGGGTCAAAACCAGGTAATCAGTCAACGTAGCAGACAACTCCAAATCGTAAGGCAAAGAGACGTAACAGGGGATCAAAAAATGGGTCAGCAACATGAAACACAACAAAGTTTTCTAGGCAAGCAAAGTATACTAGGCGAGAAAAACACAGAGCTTGGGGCACGCAATAATTCGGCAATGAGTGGTTGCTTGGACAAGACTTATATAGAGCGAGGTGATGAAATGAAAATATGGAGCAGGTGTGCTTGAGCTGATGAATGAGGAGGCAAAACCAAAGCTGCGGGACGGAATGTGGAGAGGAGTCATGGGTGATCAAAGTTTGGCTCGAGGCGTGGGCGTGACCTGGCGTACCGTGACAGTGTGTTGTTCTTTAATTAAGATATATTTGCACTTTTGGTCAAATTGCTGTGTTACTGACATGATTGATACGATTGATACTTTAACACTTGTTTCTCATGTATTATTCAACTTATCCATTGCATTACATGCTTGATAACTCCTAATAATTGCTGACCATTAAGAACATAACCCTTCTTTTGTACTGTTGGTACAGACGTGGCCATTAAGACCGCATGCTTTATACCGCAAAAGGCCACAGTTCGTCTCGTGCAGTGCCGCTGAATCCTACAAGCATGGCACATAAGTCTACATTATAATTATAAAGTTAGTCTTGTCACTAATATCATTCTAATTTGAGCCTCCCATCCTCATTAACTTCCATTGCTAAGTTTTTTTCCACCTGATTAGGGAAGTTTGTGGCCTACTCAGTTCTGTTCAGCACTGAGTGATCAAGTATTACGCAATCTCTAACTTTTAAAGGCATTACTTTAAGAGATTCGGAATTACATGAATTATGCCATATTCACTTTTATAGCCTTGCGTGTTGCATTCATAAAGCATCCAGTTTTGGAGTCAAATTTCTGCAATTAAGAACCAGAAGTAACAGTTTTATAATAAGCTTTGCAGGGAGCTTAAAAGTAAGACCTACAATTTGGATTTGAAATTAAAAAGCATACATAATAACCCTGTGCTTATCCCAGCATCTCTGACAGCAGAGGCCAAGAGAGAACTGAATGGCCTCACCATGAAAAATAAATCTGGAGCTTTTTTTTTTTTTTCACTAGCACTTTGATAGCAGCAGGGCTAACGAGACGATGTCAGGTCTTCAAAGTCTCTCAAACCTGATTGGGGCCAAGCCATGCTCACATGGATCACTGGGTGTGGGTTATGCAACAGCACTGATTAAGATTTGCACACACACACTCGTAATTTTTGTGCAGGAATTCCCAGCATTCCGTGCTGCATTCTTCAGTCTTGTTGACACTCTTAATTCATGCCTGTGTTACTTTCTATTGATTTCTCACAGAACTGGGGATTACTTGTCAATGAGCATTATTGGATTGTTAAGCTCAGGTGCTGTGGTAGATTTAGTGTAATATACATTGAAATACATGAAAATGTATTGATACATGCAAATATGGCGGATTAAACAGAAAAAATAAGATTTTGAGATAATGACTTTGTGTGAATAATGACCTGTCAAAATTTATTTAGTTTCTGGAAGTTAGTGGTTCATATGCATACGGGGAGATGTACTGTATATGACAAAAACCCCCGATTTACAAAATGTTCCAACAACTATGCTTTGTGACAATCTCTATACTGTACAGTAAGTCCCCGACTTACAAACAAGTTCTGTTCCGGGAGCACATTCGCAAGTCGGATTTGTTCATATGTCCGACAAAGTGAGTCATATATATTTTTAACATGAATATACAATGTAAAATGTACCAATCTGAGCTGTGCAAATATATATATACAGTACAAGTTAAATTAAACCTTTCAGTGCTTGACCTTTGTTTATCAATTTGCAGACCAAAACAATTGCTCAGTTGCACCTAGACTGTGGGTGACCCAGAGTATTTGAGGACGCCGCAGACTGTTGATGCTTTTTACATCTGGTCTTAAAACTTATCTTTTTATCAGAGCTTTTGTTTGAAATAATTTGCAGCACTTTGGGATTTGTTTCAAATATTAAGTGCATTATGAATAAAATGTATTGTTATTAACTTGATAGAAATGAATAAAAACACATCAAGGCGTGATATTATAGGGCAGTGATCCCTATCTCTGGTCCTTAGTGTTTTCTTTGCTTCCAGTAGCTAATTAACCATCTTTAACGAGTAAAAGTGAGTGTGATAGTGCAGGGAAAACATTAAAATGTACAGGGCAGGGGTTCTCCAGGTCCAGGGTTGGGAACCGTAGCTATAAAGCAGTAATCAATGAGTGTTGTGCTATATGAGTCAACATAAAGCAGTGTCACTGGCACCACCACGAAGTTCATAATTTTCCTATAATAACACATCCTACAGTGTTTTATTCCTCTTATACCAGAACAAATTTCCATTATAGATTTTTTTATTTATTACTTATTATGTCACATCAAACTACATTTTAACTGTTACATCTAATGTTGTGGTACAGTCTATGGTAATGTGACATATGTTTATTATAACATTGTAGCGGATCATTTCTGCACCAGATTATCTGAACCTGAGAAACCAGAAAACACAAAGTAGACTTTTTTCATGGAAAGACCAAACCAGAGACTTCTTATATATACATTAAACAAACATCAGTGTGGATAAAATGTATTTTCAATGAAAGAATAAGTCGTTTTTTTACTTATTTTAAGTTTTACAGTTTGATAGTTTAGTTAGAAAGGAGCATTGTTATTTGCTAATTAAATAAGAAGATAAAGTGTGAAATTACTAACAGAAAAGTCCAGAAATAGGTTTAATGCTTAGATACATAATATATAGACATATAATATGAAATGCTAGATCAATTTGATGATATTTAAGATATTTCCACTTCCTAAGATGCACACTGATTAGCGTCATTTTTTTTTTAGAAAGAACAAAGGTGAGACTTAAAAAGAAAAAAAGGAAAGAAATGGTGTCTGTGAAATTATAACTATAACTAGGCATAATTAATTAACCTATGCTCATAAGAAATATGCTGTTAGTATTTAAAGATGCAGAAGGTACAGACAAGTAAACTGATGCTCACCTTCACACTGGGCTTTTTGCAGGATTTTGCTTATTCTAATGAGATATTGATGGGTAACTGAACACATGCACAGTCATGGTGTTGTTGTATAACTAGCATTCTGAGCCATGTCTTGAAAGACTTGCAGTAGGAAGTGCATATATATGTAGGAAGAATTACATGAAAAAATGTCAAAAGGTCTCTTATTTGGATTGTGAAAAGAATGAGTCATATTGTAATACTTCGGTTGAGAGGAATCATAATCATAGAATCAAACAAATCACATTGTGTAGCAAGTACTTCCTTCTGTACGCCGCTGCCTTTCATTAAAAGCAATTTTGTAATCAAATACTACCAGTCATAGTAATTGTTTCTATAATGACACATTTATTCGGTCTTTATTTAATGACAATTGCTTCGGCATATTGTTTTCATTATTATTCCTACCTTTCCTTTTGAATCCCAAGCATTTTTTTACAGGTCGGTAGTTCACCATTTATAACACGAGAGGCCTTTCAAGTTTTCGCATTTTTAGCATTTTAGCCGTTATTTGTTTTTGTTTTTTAATGAACATACAGTATATAGGGATCGGGATAGTGCACAATAAAGTGACATATCCTTTTTTCAGCACAACCTAGGCAATATGATGAACTTAATTTTATTACATTTTAACCAAATATACAAACAGGACTGAGCAAAAAAAAATAAAATAAAATAATGGGTCACATAAGCAAAGAAATAGCACAAGATACACATAGATAGATAGATAGATAGATAGATAGATAGATAGATAGATAGATAGATAGATAGATATTCCCATATTCCAACAGTGGTAAAAATTTACAGATTTTTTTTCATTGTTATTGACTTATGCTGTGTTGCCGGGACACGTTGGTTTTAAAGGGTGAGTTTCAGATTCACTGAGAGCATATTCTTGTCATACATCATTTTGTTTGTGTTTTATTTTGCATCTTCTGACATGCAGCACGTACTGCATATCCACTTCCAACAGTGTGTTTAAAGATGCATCTACTGTAGAAAAAAAAAGGTTTAGTTTTAAAATGACGATAAAGAAAAAAACTCCTCGTGATTATAACAGCTTCTGGTCAAAATGTTTCTGAAACATTAGCAGCTTGTCGGGAAGATTAATGTCTAAATCCTTTAATTGAGTGTTTTTACCTGTATTACATTTCCCATGACCGAGTTCCTGATGCCATTACAACCTGATCATACTGTGGTGTATTTTTAAGGAAAGTCTAGCTGTGCTCATGCTTAGTTTTATGCTGCTTCTTTTATCTGTTTTTCGAGCACCCACATTCCGTTTATATTTCAGTGCACATTTTGTATGCCTTGTTCGAGCATGTGTTCTCTTATACTCCAAAGTATTTCTGCACTTGATTTTATGTTTATCTGTTTTTTTTATTATATATTTTTTTATTTAGGTATGCACTTTATTTAGAGAGATAGCCTTTACTGCATACAAAAAAGATTTTCTTAAAAGATTTTCTTATTTTAAAGCATTGTGTGTGTGTGTGTGTGTGTGTGTGTGTGTGTGTGTGTGTGTGTGTGTGTGTGTGTGTGTGTGTGTGTGTGTGTGTGTGTGTGTGTGTGTGTGTGTGTGCGCGCGCTTCTTAGGCTGCCGAACAGAGTGGGACGAGATCCGTTGCTGGTACAGAGCTGAAGTTGGGGAAGTGGTTAATGTCACCTGCTCTGAAGTTTCCCAGCTCTTTGCCAACAACAATGGTAATCACTCAATTGATCCTTTATCTCTGTTTATACGGTGCAATGCTGTTGAATTCTCCATTCTCTGATTGGTCAGGAGGTTCCGATTACTTGATTATAACAGCCGCTCTGACAGTAGTCAGCTGCATGGCTTATATTAATGGGTTTATTCTAATATTAGTTGTTGTTTCTACAGTAACAAGTTGCACAGCGACTTGTAGCGCAGACGGTCCACATAAACAGATTAACTATTGATGTAGTCAGTCTCACTTTCCAGAGTCTTCTTTACAGGTTCTCAGTAACTGCACTTTTCTGTTTTAAATATCACATTTTACGCAGCATTACGGACCTTCCTCTGTTTAAGGCAAAACTGAAGACTCACTTATTAAGAATAGCCTTTAATATGGTATGGTTTTATATAATCTTTTTATAATTGTATCTTTTTGTTTTATTTATTATTATCATTTTTATGACTATTCTTAATTGACTATTTTTAATGCCACTTTATTGTCATTTTTAGAACTGTGAAGCACTTTGGTACAACTTAGGTTGCTGTAAAGTGTTATGGAAATAAATGTTGATTGATTGATTGATTGATTGATTTAAGAGACGTCTCTGAACAATTTCTGTCTGCATGTCTGTTTGTCTGTCCAGCCAGATTTTGACAGACAGGCAGACGTGTGCGTGGGCTTCAACCTGAAATAATAATATCACTGATTACATTAAAGCTGATCAGCTTATTTAGCTTTAATATTTAAACTATTATTACAAACTCTTTGCTAATGCTAGTTCCTTAAGAAATAGTATTAATATTAACAATTTGTTTGCGTGGTATAAGAAGAGTAAGATCTCAAACAATGCGCATGTCGGGGAAAAATAATCAGCATTAGGGTATTAATAGTAACTCCACTTGAATCAAGCCGCACCACTCCATGATTGATCATTTTCCTAGAACACCATACTCTTTTGTGCTTGTTTCCTTATTCATATGATTCCATGCATTTCCAGCTTAGTATTACTTAGCTTATATAGATTACACAATGCATGATGCAATACTTATCTGCTCTTTACAGCGTGTATTGTAGCCATTGGAGAACTCACTTTATCTAGACTCTTGTACATTGCTCTGAGTGTATTTGTCAAACACTACAGCTAGTTTAAACAGCTGTCAAATATCACTGCCATCTTCAGAATAGCCCCGGATAAAATGAGCCTGTGCAGTTTGCTTTGTGTGCAGCGCCATGTCCTTACAGTCAGTCAGCTCAAGAAACCAGGGAACTTTTACTGCCTTGCCCTATATACACAAAGTGCTGCATGGCTATAAACGTGCCAAGCGCAGGACACAGCTCTCGAGTGTTTCTGTAAACATTTAAACAGTGTTTATCCAGATACACATCCTGGAAAAAAAGAAACCGATCTAGTAATTATAGGGCTTTTTTTTATATGCTTGAATACACAAAGCAACGTGGGTAAACTGTGCAAAAGTGATTTTTAACAAAATTATTTATATATTTGTTGAAAACATATATGAAATGTGAGTGTAGACATGTACAATACAAAAATTGAAACAAAAATCTTCTGCACCTTTTTTTTTTTTTTTTTAATTGTTCATTCTAGGGCATCTGCATTACTGAGTCAGATGGAAAGAGCATGCTCCTTAAACATTAAAGCTTTAAATGATGTCTGAAATTAATACAAAATGTTAAAATGCAGAATAAATGTCTTTATCATCAATGCAGTATTTTGAAGGGATTTTGAGATTAAGTGTAGTTAAAATGTATTTTTACAGATTTAAGAAATTGATATATATATATATATATATATATATATATATATATATATATATATATATATATACAGAGAGAGAGAGAGAGAGAGAGAGAGAGAGAGATAGTCTTGTGCAAAAAAATAATATTAAAATGTGAAAGCTGTCAAAAAAATCGCAGAAAAGCGTAATACAAGTCAAAACGCCAAATCTCACTGATAAATACAGTAAACAAATAAATAACGCCATTGTTAGCAAGAGTTTCCACTTCCACTGACCAAAACAACGCAGCATAAATGAGATGAATGTTGTAATATTCCTCTCTGCAGTGAAAACTGTTCCATGCCAAGAAAAATAATAAAATAATGAAAAATCAAAGGGGTCACGAGAGAAGGCAGAGCACTCGGAGCCAGAGGAGGTTAGTGTTGTTGCGTTGCTTGTTAGCACTGTGAGTCATTGCTAGTAAACACTTCTTCGTTCCCATCGGACTTCACCTTAGGCCTCTTACCACACAAGGCAAGCGCATGCATTCAGCCAGCTTTCCCCCTACGTTAGCTTCAGGGTGAAAGACCTGAGTGATACATGCTATGCTATGCTAATTCTAGTAACAAGAGGCAAGAACAAAAACTCCCATTGGCAAGCTAACACCAAACCACCCACTTAGCAGGACTTACATTGTTGTAGAGCTGAGAATGACAGATGTGAATGGTATAGTAGATATGAAATGCATTACACAAGACAAAGTGAATACACATTCAGAAATTATATATATAAATTATATATATATATATATATATATATATATATATATATATATATATATATATATATATATATATATAATTTCTGAATGTATATTCATATTCATATATTCAGTATATATAGTATATAATTTATATATATATATATATATATATATATATATATATATATATATATATATATATATATATATATATATATATATATAATTTTTCTTTTCCTAAAGTGTGTATACTTTATTATTGGTTGACTCTATATATACTGTTATAAAATATAACATAAGCACACATGACTACTTACATGTGACATGATCCACAAAAGGATGTTTACATAGTTATCCCAGCACTTACAAACTTTTATGATAAGGCTAGGTAGGCGTCAGCTCAAAGGGAGGCTGATAGGTGTTACTGATGAATTGTACATTGAACGTAACATCTGTAACCCTTCTAACAAAAAAATTTGGTGTGCAACTAAAGTTCAAACCTTTTCTGTCTTTTTTCCAATTTGCTGCCGGTGACTCAATAATTTTGCTATATTTTTATCAACACTCAACTAACATATTATTCATTATATATAAATATGTGCATATTTACATTAGTGGATTATGGGTCATTGGGTCATTCATGAACGATTTGTTCATTTTGTATGAAACTTAATGAATGAGTTGTCTCAGGGAATGTTTCATTCAGTCACACATGTTACAGTAGGTTCTGTACAGGAATTAGTCCCATAAGGTTAACCAATGCAGTCTGCAACGGAAAGAGAATTGATTCATTCATCTCTCGAGTTTTTTTATTTGTCCTTTCGCTGTCTTTGTCTATCAGTAAACAAACTATATAATAAATAATCCAAGCCTACAATTACAAAGTACTTATACTGTAATTATTAATTGTTAATTCTGAGGTTGCTGGTATAATAATAGTTTTTCCTAGGCAGAGATAAGGTGTGCTAATCGTAAACTAAAGACTCAAGTAAATAATTAATTCATCCTTTTTTATTATTATGATATCTTTGTCTTGTTTGTTGTGTTTGCGCAAATAGTAGATGTTAGGGAAGTAACACGTAGCATTTAAATTACATTTCGCTAAAATGAACGAAATGATCTGAACTTCCCATCACTAATTCACATTGCCACAACGCAGACGCAGACTGATATACCCTTTGTAAGAGGTGTATTTTAAATCATACAAAATACAAAAACACCGTGATGACTCAAAGAATCAGTGCACACAACATCCTCTCATAGTTTGTAATATGTTTTGTATTTTTTGCAAAAACCTGTTTTTCTCAGAATATTGTCAGAATGGATTTATCTTGTTTTGAACTATTAATAAAGTTTTGGAATACAGTGTTCTGGACAGGTTGTGTTGTGGACTGCACCAGGTTTACATAATTGTGTTTGTGTGGGTCACAGGTTGTCAGTGTTCTGCTTTATCTTTTGACTGCTGGATAACACATCAAGATGTCAGACATCCTACTGCTGTAACGTCCTGTCCACCCACAGCATCCAGTTTATTTCCTAATCAGATTGAGTGCAGCTGCTTCTCGATAATGTTCGCAGCATTTATTAGCAGTTTTGTTTCCGTTCCCCGCTGCTATGTACAACGTTCTGAAAAAGCAACCATGTTCCGGGTCAAACTGGCCAGATTCGTACGCACAGAGTTTACGGTTTTTTAGTTACCCAGGTACTTCGTAAAAGGTTGTTCCCAGGATGAACTCTGGATCCACTGTGACCCACAACAGGGTAAAACACTTACTGAAGATGAATGAGATATACCTGTAGTGTGTGCAGGTGTCAATATCTAATTTATATCTAATAATTATTGCATAATGAATTAATGCAGATTTTAGTAATAATTAGTCAGTTGGAAGTACTTCTTTTTTTTAATGACTTTTGTGCTTTTTCCTCTATGCCTAAAACTATGATAATCACTCACTCACTCTCTATACAACTTTATCCTACAGTATGTTCAGGGTTGCAGGGGCCTGGAGCCTATCCCAATATACTTAGGACACGAGGCGGGGTACACCCTGGACAGGATGCCAATTCATTGCAGGAACACACACATTCATTCACACACTATAGGCAATTTGGGAACAACAATTAGCCTAATCTGCGTGGTTTTGGACTGTGAGAGGAAACCGGAGTACCTGAAGGGTACCCACCAAGCACGGGGAGAACATGCAAACTCCATGCACACAGAGACGGGACTCGAACCTGGCCGGGAATCGAACCCAGATCCTGGAGGTACAAGGGGACAGTGCTAACCACGACACCACCAAGCTGCCTCTATGATAATCAGTAGCTATAAAAATAAGTCCAAAAGGAAAAACATATGAACAGATGTGAGTCGCTGTTTAATTCATGTGTCTGTAGAACAGACTGAAAATTGATGGACATTTCTATGTATTTGTGATGTTATTTCTGCAAATTTATATTTTGTGTCTAATGCAGATGGTTCTAGTTTTGATGTCATTGATGTCTGTTTACTTTAGGACAGAAAGATTCACTTACCAACAACACACAGCCTTCTTGACTCTTCTTATAAGACTATAATGAAATAATAGTTATAACTATTGACAATTTCCCCCTTTTTTTTTACTAAGCTTTGCACACACTGTTTTTTAATTAAAAAGTTTAATGCAGGTTGCATTATGCAGCTGTCAGCTGTTCCGGGTTCGGTTCCCACCTCAGGGTCTGTATGCATAGAGTTTGCATGTTCTCCCCGTGCTTGGTGGGTTTCTCCTTGTACTCTGGTTTCCTGGCACAGTCCAAAGATATGCAGATTTGGCTAATTGGGATATAACGGGCAAATTGCCCATAATTCCTGAATGAATGTGTGTGTGCTCTGTGATGCATTGGCACCCCATGCATGGTGTATTTTCTTTATCATTGGTAAAGTCGCAAATAAGATTTAACAGCATTTTACCATATTTATTGCACGAAGAAAGAAAACAAGACTTAGAGTATTCTGGCGCATTTTCATCCGTCTTCATCCTGAGGTAAAAAGGTGAGTGCCGTGTTGCTTTGCTCATTATAGACAACATACACATTTGCGATTGTAAACAGCCAGACAAATAAGTGTAATAATTGAATTGCTGAAATGTGATGCTGAAAATTTAACTACTGTATATTCTTTCAGTTATAAACTACATGCCGAACATGTCGCAGTGGAGTGGAGCTAGCTTTTTGATTCAGATTTTCCCTGATTAAAGGGTGAGTTTTATCAAACTTCAAAATAAGTTTCATGATATGCTATAAGCTCTCTTGCAAAGGTAAGGCTTATATATGTGTTTGCATGCGACAAATTAAACACTAATTCTGAATGTACACATTTGTTGTTAGGTGGTTTGGGACAAATCCTGAAAAGGACAGGGAGTCCTGTCGAGGCAGACGTGGAAGTTCCTCAGAAAAACAAATCAGTCACTACCTGTGTTGCCAGTTTACTTACTGTATGATGGACTTTGAGCGCTATTTTATATAAGTGAACCCCGCCATTCACTCACACCACACACATGCTTTTAATGTGTTAGTTGAATACTGAAATTTGGAACAAATTCTTTATTTATGGTAATACCTACATGCCCCTGCCACTAATTTGGGCATAGTTTGTGGTTATTTGTCTTATCATTTAATACATGCGTGAGATGTACAAACTTTTCAGATGTCCAATTTTAAATAAGTTTTTTTTTTTACTTTTTCATTCATGGTAAATTTATACATGTTAATTCACTTTGTTTTTCACAGGGACTAATAAATATTTGTAAAATATTTATTTTAAACATTTATACAATTTTTTTATATATTTTGTGATTATTTGCATTTGTTTATTTGTATTTAGATGGCTGCATTGTTTCTGTTTTTTCCCCTAAATGTGTTTCAGGCCAACAAATGTATAAAAAATTATTATATAATGTAATTGTAGCATTTTTTTAAATCATTTTTGTTGCAGTCCTATATTTCAACTTATATTCAGCTCACTATACACAAACATGTATATTTGTACTAGGGTTTACAGTAACATTCTGCAAATATCCCACTTAGGAAGAAGTCAAATAAACCGGTATATACTGGTAATGCTTTTAATAGCATTTTACTGTAAATGTAGAAAATAACAGCTTTATCCTATATTTGCAAAAACTGTAAACATCTGGGGAAAAAAACACCACAAGACAGAAGCTAAATTTTACAATCATTTGCAATCAAGTGCTTTCAAATACACAGGTCTAAAGAGGAAATTCTCATTTTAGAACAAAACATTTGGAGAAGATTTAATATAGACAGTAAGGTGATTTAATCACAAAATGGTTTTAATAAAAAGCCGTTAGTGTTCAGAATAGGTGGCCACGTCATATAAAAGTGTATAGCTAAATTTTCTTTAATTTTATCTTATTTAAAACATTAATTACTCTTTAACTAAGATAGTAAAATTTTCTTTTTAATTTGTCATTAATAAACAGATATTTGCACTGGCAGCTCAAAAGTTATCAGCATTACCTTTTGGCACACTTTCTAAAATGTTGCACCTGGTTTAGTACATATAGCAGAATAAATAATTTGTGTAATATGTAAAAGGCAAGTCCACATACTGTATACTTTGATTAACCAGTTAAGTTGCATCATAAAAAAATTACAGTAGAAATCACACCTATGTTTAATAATGAACAGCAGGGCATGCCATGCGACAAGAACTCACACAAACTAAACAGCTTTGATGCCACAAAAAAAAAAAAAAAAAAAAAAAACACTTGTTAGTAATCAGAAATAAAGACTGTAATTTGCTAGGTAGCATCAAGATTTTACTTTGAAACAATGATTTGGGGTTGTTTCAATTGCTCAGGCCAAGGCTCAGCAATATTATTATTAAGTCAGATGACTAATCTTTTTGTGTCGAATGACCAGGTAATGTGCTAGAGATGATTGTGATTTCACTCTTCTGTAATCGAAACAAAATGTCAGCCCAAAATAAGTGCAACTCTGAATGGAAATGATTTTGTGATGTTGCAAAAAGAGGCTGTGGTGTTGCATAAGGTAGTCGAGACAGAACCATGGTCAATGAATGCTTTAAATATGAAAGCTTGTCAGATAAAGATGGAAGGAAGAAAGAAAGGAAGCCGGTTTTACTGCATTGAGAATATAGAATTTATTGTAGGCCAGCTATTTGATGGGCGGTCAGTGAATGTGGCCTCATATACAGTAGATATAATTTTTTTTTTATGTGTCCATACTGTGTGCAAAATGTCAGTTACTGGATATAAATGTCTTATTTCGAAAACTGTTATATAAAAGTAATATTTCACTCACAATTATGCTATTATACTGACACAGCTCTTATACCTCTGGCCAAATCACATCACAACCACGTTCTTGCTTGTGAGCTACTGATTTGCTATAATACAAAATCTTGGCAGCCTTAATGCATTTTACACTAGCCCAGTCCGACATTAACTGCATGATATTCCACCATATTGTTTTCCTGAGACAGAATGTGCCTTTTCCCACACATTATCATTAAATATTTAATAAGTAATCCAGCATTACAGTGTACAAATACAATAAAATACAATGTACGCTAATTAAATTGAGTTTATTTCTTTGGATGTAAATCTTTAACTTATTGTAACATTTTCAGTGCTGTCAGAACATGCATCATCTGAGCAAAAAGCAAGAACTCAGTGACTTTCCTTTCTGCTGCTCCATCATTCTGTCTTTCTTTTTCTTTTCTTTTGACCATTTGTCTTTCTCTGTATGTGTTGCTCCTGTCACAGTCGAATAAAACATTGCAGTAGTATCACTCACCCTCTCTCGCTCTCTTTCTTCTTTGCTCTAATTCTGTCCCTTGCACATTTACACTGATCCACGGTTTTTATTTTCAGGTTCCATTTTATTCCAACTATCCTGTTGTTTCCTGCCATAATTCCATGAATCGTTTTCAAATTATTCGAATTTTCCCCAGAGTGAAATCAAGAAAATCTTTTTATCTTTACTTTTGTGAGTTTAGTTCAGTGTGCCAGCCAGTGAACTCATCAATGGTTCGATCTACACGACTGGAAAAAAAAAAAAAAAAAAAACTATGAAAAGCCATGCATTGTGCATTGTGTGGCTTGAAACAAAAAAAGAACTAAGCAAGCCAAATCATTCAAATGATATTCGAATTACATTATGATTTTAAATATTTTTGTTGTATTTTTTTCTACATCCAAATGATGAATTCTGTCTTTTTTTTTTTCTATTTCAGGTTACATATCCCGGAACTGCACAGTAAACGGCTGGAGTGACCTTTACCCAACATATGAGAATGCTTGTATATTACCCACAGTGGAAGGAACTGAGGTAAAGAATAAAAATCCTTATAAAAATTTTATGATCATGGTGCAAATACAAAATAATGCACATCATACAGTAGAGTACCACAAGAAGTAACATAGCAAAGGGTATTGCACTTAAAAGGAACATACTGTTTATTATGTAAGGAAACACACTGCTGTTAGCAATCAATGAGTGGTGAGGGGATGCTAATAAGTTGTTTGAGTGAATTGACATTTGGTTGAACTTTGACTATAATTCCTTGTCTCTACTTTCTTGTTTCTCCTTCATCTACTGAGAAAAGCATAAGTAGTCTTCTTTCAAAAAAGCACACAAATGTTACTTGCTTTGCTCTTAAGCCTGCAGCTCAACTACACCCTGGCAGCCACAGTGAGTTGCTACAGCTGTACAATAATCAAATCAATTTATTCCTTTTAGGTTTGCCAATAGGACATAGTATGTATGTATACTGGGTCTGCTAATTTGACGACAATAAATATTAAGAAAATATAAGCAAGTATTGCCTTAAATTTGTGTTGGTTGGTAACAATGAACAGTTTAACAGCAAAACATGGTCAACTGCATTTCTCGACTTTTACTCATTTGGGCTAAATATTTTTCTTCTTGTTTTAAGCAAAGCAAGTCAATTAGCAGTCATGCGTTCAAGCAAAAGTTGATCTGTCATGAGAAGCCACCTGCAGCGCTTTCTTGTCACACGATCAAGTGTAGCAGAACTACCGTTTACAAAATATGCAGTGAGTGACAAAAATGTGTTTAGTGGATTTTTTAAAAAATGTTCAAGCCATGGGATAAAGACTGAGTTCATCAGTGTGACAACCCATGTTAGATGTTTTGGAGATAAAGTCTAAGAGGCCAGATTGAGGTGGTTTGGACATGTTCAGAGGAGAGAATGTGAATATATTGGTAGAAGGATGCTGAGGTTGGAACTGCCAGGCAGGGGATCTAAAGGAAGACCAAAGAGGAGATTTATGGATGCAGTGAGAGAAGGCATGAAGTTAGTTGGTGTTCGAGAAGAGGATGCAGAGGATAAATTTAGATGGAGGCAGATGATTCGCTGTGACGACCTCTGAAAGGGAACAGCCGAAAGACAAAGAAGAAGCAGGGACACATGCACTGGAAACCCGAAACAGTTGACCAAACTCAAAAAATTACAGGTAATCAGTTAGTTAGATTTCAATCTGGTGGAACTTTAAGGTGACAGTTACTGTTACTTAAGTACTTACGATTACTTAAAATACCAAATTTGTTCAGCTAACTTGAAAAGTGTCATTTATTTAACTCATAAATACCAAAAAGTTCTGAATACTCAGAAAGGTCTATTAATTTGACCTAATTGCAATTATTTAAGTTAGCAGTACTCAATGTGTTTAATTACTTTGAGCATTAGGGTTTACAGTGTGGTTGGTTGATGCACAATGTTTAAACAGTGCATACCTGTACTATGAGAGGGAGCTGTTATTAAGTCCTGAGGTTAAACTGAAACCCTTGAAAATCAAGGAAAACATGGACATAATATTCTCTAAAAATCGATTTGCTATACTATAGTTCTTGCATTATTTGAAGCAAATATTTTATTCGCAATACCGCAAAATTGGAGTTATCTCATTTTGCTGTCAAACTGTTCAAAATGTTGGACTTTTGGTGGATTTTTGGACTTTGGACTTACAATCAAGTGTAACATCATTACTAATGGTGATATGAAAATGACACAGAATGGTGTGGGAGCAACGCTTGCTGTCAGAATGTAGATTGAGCAAGTCTATCAGTTATGTCAGGCAATTACACAGGGTGAAACACTGCCTAGATTTTATCTGCATTTCAGCTTGTATTTTCACTTCAGTTTGCTGAAGCGCCTGTAACAAATCATTAGCCGTAATGAACCTGAGTATGGTGGATTATTATGTTAACTTGTTATTAACATGTTTCTGCACACATTGTCCAAACAGAGGGCATATTATACATCACCCGAAATTAGTATTAAAAAAAAGATCAAAACTCATATCGACAGTAATATCAGCACCAGCCTTCCTGAGCAAGCCGTTTGTGTATACAAGATATTTGGAAGGTTGAAATTTCAATTTGGTGACAGTGATTTCTACACTGATTAGTATTGTCCTTGCAGATATGCTCAAGCTTTAACATAATCCTAGATTTATTGGTTTGACATTTATTTGGAAGTTTTTATTCATTCTTGTGACAGAAGTTCTGATTGGACTAGAGACATTTCATGAGTGGTGAGAGAGCATAACAGCAACCACACATTTAATTATATGTGTATAATTACGTCACAGGATTTCTAGGTTTCTAAACCCCTTTTTCAGCTTACCCTTTTAGATATTTGCTGACAACAAGACCCCGGGAGAATTTCACTTCATACTCTTATATACATCTGACTGCCAGTGAAGACAAACAGACCAGTCCTAAAACCATTTTGTTACCTGTTAACATTTCTTAAAAGCTTCCACATGGGACAGTGATGAAGAAATTGCAGGCATTTGGGGTACTGTAGCATGGGGCGGCAGCATGTCCACCTAATAGGACCTTTGTCTCGCTGAGTTAAGAGGAAAAATTAATCATGTGGGGACAGGACATACAGGTATACAGAAAGCCTATAAATTTCCAAAATTGAAGACTTGGTGGCCCGATATACACATTTGTCATGGGTCAGTGGTGTATGGCATCTTCGAGCATTCCCCTTCAAATCAAGTCTTTTATGAAATGAATGACTAGACCTACAGAGACATTTTGTGTAACTCTGAGTGACAGAGATTGTAAGTGTGTCCTGACTACAAAGTTGTTGTATTTCATTTAAATGCCGGACTCCAGGAGCGAAATGGAAACAGACTGACGGAACAAGATTAATCACATAGATAAAGTTGTGCCAGCTGAGCTGTTGCCCCAACAGTCTTTTTCCTTTGCTCTGTTTTGTCATTTCTTTTTTTTTTCTTCCTTATCCAGGCACTCTATCAGTAGGCCAGAATATGCAATCACATGCTAATGAAAGCTTAGAAACACTGCCTTGCATTAAGAGCACTCATATAATAAGCTGCAACCACACAAATTCACACACACAGACACACACACACGATTCTCTAAGCCTTTATGCATGAATGAATACACAGACACACAAAATAACAGGAAGATCAGGAGCCACAGCGGAACGTGGTCCTAATGCAAACAGACCACTTACTGTAGGTGGGAACACATTAAAGACTCTCATGCGAAGGTACAGTAGATTTAATTTGCACTTGTTAGGGGTTTTCCTTTTAGTGGTTTGGAATGGTAAAAAAAAAAAAAAAAAAAAAAACTGTTTTTACAGCATTTATTAAGCAAAAAGGTGTGCAAAGAAAAGTAAGAGTTGCCTTTGATGAAATAACAATTCTTTTGAAAGAAATGCTGCTTTATCATTCTCATTTCTCTTTTTCAGACCTCATATTTTTCTACATTCAGACAGGCATACACCGTAGGCTACGCTACCTCGCTCATTTCCCTCATATCAGCCATCTTTATATTTACAGCATTCAGGTATTGTTATTTATATGAAACACTGTATTGTGTTAATTCAGCACTGAGGATTCTGCTGTGTATTTATCCTGTGAGACTATGATTTTATCTGTGAAACTGAGCCATTTTGTGTTTGAAAACAGGAAATTCCATTGTACAAGGAATTACATCCACATCAACCTGTTTTCCTCCTTCATCCTGAGAGCTAGCGCAGTCTTTATTAAAGATGGTGTCCTCTTTACGGATGAAACCCAGGACCACTGCTTCATGTCCACAGTAAGGCTCTCAACTCCTAACATGAACTCTTACCACTGACAACTCCATGTGCTTATGATACACTGTCTAATGCTTTTAGCTCACTGCTAACTGTTACTTACCCTAAACTGTTCTGTTACAAAAATAAATAAATTTTTAAAAAGCTTACCTGTAGTCCTGCAGAAATTAGCGTTTCATAGTAATCTCTGTGTTTTTTATACACTTCTTCTCATTCTCTAGCCATCATGTAAGGCAGCAGTGGGCTTTTTCCAGTTTAGCATCTTGGCTAACTACTTCTGGCTCCTGGTGGAGGGCATGTACTTACAGACCCTGCTAGCTCTCACATTTGTCTCACAAAAAAAGTATTTGTGGTGGTACATACTTATTGGCTGGGGTAAGCGAAATATAATACTTTTATCAAAGACATTTATGAATAAATGGACACAAAAGGAAGTAAAGGGTAATTACAGTGAAGCATTTTCTGCATACAAGCAAGCGAACTGAGCAGTAGCGAACACCTTGTTCTAAACTTGTTTGCGTCAGTGGAAAGCCAAACAAAGCAGGTTTTTTGTATTGTGTGCAAGATTTAATGAAGACCTAGCTCCATGGTTCCCTAGAATGTTATCAAGGACAGTAGCAAGAGGAAAAGGGAACCACTCTTAGTTTCATTTTAAAGCAGCCGGTTTAAAAAAAAAAAGAAGAAGGTTTAATGTGAGGCATGAAATTTAATTTCAGATTTTACTTAATTTACCTATCTTTGTTAAACGTTTTGATTTGTTATTTTATTTACAAAATTATTATTATTATAGTGTTGGTGATATTAGTAAAATTGAAACCAAAATGGAAAAAAAAAACAGATAACTGCTTGTTTTCCAATTTACGACTCTGTGCTCAAATCTAAAATGTGAGCTCAAAATAAATTCACTTTCATTTTTTTTTTCCATTGGACACAAGTAGCATGGTCGAGATATTTTTACTCATGCTGAATACAGTAGCTGCCATTTTTATTTTAAATCCCCTGGCTAATGTGGCCCCAAACGTTTAATCTATCATTTTTGTTCTAATGGCAAAATGCCATGCCATGTTCTTTCCATGCGGGTGGGTTTTCCTCCAGGTGTACCGGTTTACTCCCATAATCCAAAAACATGCAGATTGGCATTCCCAGAGTGCCCATGATGGGTGTGTATAAAGCAGTATAGGCAATGAGAGTGAGTAAAAGAATCAACAGCTCAACAGCGACATCTGGTGGGGCCTGGCCCCATCAAGCCCTAAAGTAGAGACGACACTGTGCTTGTGTTATATAGTTAGGCCAAATAGATGTTTAAATATAGCTGTACATAAAATCACCGTATAATAAAACTGGATAGTATGTGTCCTGTGAAATGCACGTGGACAAAATTGTTGGTACCCTTCGGTCAATGAAAGAAAAACTCACAATGGTCACATAAATAACTTCAATCTGACCAAAGTAATAATTTAAAAAAATTCTATGAAGGTTAACCAATGAAAGTCAGACATTGCTTTTCAACCATGCTTCAACAGAATTCTTTTTAAAAAATAATGGCCTGGACAAAAATCATGGTACCCCTAGAAAATACTGAAAATAATGTGACCAAAGGGACATGTTAATTCAAGGTGTGTCCACTAATTAGCATCACAGGTGTCTACAATCTTGTAATCAGTCAGTGGGCCTATATATAGGGCTCCAGGTAGTCACTGTGTTGTTTGGTGACATGGTATGTACCACACTCAACATGGACCAGAGCGAAGGAAAGAGTTGTCTCAGGAGATTCCAAAGAAAATTATAGACAAGCATTTTAAAGGTAAAGGCTATAAGAACATTGGACTATTCTAAAGTGGCCTTTTATGAGCCCTGACCTCAATGCTATTGAGCATCTTTGGAAGGAGCTGAAACATGCTGTCTGGAAAAGGCACCCTTCAAACCGGAAACAACTGGAGCAGCTTGCTCATGAGGAGTGGGCCAAAATACCTGCAGAGAGGTGCAGAAGTCTCATTGACAGTTACAGGAATCGTTTGATTGCAGTGATTGCCTCAAAAGGTTGTGCAACAAACTATTAAGTTAGGGGTACCATCATTTTTGTCCAGGCCTGTTCCATGAGTTCTTTTTTTTTTTTTATAATTCCCTTGAAGCATGGTTGAAAAACAATGTCTGACTGTCAGTGGTTAACATAAATAGAATTCTTATTTATTATTTCTTTTGTCAGATTAAAGTTATTTCTGTGACCATTGTGAGTTTTTCTTTCATTGACCGAAGGGTACCAACAATTTTGTCCATGTGTGTATTTTCTGAGAGAGAGAGCTGAAAAAAGGAGACTTCTGGAAAAACCGGGACAGGTGGCAACCTTAGATACTAGCTGGGTCTTGCCCGTTCAGTCATCAAAACAATCTTTAAGTGGCTAATTCAGTGAAAACAGTAATTAAGGCAGCGCAAGCTATTTGTGTTTCAATCAATCAGAAGGTTGTGTTCAAATCCCAGCACTGTTAAGGTGTCATGGATGCATGGGCCGAACTCTTTCCCTTCAGCTCATTTGTGTCCTACGTAAGGCAAATGAGCAATGTGTCCTCTTATACACCGTAAAAAAATTACTTTTTTTTTTTGGTTGTTTGCAGTAAATTATCAACTCCCAAGTAAATTATTGTAAAAAATTACAGCAGTTTTTAACAATATGTTAAGACATATTGGAACACTTTTAGACATACTTAATTAAAACATAGTAAATACCACAGAATAGTAAGCAATATTTGGAAAGATATTTCTTTTGTTCTTGTGCTCAGCTTGTGTTGTATATTTCAGGCCTTCCAACAATAGTCATGACTATTTGGGTTCTGGCTAGGAATTTCTATGATAACACCGGGTAAGTCCAGTTTCGTGTCTAAGAACTTTTACAGGACAAAATCTGATAATCATTGTGAAAGCACACACAAGTTATACACTAAATCATACATATCAAAATGTTGTCAAAATAGCAAAATGTGTCAAATACAGACAATATTGGCTAACTGGCTACTTATTGGTCAAAATAAAAAATAAAAAAAATTTGTGACTAAGACACAACTCAGCTTTTGGCAAAATCTGCCTCTCCTGATAAGTTTAAATAAGGGGTTTAGTACTCCTCCTTTAATTCTATGTTTTTTTTTTTAACATAATATGATCATAGTTCCTTATATTTCCTGAGGTTGTATTTAGACAAATACAACCTCAGATGAACAACAATGTGTATATACAGTAGAGACCAAAAGTTTGGACACACCTTCTCATTCAAAGAGTTTTCTTTATTGTGTTCTTTAGCCCAAACGCGTCTCTTCTGCTTGTTGCCTGTCCTTAGCAGTGGTTTCCTAGCAGATATTCTACCATGAAGGCCTGATTCACACAGTCTCCTCTTAACAGTTGTTCTAGAGATGTGTCTGCTGCTAGAACTCTGTGTGGCATTGACCTGCTCTCTGATCTGAGCTGCTGTTAACCTGCGATTTCTGAGGCTGGTGACTCGGATGAACTTATCCTCCGCAGCAGAGGTGACTCTCGGTCTTCCTTTCCTGGGGCGGTCCGCATGTGAGCCAGTTTCTTTGTAGCGCTTGATGGTTTTTGTGACTGCACTTGGGGACACTTTCAAAGTTTTCCCAATTTTTCGGACTGACTGACCTTCATTTCTTAAAGTAATGATGGCCACTCGTTTTGTTTCTTCACTTAGCTGCTTTTTTCTTGCCATAATACAAATTCAACCTCTCTGAATGAGAGGGTGTGTCCAAACTTTTGGTCTGTACTGTATATTCACAGTGCAATTATTTATTTAACACAAAAATGAAGACAAAAAATTTGGGTAATACTTTAAAACAGTACTTAAAAAAGTAAGTTGCAGTCAGGTGCTGCAGGTTTTATAAAAGGGTTATAAAACTATTTCCAAACAATTTGTAGTTCTACGTTCTACAGTGAGAGATTATTCACAAGTGAAAAGCATCTTAACAGGAATGAATGTCCCAGCACATTCACCCCAAGGTCAGACCATGCAATGCTCAGAGAAACAAAAAAATCTAATAAACAAGTGCTACTGTACGTCTCAGATCCAACAGGCCTCACTACAAATGTGGAAACGTGAGGTACTTAGTATTGGGGGGGGATTTTTGTTAAGTAAATAATGGCATTGTGAAAAATGTTATACTGTATGTTGTTGTTTGTCTTATAATTTGCCAAATACTAAGACCCACTGTGCTAAGATGATTTTATTATGTTTTTACACAAAACGAATAAAAAATAAGGGGTACTAACTTTTGAGCATGACTGTATATTTTAAGGCTACAAATTGTTCTGTTGTACACAGTTTCAGTATTAAGTCTTAATTGTGCTCACATTTCTCAATTTTAAATGTCCTACTCTGCAGGGGATTTTATTTAAATCTTAGAGGATTTCATGAGAAGTGAGAGGGTAAAATGGTAAAAGGTCAAAAATATTTTTTTAAGGGAAATGTCAGAATAAATGATACATTCAGCAACCAGATCTGGACTGTGAAGTGTCTCCTCATGAATGGCTCTGTGATTGGTGTGGTAATGTTGAAGGTGCTGGGATGACCTAAACAATGCCTACATTTGGTGGATTATAAGAGGACCGATAACAATATCTCTCCTGGTAAGTAAACTATTGACAGTACAGCATTTGTCCAAAAAGGCATGGCTGCCTTTAAAAATCATTATGCATACTGAAGTTTTGCAAAGCTTTCTGTTAACTTTTCCTGGTTCAGGTGAACTTCATCATTTTCATCAACGTGATCAGGATACTTGTAGAGAAGCTGAAGTCTCCTGGAGTCGGAGGCAATGACACCAGTCACTTTATGTAAGAGCTTATCACAACAAAAAAATTAATCATCCAGACTACATTTGCTTTTATGTGCATGTAACTGGTAGATTGGTGTAATCTGATATAACGTGACAACCCTGTTTTTCCCAATTTAAATACAGGATTTAAAACTGATATGCACAAAACCATTTACCTTGTACTTGGAGGTACAAATGTGTCTTATATTCAGCTCAGAATCTGTAATATCAATATTAAAGCCATAAAATAGGTCTCATTCAACACCAACCTGTGCCATCAATCTGTTATTTTTTTCCCCCTTCTTATTCTTAGACATTAGTGTGTAAGTGCATGTGTGTGTCCACAGGTGGGATTAAAAAATCATTTAAATTCTAGCTAGAACAGCTGGTGGCACAGCGGGTAGGATTGCACCCCTGGGTTCAATCCTTAGCTCTGGTTACTGTGTATGAGGGTAACTGCCCATTTGGTTTTTCACGAGGATGTCTGATTTGGTTCAACCACCACCCACATCCTTGCTCCTATATGCCAGTAGGCAAATTGGTACTGTGCAAAATCTTGAGCCACCACTCATTTCTTCATATCAAATTAAATTAAATGGTGTAGATTAAATGAGAGAAATAGGAGCAAATGTTTTACTGTGACAGGCTGCAGAGTGCCTAAAGATATAATAAAAAATTGGTTGTTTATGTAACAACCTCAGCAGCAACCTCATTTCCCCTCTCGTCTGTTCCAACCACTCAGCATTCAGCGTCACCAGTACAGTATACCAATCACCAGCCTGATCATCTGTCATCATCTGCACCTGTTTCTCACTGGTTCATGCCTTGAGTTAGATGGGTTTTTATGCTTAAATGATTTATAGGTCACTGTGTGGCCTAACAAACAACAACTCTGAAACTGGTCAGTTAAAGGGACTGGACCGAAAATGAGAGTCAAAAAAAATGTCCCTGAGGAAGAATGGAGAACTATTCCTCAAGACTTCATTAAAAATACAAGAGAGTCTGACTCTTTGGAAGCAATATATAAAGATGTGAGGGTTGACTCAAGGCAATTGCACCATACTATATAGAATGCGTCTTTTTCATCCATGGAATACTGCCACTTCATGAAAGATGAACTTATCAAAGAATACCACATAAGGGTTATAAGGTCCTACATACCGTAAGACAGCTATGCAGGAAACACTCACACCCTTGTATGTTTATTATGAAAATCATTTTTGATAATACTACACTGTATTTCATATTGATTGAAACCCGACTGCACACTCAGCATTCATAAAAATAGATTTACTAAATAGATTTGTTGTGTCCACAGGAGGCTGGCAAAGTCCACTTTGTTCCTGATCCCGCTCTTTGGCATGCATTACATGGTGTTTGCCTTCCTTCCAGAGGGCACGGGGGAGGACGCGCGTCTCTACATTGAGCTTGGACTGGGCTCATTTCAGGTTGACAGACACTGTCCTCTTGTGATCACATGTAGTATTAGCACTTGAACATGTTGAATACCTGGTGTGCTATGGTGAGCTGTGGAACTGTGTTAATATTAGGATACATTGCTATAAATGTATAATATTATGTACATTCTATTCGTTATTAATGTTTTTGGTATGTTAAATGTTTTGATGTTATTACTGTTTCTCTAATTTCAGGGTTTTGTTGTGGCTCTATTGTATTGTTTTCTCAATGGAGAGGTAAGCCACAAAATGAAAAGTGACTACATGAAACTGGATTTAGGTTTAAAGGCTTTAATTCAAATAGATTTTTACACATTTTAGAATTTTATAATATATAATATGTTATATCTCCTCTTAAAGTAATACTGGAATATTTATCATGATATGATATGGCAGGATTTTTTGTAACTTGTGGGTAAACAACATTGATTCATCATTAAAAATATTAGTGCAGTAATCCTTAAACTTGTTTCCTTAAAAGTGGTAATTTATTTTTACTAGCAGCACATTGGCATCACTATAAGGAATGAAGGCAAATTTCATTATAACTTTAGTTAAAGGCATGAAAATCAAGTGCAAATGGAGAAATGAAACTTTTCGCTGTCTGTTTAATTTCACACACCTGTAAGACGTAGATACAGTAGCTGTACACTACCGCTCAAAAGTTTGGGGTCACTTTCTAACTCCATGGTCGCTTCTGATTTTTATTTCTGTCTACATTGTTAAACATTGCTAAAGGTGTCCAAAATATACAATAATCTTCTTTAAACATTAATGCCTAATAAAATTTATTAATGCCTAATAAAATGAAATTATGTGTTCGTGTGTGCGTGTTTGCGGGGTTAGGTGCAAGCGGAGCTGAAGAAGCGGCTTTGGAAATGGCAGATGCAGGGTTATATGAGTTACAGTAAGCGGAGGCAAACACTGTCCACAGAGAGCAGCACCGTCACTCAGATTTCTGTTCTAGAAAAATCCAGCCCTAAGGAGCAGCCTTCAGCTGTGCTCAAAAACAACAGCTCACTGGTCTGAGGACATTGTCTCTTCCTTTCTCTCTTGTCTTTACAGGATTTCTTTATCCCTATAATAGAGTAACAATATATAACACAGTCATCCATACCAAGAGTGTTAAAGTATTAAAGGATTAAAGTTATAGTGCCAATTTTAGGAAAGAGTACAAATTGTATTCAGAGATTCGATTTAATCATAATGTAGACTCAGAACATAATTTGGTGACATTTCACAGTATAAGGGGTCACATATAATGATTATTCCACTGCTCTGTTGACTTCTCCAGGTCAGATGGTTAAGAATAATTTTCTAGAACTGTAGATCAAGGCAAATCACAAGTTCCTAATGATCTGCTCATTCTAATGTGTTCTCGTTTCTATAAATAAAAAAAAATACGTAAATCACAGTTATATTAAGGCTCAGAGTAAATGGATTAAAAATACAGCCAGTTGTTTAATTGACGTTTTCGGGAGAGCTTTTTAGTGTCAGCATTTTGTACCAGTCAGCGATAAAGTCGCAGCTGTAAGTGCAATATGAGAGTCTTCTGAATGGAGAGGTTTGCAATTTCACACCAAGATGACAAACCTTTTTTTTTTTTTTTTGCTTATTCACTTTAAGTGGGACAAAAGTAAAGGCTGATAAAGGAAAATGACAGTTTATACAGCAGACTCTTAAATGTAAGCATTAAAGGGATCCAATTTGTTTTGCAGACATTCCACAACATTGAGTGTATAAGACCACTTCAACAAATATGTTTTTTGGAAAATAATCACATTTATGTTGGCAACAGTTTGCATCAGTCAGAATCAGACGGGAATAATTATTTTCCTGCGACTCCATGCTCTCCCACTGCTTTATCTTTATACCTGATACAGTATGTGTGCATATGCTGTAATTGGGGAACAGAGTGGTAAATTTGCAACATTAGTAGATATTTAGAGTTTTAATTTGGTGTTTATTTATTTGGTGTTCTCTTACAGTATTTTGTGATCTAAGACTATAAAAAAGACTGTAACAGTATTATGGCCTTTTTTAGTTGTTCCATATTGGGATAATGTCAATGTTACTAAAATAAATGAAGTTTACCATAAACCTGCCAATATTTACTTGTTTACTTTTTGTTTGACTTTACTAAACTATATATTTTTTCTAGGTAAAAATTCTGCACTTAAGCAAAACTCCAAACTACAGTACTATGATCCATGTTCATATTATGTATGGTATTTTTGTATGAACCTTTTTTTCCCGTTTTTATTTAATCACATTAATCATTTAATGTTTTAATCATTTAATTAATCACTTAATTTTTTATTTAATCTGTTTTTATTTCATTATTGTGGATTATGAGCAAAGTGACAGACAGGACATTATAATATTTAGTTCATTATTATATATTAATATACAGTACATTTACGCAGTACTTAGACGTACTTTTGCTATAAAAGTAAATATAAAGTAAGTTTACTTCTGTTATATATAACATATACATAATAATAATAATAATAATAATAATAATAAGGCACATACCCATGACTATATATTTTAGTTATTTTGTCATGCAGTGAGATCTGAATTCACAATCCCATGACAAAATAACTCTTAAATATATAGTCTGGTGTATGTGCTTTATTATTATTATTATTATTATTATTATTATTATTATTATTATTATTATTATTATTATTATTATGTATATTTTGTATATACATCATATTCTATTAAATTATTATGCATTATAATAATAAGGCACATACACCAGACTATATATTTAAGAGTTATTTTGTCATGCACTAAGATTGTGAATTCATGCAATTCAATCTCCATGTTTTTGATAATAGGTTAAACCTACAATAAAGGCTGAATATATGAGAACAATAAATTGAGCATTCACTAAATAACTAAATAACTGCTGCATTTATGACATTAATTTATTCCTAGCTATGATGCAATTACAGTAGTATTAAAGTATTAAAGTCACATACTTATTTTAGTTATTAACAGTAAAGTATTGCCTTTTTCACAGTGAAACCTAAGGAAAGTGATAGTTAGTTAATGCCAACCAGCAGATTTCTGTTCTAAAATGTTTCTCAACTGATGAATGCCAATAACTCAACTGTTAAATATATTTTTAATAAATAGTTGAATACATACGCAAACATACAAGTTAAAATAAAAAAAAATTAAGTAAATAAAAAAAATAAAAAACAAGTTCGGCTCATATGTGACCCCTAAACAGAAATGTTACCCTTCATTTACATGTACAGATAAAATACTGCATGTTTTCTTGTTGCACAGAAGATAATTGGTCATATTAGTTTGCTTCAGTTATGTACATTGACTATCTGGCAAATACTATTTCCAAATTATTCCAGACATGTTCAGTTTAAGAATATGTTGTGTGTTTATTTGTTGCAGAAAGAATCACCTCCAAAACTTCCTTACATCACTAATAATTAGTGTGCTAGTTCCAGAGGCATGTTTTAAATAATTCTTTATAAATCGTGCACTTTAATTTATCTTTCAGTTAAAATATGTTAATTAATACATGTTTGTTTGTCACATTGTTTTTAGTATTGTGTTATACTTTTAGCTTTTTTAGGCTTGCAGTTGACACATATGTATGAGCAGTTATGTGACATTAGTATACGGTGTTATTGCTTTAGTGCACTGGTCCTTTTACTGACCTTTTACTGTGTCTGCTTTTCTTCACCTGAAATATTTATTTTCTTATATACAAATTTTGAATGTGTGCAAATGAGTAAATAACTGCCATCTATAACTACAACAGTAAAATCAGGCATTTTATATTTTTACTTTCTTGCTATTGCTTGATTTACATTTGCATTTACATTTTATTTTGCATGCACACAAAATGCAGAAATCGTCTAAAGTGGTCTGATTCCATGCATTGTATGACTGCTTTAAATGTTTTTAGATGTATTGAAACTATTCAAAGTCTAAATCATTGTAAATGCCATTGATGTTTATTTCAGTATTTGTTTTGAAAAATATTTTACTGTATAGTGAACCGCTTAAGTCATTTGAAGTAAATATTGCATAGTGAATTGGTCCTGTGTCTCCTGAGTGATAAAGATCTTTATTACACAGTTTCATTATTATTGGGCGTTTTTCATGTTAAATAAAAATTCCATTTAGTCGTTATTAAATGAATATTCTTATATGGTGTTGTGAAAGTAGTAGAAAACAACAAAGAATCTATTTTCTGATCAACTTAAATAGCAAGGTGTTAAATTTCTTAATGTGGAGCACTAAACTGTAAACATTGTTCTTTAATACTCTTTCCTAGAGAGAGCTCAAATAGTTGTGAATGTGTCTGTTAATAAGATTATCAAAAGGTGTAAATATGTAAATACTGCTTATGCCGGCTGTTATTTTAATAGTATATTTTAACTATATACAATGTACATGTAACACAATACAGTATTTCTTGTATATTAATTGTTTGTCTGTATGGTTATTGTGTGTATTACTGTTGGTGTTATTTCTTATTATTATTTTATACAGAACCTTATAATATCAGTCGGGCTGTGTATACTTGGTGTGAATATTTTGGTTACAAAAGTATGGATTTTACTGCATTATAAAACAACATGTCAAACCATGGCAAAGAAATAAAGAAATAAACAGAAAAATCATGTTTCCCGAAAAATAATAAATATTGAGAAAAGACAATACAGGCAAGAATCAAGTTGGATACTTAATAATAGCTGCATTCAAGGTTACAGTTACTAAATAGTTACTATTTACTTTGAACTTTGTTTTTCAGAAATTTTTAGCACCCTCTGGGCATGAAGATTTTTTTATTTTTATTTTTTTGTTGTTTTCTGTTGTTTTCTGTTTTGTGCAATAGATGACAATAGATGACAGTGTAATCCACAATGTAGTTCATCCACAGTACAGCTACTTTTTTTCCCCCCATTGCATCTCTGCTCTGACTGCTTCGGATCATTATCTGAAAAATCCACTTTTGTCTCTTGGAGAGAAAATGCTGATTTCGGCCTCCAGAATGAATGTCTTTGTACACGTCTGACTTTGTGATGGGTCTTCATGAGCATGACTATAGAAAAACCCTAGCCCTAATCACATGTTTTATAGTTACCATTTGTGCAGATTGATCGGAATTGAACCATTAGGGCCATCCAAGTTCAATTTGATTTTTGTCCATGTTCTATGTAAATTTCAGGGCTGTTCACATCCAGTCCTTGAGGGCCAATGTCCAGCAGTTTGCAATCCACGAACACTTCAACCACTAAACCTAGCAATTAAATGGCGATTAACAGTTGCATCAGCTGTGAGTGGAAAAATCGTCCTGCAGATCTGGATGAAGTAAGACAGGATTTATTGCAGCAATGAAACCCAAGTGAGCCAGCTTAGCAATGCCTAGATTGGAAGTCCAAGCACTACCAAAAACAGACTGAATTCTACAGAAATATTCATGCCTTTTTATACAGTTTTATCAAGAGGAGGTGCCCATCCTTATCACCACCACCTTCGAAAGTTCTCCTCGTTCCTGGAAGATGTTCCCATTATAATCCAACTTTTTCTTATAAATTCTCCTATTATAATTAAAATTTTTATATCTTGTTTTATTATGTCATATACCTTGTCATCTGACTCCCTATGTCATCTATATCAAGTTAGTAGATTTTTCCAGTTATAATTAATTTTTCTTGCAAATTCATTTCCATTATCTTTACACTTCTTGTGTTTAGTTTTTAAAAAAAATAACAAGGCAGTACTTATTTTTGTGTCTACTCAGATTTCTTAAAACTGATCGTGTGTCTTTTGGTTATTTGTCTATATTCTTACTTAGACATGTTGTGCGCGACTGCAGGTGCACATGCAGCATGTGTAACCAACACCTGTTTCAATCCTTCATTAAGTTTGCTCGTCTTGGCATGAGATAAGTCCGGCACTTGGCGCCTTATCTCATGCTTGTGTCTCTGTCGAGTCCAGCACCTAGCGCCTTATCTTGTCTATTCCTCATACACATGACAGCTAATTAAAAGAAAAGTACAATTTATGTCTGGGTCACTCTAGGGTTTTTTCCATGTACTTTGGGTTCCCACGGTACACTGAGTATCACTACCCATCTCCTTACTGTTTATGTTTTTCACGACCTGTCTTATAGTCGTCTTCTTTTCTTGGCTCACCTCTGAGTGAACCCATTATGTTTTCTCCTGCCACTAGCTTCTAATTTTTGTGATATGCATAGGGCCTTTTTACTTCTGCTTACTTCTCCACACTGATCTTCTCTCTGCTTACTTTTATCTTTTGTCACTTAAGATTAATATTGTTTGCACTAAGATTAATATTAGATTGATTAATATTATCATATTGTTACATTGCTGCATACACAAGTATATTTTACAAAAATATGCTTACATATGTAAAACTGGAAGCCCTAATATTTCTACACCTCCTCATTGACCTTTTTATAGAATCACAGTTCTTATAAGATAATTCTATAAGACTCACACTTGGAAATCTTTCATTTTTAAGGCACAATAATCAATGGAAGAGTTAGTGATTTGTTTAGCTTTCATTGTAATCCTTTTTTTTTTTTTTTTTACTCTGATGGACCTTCTGTGTTGTCAAGTTTGTTTATAATACAGCACGCTTTTAGGCAATATACAGTACAGACACATTTAATGTAATTTAAAAGTCATAATATACAAAAAGTCTACCACATCAGAACTAAAGGACATTATACTGCAGATGTGACATAAGATGAAATTTAAAAAGGGAAATAATAATAATAAGCAAGCTTTCCATCACAAAAGCAACACAAATATGGTTTCTGTCATGCATCCACTTTCAGTAATTATTATTCAGTCACTGCTGTCTTGAAAGTTTAACTGTCTTAGCTCATTCAGTAATTATTTCGGTATCCCAATAACAGATAAGCAGTGATTTACTGTAGGTAATGCTAATGTGTGCGGTGGTGTTAATGTTAAGTTAAACTAGAAAAAAAGAAAAGAAATTATGCATCCATTTATCACTGATGATATGGAATTTTCCATATTGCCTATTATTTTCTATTATCAACCTTGCGAGTTTAAACAGGCCGGTATTGTTGAATATGAAAATAGATTTGAAATGTCTTCACACATAGTACGTCTGTTTTCATAAAATCAGCATTCAGTGTCATCGCTTTGTGATGCTAATTCAATCCTGCGCTCAATAATTAGTGAAATACTACAATTAGTGAGACTAAGTGTGTGACTTCCTGCAATTATAAAGATCAGTGCAGACAAAAGGCTAAAAAAGGATTTTACAGTGAAATGGTAAGTTATTCCCAGAATCATTCAAGCAATCTCACGCCAACATGGTGTTCATCAGTGCTACAAACAGGACCCTTTTCAGACGTATTCAACTAAGTAAGATTTCTTGCAGATATTCAATGAGACAGCTTCATTTCCAGCTAACACATGTTGTTAAACGTTGACCCCAGTTTGAGAAGAAACCATCAAAACACAGAATAGACATGCGTTTGTTTGTTTTTGTTTACGATTACAGTCAGCAATACTGCAGGATATATACATAAAGAAAAAAAGGAAACAGGAAAAATTCAAACAAGCCATGTTGAATACGTATTAGATACAACACCAGAAGCATAATACTCAATATTGCGTGGTACAGATGGAACACAATTCAGAAATGTTTCATAACCAGAGAGCGACTCCACTACAGTACACTTCTCTTTAACATTGATACTAGAACTACTTTTATCTTGTATCTATTACTTCTATCTTTTATTTATCTTGTAGATCAACACCAAGAGCAAATAGTTACCTGTGGCACAACCTTATACAGTATCAAAACATACCATAGCTCACGAGACTTGCCCTTAAAATTGATTGACATATTGCTTATACTGTATGTACTATAACACTCCTATTGCGAATTAATACACAATGTCACATAACAATAACGTACATTTTGGCACGGATTTGACCAAGATACATCTGCTAGGTTGCTTGGAAATTGTTTATCAGGAATGGTTTATGGTTAACGGGTTGGAATAAAGGCCACAGAGTCTATGCTTAGTGTTCTAGTCCTGCACGAAACCAAAAGATTTAACTAAGCCTTACACAACTAATATAAGTAGAAACTGTTGCTTTTTAAGACGTGAGCACATTGTATGAGTTTTGCATTCAAACTAACATGTAAGTTTGAAGTGTGTTAAACTAAAATTGATAAACAACAATTGCATTACTGAGGCTGAAAACACAAGCAAACATGAGGCAGTCTTCTATATACAGTACTGTAGTAATTCTACACAGAAATAATGTGCATAACTAGCAATATTAAAAAAAAATCTATAGACTTTCTTTTGTTTCATCCTCTGTTGAAACACATGTTCTGTCTTTTTGCAGGCTGAAAAATACATCAAGATCAAATATTTGTAACCATTTTTTCAAAAAAAGTCTTTTTACAAAGATTTTTCCATTCAATTTAAAACAATTTTTCTATATTATTTACAATGGAATTATCTGAAGAAGTCAAAATGTCTAACTGAAGATTGAGAAACAATAGAATTTTTATATTGTAATATGATTCAATTTTCTGAAGGCCTCTTGGTTTTTAAAACAGACATACTTATTTACAATAAACACACTTCGCGAGAGCCACACAGCTTCATGCATTTGCAGTTAAATAATGTTGGGTTATCTTATGTATCCTTTACTTTTTCTTTCATTTGTGCAAAAAGGCACTATCATGATAAACCTTCTGAACATCACTGTTAAAGAATCCCAGTTTCAGTATCCCTGTTTGGGGAGATCTGGATTGACATCAGCTGCAAAGCTTCCACAGCCTTTGCAAACAAGTACGGCAAGACCAGCTATATGAAGTCAAATATCGAAATATTAATCTTTGGAGGACTAAAAGTGCCAAGATATTCATTGATGTTTCTTTGTTTTGGGGTAAAATTATTGAGAAAGTATCCTATTTTAATATTAATTTAAAAAAAAAATTTTTTAACACCAACCAAACCAGATATTGATAGAATATTAGGGTGTTATGCTCCAAAATAGTCAAAATGACACTTAAGATAATATATTTACAATATAATGATTTTTCAAATTAAGCATTTACAGGAAGAAAAAAAAAAGTGCAAACAAGAATAACCCAAACAAGTTATATAAAATCATGAGGTGCTTTGCTTGTTTGCTTTAGTATCATTTCGAGTACTAAGTGCTGCTTAGAAAATTCTTTTTTAAAAAATATCAGAGGCATCGACTCATAAAATCCCAACTCTACTATTTAAAGTATGGTATTAGTTTTAGTTTGCAGGTATTCATTTTGTCTTCTAAACTAATAAGAGGTCAGAGCTTTTACTCAACGTTTCAGTTTCACAAAATGGTCCCGAATCAAGAACTATAAGCATTCACAGTTTAAACTGATAGTCAAACTACACTTGAAAAAATGCATGCCTCCTATGAGACAACTTTTCCAATGACTTATTCAGCATGTCCTCTCTGTGCTTTAAGAACACCGACTACTTCTTCACTTGTATCAACAGCAATAAATGAAACATACATCATGACATCGATCTCAGCTATAGATTCATCTATCAATATAATGGCCGCAGTATGATCTACAGCCATAAGCCCAAGATGCTATGTGGCAAAAGAGGTTCAGGAAAATACTAATACTAATAAGACATTCTAAGTAAAATAGTTTGGGCAGATTAGTAGCACTTTTACTTCTTACATTTTTACTACATTAAGTAGTACATTAGAGTCAGTTTCAATGTGATGAAATAATCCTTTTCCTGAAGATTGAAATGTCATAACGGTCTACAGAAGCACATGTCAGTGTATTTCCCTTTGTATCATCCAAGATTTTTTTGATAGTTTCTTAGATAAAGCCATTCCTTTCTGGTCAGTTAACATTTTCATGATCATCAATATGGTCCAGGTCAATATAGCAGGTCACCAGTATTTAGCGTTTTTTGTTAATGATCATCACAATTTAATTTTTTTAATTTTTGGCACAATAATGCCTCTGAGATTGCATGGCCCTCGAAATGCGATCATTTATATTAAATATTTGTGGTCTCCTAGACCATGTGATTGTTAAAGATATTGAATTCTCTTGTGTTCAGGTGCAGATTGCTCTGGTGAATGGCCTGCAGTGTCAGTTCGTCCCCACACAATGTAAGCTCATACAAGTCTCTGACGTGAAACTGGATGACTACAGCCCTAGGTGTGAGGGGTTCAGCGGATCAGAGAGACCGCAGCTCATGTGGCTGGGGTTTCGGCCTGCAGGCTGGACATGCGGATCTGCGAGCTGCTCTTGCTGAGGATGGAGAGCTGCGTGCCTCCATTTACGCCACTGCTAGCCAAGGATGGGTGTCTGTGCTTCATGTCAACCGCGAAGTAACGGTTCACTGTCCAGCTCCGCCACTTCCTCTTCACCTCTGACTGCACCTTGGAGGAGAAATTTATATAAAGTCATTTATGCAGCATTGTGAAGTGAAAGACAGAATTCAGCTGGTTGAGGTCTTGTGTAATCTCTAACCTGGTGGTATAATAATAATATTTCATTACTGCTGATGTCAATCTTACCAGGATTAATGTTGTACTGCACTTTTATGTACTTTTATGTTCTATAAATTAATCGTCTATAGTTTTCATCACATTAATTTAGATCATATTTATAGACAGATCACCTATAATATTCAACCCATTTACATTAAAACCTCCTAGGATTTGGGTTCCCCTTGTGCCACTGAGGTTCGCTCTGGCCGCTCAGGGCTTGGCTTTACAGGGCCTCTGGCACAGGGCAATGGCAATGGATCCTTTGAGTGCTGTGGGTTAAGGGGTGGGTCATCTGTGGATAGGACTTATTTGTCAGTCACATCTCATGTGTGCTCGATCAGACTGAGATCTTGGGAATTTGTTATATATTGAAGCTGTATAGCTGAAATACCTTTCTCTCATGTCCAGCACTGATCGTGTCGCCAGTTCTGATCTGATCGTGATGTTATCGTTGGTGATCAGTGTTGTCCAGGTCATTGGTGGTGGTTATAATGTGATGTAAGTACGTGAGGTCAATGCTACTTTCAAAACCAAAACTGACGTTGTGACACCAAGACTTACCTCTCCGTTGAGGAAGCAGTAAAGGACAGCAACCACGAAGCCCTGAGAAAAGACAATTCTTTTTTCCATCAGCGCTCCCAGAAGACTTTTATTTTTGGCTCTTATATTACAGTAACCTCCTGATGATTACAATTTATTTTTATTAATAATTGAGCATGATTATCATGATTGTTGACTGTTTTAGCTATGTTTAAAGCTCAGAGAATTTTAGCCTTTTTTTTTTTTTTTGCTTTTTTTTGCTTTTTTAATAAACATACAGTATACTGTATAGGGCACGGAATTTTGCAATATAGAGTGACATCTAATTTTTTTCAGCACAAAATAGGCAATATAATGAACTTAATTTTAGTTCATTTTAACCGACTTTCCCAAACATGCCTGAGCGAAAAATTTGAAATCAGGTCACAAAGCCAGAGACAAAGGCAACACGATCGCATGTTAATAATAATATGCTCATTTTGCGAGTTCTACATTTTTGCAACTTCGTTTCCATATTCTTCTTTCTTCTTTCTCATTCTTTAATATAAGCACATATATATATATATATTTTTTAATCATCATTGACCTATGCTGAGTTGCCGGCACATATCTGTATGAACTCAATAAATCTCAATAAATTTGACTTTTTTAAATGTGAATTATAAGCATTAGTTTCTGTAAATTTTTCACTATAAAACTCTTTGTGTACATTGTTGCTATTAAAGCAACAATATATTTTAAACAAGTGCATTAATATAAATATGCAATTTAAATTAAAACCGCCACTGTTGTCCAAAATCAATATAATCAATGTAATGTAATCAATATATTTAAATATACTGGAGTAAAATACATATAATACATAGAAGTTTCCAGTTTCCATCATAAAAGACCAACGAAAAAACCATCAGTTTTTGAAACTACACACCAACAAATATTGTTCTGAACAAACTTCAGCTGAAAGCTACTTCAAATAGAGAATCCACGTTAAGCAAATATTCTTGTGTAACTAAGCAAAGGCAACAGTGTATTGTGAAAACACAAGCGGTAGTACCTGGAAAGAGCCAAGACCCAGCTCAAACACAAGCCGTTCTCTCTTACTGACATCCTCAGGAGTGAAAGCAAACACAGTGTAGTGGATACCAAAGAGAGGGATGAGCAGGAGAGTGGACCGAGCAAGGCGTCTGCCGGTTACACAGTACATCCATAATGTTAGCAAACTAATGCACGGGCATCATGCAAAGACACTCTGAATGAAAAGTGAAATAATCACATAGAACATACACTTACAAGTAAATGCTGGATTCATTGCCTCCTATATCAGGAGACTGCAACTTCTGGACAAGGATTATAATGATCCCAATAAAAAGGATAAAGTTGATCTGAAATGTAAATATCTTAGTTAAATAAGGTGTATTGTTTTTTTTTTGTTTTTTTTTATGAAACAGAACTTATAACAATAAAGAAAAAACACCAACTTCCTACTGTATGAAATCCATATTTTCAAAAAATATTATAACTACTCATAAGCCTTTAAGCTGTTACTGATTTTCTGTAAGAATTGAAAGAAAACCAACAAATGCTAATAATGTGTATCATAAAATTTCTTGATATTCTCATACTCATAGTATACTACAAGTGTCACTTTTAATCATAGTAAAGTACTATTTGTTAGCAAGTACAAAAAACTTAAAATGCCATCAGTTATGCATCAAATAAAGTGGGAATATCAAATTATTCTACGGTATAGATAAGTTGCAAAACACTTTAAAAAGGAAAGGTTTTCGAGATTTTCTATACATTTCAAATGCAACTTGGAAAAATGTTATTATACAGTAGATCAATTACAAAAGTAGCAATGGAACACATACAGTATACTGTAAGTATAGGGCCTCAACTTAACCCAAGAGGGACACAAACCTAGTGGCAACATGCAGTATACTGTATGTGTCATTACACCATTTAACATCATACATAACATACAACAAGTTATAAATAACTAAATATGAAGGGCACTGAAATCAAAACAGGACTAGTGTTGTAGGACTAGGATTTGGTACAGTCTTGATCTGGCTCCAAGGGATTTCCAGACTAACGGAGTTCCTGGGAAGCCAGCGTCTCAGACGTGAAGCTTGCAGTCTGATCATGCCTTCGATGTATTGAGAAGACGTTCTACTTAGCGAAGCATCAAAGCACTATTGAAACGCTGAGATAAGTGCATTAGTGTAGCCGGGGATTATATAAAGGAATAAAGGTAGTTTTTACTCTCATAACTGTGTTCTGTTATTGTGCACAATCAAAAGTTCCGAGTTGACTTGAACGCCCCGCATACTGTAAATAAAAATAATGATGCCATAATTCATACTTATAATAATTGTTAATAAATTTAATATTTGCATTCTAATAATGCACAGAGCAACAACTAATAGCACCGCAATAGCAATAATGTTTTATAAATATTGCCTCCATACAAAGTGCAACAAAGAAATCGACAGTGTTTTTATTACATACCATAATGGATGCCAGCACAGGTCCCTTTATCACCCACCAGATGGCAGAATTGTTATTTATGTCCCAACATCTAGAACATTTATTCACATGCAAAACCATCATTATTTGATGTATATTTATCTTCAGCTGTAAATTTTTTATACTGTCAAGCATTATGACGTATTTCTCACCCAATGTTATCAAAATGAACCCGAAGCATCGCCCAGACCGTCACACACACTGTTGGGGTTCCTGGTTCAAATATCATGAATATATATGATATAATGAGTCACAAATATTTTAATTATTGAATAATCATCAGTGTGCTGTGGTCGTCTTTTCGCTCACCCCAGCCGATGATGGTGTACCAGTAGAAATATCGTCTCTCTGGAAAGAAGGTCTCCACCAGCAGGGTAAAGAGGTACAGTCCCTCAATGAACAGCCAAAAGTAGTTTGACAAAACGCAGTAGTGAAAAAACACCATTACTGCCTTACATTCAACCTGCAACAGGAAAAACACATTTTCAAAGATTTTTCTTAATGTCACCAAAGTAACAAACATACGTATGCATGTTTGCATGCAACTGTGTTTCACATCAAGACACAACAGAGCCTTTAAAATTTTTGTTTTGATTTCTTAAACTTTTGATATTACTATTATTGTTTGTTCTTACACTAATAAAATAATAATGTACTGTATATTTATTTTAATTAAATAAAAATTCAGAACAGGCATCACTGTCGCCTTGCACCTCCAAGACCCGGGTTCGGTTCCCACCTCGAGTCTGTGTGCATGGAGTTTACATGCTCTCCCTGTGCTTGGTGGGTTTCCTCCAGGAACTCTGGTTTCCTCCCACAGTCCAAAGACATGCGAGTTAGGCTAATTGGCATTCCCAAATTTTCCGTAGTGTCTATGTGTGTGTGTGCCCTGCAATGGATGGGCGCCCTGTCATGCGTGGTACCCCACCTTGTGCCCGAAGTGTCCTGGGATTGGCTCCAGGCCCCCGCGATTCCGTATACAGGATGAAGCGGTATAGATGATGAGTGAGTGAGTGAGAAATTCAGAACCTGAGAATGATTCTTGATTTTATTTCACATTAACTGAATTACAAGCAGCAACCACAAGGCCTGCCTTCATAATCATAATCATATTCTTCCCAATTAAAACTGAATCCCAAAGCAGCAATGATCTAATCCTAAAATAACTGCATATTGTTTGCTTCCTTTTATGGATCCCAGGGGTATATTTCACTTTTTTATCTGACATATTAAAAGAGCCAGTGAATAAAGGTTCATGTGTGTGTGTGTGTGTGTGTGTGTGTGTGCGTGCGTGCGTGCGTGCGTGCGCGTGTGTGCGTGTGTGTGTGTGTGTGTGTGTGTGTGTGTGTGTGTGTGTGTGGCTCACAGTATGTGTAAAGCAGTGGCTGCTGTCTTCCTCAGCATACAGAACTCCATCTTTAATGAAAACTGAAATGGCTCTCAGGATAAAAGACACGAAGAGGTTCATGTGGATGAAGTTCCTGGTACAGTGAAGCTTCCTGCATGGAAAAAAACAAGTGCCGAGAATGTTAAATTCAACATTACAGATTCGGTGGGTTTTTCGTTTGACTCGTTTGATCTGTGTTGTTGTGAATGACAATAGATGTTTATCCGCTTCATTTGGGGCATCGTGCTGCTGTGATTAGGACAATTATTCTAAACCATGGTAGCAAGCGTAGTGGTGGTAAAGGTTGGTATCAATACCATAATAGTAACAGTAGAAGTGTTAATTGGAGCTAATACTACACATAGTATCTTTTTTCCTCTCGTGGATGCTTTATTGATCTCTCACCTGAACCAGCAGAGGATCACCATGGCAGTGGTGAGAGACACCAGAGACGTGCTGTAGCCCACTGTGTACAGAGCTTTTACAGACACATAGTACTTGTCCTAAAGGAAAAACACAAGAACACAAAATCTGCTCAAGTTCTGTGTGTACTGAACAAAAGTTTTGAGAATTACATAAATATTGGAAATTGTTAAAGTTGCTGCTTAAGTTTTTATAATAGCAATTTGCATATACTCCAGAATGTTATGAAGAGTGATCAGATGAATTGCATAGTCCTTCTTTGCCAGGAAAATTAACTTAATCCCGAAAAAAAACTTTCCCCTGCATTTCATTGCTGTCATTAGAGGACCTGCTGAGATCATTTCAGTAATCGTCTTGTTAACTCAGGTGAGAATGTTGACGAGCATAAGACTGGAGATCATTATGTCAGGCTGATTGGGTTAGAATGGCAGACTTGACATGTTAAAAGGAGGGTGATGCTTGAAATCATTGTTCTTTCATTGTTAACCATGGTGACCTGCAAAGAAACGCGTGCAGCCATCATTGCGTTGCATAAAAATGGCTTCACAGGCAAGGATATTGTGGCTACTAAGATTGCACCTAAATTTATAGGATCATCAAGAACTTCAAGGAAAGAGGTTCAATTCTTGTTAAGAAGACTTCAGGGCATCCAAGAAAGTCCAGCAAGCACCAGGATCATCTCCTAAAGAGGATTCAGCTGCGGGATCGGAGTGCCACCAGTGCAGAGGTTGCTCAGGAATGGCAGCAGGCAGGTGTGAGCGCATCTGCACGCACAGTGAGGCGAAGACTTCTGGAAGATGGCCTGGTGTCAAGAAGGGCAGCAAAGAAGCCACTTCTCTCCAAAAAAAAAACATATCAGGGACAGATTGATCTTCTGCAGAAAGTATGGCGAATGGGCTGCTGAGGACTGGGGCAAAGTCATATTCTCGGATGAAGCCTCTTTCCGATTGTTTGGGGCATCTGGAAAAAGGCTTGTCCGGAGAAGAAAAGGTACCATCAGTCCTGTGCCATGCCAACAGTAAAGCATACTGAGACCATTCACATGTGGGGTTGCTTCTCATCCAAGGGAGTGGGCTCACTCACAACTTTGCCCAAAAACACAGCCATGAATAAAGAATGGTACCAAAACACCCTCCAACAGCAACTTCTTCCAACAATCCTACAACAGTTTGGTGAAGAACAATGCATTTTCCAGCACGATGGAGCACCGTGCCAGAAGGCAAAAGTGATAACTAAGTGGCTCGGGGACAAAAATGTTGAAATTTTGGGTCCATGGCCTGGAAACTCCCCAGATCTTAATCCCATTGAGAACTTGTGGTCAATCCTCAAAAGGCGGGTAGACAAACAAAAACCCACCAATTCTGACAAACTCCAAGAAGTGATTATAAAAGAATGGGTTGCTATCAGTCAGGATTTGGCCCAGAAGTTGATTGAGAGCAGCCCAGTCGAATTGCAGAGGTCCTGAAAAAGAAGGGCCAACACTGCAAATACTGACTCTTTGCATAAATGTCATGTAATTGTCGATAAAAGCCTTTGAAACGTATGAAGTGCTTGTAATTATATTTCAGTACATCACAGAAACAACTGAAACAAAGATCTAAAAGCAGTTTAGCAGCAAACTTTGTGAAAACAAATATTTGTGTCATTCTCAAAACTTTTGGCCACGACTGTACATTTGAAATCCACAGTATTAAATGTATTATATATAAAATGGTGTATTTTTAATGGAAGTGCAGCTCATTTATCACAATAAATGGCTCATTTTTTTAGTTTAAAGGGAAGTGAATGATTTAAATGTAAAGTTGGGTATTTTTATAAGTTAACTGGGGGAAATAAGTTACAAATATGAGGGTCAGTCAATTCAAACCAAGACTTGCGATATTTCTGTGATTGAAGGCACAAAGCCTCCTTTACAGAGGACTTCAAGCACAGTACAGTGATGAGACTCTTATCTGCAGAAAAACATTTAAATGGTTTAAACGTTTTAAAGAAGCCCGTAAGTCCGTGAATGATAATACCGCCTGCGCCCACTGTAGTCGCTCCCATGAACATTCAGGGAGTGAAACTTTAATATCCTTAAAAATCAGTGTTACAGAAAATTGAATGTGTCAGAGAATGGGAGTTATTGTTTCAGTCCTGACTTTACTTCAAGCCATTTCCACATGGTTGGGTTCCTGAGAGGCCAGCATTTCGGACGTGAAGTTGGCGGTCTGATCATGGCTCTGGCATAGTGAGAAAACACAAGCACTAGTGAAACACATTAGTGTAGCAGGGGGTTTTATAGAGAAATAAAAGGGAGTTTTTAGTCTTACAACTGTGTTCTATTATTCTGCACAATCAAAAGTCCCCGTTTGACTTGAACGCCTCTCATAATTATTTTAAAAGTCCATCTGGGGAGAAATAACCATTTATATATTCCCTTGTATATTCCCCGTGTAGCAGAGGACTATACAGAGAAATAAAGGACTTTCATAAAGTCCTGGTTTGACTTGAACGCCTACTCATACTAATGATTATATGTATATAATAATAATATAATATATATTGATTTGATGCTAGCAAACTCACCAGCATTGATACTTAGTAAAAATATTTTTTAAAGAAAACCAGTTAAAGTGTTTTGTTAAAGGAAACATGGTGCTGAACACAACACAAGACATTTATTTTATGTATGTTACTGATGAGCCAACAAATAATTTCTCATTGTCAGCATCAATTACAATTACTTAATGCAGTTGATTTTATAATATCCTATGTTTTAACACAGTGCAGCCGAATGCTTGAATCTGATATAAAGTAAACGGTGAGAAGGTGCACTTTGGTTTTGTTTAAACCAATCAGTCAGTAGCTCCAGCTGTACTGTGAATTATACGGTAGGTTATAGCAACAGTTCATACACAGGGACTTGTACAGTGAATGCTCATAAAACATCATTTTAAAATGAATAATAAACAGATTTTACAAAGTTGGGTTGGGGACACTTGTGCATTCCCATGCATGCTTGAAACATAAGCAGACAAACTGTGCATGTTATATACGGCTTACCAGAATACTAGTTCTGTTGTCATCAAAACAAACATCGAAATAATGAGGGAACATCTCTGACCAGCCATACTCGGTACAGTTACGGCTCACCTTTCCAAACTCTAGAACACATAACAGACTTAATAGTTAACATGTCAAACAATTGTTTGTCGCTTACAAAGGTCCACTGGTCATTTCAGCAGACTGAGATACAGTAATTAACAGCTGCCACATACCATCATATTCTTCATTCATGACCTCAAAGAGTTCAGGGCAGGGCATCCACACCACTTCACCTAATCTTGCTGGCTGCCAGCATGTCAGATTGTCCCACATCCAGCTACACACTGGAGGTGAAAGAAACACACTCATCACTTCTAAATATAGACAGACAAACAGAAAAGTGTGAATTGTGACACAGAGCTAGATGAAAGATTTAAACTGGGGATGTATGGCTTTAAATCAGAAAAATCATAAAAAATCAAAAAGTATCATGTTATTAGTCGAGCAGTTCAGTTAATGTTTAAAGCCAATATTATAATGGGTAATAAATCAGTGACCCTGACTTTATTTTTTGGTATCTGTGCTGTGTTATTTAGAAGCTGCTGATCTCTAGAGTTTTGGTGCGAAATTGAAAACACATCCAGTGAATATTGTTTCTGCAGATGGAAACGGTTTGGTTGCTGATAAATTGGTCAGTGTGTGTGATCTTAATTAAATCATTAATGTCTATGCTTATATGTAACAGTAAACAGAAAAGCAGGAACACATTCCATAGAGCCCTAAAAAAAAAAGAAGCAAAAACCATAAAAAATAATGGATTTGTGTTTTTAATCAGATAGAATGTTCATAATTTGAATGACAATCTGTCTCATATGTACTGTGGTGTCTGAGGCACCAGTAATGATTATATCTTACACTACTTGACAGATTGTCTTTATTTTAAAGGAGACAAGTGGATACGTACAGTAAGTGACAGAAATAGTCCTCCATCTGCAAGCAATCTTTTTGCATTTAATACATATTAAGGCTATATATGACAGAATTTTAACATTCAAAGCTTTACAAAGTCTATCAAGTATCAAATATACTCAAATATACTGTGTTGCTTATTTCATCTCTTTCATCTCTCTAGAGATCTGGTTTTGCACCACGGAGGAATACATGGGAAGAAGGTGCCTCAATTTCAATTCACACCAATAAGTGAACATTCCTTCCCATTCATCACCACGTGCTCCTGTCACAACTGCTTTGACGCAATTAGAGAGACCGCAAAAAGACTTTGCAACCATCCCAAGGTTCATCGATCGCTTTTTATATAAAGAGGAGTGAGTTATCGTCATCTTCTCACCATTAACCAATGATAATGATACTATACTAAACAACTCATAAACTCTGGAATTTGCCCTGTCATGCTGAGAAATCAACTTCTGGGCCACATCCTGACTGATGGCAGCCCATTCTTGCATAATCAGTGCATGGAGTTTGTCAGAAAAGGCACTGTTCTTCACCAAACAGTTCTTGGATAAATGGGAGAAGTTGCTCTTGGAGGATGTTTTTGTACCACTCTTTATTCATTTATTCTTAGGCAAAACTGTAAGTGGGTTTGTGTTTACTAGAACACTAAAGGTAAAAATAATTACAGTGGAACCTTGGATTGCGAGCATAGTTTGTTCCAGAAGTGGGTTCATATTTCAAAACACTCGTAAATCAAATTTAATTTCCCAATAAGCAATAATGGAAACTCAAATTATTCGTTCCACAGCCCCAGAAAATTAATACATCAAAATTATTAATACAAAATATAAAGTAATAAAAAAAAATTAACCTGCAGTTTACCTTTGAAAAGAATCGCGACAGAGAAATGTTACTGTTAAGAGTGTGTGTGTGTTTGTGTGAAGGCAAGAGGAGGAGGGGTGTGTATGAAAGTGAGAGGAGTGGGGAGGGGTACGCTGTACAATGAAGAGTGTGTGCACACACACTGACACAGAAAGATAGAGAAAAAGTGGATATTTAACCTTTCTAATGACATTTAGAAAGGTTATATACACTTTTGCTTTACACACGCACACACGTGTTATAATAAACAGTACACGCGCACACACACACACACACACACACACACACACACACACACACACATACAAACACAAAATAAAAGATGTTTTACGAGCACTAAGACCGAACAGGGGAGATGATTACCCACAATTCTACAGAGTGCGTGCTCGAGAAAAACTACTGGCTCAGTTGTGATCACGAACAAGAAGTGCATGCGTGCTACATGATACTCTGTATTCGTAAACCAAGACTTACTCGTTTTTCAAGTCAAAATTTATTAAAAGTATTTGCTCGTCTTGTGGAACGCTCGCAAACCGCATTACTCGTAATCCGAGGTTCCGCTGTATTTTTGTCTCTGCATTGCTCATAATTAAAAGCATCTGTAAATAGATAGGTGAGCTATAGTACTCTCTCCTGCCTCTAGTTAGAGGCTATTCTAATGTTCATCTTTCATGGGTGAACATTGAACATTCCACTTTATAATTTTGCTGTATTTTTTCCTTTCCTTTTCTTTTCTTTCACCCATACAAAGCAACAATGAATTATGAGCAGAAGCTAATTTATGCTTTACTAGTCAAAATTATTATCTGTTTATAAGAATAATATAAATAATAATCAATCAATGACAGTGAAAAGATTTCCTGTTACAAACCGACATGTGCCAAAATGTTTTATTCCTCTCTTATAACATCCACTTATGAAATATTACATCTCTATTTAATAAAAATCTTTTGGTAAGTTTTTCCTATTATAACTTTATTTCTTGGGACTTCTTCTACTTCCATTTTATAATAGAGGTTGCCACAATAAATCATTTGGTCATTATTGCAACCCTCGAATTTTCTAACCTGGCTTAATGGAACCAGCATTTTATTCACGGTTGTATAGGTCATGCCCAAGGATGCAATGGTGACAAAAACTCAATCCTCCAATCAGCAACACAGAGTATAAGTACCAGTCGTTGACTGTTAAAGAGATTGTAGAAATAGCTAAGAGGCTAAAACTAAAAATGAGCTTTAATGTATTCAGTGATTTTATTATTTCAGGTTGTAGCCCACACACATCTGTAGGGCAGACCTCTCTGCCTAAATTATTAATACATAGAACTTTTATGGATTGTATAAAGATTTGTCTTTAAACGGCTTCAGTGCATTAAATTCACTTTTACCACTTCAGCGCTGTTATTTCAGCAGTGAAAATATTAACTGTTACATTCAGCAAGTAGCTTATTAGTAGCTTATTTTAAAGTAGATTATTAAATCCAGCACATAGCTTTTCATAACATCATCATTTTTACTCAACATTTTGATGTCATTTGTGGTGCAGGCTAAACTTCAGGCAGATATCGAAGTGCTGCAAAAGTTTCATTAAATTCTGTCCAGCGGTCGATTTAAGACACGCCCACATCAAAATTTGCGGTTTATATCCTGAACGGTAGGAGCAGTCAAAACTACTGTAAGAGCTCCTGTTATGGAAAATCAATCAAGACCCCCCCGACCAGTCCAAGTCAAAAATTTTAACAAAATCTCAGTCCGTATACTGACCAACAGCATAATCAGACGGATCTATTTAACAGCACTGAGAGAAGAGTTACACATATCTAACATTTGCCTCATGATGCATATGATATACAGGTAGTTTATCCTCTGTATATGGATAAACATAAATTTTACACACCATTACATTCTGCACTTCCAATTTACATCACACATTATCCATCACACAAACCATAAAATGTCAGGTTTTTAAATGATGCATATTTCGCCGTAGCATCTCCCCTTATACAGTTTTAACACCTCCATGTACTTACATATGTACTTACCCGTTCAGTTTATGAAAGAGCATATGTTAGTATGTGTAGGTGTGAAAGTAAGTTATATGTTCATGCATTGCTTTAAACTAATAACGGTAATAATTTATTTATAGGCAGTTGAATTTCCCATTTATACATTCACAGTTTCCATCAAACCTTCAGCAAAGATAGAAAGCGTAACCGAGAAAGAGCGACATGTCAATCAACAAATGTCTTATCAAGTTTTCTGATTCAACATGAAGTCAATATCTCTTCGGCCCCTCAGTGTCTGTGAATGATACCACTGTATGAGGAACAATTTCTCCTAATTTTTATATTGCTAATCACAGGTCGTACATTTCAGACAAGGCAGGATTTATACAAAAGGGAATGTACAGCAATCATCAAGACGCCAAGAGAAATGTGAAGTGAAATGTACAGTAATTGGCATTTTTCTGATAATGGGCCGTGCCTGTAAACCATCATACAGTATTAGTACAGTATTAGTTTATCTTACATCTATTATATGCCATCAGTATAACACTTTTAATGGCAATACTGTATATATTCAGGAAAACAATTTATGATTTAATAAATAATAGGAAAGAAAAATAGGACTGTTTGTATGGCAGTTGAGTTCTGCAGAGATGCACATGGAAGCGTTAGAGTGACTTGCGATTCCTGGAAGCCAGGCGAACATTTAGTCAGTCCCAAATGGTATTAACCCTGATTTTGCAAATCCTGTCTTCTCTCTACAAAGCTTTGTTAATTACACAAGACACAAATGTGTTGCTAGCAACAAAGGGTAATTGTGCATCTTCGCAGTGCAGCCTCCCATAGACATCAGATAACTCTATTATCATGTTCTGAAGTAAATACACACGAATTTGCATTATTTTCCTTTCTGTGGAAAAACAATATTACTTATGCTTTCTTAGGTTTTCTCTACTTTCAGAGGGCTATATCAACGACTCTTAAACCCTAAAACATTTTATTACCAGCAAGACTCCTAACATGATTATAGTGATGTTTAATACTGACAGAAATTCAATGTAAGTGTCAGAATGTTTTCTGAAATGAGCCCTGCCACAGCAGAATGTGATCTGATGTGATAAAAATGAATCAAAAGCTTTGTAAGAACAGTATTCATATTATTTGGTGTTTACAACTGAAGCAAGAAAGGCCATAACCATAGTGCAGAGAAAGATCTTTTCACAACTGAGACCAACGTTTTATATACATCTAATCATTTCTATAACGCATGTCCTGTGAACACGCTCATGGGGGCCTAGAGCCCATTCCAGGAGACTTAGGACACGAGCTGGGGTACCCCCTGGACATGGTGCCAAACCATCGCAGGGCACACACACACACACACACACTGACACACTATGGGCAATCTGGGAACGCCAATTAGCTTAATCTGCATATCTTTGGGCCGTGTAGAAAATGCAGGTTTTTGGACTATGGGTGGAAACCGGAGAGGAAACCCATCAAGAACATACAAACTTCATGCGCACAGACCTGAGGCAGGAATCTAACCCTTGACCCTGGGGGTGCGAGGCCACAGTGCTAAATACTATGTCACTGTGTCGCCTACATACAGCTAGTCAAACTGAATTTTTTGACACAATGCATATTTGGTTCCCCTGCTGTAGTACATACATACTTTTTTGGTGGTTTGCTTTTTATTTGCTTAACTTGAAACAAAAGCCTAGGGACACCCACACATGCTTCTTATACAATTTCCTTTCGAGGTCAATAAAGTTCGCAATCAATCAATCAATCAATCTATCCATCTATCTATCTATCTATAATACTGGGTATTTCAAAACTATAAAATATCACATATGGAATTATGCGATTATGTAACAATTGTTACATAATTGTGGAATTGTCGACCCTTCCTCCTGACAGAACTGGTGTAGCTGATTCAGACTTGTGGGTCTCTTTGCTCGGACAAACAGGTCATGGCTTTGTCTGTCAAGTCTGTCATGGCTTTGTCTGTCTTTTACTTTGTAGTCTTTAAGACTTTATCTTAGAGCTTTGGAGTTATGTATAAGATCACTGTCCCGCTAGGAGGCTCTGTGGTGACCTGCTCTGGCTTATGTCCTTACCGTAGGTGTTGCTTTAGTTTGTCTTCATAAGCCTCCTTCCTCATGGTAACATTCATTTCCTAAAGTGCACTAGTCCCTTTTCAAGCAAAACTCTCTCACAGCATGATGCTGGCAGTTCACAGTTGTCATGGTGTTATTCAGATTAATAGCCTCACCCTTCTTCCTCCATACACAGCACTGATCATTATGTCTATTTCAGTGCTTTTACCTTGCACAACAGCCATTCAAGTAAAGCCTTTTTTCAAGCCATACAGTGATTGTATTTGTGGAAACCCAAAAATTGCTGTAAATATCTTTTTGCAAAAGAATTAGTAAGTAAACTAAGCAGAGAAGAACAGACGGAAAATGTTTGTTTTAGCACCAGTGAACAACCTCCCAGCTGGTGGAGTGGAAAAATGTTTGACTCATGATCAAAAGATTACATATAGTATTTGGAGACTGATAGTGCTGAGCATGGCCTTACTTTCTGATTTACTATAAAATCAGCTGAGATACATAACGTCAAGATACATGACAACTACGTACTCCAAGTTAAGTAAAATTACACTACTGCACATCCCCAGCCTCAACTACTACTACTGCTACCACTAAATTCATATCAAGAAATCAAACAAACACTAAAGTAACGCTCTATAAATTACACTCATTCTCTTATAGAGCTATACTATAGATGTTCAAATGTACCTCCGTGGACAATTACACACAAACACACACTACGTACCATTTTCAGGATCACTAACAGGGTCGTCCAAGGCCATCCGCTCCATACATTTTTCTTTTTCGAGTTGCATGACACAGTCCGGGTGCATGCTTAGGATCTGCAAAACACAACAGCACTTAGATTTGGAACATTTACAAAGTTTTCACTGGATTTACAGTACTGTGCAAAAGTCTTAGATGCCATATTTTCTGTTGTACAAATTTGGTTATATAACTTTATTATGTCTACGTTATTATGTACAAGACCATTCCCTACAAAGATACACTACAATTAATGAATGAATAACATAACAGAAGAATATCACTAATGTAGACTCCTGGGTTTTGCATGAAAATATAAAGGTGCGAGTGTGACAAAGTTACCAAAAGAACTCATATTCTCCAGCATGATCAGTAAAACCTAACAGCTGTTTTAATTAGAATACTGCACACATCTGTATCAAACACTACCGCTCATGTTCAAGCAAAGAGTTTCCACACCAAATATTGACCGTTTATTGTTTATGTTATTACTTAATGCTTTTTATAGAAGTTTCTTTTAATGTAGAAATGTTTTCAAAAGCACCATTGCATATGACTTTTGTTTGGATGTTCCCAAGACTTTTGCACAGTACTGTAAATAAAACAGCTGTTAGGTTTTACTGAGCGTGCTGGAGAATATGAGTTCTTTTGGTAACTTTTGGTAACCAATGATAGGTGAGACTGAAATCTTGTAAGTAATCTTAATAAGTAATCTTAAAAAAAAGTTTTCTGATGTAAACTCTAAGCCTTTCTTGGAGGCTTTATTATATCTCCTGCCATGTAACTGAACAAAGGAGCACATTTTGATTGATTAACTAAACAGATGTCACAAACAAACGGAGATGGACCAGAAGACTAGCAGTTAGCCCTGTAGCGTGGATGGGTAAACCCAAACGCGGAAGTAGCGCAAACAGGCAGGATAACCTCCTCATGTTGGGCCACCAGAAGGCGCGTTGGATGAATTGTAGAGTGCGACGCCTTCCGGGGTGACCTGAGAGGAGGGAGGAGTGCCCCCACTGAAGAACCTCTGGCTTGACGATGTTGGGCACATAGAGTCGTCCAGGCGGCACACCTGCCGGTTCGGTCTCCGCAGCCTGTGCCTGGCGAACCCTTGTCTCTATCTCCCAACGGAGCAGTGCGATGATCTTGGTAGGTGGTAGGACAGGCGCGGGGTCCGCCCGGGGGACGTCTTCCTCATACTGTCGTGAAAGGGCGTCAGCTTTGGTGTTCTTGGACCCCGGGCGGTATGACAGGTGGAAGTTGTAGTCTTCAGCTGTTTCAGTGAACGGATGGTGATGAGGTTCTGGTGATCAGTCCAGACGATTAATGGCTCTCTGGTGCCCTGGAGCCAGTGTCGCCATTCCTCCAAGGCCCAATTTATGGCCAGCAGCCCGCGGTCCCCTACTCCGTATCACTGCTGAGTGGGGTCAAATTTCTTGGAGAAGAAGCTGCAGGGATGCAGCTTTTGGTCTGGACCTTGTTGGGAGAGAACGGCCTCGGCGCCCACATCCGACGCGTCCACCTCCACAACGAATGGTTTGTTGGCATCTGAATGAAGGAGGATAGGAGCCGCAGTGAAGCGGCGGCAGAGTTCACGGAAGGCGGTGATGGCAGTAGAGGTGAGGTGGAAGGGGTGAGATGATGGGCGCGTCAGAGCAGTTAGCGGAGCTGCAACCGTACTGTAGTCCCGGATAAAGCGACGATAGAAGTTCGCAAACCCGAGGAAACGCTGGAGTTGTTTGAGAGTCCTGGGTAGGGGCCAATGACTCACAACCTCCAGCTTCTGCGGGTCCATGGCCACACCCTGGGGCGAGATGACAAAACCCAGGAACGTGGTGGAGCACTCGTGAAAAGCACACTTCTCCAACTTACAGTACATCTGGTGGGCGAGCAATCTCTTTAGAACCGCTCTGATGTGTTGTACATGTTCACTGACAGTCCGGGAGTATATGAGGATGTCGTCTAGGTAGACGAACACCCATCGACCTAACATGTCTCTTAGAACGTCGTTAATGAATTGCTGGAAGACAGCAGGAGCGTTGCAGAGTCCAAATGGTATCACCAAACTTTCATAATGGCCGGTGGGAGTGATGAAGGCCGTCTTCCACTCATTGCCCTCCCTGATGCGCACCAAGTTGTAGGCGCTCCGAAGGTCCAACTTAGTAAAAATGGTGGCACCAGAGAGGGCGTCCAGGGCAGAGTTGGTAAGAGGCAATGGATGTCGGTTCTTGATGGTGATATTGTTGAGCCCCCGATAATCAACACATGGGCGTAAGCTGCCATCGCATTTCTTCACGAAGAAGAACCCTGCGGTGGCAGGTGAGGAGGAAGGCCGGATAGTACCTTGGCGCAGTCCACTGGAAACATATTCCTCCATCACCTGCGTATCGGTGGCAGATAATGAGTAGAGGTGGCCGCGGGGTGGCATGGAACCTGGCTGAAGGTCGATGGCAAGGTCGTAGGGGCGATGAGGAGGTAGGTGGGTCGCCCGTCTTTTACAGAACACCTCAGCCAGGTCCCGGTAGGGTGCCTCGGACTCCCAAGAACACGTCCCAGCCCGGGCCCGTAGGCAAAGTTCAGAACAAGTCGGCCCCCACTGTAAGATCCGACTTTGTGTCCAAGATATGAGCGGGTTGTGGTGAAGTAACCAGGGGTGTCCGAGAATAAGAGGAGGTGAGGAGATGGGGGTGAGGTAGAAGTGGAGCTGTTCCTGATGTTGGCCAATGTTCATGGTGATGGGTTGGATTTGGAAGGTGATGGGGCTGGAGGAAAAGGGCAGACCATCGACAGATGTAATATTTACGGGCTGGGATAACGCCTCGATCTTTACCCCCAGTTTCTTGGCATAAGAAGAGTCAATGAAGTTACCAGCAGCACCGGAGTCGATGAATGCGGTACTTCCAAACTGGAGGTGTACTCTTACCGTGAGACGGGAATCATTGGTCAGGGTGGTGGAGAGGGAGATGGAACCCGGTGAGTCACTCTCACTCCTCAACGGGGCTGTGCGTTTCCCGGGCGCAGAGGACAGATGGCTCGGTGGTGCGCTGCTGATCCACAATATGCGCAGAGGCCCTGTCTAAATCGGCGTTCCCGTTCTGCAGCGGTTAAGGAGGCGCGCCCTAATTGCATGGGTTCCCCGGCTCCGGTGTCAACCACAGCGGGAGGTGGAGAGCCGACGGGTCCGGTAGGTGCAGTAGAAAACGAGGAGCGAGCTTCCGGAACAGGCGTGTGAGAGAAGAAGGAGGGGGTTTGGGGCGTGAAATGAGGCAGTGGTGGCGTGATGGGCGGCAGGGTGCGAGGGGCTGGCTTGGGTCGGGCGAGCAGACACTGGTCGATCCGGAGGGCGAGTTGGATTAAGCCCTCCAACGTAGCTGGAAGTTCTCTTCCGGCGAGCTCGTCCTTGATGCGCCGTCCGGAGGGCGGAGTCTCCCCGGTCAGTCTGGACGGCGAGCGTTCAGAAATCCGCCGTGTATCGGCTCACGGATGAGCCTCCCTGCTGCAGATGATATAATTTGGAGTCGGTCTCCACCTCAGCAGCAGGATGTTCAAAGGTGAGTTTTAGCTGGCGGGTGAACTCTGTGTAGGAATAGGCTACATCTGAATCAGATCGCAGGACCGCCGTGGAGTATCCACCGGTCTGTGGAGTATCTGGTGGAATTAAACTCAAACACAAGATCCAACGTGGTTAAAAAAACACTGCATTTCCCATCCGTGCCATCCCACTTGAAGACATCAGAAGAAGGGGGGGAGGGTGGCAGCGCAGCAGCCGCTGCAACGGGCGTGGCAACAGCCGGCTGAGCGGCCGCTCCGCGAAGCGTCGCGTTCTCTTGCCGTAGCTCCACCACCTCGCGGCGCAGGGCCGCGATGTCTTGGATGCCTTGGCGGAGAACCGCGACTTCACTACGGAGCTGATCGATCAGCTTAGCATGTTGATCAACCACATCGCAGAGGTGAGCGTAATCCGCTGGGTTTACTGTTGATGGCTCAGTCATTCTGTCACAAACAAATGGAGATGAACCAGAAGACTAGCAGTTAGCCCTGTAGCGTGGATGGTAAACCCAAATGCGGAAGTAGCGCGAACAGGCAGGATAACCACGCTGTTTATTTTTAGAACTCTCCCGGAGCGAGAGCAAGAGTTTACACAAATAAACCCGCGTTCTAATAACACACACTCAATCGAAAGCGAAACCCAAGAAAGTGAGTACTCACGATTAGACGGACAGAGCGTCGGCGATAGCATGGGCAAACTCAATGACTGAGCGATGTGTGGAACCATCTTGTCTCCTTTTATGCTTCCTGAATAGCCACCGTACTACTTCCAGGTCCTAGTGCCGGTCGTTTTAGGAGTGCGCATGACAACAGATCAATTGATGTACTATTAGGGGCATATTCTTTCACTTTAATGGCACGTCAGTAAGCCTGCATCAGAACCATCCAAGTTAAAAAACTATATTTTTAAACAGAATATGGACTGAGTTATCATGGTATTACAATTAGAATGTGGGATTTGTTTTATTTACTTTGCTGTGTTAGTGGTGAGACTTTTTGTTGCTAATTTGCTTGTAGTGGACGGCCGAAAGAGGGAAATCTGTGAAACATTCTGTAATTTATTAAACTTTACAACGTTACTGTTGTAGGTGAGATTCAGCAACCTTGAGATCAACAGGTTCCGAAACTTCCTAAGGGGCGCCTGCTCACCTCAACTCAACAATTTAATATTGTTCTTTGTCTATTGATCCTTCCTGTTCCAGTGCACCCAGAAATCACATATTTCTCCCATTTTGTTTTTGAATTTTTGTTAATATTGGGCATTTTATACAATAAGATAATATTGTAATAATAATACAATAGTACATACCAATACAATATGTAATACAATAATACATATAATAATACAATATTACATACATATATTATTAGATACCTGTATTAATTTATGCAATATTTACCAGTGCGCTTGGGTCATACTGCTTGTAATATCGCATACCTGTATAATTTGTGCAATACCTTTTTGTGCGTAACCTGTATAATTTGTTCAACATCTTATACTTTTTTCCTTCCCATGTGCAATAACTGTATTTTAAATCTATGTTTAGTGTGCATTATGGTGCTTACTGTTTTAGGACAATTTTTTATTTTATTTTATATTCTTTTTCCCCTTTTATTACTCTTTCCTTTGCTCCTGGATATTTCCCACTGGGATTAATAAAGTTCTTTGAATCTTTTATACAGTAGGTTTAATGTAAAAGTTTAATTAGGTTTTATTCATTTGAATGTAATCTACTATGGTGTTTAACAGTGTTGGGTGTAACGCATTACAAAGTACTTGGATTACGTTTTTGGTGTAACGCGTAATCTAACGCGTTAGGTCCGCCATTTAAGTACTCAGTTATTTAATTATATTTTCATAAATGTAATCTGTTATTCAGACAATTTATGTATGACAGCAGTCATTCCATTAGTGTGTGTGTGAAAGTCATCCTATAAGCCCCGGCCCCGATAACCCGTCCTCTCTGTTATTCGCGCTGTTATACCCCTCTCTCACCTATGCGGTTTGACTCGCGGTGAGAAGCAGTGTTATGCACTGTGAGCCGCCACGAGGGACCGCCCGAAGTGAAGTTCTGCAAGTTCGTAATCACCACGCGAAACCGCGTAGGTGAGATAGGGGTATTAGTAGTTAACAGATTATGGGCCAAACTTCGCTGAGTGATGATGGTAGAATAATTACAGTATAAAGGTCTTGACTAAAACACCATGCATGAGGAAGCACAAAGGAGTTTTCATTTTCTGCCATGGAAAAGCACTCTAACTAGTTACCTTTATCATAAAGTAACGCTATAATGTAACTGATTACTTTTTAATTTTGTAATGTAATAAGTTACTTTAAAAAGTAACGTCCCCCCCAACACTGCTTAATTATCACTAGGTAAATATTATACCATTGCTAAATGAACAAATAAGATGAGTTGTTCTATAGATGAGAATGATCTGTATAATACAGTATAAGCGTACTGTCTTTAAACCTTCTATATGTTTCATTCATTCAGCTTGAAACATAGCTTGTAACACAATTATCCTGGCCAAGGTTGCATTTCTATCTGGAGCTTTTTCCAGGATCATGCCCTTGAGTAAGGGAACACATTTTGTGTTTGAGTAGAAAGTGCACAGTGGAAGCACTGAGCAGAAATATATACGCAGCCATGTGCGAGAATAGTGTAACCTTGATTGCTTGGAGCACTCAGTCAAGCAGAACTGTGCTGGCTCCTGGTCAGTTTACATTTGGCCCATCAGTTGCCAGCACTCACTGGATGCCAGAACCTTGTTTGGTGCCAATCTGTGTGTGACGTAAATGTGCCCATGGACATTTGTTTCTCGGGATAGGAGCAGAAGGAGAACGAATGGGTTTTCATGTAAACAGTGAAAGCGCTGTCCTCCTAGTGCTGAAGAGGATAGCTTGAGATCATTCTGTAGAGATCATGCTGAACAGGGCATATGCTGCCAGAAACAAATGATCTGAAGTGTGTCATCAGGAGAGCTGTAATTGGTGAAATTGCTGAATATAAAATGCAGAATATTTTGAAATCCTCAAGTATCTCTCTGTCTCTCTGACTATTATTATAAACCATCATCTCACTATCTATTCTTTCCTGCTCTAGAGATATTTAGTCCCTCTTTGCCAATAAAAATGTTGCTCTCTTTCATATTATCATTAGATACAATATGTCCTTCTTTTTATGAAGTGTATAAAAGGCTTACCAGAGGAAGTAGAGTAAACGCCAAGCTCATGTACAAGCAATTTTTCACAAGGGCAGCCATTTTATTTAAAGATGATTTGGTGAAATCTTCGACTGGTGCACTGAAGAGCAGGGAAACGAGGATGACAAACAGGTTAACGGGAATATTGCTGTGGTCCTTCACATCATCTGGGAATCTGAAATGTAAAGGGAAAAAATCAGTGATGTATTTCTATTAATACTTTTAATATGGTATGTTGTATGTTATGTTATAATCTGTAGATATATTAATTCAAATGATTACGATACTATTTTACTAATAGCTACGTAACAAAAATGTCCGTACAACGCAAAACAGTTTGTGGGTGTGTTTAAGTGGCCAACTGAACCAGATATAGACTTCAAAGCATGCCATTTAAAATATTTCTGAGTAGGTTTCATTCTGCACTTAAAAACGTTTCAATGAACATTCTTTTTAGTTATGATAATCTTCTTGAATTTATGAATATGATTTAATGTGGTTGAAAATATGTACAGTAATTCTTTCAGGTTTGTTAAGGTTAGTTAATAAAGATGTTAACCTCAAGCTTCAACATGATATATCATGAAATCAGTTAATATACACAGATCAGTCATATGTAATATTACGACAACCTGCCTAATATTGAGTGAGTCCCCCCTTTCGCCACCATAACAGTGATGCACTGTGTATTCTGTCACCTTTCCATCACAACCAGCATTACTCTTTTGATCAATTTGATCTACACTAGTGCTTCTATTCGATCGGACTGCATGGGCCTGCCTTCACTCTACATGTGCATCAGTGAACCTTGGCCACCCATGACCCTGTCGCCAGTCCACTGGTTTTCCCTCCTTGGATCACTTTTGGAAAGCTACTGTGAGAACTGGCAAATTGTAATGGCTATACAACTGGCTGATGGCTAGATGACCGGGTCAGAGCAAGTCCAAAACTGCAGCGCTTGTGGGATGTTCCCAGGCTGCAGTGGTCAGGACATACAAAAAGTGATCCGAGGAGGGAAACCAGTGGACTGGCTACAGGGTCATGAATATGCCAAAGCTCACTGATGCACATGGGGAGGGAAGGATGGCTCACGTAGTCCCATCCAATAAAAATCTCAAATCGATTAAAAGGTTAATGCTGGATTCACTAGAAAGGTGTCAGAACACACAGGTCATTACTATATGGTGGGAAAAGGAGGAACCTAGACATACTCGATATTATGCGGTAGGTCATGATGTTATTTTGGTTTAGGAAGATTTTTTAAAATAATGACTTAGTAAGAATAAGTTGTTATTTTTGCAATGAAAATACTATACAACAATCAATATTTGGTGTGAAGTGTCTGAGACGTCTGCAGTACTCTGGTGCCAGTCGCTCAGTACCCATGCCTGCTTGATTGCTTCCTGAAGATTTTCATGTACAGAAAAGGTCCTCAAAAGTTAATACACTTAAAAATTCATTAGTTTTAGCAATTTGTATGCAGAGGTGGACCCCCCCCCCCCCCCCCCCCCCCCGGCTTCAGAAAGTAAATGTCCTGCCACATATTTGTTCCATCCGTTAACTAAACCACCTGATTCTAATTAGCACAACACTCCAGCCAGATAGGCGGGAACTAATTAGTGACATCACCTGGTTTGTGCTCAGGGAGAACTGTAATACATGGCACATGTTGTCTTCATACTTTTACCCACCATTTTATTACCTTGCATACATGTGCGCACATACATACACAAACACACACACACACACACACACACTTAGAGAGAGAGAGAGAGATTGCACTAATCCAGCTTATACCAAGACGGTACAGTTTAACCACTGCAATATGAGCATGTCCAACCTCTGAAATCTGTCCCTAATCTTTTTTCAGTCCCTACATGGATGCTTTCTTTCGTTCTTATTGCTATATTGCGAAATATGCTGTTCCTGATGTTTTTTTTCCTTTTCTGTCTAAATTAGCCTGCATGCTTTGGCAATACTGTTTCTTATTATAGTCATGCCAGTGAAGCAGATTTTAATTGAACTGAACTGAACTGAGGAAGCGATAGAGACCTAACCTGACTAGCCGGTCATTTTACCTTGATTTTTCTATTTGAAATAGCACAGAAGACTAGACTGTTTTTTATGGAGCTTTTCCGGGAATACGCACTTAATTACTCCTCCTTTCCTCGGATGCTGAGTGCAAGTAAAGTTCAACTCTGTCTCATGCATTGCTATAAAACACCTCCATCTCACAGTGGTAATAACATGCTTTAAGTCTGCTTATTAATAGGTCTAGCTCATGTAAGTGTCCACCATTCAGGTCCTTGCAAGGATAACAAACTCATAAACATATACCTTTACGCCTCAAATCAGACATTACTGTCCAAGTTGCTGTAATAATAATAATAATAATAATAATAATCAATACCCTCTCCACAATGAGTTTCTGGAATTTCACTGTGCAGTGTTAAAAGATAAATATGCCTAATTTGGCAATAAATTTGCGATATTTTGATGACTAAAATGGGAAGTGTTGCACGTTTTTTAACAATGGGTCATTTATGAAACATAAATGCACAGTGTATCACTCCTATTAATGTTATGCACTGTCACCAAAGTACCAGGGAGGTAGGCACTGGACTCCTCCTCCCATCAGCCACCATGAATCATATATCACTACTGAATGAATGAATGGAATAAATCACACTGTGTGATTATGCCATGTACTGTATTTAAACTCTTGGTTCATGCTTCCCAAAACTCAGGGAGGAGGCATGGATAAAGTTTGCGCTAGCCAACCTCCGACAGCGACATGACAGCTGCTCAAGAACCAGGGGCTGGGAGTCCTCCCATGCTCAGCTCCAGGTAGAGACTGATGGTGTAGCCTCCCATGAGATGACATTTTTCTACATCCCTGCCCTGCTGTGAACATCGCTCCGCCCCCCCAACCGTAAGGAGAGCTTTGTTCTGCCTCCATGCCCTTACAGTTGTGTCTTTCTGCTTATCTGTTCTCCCACTCTCCTGCTTCATGCTACACACTGCTTCTTCCACTTGCTTCAGGGGGACAAGTGTCCCAGCGTTTATCTCTAGTTACTAATCACAGTTCGTAGGCTAGTTCCTGTTCTAGGCCTGTTCCTAATTATTTTTGCATGGTGTTTGTGACCATTGTTAAAGAAAACCTGCACTTGCATGCTTGATATGCCATTAATATGGATAGTCATTAGTGTTCAATTATACAGTACAGTATATACACCTCTTTTTATGTACTATACATTGATCAGTAATAACATTGACACCGGGTGAATTGAATAACGATGGTTACCAATTACATACAGTACCAGTAAACTGATGACAGGAGCATGGATAGCCAAGACCCACCCATGCCCATGGGGACCAAAGACAGTTGTGTCTTTCTGCTTATCTGCTCTTACACTCTTTTGCGTCACAGTGCACACTGCTTCTTCCACTTGTTTCAGGGGAACAGGTATTCATTGTCAATGGATCGCCAGCCGGAAAAGCCAATGCAGTACAAACCACTAAAAATAGTCATTGCTGGCTACAATAGAAAGGCACCAGAATACCGGTGCACCACAGTATGAGCTGCACCACAGTGTTGGCCTAGCAGTCAAAGTGCCAAAGGCTGTCAACCCGGCATCCAAACTCCAGAGATCCCAATCCAGTCGAGCACCCATAATATGCATCGAGCTTAAACAAGTTTGATCCATGGACGCCCACCCCACAACCCACAGCACCCAATGGATCTGCCAATAATGCCCCAGTGCCAGACACCTAGAGGTCCCATATAGTCCATGCCTCGAGGGGTCAGAGCTGTTTTGCGAGCAGACGGGGAACATAAAACTTAGGCGGTTATAATGTTTATGCTTTCAACGTTATGATCAGTGTATATTATATACTCTTCAGTATATACTACATTATAAGTTTACATCTTCAAAATATCCTTATTGTACAGTATATTATTGCAGAAACCAAACCTTGGCTTTCCGGTATACTGTATGCTTGGTGTTTCTGAGCCAGTGGGCGTACCTACTCTAAGAATGTTACGGAATCATCAGACAGCAAAAATGGCAGGTGGTGGTGGGAGTGCTGGAATGAGCTCATACTGTAGCAGTCAAGCTAAACACTAAGCACTGGCATAATCTGGTATTTCTCTGGGAAAATCCATGACCTCCTTCCATAAATAGAATACCATTACCACTACATTTATTCCTTTTACTTATTCATTTTGCCCAGATTTGAAGCTACAAAGGCTAGTTTGTTAAAGCATAGCTACTGTATGCTGATAGAGCCCAGATGCCTGCACAGCGGTTGCTCGTGAATAATTACAGATTCAATCTCATTTCGCACAGACACCAGTCTTCGAGAAAAAGGGGACGGATTTGGGGTTTTCAGTAAACAATAGTGAGGAAGTGATGGATAGATTCTGGATAGAGAGAGCAAAGCGGATAGACCTAGGGATGTAAAGGAAGCAAAGGGATGAGAGAGCTGCAGCAGCTGCAGCATGGCTCCTGGTGTAATTAGTGGGTGGAATGAAGCTGACTCACAGACTCCCCCAGCTATACTCCATACTGTTTATATGAGTGTGGGTGTGTGTACTGTATGCGTGCATGAATGTAGCAAAGTCTTCTTCTTTTCGCTCATAAACAGGCATACACTAATGTCCTTTCAGAATGCTATTAAAGACCAAGACACTGGGAAAAAGCAAATATTTGCAGCGTTATGTAATGCAACACATTGTGAAGTGAGCTCTCAAGGCCAGCATGAGGGATTCCTCGGGTAATACTTTCATACATTTACAAGAGACAAGTCACTCATAGTACATCGATCCTTCTTGCGTCGTAAATGTTACAGCTGTTTTTGATCGCATTAGCTGAAATTCAAAAACTCTATTTATAAAGCTATACAGCTTAATCCAATATACAGGGTCACGAGGGGCCTGGAGCCTATCCCAGGAAACTTAGAACATAAGTCAGGTTACTCACTGGACAGGGTCCCAATCCATCGCAGGGCACACACTATGGGCGCTTTGGAGTGTGAGAGGAAACCGGAGTACCTGGAGGAAATCGGCTAAAAATGTGGAGAACTTCATGAACACACGAACCCGAACCTTGGAGAGAACCAAGGCGACAGTGCTAACCACTAAGCCACCGTGCCACCCAGGGGAAAAACCAAGACTGTGAGAGTAATGCTTTCAGGGGACAACAAAGAGTCTGAGGAATTCACTGGAGCCAATGGTGTGGATTTGTCATTTTACTGTGTGAAACCTCATTTGCATAATAGTGAAAAAGAAAAATCAAAGTTAAATTAAAGGATAAATAACAACTGTGCTACTGATCCAAACACATACTGTTCCTGAGGAATAGGAGTTCTGTATACACATCAGCCATAATATTAAGACCAACTATCTAACATTGAGTAGGTCCACCCTTTTGCCACCACACATTGATGAACTGTGTGTTCTGACACCTTTCTATCACAATCAGCATTAATATTTTCATGAATTTGATCTACACTAGCGCTTCTATTGGATCAGAGTACCCAGGCCAGCCTTCGCTCCGCATGTGCATCACTAAGCCTTGGCCCCACCAATGACCCTGTCACCAGTTCACTGGTTTTCCTTTCTTGGATCACTTTTGGAATGTCCTGACCACTGCAGACCAGGAACATCCCACAAGACCTGTAGTTTTGCAGTTGCTCTGATCAAGTCGTCTAGCCATCACAATCTGGTCCTTGTCAAAGTCACTCAACTCCTTTTGCTTGCCCATGTTTTCTGCTTACAGCACATCAGCTTCAGGTAAAAAAGGTTCACTTGCTGCCTAATTTATCCCACCCACATCCTGAGATAATGATAATGAGATATTGACAATGTCGCTACTGTGAGAAGGGCTAAATTGTAATGGCTACACAAGACCAGTTTTGAGTCAGAGCAACTCCAAAAATTGCAGGTTTCGTGGGGTGTTCCCAGGCCAAAACTCATCAAAAGAAGGAAAACTGGGTGACAGTGTGATGAGTGGCCAAGGCACCAATCCAATAGAAGAGCTACTGTGGCTCAAATTGAGGAAAAGGTTAATGCTGGTTCCGATAGAAAGGTTGCGCAACACATTGGTCATTACTGTAATGATGGCAAAAAAGAAAAGGGGTGGACCTACTCACTATTAGGCGGGTGGTCATAATGTAACCATAATGGCTGATTACCATCTGTCATTCTTCTTCCATACAGCTCTGGACCCAAATCAAACTGTCAGTGTATTTGTATGTGCCAAGCGATCACAGTCACTGAGACCTCATGCCTCATTAAACGCTCTCTCCAGTCCATAAACATTCACAAGCAGATAGGCCATTATACAGTATACATATATAAATAAAAGCAATGGCATTTCTTTCCTCTGAACATAATGCATTATGACTTGGAATGTGAGCTTATAGAGGAAAAATGTGTTTATACTGTTTAGAACTGCTTACACTATCAAGACATGATGGTATAATAGTGAAGCACAGGGTGTCGTCTAAACACATAGTAAATCGGGCTACGTTTAGCATTTAAAAATTGTTCACTGAACTACAAGGACTCTGTCCAACAACGTATCAGCCCAGGTATACGAGACTAAATGAAGCAGCCAATCTTACCCCTCTGGAGAGTGGTAGTACAGTCCAAATGACTTTGCAGAGGCAATGAGGCATAATCATCCAACCTGCCAAAAGGCCTCTTTGTTGACTGCCCAGTATGAGATGTAAAATACCCCCACCCCACCCCACGCCCCCTCCAGCCCCGCAACAGGGCAGATACAGAACAGGACGTGTATAAATAAATAAAAAGACCAGGGGAAAAAAGGAAGAAAAAGGGAGCGAAGTGGACATTAAAAGAGAAATATGTTGAGAGATACAAAGCGCAGGAGAGAAGGCATGAATGAAGGAAATGGAGGGAAGGAAGGAAATAAGACATCAAAGACAGATGGAATATGTGTATCCATCATCATCCTTGGGGATGGCAGAAATCTGTCACAAGAGAAGTTATACAATAAATCCTTGTCCACAATTCTTCATATTTTTTTGGAAATCTCAGACTTAATACCAGACTTGGCTGGCCAATCTGTGAAGTCCCTACGGCTATGTTTAGCCTACCGACTGTTGTTTAGTGCAAAGAGGGATTACCGTTAGCATACTGAGTAATAGTTCTGTGTTTTGGCGTTGTTCATTTAAGACAGTACAAGAGGAAAGTTACAGAATCTTATTATTATTATCTGATACCGATATTACAGATATTATATCTGAAAGATGATTTTTCTCTCTCTCGCACACACACACACACACACACAACTTAGTATAATTAATATAAGAATACTAAAGGTGAGTTCAGTTCTGGCACCATATGTCACTCAATATGGATGGTGGCTATTAAACCAGGCCGCTGTGCTGCATTATGGGTAACTGACACAAACACAAATCATAGTCCCAGCCAGGCAACACTGGAAAACCGTTACCCCCACAGTAAGACCAGCACAATGTTTATGCTCTGTAACAAAGACTGGTGCATACACAGATCCAAACATGTGTTCCTGTGTCTGTGTACACATATGACAAAAGGAATGCAGGGACTAAGCCATGCGGTCAACACAAAGTAAACTATGTAAACTATGTCCTTGTTAGTTATGATGTGGCCTTATAAACAGATGAGTCATATCATTTCATCTCACAGATCCCAAAATAACTACTTTCAATTAGCAATGACAGCAAAAAAAAAAAAAAAAAAAAAAAAAAGTCATGCTTTGAGTATTGATGCATTTTCAGTTTAGCACATGCCAAGGAGAAGGTTTGCAGCTGATCAAAATGTTGCACTGTTGCCTTGCACCACCAGGGTCTGGGTTTGGCTCCTGCCTCGGGTCTGTGTGTATGGAGTTTGCATGTTCTCCCTGTGCTTGGTGGGCTTCCTATTGTGTGAGTGAATGTGTGCCCTGCAATGGATTGGCGTCCCATCCAGTGTGTAGCCCGCCTTGTGCCGTAAGTCTCCTGGGATAGGCCCCCCGTGACCCTGTATACAGGATAAAGCAATATAGACAATGAGTGAATGAAATCAACATATTCTGCTATATACAGATGTGGAAAATACAGACTTTCTTGAAGGTTTTCTCACCTACTTCAGGTAGTTTCTTATTACTTGTGGTAAAAATAAATTTACATGCATTTAAGAACAAGTCTCATTCATCATTTCTAACTCATACAATCTCTGTTCGCACTATAATTTGTGTGAAAATAAGCTCTGATTTAGTCAGTAAGTCAGGTTTTGTTGGAAAAATATCTTATCAACATCTACTGTATGGCGGCGCGGTGGCTTAGTGGTAAGCACTATTGCTGTGCTCCTCTAGCATTCCCGCCTCAGTCTGTGCGCATGAAGCATGTTCTCCTCATGTTTGCTGGGTTTCCTCCAGGTAATCTGGTTTCCTCCCACAGTCCAAAGGCATAAAGGTTAGGCTAATTGGAGTTTCCAAATGGCCCATTTTGTGTGAGTGTACGTATGTGTGTGTGCCCAGCAACAGATTAGCATCCCATCCAGGGTGTACCCCACCTTGTGCCCTGTGTCTCCTGGGACAGGCTCCAGGCCCCCCGTGACCATGTATACAGGATGAACTGGTATAGATGATAAGTGAGTGAGAGTGTCTACTGTATTGATGAGATCATTTTCAACTGGATAAAAAAATAAATAAATAAATAAAGGTTTTTCATAATGTGGGCTTCTATCCAGCAATCACCCATGGTAAAAGCTGACTGATTTTCCCACACACCCACACATACAGTATTTTCTGTTCATAAAACTAGAATTTATGTTGTTTTGATCGTTACTGATCATTTTTGCTTTTCAGTTTTCAGGAAATATGTGCATCTTAAACCTAGTTTTCTATTTATTTACTTCTAGCTTTTAACAAAGTAAATTTTTTATAGATACAAATTACTTTAATAGGAAATCAATACATGATCTAATTGAATTGCTTACCTCCCCACGGGAGACATGAGGAAGTGCTGGAGGAATCAACATGATTTTTTTTTTTTTTTTTTTTTTGCTGAATAAGGACATATTATTCAGAAGAAAAAAAAACATGTTCCTCCTGTCCCTGTTTCCTTTCCTCGTGTTTCATGGAAAACAAGCATAAAGAAAGGAAACGGGGACAGGAGGAATCAACGTGCTTTTTTTCCTGAGTTAGATGTCCTTGCTTACCCTTTAAAGCATCATGACTTATTGATCTTTCAATCTGTTGACATTGGCTTTTCTGAGTGGGCTGACCTTGGGTGTTATGATCCTGTCACCAGTTTGCTGGTATATAACTGATAATCAATAATCAACTGATAATCAAAGTTCAATTCACCTTGTCCTGATGTTAATGTTATGGCTTATTGGTGTATCATTCATGTATGAAGTTACACAAGTTAGTGTATGGGGGTTGATATCAAGCGCTCTACACGCCACACCAAAACCTCCTCCTAAGATAGGTGATATAAGACTTAGATGATGATGGATGTTACCAGCCGAGTAGCTTTTCAGTACGGCACATTTCTTGGTCTTACAATTTATGTGACAGCAAATAAATACACATCTAGAAAGGGCCATGTGCCACAGATAGGATTTATTCATCATGGTTAAATCATTCTTGTTCTGAACTATTGGTCAAGTATGACTGAGAGCTGTGCTGTGCATAATTACATGCAGAATGAGTATCAATTTAAACATTATCAAACATGTCAAAAATGCAGATGTTTTTACCTATACTAGGCACTTCTTCAACTGACCTCCCAGGCACATTTTCATCAAATTTCATTCAGGATTTGGTTCCTGTAATACATGCCCAAAGTAAGGGACAACTATACAATAACGATATTATAAAGACATTCTGTAGTATAAAAGTATGATATATAGGATATAATACAGTATGTATAGTACATATAGTACTGTGTGAAACTCCTGAGCCACCCCCATTTCTTCATAGATTAAATGAAAGAAATGGGAACAAAATTTGTACTATGACAGAATGCAAAGTGTCTAAAAAAAAGATTTAAAAAAACGGGTTGTTTATGTAACAACATCAGCAGCAACCTCATTTCCCCTCTCATCTGTTCCACCCATACAGCATACAGCATCAGCAGTATAATAATCACTGGCCTGATCATCTTTCATCATCTGCATCTGTATATAAAAATTTGAAATTCATGATTTTTATTAGCTTATGACTTTGGTTTGGCGTACACTGTGAGCATTTAGATTGTCCCCACATTTTTTGAACACCAAAAAGCTTCAGCTGAAAGAGGATAAAGACAGGATATTTTTACAGGAAAAAAAAAACGAAAAAAACAGGCATACAACAAAGTGTCAAATCTAACACTTGGTTTCGTTTGCTCTCCTCCACCAGCCAGCGCAGACACACTCAGACAGTTTGTGCAGCACCAGATCAACAGTGAAAATGTCAGCCCTGAGATAATATTTTACATTTTCTACAAGGTATATTAGACACGCTATTAGCAGTCACACTTCATGCCAAGTAGCAAGAACATACTGTATACAACAGGAAGGTGCTTCTACAGAACACGTCTGCTACAACACCATGCTCAGTTTGCATATAGTAGTATAGCATATCAACACAAACAACCAGGATCCGTTTCGCTGTTATCTCATTTGTAGCCAAAAAATGATGCAATTAAAATATTACAATCTAATCATTTTAATTCATACATACTGTATTTCCTCACACATTTCATACTCATTCCCCCAATTTTCTTTTTGATTTTTTTAAGCTGCTTTGTGACAACGACCACTGTTAAAAGCACTCATTCACTCATTAACAATTCCGCTTAATCCTGTATTCAGGGTCGCGGGGAGCCTGGAGCCTATCCCAGGAGACTTAGGGCACTAGGCGGGGTACACCCTGGATAAGGTGCCAATCCATCGCAGGGCACACACACACACACTCATTCACACACTACGGGCAATTTTGGAATGCCAATTAGCCTAATCTGCATATCTTTGGACTGTGGGAGGAAAATGGGAAGACCCAGAGGAAACCCACCAAGCACGGGGAGAACATACAAACTCCATGCACACAGAGGCGGGAATCGAACCTGTACCCTGGAGGTGCATTTCTACGGTGCTAACCACTAAGCAACCATGACAATGCTACCATGCTAAAAGCACGATATACTGTAAATATAATTGAATATATATTTATATACACTTTATTTTCATTAATAGTAGTTTGTATTCTGTCTTCAGTCCATTGTGTTCTGAATTTCCCGTTTTCGATTTCGACTGGGAAATTTTCATTTTAATATCACATCCTCCTTAGTATATAAAACAAAATGTAATGGTGTCCATTTAATGTATTTATAAATGCATACTTTCAGCAGACACTAATAAGAACTAATTCCTGAAGATATTCAAATATATTGAATTATTAACTCATTTGAATAGGAATTTGCCAAGCTCAGTGAAGCTAGGCCTGTGTGAGTAGAGAGACTTAAAGTCTAATATTTCTACTCTGAATTTTGGTCAGCAGAGGTTTTGACCAAGGGCTCTCAGTCATAGCTGACAAATAGTTCAGAACAAGAAAGATTTAACCATGATGAATAAATCCTATCAGGGGCACATGGCCCTTTCTAGATGTGTATTTATTTGCTGTCTCGTAAATTGTGAGACCAAGAAATGTGCTGTACTGAAAAGCTACTTGGCTGGTAACATCCATCATCATCTAAATCATATATCACCGATCTTGGGAGGAGGCTTTGGTGCAGGGTGTAGTTTGCTATCAAACCCCATACTCTTGTGTATTGTGTAAATGTATACATGAATGATCGACCAACAAGCTATAACATTAACATCATGGCAAGGTGGATTGAACATTGATTATCAGTTGATTATTGATTGTTGATTATCAGTTATTTACCAGCAAACTGGTGACAGGATCATAGGCAACCAAGGCCAGCCTGTCAAGCCTGAGCCACCCAAAAAAAGCCAATGCAGCACAAAACCACCAAAAAAGTTAACACTGGTTTTGGTATCACAACACACAGTGCATCACAGCCGACCTAGCACTGGGCGCAGACAATCATCCATGGAATGCACCAGACAAATAAATCCGATCCACGGATGTGCCCAGACCACAACCCAAAGCACCAATAGGATCCGCTGCTACTCACAGCTCTGCCCCAGAGATCCCATGGTGCCACGACCTGAGGGATGAGAGCCACCCTGGGGGCACAAGGGGAAACTGAGATCGAAGTGATTTTAATGTACAGTACATTGCTTTCATAATTCAATTCGAGTTTTAAAAAAGGGCCTGGATAACAACAACAAAGTGCTCGGTCTGAAGCATTCAGGGATGTGTTAACACAATGCCAAGAGGGAAAGACATAAGCAATTGTCTTAGAGATGCAATTGTTGCTGCACATGAATCTGGAAAGCGTTATAAAATCATTTCCAAACAATTTGGTGTTAAGTCTTCTACAGTGAGAAATATTATTCACAAATGGAAAGGATTTAAGGCATTTGCCAATCTTCCCAGTATTAGACATACCAGCACATTCACCCCAGACCATGTAATGCTCAAAAAAAAGCAAGAGCTACATTTTAGACCCTACAGGCCTCACTACATACAGTATGTTAAATGTTAGAGTCTATGACAGCACAATTAGAAGAAGACTGAATAAGCATGGTTTGTTTGGAAGGGTTGACAGAAAAAAAGCCTATTCTGTCTAAAAAGAAAAAAACATGGAAACACAATCAGGCTTGCAAAGCTGCATCTAAACAAACCAGAAGGCTTTTGGAACAATGTCCTGTGGACAGTTTAGACCAAATTGTAGTTGTTTGGCCTTAATGCCTAGTGCCATGTTTTATGAAAACCAAACACAGCATTTCAGAAGAAATACCTTGTAAAAGCACGGTGGTGGAATTGTGATGATTTAGGCTTGTTTTGCAGCCACAGGACCTGGGCACATTGCAGTGATTGAATCGTGTGAGTGAATTAACTCCTCTAGGCAAATGTTAGGCCATCTGTCCCACAGCTAAACCTTGGTCAAATTTGGGTCATGCAACAGGACAATGATTTAAAGCATTCCAAAACCATGATTGTTTTGTTGTTCAGCCATTAGCTTACATCTAGCAACATCAGAACGGCTGAACAACAAAACAATCGTGGTTTTGGAATTGCCTAATTAAAGTCCAGACCTCAATGCAATTGTCTTGCTGTGGTGGGACAAGAGCTATGCGTCCCTCTTGGCATTGAACTGTAGTAATGTTGTACAGAAGAATGGGCCAAAATTCCTCCACAATGACGAGAGACCATACAGGAATACAGGAAACGGTTATTTCAAATTATTACTGATAAAGGTGGATGTACAGGTAATTGAATCATAGAGGGGCTTAGTAATAAATAATGTCATGGTGGAAAAGGTTACTGTATATTTAGTTGTTCGTCTGAGGTTGTATTTGCCTAAACAAAGACCCACGATAATCAGATGATTTTTATGCACAAATTTTTAATGATGTTTTTACACAAAAGCACATCATGGATGTCCTGCATATTCCATAGAGGGATGAAGAAGTGTGCTTGGTCTGTGAATTAACTTGGTCAGTGGAAGCCTGGAAACCTCGTCTGGTGAGTTGAGCAGTGCAGGTATTGCAGTGTGCTGTGGAAATGCATGTGTGCCCGCATGTGATATGTGTCAAAGTAACATCCACAGAAATGACAAGCTCCACAATTTTACAATAGAGCATTTTTCTGCCTTTGCCAGCTTGCTCCAGTACTTCCCCCAGTGCGTGTAAATACAAACAATGTATTATATATTTAACTGTCTGATTTATGTCAGGATGTATGGGTCTACACTTAATATAAATTTTGCGTAAACTAACCAAACTTGAGTTAAGATCACGTTAAATCAGAGAGTGATTGTGATGCTTACCCTACCAATTATCTCTCTATGGTAAGGCTTAAATATTACAATGCAGCTGTTTTTATTCAGGCCGCAAACTAGTCTTCTACTAGTCTTCATCTTCTACTGATGGCGGTAAACACAAGAAATGTATTAATTGCCAGAGCTATTAATTTTCAAAGCTGAACAAAACTATATGGAGTATTTGGCCAAACCTGTAAATTATTACATTCATCTGTTTCAATCAGGCCCCTTCAAGATGCTTGAATGCTACAAGATTATCTTCAACAATCCTATGCTATAACAGTTTGGGGAAGGCCCTTTCCTATTCCAACTATCCTGTGCCCCAGTGTGCAAAGCAAGGACTATAAAGACATGGTTTAATGAGTTGGGTGTGAAAGAACTTGACTGGCCCACCCAGAGCCCTGACCTCAACCCCATTGAGCACCTTTGGGATGAACTAGAATGGAGAAACCAGGTTTCTCGTCCTACAACAGTGCCTGACCTGATAAATGCTCTACAGAATGAATGGGCACAAATTCCCACAGAAACACTCCGAACTCTTGTGGACAGCCTTTCGAAAAGAGTGGAAGCTGTTATAGCTGAAAAAGGGGGACCAACTACATATTGAAGTGTATATATTTGGAAACAATGTCATTGCAGGTGTGGTCAAGTAATTTTGTCCATACAGTGTGTTTGTGTGTGTTTGTTTGCGTGTGTTTGTGTGTGTGTGTGTGTGTGTATGTGTGTGTGTATATACAGTGTATATATAAATTCCCGCCTCAGAGTTTGTGTGCATGGAGTTTGCATGTTCTCCCTGTGCTTGTTGGGTTTCCTCCAGGTACTCCGGTTTCCTCCCACACTCCAAGGACATGCAGATCATCCTAATTAGCGTTCACAAATTGCCCATAGTGTTTTTAATGCGAGTGTGAATGTTGACTGGAGGTCCTAGCACGGTTGTAAAAATAGATACAATGGTCACCGTTGGCCTTCACTGTCACTAGTTAGACTACAGAGGTTCCTAGATGAATGGAGGTCACATTTTAGTGATCTGAATGGGAACTGGCCAATCCCAAATTTTACATTTTAACATTTTGATTGTTCTGGATTCAACGTGGCATGTTGCTTGAACCTTAGTGTCCGGGTGTGGTGATGTGGTGAAAGGTATCAGGTCTACACACACACACACATTATTGTGCATATATATATATAATGCAATAAAGCTATATGAGCTCTACAAATATAATTAAGCCATTAGAAGACAAGAGGTTAAACCCTTGTAATTAGATGTGGTAATGTAAAGGTCTAGTGAAGTGGGACGATTACTCTACTGTATATGAATGTCTTTCTTTTTCGTCACTAGACAAGATTCGTACGCGGCGTCTCATTTTAACTCCATAACGAGCTGCTGGTTTTAAAATAATAATAATAATAATAATAATAATAATAATAATAATAATGTATAAAAATAACTGCGTTTCCATTATGCATTGTCTCAGGCTTTAAACTGAAAGACACAATTTGCAAAAAAAAAAAAAAAAAAAAACCACCCAGCTGAGTGGATATACACCGGCTCATCATCCCTGAGATGCAGCCGCTCAGAGGTCTTACCATCGCGATGCGCGAGCAGCAGAGAGGAGGGAGGCTGCTGAAGGGTCCACCGCTGCTAGATCACCTCAGTCTGTTGCTTTCAGGCGCGTAGAACAAATCGACGAAGGAAACCGATGCAACAGCAAAAACAACAACAACAACAACAACAACAAAAAAACTCTACGCCTGGAAACTTCGCCTGATGAGTTGAGCATGGAGGTCTCGCGCCGTGCTGTCTGAGGAAACGCTCGTGTGTGTCCGCGTGCGCAGCACTGAGAGGGAGAGAAAATACTCCGAAGGGAAACACTGAGAGAAACAGCGATGTGACTGCAATAATGAATGAGTGTGTGTGTGTGTGTGTGTGTGTGCTTGCTTTGCGCCTTTGCGCGCTGACTGACGATGCAGCCGCCGCTATGTGCCTCGCATTCTGATCACCTCTCTCTCTCTCTCTCTCACACACACACACACACACACTCTCTCCCACTGAAAATGATGTCACAAGAGACTGGTGTGTTTGTGTTTAATGATCATATCTTTCTACTGGAGTTCAGATTTTTTTTTTCCTTTATAATACCACTTATTGTTCTATTTTTGTTCGTTTGTTTTGTTTTTAAACCATATATTTATTACTTTTTTTCTTTAAAAAAAAAAAAAAAACACCATATAGCTCAGCCCACAAGAAAAAAAAGAGAGAAGAAAGAAGGCAGACAAATATATGCTGTGCAAAAGTCTTAGGAACCATATTATCTGTAGTACAAATTTTGTTATATAAGTTTATTATGTCTGCATTATTATGTACAAGACCATTCCCTACAAAGATACACTAAAATTAATGAATAAATAACATAACAGAAGAATATTTGCATGCCTGTAAAGAAAGCGACATATTACATGACAGACCAGTTTTCAGATGGGAAAAAAATAGATATCAATAATGTAGTCTCCTGGGTTTTGAATGAAAATAGAAAGGAGCGAGTGTGACGAAGTTACCAAAAGAAACTCATATTCTCCAGCACGCTCAGTAAAACCTAACAGCTGTTTAACAGTACTGTGCAAAAGTCTTGGGAACATCCAAACAAAACCCATATGCAATGGTGCTTTTGAAAACATTTCTACATAAAAAGAAACTTCTATAAAAAGCACTAAGTAATAAGTTAAACAATAAACGGTTAATATTTAGTGTGGAAACTCTTTACTTGAACATACTGTAAGCAGTAGTGTTCGATACAGATGTGTGCAGTATTCTAAGTAAAACAGCTGTTAGGTTTTACTGAGCATGCTGGAGAATATGGGTCCTTTAGTAACTTCGTCACACACACTCCTTTATATTTTCATGCAAAACCCAGGAGTCTACATTACTGATTTTTTTTTTCCCATCTGAAAACTGGTCTGTCATGTAATATGTCGCTTTCTTTGCAGGCATGCAAATATTCTTCTGTAATGTTATTTATTCATTAATTTCTGTGCATCTTTGTAGGGAATGGTCTTGTACATAATAATGCAGACTTTTAAAAAAAACGTATACAGTATAACAAATTTTGTACTACAGGTAATATGGCACTAAAGACTTTTGCACAGTACTGTATTTATACAGTATATCAATCTAGGAACCTCTGTAGTCCAACCAGGAACCATGGAGGCCAGTGGTGATGACTGTATTTATTCCCATTTGGTACGACCGTGCTAGGACCTCTGGTCAACATTTACACGCACCTGACACGGGAATCAAACCCAGGACCTGAAGGTGCAAGACGACAGTGCTAACTACTAGTGCTAGCCACCGTGTCGCCAAATATACAAATAAATAAATAAATAAACAAGTTTCCCACACTGGACTAGGAACCTTGTAGTATTGAGGTAGATGACAAAAGGCCAATGATATTTTATGAATAAGAGTGCCAGATCTTATAGAAGGCATTCACAGATATATTTGACTTGCAAGAAATGTGTTCATTAGGAATAAAGACTATAATAATATAAATATAAAAGTGCCAAGACTTTTTTCTCAAGGGAGTGTCCTTAATTTAAAAAAAAAAACAAGACATTTTTCGTAGCTGCAACAGTTAGTAAATTAAACAACCTCCTATGCATGATGTTGACAACCAGGAACCATGAAGGTGGCACATAGGATCTAACTCAACTGGAACATCAAAAATAACACATAGATCATCCACAATACTAGACCAGTAACTCAGTAGCACTTATTGTTTAAAATGAAGTTTGTATTGTTTCTATTCGAGTGCAAATGGGTGACTTGGAATAAAGAAGGGATTTTAACTTGTAAAGAAAAGAGATTAATCATTAAAGGAATTGCCTGCTTGCTTTGATGTTTTTATTCTTTTTCTGTCTTAGAAATAATTTAGAAATAATTTGTTACTATCTGAACATCATTGATTTAGGTACAATAAATGAATTCCAGTATTTGATTTAATTCTTGCTTATTTTCTCTAAATTACTCCCTTACTCTCTTTCTATCTCTCATCCAGCTCAGCAATGTGGTGACAACTTATTGGTTGTGATGCTAGGTTGCTGGTTAAGGTTTGTGGTTCAAGCCCCAGCATGGGCCCTGTATCATGTCTGATCCTGCACTCTGACTCCAGCTTCCTCACAAGCAGGGATATGCAAAGAAAATAATTCATTTTGCTGTCATGTGACAGATACATTACCTACATGCAATGTGAAAGAACATTTCTTCTTCTGCCTTATCTCCCACATTTTTCTCACTTTCCCATTCTCTCTGAATGCCCCCCTTTTTGGTTTCTTACTTTCCTACCCCCTCTCTCTGTGTGCTCCCTTCACTCTTTAGTCCACTTTCTCATTGTGTTGCAGCTCAGCGTTTCTCATTATGTGGTCTCTCACAGCTCTTTATTCCTCTTTCTTTTTCTCTGTCTCTCACTTTCTGTTGTCTTCTTGTCACATTGTTGGTATCTGTTTCCCATGCTCTCTGTCCCTTTCCTTCTCTTCTGTCTTGCTGTCTTACAGTTCAGTTCTCACCGCTTTATCCTGTATACAGGGTCATGGGGGCCTGGTGCTTATCCCAGGAGAATTAAGGCAGTGTACCCCCTGGACGGGGTGTCAATCGCTGGGCACACACACACATACACACACACACACACACACACACACACACACACACACACACACACACACACACACACACACACACACACACACACACACACTAATTTGGGAATGTCTGTCACTGTGGGAGGAAACCTAGAACACCTGAGGGAAACCCACCCAACTTTGAAAAGAGTGAAATATACAATACCAGTTGGACACACATTTCATTTCCGTGCTTTTGTTTAACGATTTGTTTTTTTTACATTGTAGAACAATACTGGAGATTTCAAAACTATGAAATAACAAGTCATTATGTAATTAAGTAACAACAACAACAGTCAGTTGTTATTTTAAGACATGAAGGTCAGCTGTTATAGAATAGTTCTTGCAAGAACAGTATTGTCATGTGCATTTGCAAAACCTATCAAGCACCATGATGTCCTCAACACCATTTTAAATCACTTTGTGTCATTTTTGTAATTTTATCTAGCACCTATCTGATATTATGATTGCATTTTATTAGTCCTTATTATCCAATCACAGTCCTAGGATGAAAGTGTTCAGACCTTGCGATATGAAGTGGATAACATCATTTAATTGTCAATAAATATTTGTCAATATTTTTTTCATGTAGATGTGCATTATGGTGTTTAATCATTCAGCTCAGCTATGTGTTGATAAGCGACAGGACCCTGGACAGCAGCCAGATAGCAGGTGATGTAACAGCGCATCATTTCATTCATTACGTTATGTCAGAGACCCATGACCCGATTACACTGTAGGTAACACACAGCAACATTCTTCTGGACTTTATGTAGTGTCTTCATGTGTGTCTCTCTTTCTGACACAAATTAGGCATTCACAGCATTCATTTGAACAAAAAATACTATTCTCCTATTCATCCTAGTCTGCTACTCTTGGTTGCCATAGTCTTGAAAAAGAAACAGATTACCAGATTTTTATAAAAGAATATAGTAGACTTCAAAATTATTAATTTACTAAATTACTAAATTTCAGCCTTGTAAAGTACAGACTCTGAACATTTGGCCTTCACTGTGACATAAAAAGGTGAAGAGGAAAGAGAACTAAGCTTCAGTTTATGGTAGTGGGAAGACTTAGTTAGAATTAGACAAACGTTTATGGTTATGGCCTTTCAGCTCCGGGGTCCGACATCCACAGTTCTGATTCAATCCTGATCTCAGGTTACTATCGTGTTTCAAGCGTTCTCACCTCCAGGTTTCCTTCCAGCTCCAAAAAAAACAGCCCAGTTTGTGGATTGCTGACCCTAAACTGTGATGATCTGTACACGGTAATTTTGACCAGAATAAAGTGATTAATGAGCATGGCACTGGAATTTAATTAATGATTTTTGCTGGTATTAGAAATTGGTTATTTATATCATGTCACTTTCTGTATAACTCAAGGTAAAACCATTTCTAAGCCTTGAACAAGGTACTACTTATTGTAGTTAGTTAGTTAGTTAGTTAGTTAGTTAGTTAGTTAGTTAGTTAGTTAGTTAGTTAGTTAGTTAGGCTAACTTGAGGAATAAGTTGGGACATAAAGGGAAATTTACAACATTTTCAGGACTGTCCACCACCAACATGTTTTATTCTCCTCACCTTTTTGGCTACATTGTACCGGTAAGAATTTAAAACTACTTTTAGCCCTGGTATAAGTGCCCTTATATTTGACATAATTCCCACTGATGTATTTGAAATCATGTGATTTATGATGGTCACCATGGATTTTATATTATCATATCAATGATAACCTTTAACTGATGTGTAAGAACCATATCGGTAGATGCCTGTAGAACACAGAAGTAGAGATAAGCTATAGTTTCATTTTTTCCTCCTGAAGGAAACATGACACATTTTAAGTCCCTCTTGGAACGGAATATGCACCACAGTGCTGGGATTCACCGAGAAGTCATTTTTAGCATAATTTGTGAAGATCCAGTGAGTATTAGGGTCAGAGATTTTGTGCAGCTGAGTGCAAGTCTGGGTTATGTGCATGATAAAAAACAAATGTAAACCCAAAACAAGCCATATAATTGTTGCTTTTGGTGCAAATGTTAAAGCACAATATTTTTACACACTTACTGTACATAAAAATTTTTTTTTTATTTATTTATGATGCATCTTTGCAAAATTTTGAATATAATTGGTTTACCTGTCTGTACGATCTATACTGGTCCTTTTAAAGTTAGTTATGTAACAACAATCCTAAAATTGAAATTGATATTTTTCTCTCTGATCTCTTAGGAGACGTAAGAATCTATCCATCTCTTTTTTATTATCCTAATCTGTGCCTCTTATTCTTTTTTCCTCCTACACAGTAGCTGCTGATGAGTCAGTCTCCTGCAGTGGCAGTCTGGAAGAGAGAACGGCAGTCATGCTATATTCAGGCTGGGGTAAATTTATTCCTTATACAATACCATCAAGTACACCACTTCTCCATTCAACATTTTCACTGTTGTCTTGATACATTAACTGTCTGAACACCTCTTACATATTTGCTTTTTTTATTGACTGCTTAAGGCGTCCTGTCAACTCCAAATGTCAACAGATCTACTCAACCAAATTGGTTCCATGTCCTTACATTCCAATACACAAAACTTCTGTGTCTGTCATTCTGCAACTTTTTGTTTACATATTTAATGTAACATATTTAAAACTTTCTACAATCTTTCCTTTCTCAACATGCCAGATTATGTTTAACTCTCTGTTAACATACCCTTTTTCAGCTGTGAATCCGTGAATGACGATCCCGGCCAAGGTGGCTCGAAGCCCACTGCATTCATTCCCATGGACATTCAGCAAGCTGAATGCCTGATCCTTGAAAACTGATGCCACCAATTTGCTGAAGAGAAGCATCTGTCTGTGGGAACCGTACACACAATCATTCATGAACACCACTTGCACTATATAGGAACTCGGCTGGGAGTTACTGCCACGTCTCCCGTATAGTCCTGACCTCACTCCAAGCCATTTCCCAATGTTTGTGTCATTAAAGGAGTTCCTGGGAGGCCAGCGTTTAAAACATGAAGCATGGTTATTATGGCATACTGAGAAAACCTTCTACCTTGATTTTGATTAGTGTAGGAGGCGATTATATAGAGAAATAAAGGTAGTTTTTACTTTCATCAATATGTTCTGTTATTCTATGATATACACACGCTAAATCAGATGAACTTTTTCCATCGCTCCAAATTCTAATCTTTCTGCTCTGAAACACGTTTTATCTTAAAACTGACTACACCCACAACAACAAGCCATATTCCTAAGTTCAATTTGTTTATCCTACCTCTACAAGGCTATAATATGATGTACCCTGACACAACAGGGTTTTAGATTAACCTCACAGATCCTCAGAGTGTTTCCTACTAAAATTACAGCAACAAATTTTCTCGTCTCCCCATCTTCTCTTCTACACAGTCTCACCCTATTCTCACCTCTTCATGGACAGCTTGCCCTCATATTTCTGCAAGACTGGTATTCCGTCATTTGCATTTTATTTATTTTTTTCCTATTTCCTCTTCATAACTCTCACCTCCAATAACTCTCTCTTCACCTTTCCTTCGCTCTGATCCAAGCTCAGATGTTTAAAAAAAAAAAAAGTCTAAAATGAAGCCCTGGCATGTCACCATCACTAATTGATGCCTTAGTGTAATAAGAAAAGGATACAGTGCGGGTGCCGCATATGGTTGCCATAGTAACGGGTCTATTAGGAGGAAGGAAGTATCAGTGAGGGGGCAATAAGTATAGCAGTGTGGAGTGATGATGGGCTTCTCATGTGTGCGGTGAGAGAGTGGAGATAATTGGGGTGGAGGATAGGAAATATGTCAGAGGCATAAGTCTGCCCTTAAGCCATTAAAAAACAAAGCATTACAAGACAAAGCCCAACGTGGCTTATACACTTCATTACCTCTTAGATTCTCTTCAAGTCATTTGAAACTTTTGTTAAGATTATTTTAACCATTTGGAACTATACATATTTTCTCCAATATTATTGTCCTAGGCATGGTTTCCCTAATGAACATAAAACAGCGAAAAAATTTTTTTAATCATATTCAGATTTCAGATGGCGCGGTTGTGTAGCAGTTAGCAATGTAGCCTTACACCTCCAGGGTCGAGAGTTTGATACCTGAATCCACATACTTGGTGGGTTTCTGTGAAACCATGAGTCATCTCCTACATGACGTGTGTACATGTTTTTTTCCTTGGCTGTACGCTCTATACAATTGTCGATTTGCGATTAGACAACTGTAAACTCATGTCTATTGTGTTACTATACTTGGTAATGAATGTTTGAAATTTCCTTTGGGATCAATAAAGTATCGAACCTTATATCTATCTATCTATCTATCTACCTGATCATAGCCACACATCACTCGATGTGCATTGGTTGTCCCAGCCATGGGCAAGTCACTGCCATGGGCCAATCACAAAGCACTTTACAATTACAGGCATGGGCCAAAAACAGCCATGAGCAAATTATGGTGCACTGGCTAATTACAGCAAGAAGCCAACCACAGCCATAGGTCAGTTACAGTCATGGGCCAATCACAAACCACCAGCCACTCACAGTCCACTGGCCAATCATATGTAACATACTCATATAGACACATTTTCCCTGTATTCATATCAGAATAGCACATTTTTTAACTTAACATTAAAGGTAAGTCATTTAACTTTTTTTTTTTTTCAATAATGCTTTCACAGTTAACTGTCAAAATTGCACATAACTTTATTGTATTTACATAATATTTTTCAAGGATTCCTAATAACTACAGTAAAGATGTACATAAGGAACATATAGCACTTCTTGCTGATTCCATAGGCAGTGATGCTTATCATGTACAGTATTATGCTATACATGTTAAGGTGTGTGAATATGGGCTGTGGCAGTGGTTCAATCAGATCATGCTTTCTTGCTCTTAAACAGCCTGTGAGTCGTCATCAGCGCCTTTCAGTGGCCCTCAGTGTTTTGAAGTCTACTCACAAGCCAGATGAATTTGGAATCAACCCTTCATTTCTGTTACCAAGGTCACCAGAAAAAAAACAGAGAGAGAGAAAAGAGAAAGAGAGAGACTCCAGGGAATCAACATCTCTTTTCTTCTGTTTCTTTTGCTTCATTCCCTGCTCAAGTGTCTGAATCCCACACTTTAACAATAACAGTAATGACTTGTAAATTGACTCATTAGGTATAAAAAATATCTACAGTTTGCCAGTAAGGAGTCTTCCACCCCCTGACTTTATTTACAGGTATTATCAATACTAGCTTAACCCAGTTTTTCTTTTGCCAAGGTTCTATTCACATCTAATACAGTATATAGGCACATAATTAATTGTGATCTCGGATTGTACAGAAAGAACACAGTCAGTGTCATATGATGAACTGGAGTGTCAGGCTTTAATCCTTTTATTCCACTGCTCCAACGCTCAGAGCCTCATTGAACTGATATATGTTTATATGGACAGCTACTGCTTAAGGTGAAAAATGCAAATGTAACTCGCTTCATTGCCCGCTCAAACGATTGCTGTTGCCATGGAAACTGAGCATGCCTTTGAGTTGGGCTGTGGAGGAAGGAAAAAAAACACAACATAGTGCTGGAGACCTGAAAAAGCAAAAGGAGATTTGTTTAGTGGTTTCAAGATATTTCAAGCAGAGAGGAACAAAGAAACAGAGAATTAACAGTTTTTCAAAACTGGAGCTGTTTCTCTTTTTTTTAAATTATTATTATTATTATTATTATTTAGATAGCACTATCCGTAAGATCCCTGCAAGTCTCTTGGCCTGGAGTTTCGAGTCAGGCGCAGAAATACAAAGACTAATACAAAAGAATGTTTCATTATTAACTAGTATTTATTGTATGTATCATTTTGTTGTTGGCTCAGAGTTAAAGTAGCAACTTGTATCAGTATCTTTATCAAAATGAAGGAATACACATTATACAGCTGTTACTGTAGTTCTGACTGAAGAATCTGATTGGATGAGAAGCATTCCACAAGTGGTGATATATAAGCAAAACAGCACTGGGACGTATAATTATGTGTATTATTCCATGTCACAGGTTTTCTAACAATGGTTAATTACACGGACTTTCGGTCGTCTGCACGGGTGAAAGTAGTCGGTACATTCTGCAGTACTGTAATGAGGAAAAAGCAGCTGTCTGCCAAAACACACATTCAAAACCAGTCATGGAATGCACTTATAATGTCCTTATAGCCTAATAATATACAGTACAAGAAAACACATATAATATCCTTGTCATCTTAAACAACACTTTGTCTCCTTAGTAGTTGCTTGTAAATCATTTCAAATTGCCTCTGAACCTTCCATCTTGTTTTGATCCTGGCTAACGCAGGCTATAAAACTAACTAGCTTCTAACACAATCCTAAATCCAAGGGTAATACTTGGACAAGGCATTGTACACAATACATACCGTGGTGCACTAGATTTCCATATTATGCTATTTAGGATTCAACCCCAGAATCCAAGAAATGAACTGATATTCTAAAGCGGGATAAGTAGAAATACAAAGTAAATCATCTAGTAAGTTTCCCAGGACTTTCCATCACCTTCAGAGTTTATTCTCTTCACCTTTTGGCTACATATTACTAGTAAGAATTTAAAACTACTATCACCCCTGTTAATTATACTGTCCCATTCTTTAAATGGAATGAATAGCTTTATCATGGATCTGTACCAAAGTCAGTACATACACACGTGGACAAAATTGTTGGTACCCTTCGGTCAATGAAAGAAAAACTTATAATGGTCACATAAATAACTTTAATCTGACAAAAGTAATAATAAATAAAAATTCTATGAATGTTAACCAATGAAAGTCAGACATTGCTTTTCAACCGTGCTTCAACGGAATAAAAAAAAATAATAAACTCATGGAACAGGCCTGGACAAAAATGATGGTACCCCTAGAAAATACTGAAAATAATGTGACCAAAGGGACATGTTAATTCAAGGTGTGTCCACTAATTAACATCACAGGTGTCTACAATCTTGTAATCAGTCAGTGGGCCTATATATAGGGCTCCAGGTAGTCACTGTGTTGTTTGGTGACATGGTATGTACCACACTCAACATGGACCAGAGGAAGCGAAGGAAAGAGTTGTCTCAGGAGATTCTAAAGAAAATTATAGACAAGCATGTTAAAGGTAAAGGCTATAAGACCATTTCCAAGCAGCTAGATGTTCCTGTGACTACAGTTGCACATATTATTCAGAAATTTAAGATCCATGGGACTGTAGCCAACCTCCCTGGACGTGGCCGCAGGAGGAAAATTGATGACAAAACAAAGAGACGGAGAATCCGAATGGTAACAAAAGAGCCCAGAAAGACTTCTAAAGAGATCCAAGGTGAACTTCATGCTCAAGGAACATCAGTGTCAGATCGCACCATCCGTCGTTGTTTGAGCCAAAGTGGACTACATGGGAGACGACCAAGGAGGACACCATTGTTGAAAACGAATCATAAAAAAGCCAGACTGGAATATGCCAAACTACATGTTGACAAGCAACAAAGCTTCTGGGAGAATGTCTTATGGACAGATGAGACAAAAATGGAACTTTTTGCCAAGGCACAATAGCTCGGAAAAATGAAGCATATCAAGAAAAGAACACTGTCCCTACTGTGAAACATGGAGGAGGCTCTGTTATGTTCTGAGGCTGCTTTGCTGCATCTGGCACAGGGTGTCTTGAATCTGTGCAGGGTACAATGAAATCTCAAGATTATCAAGGGATTCTAGAGAGAAATGTGCTGGCCAGTGTCAGAAAGCTGGGTCTCAGTCGCAGGTCATGGGTCTTGCAACAGGACAATGACCCAAAACACACAGCTAAAAACACCCAAGAATGGCTAAGAGGAAAACATTGGACTATTCTAAAGTGGCCTTCTATGAGCCCTGACCTCAATCCTATTGAGCATCTTTGGAAGGAGCTGAAACATGCTGTCTGGAAAAGGCGCCCTTCAAACCGGAAACAACTGGAGCAGCTTGCTCATGAGGAGTGGGCCAAAATACCTGCAGAGAGGTGCAGAAGTCTCATTGACAGTTACAGGAATCGTTTGATTGCAGTGATTGCCTCAAAAGGTTGTGCAGCAAACTATTAAGTTAGGGGTACCATCATTTTTGTCCAGACCTGTTCCATGAGTTCATTTTTTTTATAATTCCGTTGAAGCATGGTTGAAAAGCAATGTCTGACTTTCATTGGTTAACATAAATAGAATTCTTATTTATTATTACTTTTGTCAGATTAAAGTTATTTCTGTGACCATTGTGAGTTTTTCTTTCATTGACCGAAGGGTACCAACAACTTTGTCCACGTGTGTATATACTGTACATATCAGGTAAAATTCAGAACATTTTGTGGTCTACGGGATTAATATATATTTTTAGTATGTTTGTTTATTTGTTTTGTTTTAACTTTAAAGTCACCTAATTTATTATTAATATTAAAAAACTGAACCAGTGATGAAGAAAGTTGAATTTCTATGGAGAGAAACTCTCTCACAGGAAGCAGTCTAAAATACACACACACACACACACACACACACAAAAAAAAGTTTTAATATCACCTCTCTTTTTACATTGCTTTAACAGAAATGCCGTTTTTCCCGAGTGGCTCTCGAGCTTTTCAACGCAGTGAACTCCGCATGAGGTCTGTCTCCCTCTCCACTCCATTCTACTTAACTGGGACTCAGCAACACTATCACCATAGTGACCAAGCCGCCAACATGGCAGGGCTTGTCAATGGCCGAGTTGAGTCTGAGTTGAATTTCACACCCACTGTGTGTATGTATTGATGTGTGGGAAAGAAAAAGGGAAAAAAGCATAATTTATAATAGATCATAATTAATTTAGTGAAATGAAATTGTAGTGGAAATCCTGGAAAACTTTAAAGACAAGTAAGTCATTCACTGCGTTAAGTAACTAAGGTTTATCGAAACTTCTGCAGACACACCAGGCTCATATTTCAAATAGTTGCAGCATAGAGAAAGATAATTTCTTGCTCCCAGCCATTTTATACACAAACTTTACACTACACTATTGCGTTCTCACATACAAGAAGTTGATTTCCCGATCTGTCTTAAAACAGATGTCTTCACCTTATCGTCCAGTAGCGGCTACAATCCATTCTTTCCTATTCTATCTTGTTCTGGTCTCATAAGCCTCGTCCTTCTACCTCCAGGAAGCAAGTTTAATTCTTCCACAGTTTATGTGGCACATTTTGCACACAATTATTAATTGAAAATGTGATCATTTTTATTACAAAATCCATGCCATTCTCTTTTCCATTATATTGTATCTAAGAGGGCTGAACAACCAGAAAGAAAAAATTATTACCAAGCCAGTGTTCTATACTCAGATAAACAGACCAAGCTCTGAAGGAATAGGCAAGATTACAAGGATGAGCTATAATAATTTTGAGCTCAGGCCTCCTTCTTTGTACTAATGCTAATGTAATACAAGAAAAATAGGCTGATTATTACACCAGTTTAATCCAGTTAGGCATATGCACACATGCAAAATTCTTTAGTGTCGCTAGATTTGGTTGGGTAGTGGAGAGTCCAATAAAAAACAGTTTTCATGCAGTAATCCATAACACATTGACATTACTTACTTTATCTGTGCTTTCCTTTTTCTCCTTGGAGTTTATTGCAATTACTGCCGGCATGGTGGTATAGTGGTTAAAACTGTTGCCTCTCACCACCAAAGCTGGGATTCAACTATTGCCTCTGGTCTCTGCGCATGGATTGGGAATGTTATCTTCGTTATTTGCAAGTTTCCTCCAGATTCTTCCATTTCCCCAACAGTCTAAAGGCATTAGACGAATCGTGCTTTAAACTGCCTGTAGTATATCAGTGTCTGCCTATATCAACAGCTGATAGCATGAAGCCATGCATAATTACAGCCAACTATTGTTCTTTATGATGAAGAATGGAGAAGCTAATAAATGTTGTTATTTTTATTTAAAGTTAATGTTACTGTGTTCACCTTTTGCCTTGTTTATCACTGGTCACAAGAAAACTGTGTATATCAGGGATAGTCAGAGCTTAAGCAAAAACTACAAAGATTTTGCGGATTACATTAAATTTAATAGGCTATATGGCCATCAGACAATTACGCCCAGACCATATGTGGCTCTTTCCCAAAATGTCCCAAAATGGAAAGCACACAGTGAATTAAATAAACTGATCCGCAATAACAATAAAATCACCTGCCAGGCATGGACTCCACAAGACCTGTAAAGCTGTGCTGTGATGTCTGACACAAGTCCTGTAAGTTGTAAGGTAGGGCCTCAATGGATCAGATCTGGAGAATTTGAATATCATCCTGCTGAATGAGGCCACTGCCATCAGGGAATACTTGATCTACAACAATTTTTGGTAGGTGTTACTCATCAATGTATCATCCATGTGAATGCCAGAAAATCTTTGCCAGCATACCTTCTTTGCATACTGCAACATATCTGGAACCATCTATGCACAGGTAAGTGAGGCATACACACCCAGTCATCAACATTATGCAAAAGAAAACATGATCCATCAAACCAGGCCACTTTCTTCCATTGTTCCATGGTCCTGCTCTGACGTTCACAGGCTCATTGTAGGAGCTTTCGATGTTGGACAGGGGTCAGCATGGTCAGCCCTGTAAACAGCAAGCTGATGTGCATTGTGAGTCCTGACACAGACCTTCCTATCACAGCCAGAAATGTGTTTTTTTTTTTTTTTTCAACAAATTGTGAAGGCTAGGCTTTGCTTACAATATGGATTAAAGAGAAGTGAAAGCCCATGACTCTATCACTAGTTCACCGGTTGACTACTTTTGTTAGGTACTACAACTGCCTACCAAGAACACCCTACTGTAGTAGACCTGCAATTTCTAACCCAGCTTTCTAGTCATCATATTGTGGCCCTTGTTAAAGTCTCTCAGATTTTTATGCTAACTCATTTTTCCAAATCAACTTTGAGAATTGACTGCTCATTTGCTGCCTAATACTGTACTGTATATCACAGCCTTCGGCAGGTGTCAAAATAAGGAGATGCGTAATTATTGTGAATCTTGTTCACTTCACCTGTCAGTGCTTTTAATGCTATGACTGGTTAGTGTAAAATGACCCTGTATGCCACTGTATATCACTAACTTTTCTGGAACTACTTTACACAAAAAAGTATCATCTGTTAATTATATTCGCTGAAACTGCCTGATTCATCCTGATACTCTGCATATTGTGACTCACCTTCTGCTTCTGTGGACGGTCCCATGTGGATAGAATAAAGATTTGTACTTCCCAAAAACAATTCATGTCCATGACTCACCAAGCTTTAGTGGATAATCTGACTGAGATACAGCAGACCTGTGCCTTCTGTCACTCTAATTAGAAAGGCTCTTCTATGCTTATCCCAGGACTTTAATTTACATACTGTAAATGCACATCTATTTGTACTGGAAGTGCAAATCCATCAATGTATAAATGCCGTAAAGACCTTGCAAATGTTACCCTTACAAGTGTGACAGTAGAGACTCACAGCAACTAGATGCAAAGCTGAGTGTCCAGAAGCTTACTGTAAGGAACTGCAATATAGCTGGAGGAACAACAACAAAAAAAAAACAACCATATGTTTGGAATTCCACTTGCTAATTGGGCTGAGCATAGCGCCTGAAAGTAAAGTTCACCGTCAGAAACAAGGTGTAAGAACCATAGTCTGATTCAGTTATGACTGGAAGACCGTAGTGCTAAAAAGTCCGATTTGTGCCCAGAATAACAATGATATGTTGACCTAAGTTTAATTTCCGTACTAGGCGAATTGCGTAATATAATAGCATACATGGCATAACAAATGATTGATTCAAATTTTTTCAAATCCTTTATAAATATTTAATTTTCTCTAATCTCTGCTATCAATTTTAGTTTTTATGTTTTACAGTCACACTGCTGTCACATGATTGAGTGAGTGAGTGAGTGAGTGAGTGATTGATTGACCTATTAATGTGGCCAATTTGCAAATGAAATATTAGTTGGACACACATGCCACACCAGTCATGGAATCAATCAGATTCAGATTCATATTTATTGGTGGCTACTACCACGCAAAGTTCTAAACAGTCAAAGGCGCGGCCATGTATACACGCGGTTGCCAGGCAACGCTGCCGTCAGGCAATCAGCCAGAACGAGCCGCACCTGGCGGCGTGTTTATATAAAGGGTCCTGATACCTCGGCACTTTGTGTGATCATTAGGTAGCACCGGTAAAGGTATCAGGGCCAAAGAAAAGACAAGACAAGACAAGACAAGAAAAGACAAGACAAGGCAAGGCAAGGCAAGACAAGAAAGATAGAGAAGCGCACAGAAAGACGAGAGACAGAGGCAAAGATCCAGCCTCTGCCTCCCTAACTCGCCGGTGTTATGCGCTAAAATGCCCCCCCCTCCCCCCATATAATCTATCAGAACAGAAATTCATAGGTTTATTATTATTATTATCAAATGTGATCTTACTATTATAATTTACCCTAGGCACTTCACAGGTGTCAAGACCATTAATACAAATTCACATATAATGTTTATTTTCTGACACATTTATTTTGCAGAGATTTGTCATGTAATACAAAAATGTTTGCACTAAATAAATATTTATTATGAACACTTCCACAAAAATTTTTTTTTATATATATATATATAAAATAAGCAATATAAAAAATGCATCTTGTGTATGGAAAAAAATATTTATTAAAAAATCCTATTCAACATGTATTTTTTTTATATTGCTTATTTTATAATCAAAGTCGTTTAGACTAATTTGTAATTTGTAATTCATAAACCTATAAATGTCTGTTCTAATATAATATTCAAAGGAGATTATATGGGGGGGCAAGCTGTGGCAGTGGGACATTTTAGCGCATAACATTGAACTCAAAGTCAGTTTACAGTACCTGAAGCTGAACAGCAGTGAATAGACTGGGAATTTTTATAAAAATTCTCCATGTGCCCGGTGTTTATCTGTTAGTTAAGTATGAGTTTCTCATAGCCGCAAGAAGTATGTAAAATATGTGCTTGTGTGAAGGGCTGAGAACTGTGGTTTTGTTTTGTGCTGGGAATAAAGACGCTGAAATTCCCAATGGCTTCAAATTGGGAATCTAGCAATTTATAAAGAAAGTTGCCCTTAGCCCCTAAGATAACATCTCATGCCAATGACTGTGGAGGCATATCTATTCCTGTCGGTACACTAGGGTAATGGGAGAAATTAAAAATGACTCTAAAATGCCAGAATAAACAGAATCAATAATGGATAAAAAAGACTTAAAAATGTGACTTTAAAAAAAGTACTCAAATACAAAAGAAATTGAAAGATGGAATGGAGAAAAAAATATCTTCTGTATGTCTCTGTTCTGAAAGGAAATAAAAACAAAGATATAACATCCATAATAACATGTAATTGCAAATAAATAAATGGGGGAAAAAAACATGGGTGGTTGGTAGAGGTTCATGTTTTTTTGTTTCTTTCTTTTTTGGTGGGGGGGTGCTGGTTGGACCAAAGAATGGGGTCTAGATTTTTCCAAAAAATAAAGTAACAATTGTAAATTCAAAATGCTTTCAAATCCTTTCCAATCATTAGAAAGACTCTTAATTCTTTTTTTTAAAAGCCTCATTTAGGTGCCAAATTTAACAAGGAAATATACTCCTTTACTAAAATCAGGACTCCATTTCCTGATTGCACAGGTTATAGAGTTGTATCATCTCTGGGCTTTCTCCTCATTTTTGTTTTGGAGAAATAATATAATAAATTATGAAATAGAAAATGAGTAGTTTCTCTACTACAGCTCTGTCCATGTGTGTTCCTGGTGTTTAGTGATTGCCATCAACAGTGAGCTACTGACATTTATGTTGGTGGACTTAATTCAGAAGATACTGATGGTGACCTTTCAAAAGCGTCAGACTCCATCTTTATGCAAGAGAAACATGAGGAGAAGTGCTTCAGTCAATATTTCACTGGGCTTGAACTTAAAAACTAAGTGTAATTGTTTCCACCTGTTCCTTGTTAATGACACAGAACATCCATATGTCTCTCTGACAATATTTTGTTTTTATTTATTTATTTATTTATTTATTTCAAACATCAATTACACTTCCTCTTTAAGTTTCAGTCTGAAAAGATAAATACAGGGTGTAATGATAGGAAGCTTGAGATTTCTCTTGAAATCCATTCAGTCACACACACACACACACACACACACACACACAAACACACACATACACACAATGGCATGAAATAATTGCATAATTCACTATGTGATAGCCCATATCCTCTTAACAAGGACCTTTAATTATACTTGACAACAATTATGCAGTAACTAAGACCCCATGTGTCATTTCTGTGTACCTTCTCCTGCTCCTGTTCTGCCTACCGTAGCCTGCTCAAAGAGACTTGGGTCATGTACTGAGTGGTGGGTGCAATATGGCGGCTTCTGTATGCATAATACTTAGAATTAAGTACTACAGAGAATTACTATTGAGGAGCAGTGGCTGAATGAAATTATGACCATGATCTGGATCCTATAGTGTTGAAACTATCTAAATATATTACTGCACATGTGTCTCTGATGTCTCTGTAATACATAATGATCACAAAATCCACTTTTACGATTTACGCGCTGAGTAACCTGGCATAGCTAAAGCGATCTTGTGCTGAAATCACGACATGTGCACCGTGGCAGCACAATGCCTATGATTAAAGGCTGATAAAGACTGTGATTCCTGCATAATCATGAGCTGGAGCTGTAATGTGCTGTGCCTGGATGTCAAGCTAAGGACGGGCTATAACACGCAAAACCACTTGTGTTGAAATGGATCACAGCTAGAATAAAAAGTATTCTGTTTCTCATTGTCTTAATAATTGTAGTAATTATTTTTAAAGCTGCTTAAAGAGTTCAATTATAATGATTTCATTTATACTGAAATATCTTAACTACTATATATACAATACTATAATTACAGTTGATTTTTCCCCTTTAACACCATTCAGAATTCTTTTCTTCACAATAATTCATGTACATGTGAATCTTAATTTGCAGAGAATGACATATTAACAGTGGTACACTTATCTAAATTATCTGTGCCTGAAAGGCACATAATAATATCAAGGGTAATATAATTCACCCTACTGAATTAGATGTTTTGACTAGAATTATTTTCTAGTCAAATTACTTTTAAGTAGTTTCTTTAGTGCCAGGGAAGTTGGTTTGTCTGGTAAAAGAAGCCATCTATGTACAAGTCAGGTGTAGCTCAATGGTTAAGCCATTGGATTATGGTTTGGAAGGTCCCAGGTTCAAATCCCATGACCATCACGCTGCCCCTAATGGACCCTTGAGCAAGGCTCTTAACCCAAAACTGCTCAGATGTATAATGAGATAAAAAGATGTAAGTCGCTCTGGATAAGGGTGGCTGCCAAATGGTTAAATGTACAAATGGAAAATCCTTCTCTCTATACAGCTGGAGTTCTAAGACATGACCTGCCTCATATTTTTCATGCTGCTTTTACATCCATCCCTAGGAAAAACAAGACCTTTTCACAGGTCCACCTGGAATACCACACTTAAAGACTCCCCCTTACTCTCTCTGGTCGATACACCTTAATGACTCTTTCAAATCTCTCTCTATTTCTCTCTCTCCCCCCCCACTCAAGAATTCAAAGGTGTTTTATTGGCACGGCAAATATATACAGTACATTCGTATTGCCAAAGCTTAGAAATAAGGCACAAGAAAATAACAGGAGTAGATAGGTTTAAAAAAAAAAAAAACAGAATCATATAATCTTAAATCTCTAAAGGATCTCTATTCTAGTATCACTCTCCAACGACTTTCCCTCCTACTCTCACCTTTTCCATTGTTCATGTAATGAGCCTTTCAGACACGGGAGGATCCTTTGTCCTAGGAGGATTAAAATATGAGGAACCCACCAGCTTCCTTCAGACTGAAGAAGCTACGTACAGTATCTCCCTAAAAAGAAAGAAGCCCAGTTGACATGGCTCTACCTGCAGATAATCTCACCTGGATGACTGAGAACCTTCACACAAAATATGGCACAATTACATTAAAACACTGGTATGCATTGACTGGTCAAAACAAGGAAATGTGGCTGTTAGTGAGGAATTCAAGATTCTGGAGAAACTCAAATAAGGTTATAAGATAAGATATACCTTTATTCGTCTGACTCACTGAAGCCGAATGATAGATAGCTACATGGGAACAAGGGATTTTAGTGGGCATGTGGGTATAAAATTTAAGGCGAGTAGGTGTTAATGTATGTGACTGTGAATTGTGGCTTACTATAAAATCAGAATGTGATTTTCAGAGAGAGAGAGAGAGAGTCAAATGCACACACATGTAATTTACTGGACTTTTCTCTGATGTGAAGATGGTTTGGTGTAAGAATCATTTTATTTCTGCACTCCTTCTGTGTCCTTTTGTACATTCCTGGCATACATAGTGGATTCAAAAATATTCACTTCTCCTTCACTTTTTCTCACAATTTCCTTATGTTGCAGCCTGATAAAACAGTTGTTTACATTTTTTCTTATTAATCCACACTCCATACCCCATAATCCATAATGACAACGTGGAAACTGAATTTTAGAAATGTTTGTAAATGTATTAAAAGAGAAAACTGAAATATCATATGTACTTAAGTATTCCAGCCCTTTACTTAATACTTTATTAAATCACCTTTGACAGCAATTACAGCCTTAAGATTTTTTTGTGGGGTATGATGCGACATGGGCCATTTTCTGCTCATCTTCTCAAGCTGCAAATCCTCTCAAACTCAGTCAGGTTACATGGAGATCATCTGTGGATAGACATTCTCAGATCTTCCCTGAGATGTTCAAGTCAGGGCTGTAGGACTTTCACAGAGTTGTCTCTAAGCTATCCTGTGTTGTCTTGGTTGTGTGCTTACGATCATTGTCATGTTGGAAGGTGAACCTTCAGGACAGTCTGAGGTCCTGTAAAAAGAATATTGTTCCTCACAGTCTGACAGTCTTTCAGGTTCTTTTTTTGCTAACTCCAAGTGGACTTATTGTCTAGCCACTCTGCCATAAAGCCCAGATTGGTGAAGGGCTGCAGTGATGGTTATCCTTCTGTAACTTTGTCCCATCTCCACATATGATCTCTAGAACTCAGTCAGAGTAACCGTCGACAACCGTTCTTGGTCACTTAGGCTGTTCTCCCCAAATTGGTCAGTTTGGCCGGGCGACCAGCGCTTGTCCTAGTTGTGCCAGAATTCTTCCATTTGAGAATTATGGAGGCCACTCTTCTTTTAAGAATCTTCAGTGTACTGTAGACTTTTTTGTAGCATTGTCAGCTGTGACGCCTTCTGTGGAGAGGTGTGTACATGTGATATTTAAGTTTTTTCTTTTTAATAAATTTACAGAGACTTCAAGTTATAGGGTACTAAGGGTATATTATTTATTAATTAGTTCGTTCATTCATTCATTAATGTTGAATACCACTTATCTTTGGGCACAAGGCGGGGTACACCAGACAGGAGGAAACCCACCAAGAAACCCACCAAACATGCAAACTCCATGCACACAGAGACGGGAATCGAACCTGGCCGGAAATTGAACCCAGACCCCTAAGGTGCAAGGCAAGAACCAACCAATTTTTATCCTTTAATTTGGATGTTATAGCTATTACCTTCTTAATTGTTTATCAGTAATTTATTTTCAATAATATATAGTATCAGATCTGAACCTGTGAGTTAGAGATAAGATTGAGATTTGAGAAAAGAAAATCTCAAAAGACAGAAAAAAAAGAGAAATCTCAAATCGCAGATCCTCCAGTAGGCCTTTTCAGGAAGCTGACACAGATGTTGAAATTCAGAGCACATCCAAGCAGACCATGCTACAAGGAGCACAGCTGAAAGCAGGAGAAAAGAGAATATGTACTTGGATAGAGAAATTACAATGCAGAGAGGAAGCATACACTGACAAGATGGCAGGCAAACCCACACAGATGCACACACACACACACACACACATACACACAGATGCGTAATTACAGCTCTGTCACATCTCGAGCTGGGCTGCTTGTGCCTGGTAATTCGGTTTGTCCTGTTTTAATCTCAGTAGAGCTGGTGGCTGTCTAACAGATGCATGGCTTCAGTGCAGCTCTTATTTATCTCTGCAGATTAGCACTGAAAGCCAACCATCGCTCTTCCACTCTCACTTCCACTGCCCTCTTTCTATCATCACATGCCATGCTTTGGAAAGATTTTTCATCTGTTTTCTTAACACCCAAGTAGCATTTAAACATGTTGATAACAAATTGATAACATAATGCACACTTTGTAGATTTCACCATTCAAGTTTCTGTGAATTATCTGCTTCTAACAGATCTAATTCTAACACATTATTATGTATACAGGATAAGCAGTATAACCGATAATATAATTATAATATGATTATCACTCACTCACTCATCATCTGTACTACTCTATCCTGTATTCAGGGTCACGGGGGGCCTGGAGAATATCGCAGGAGACTTAGGGCACAAGGCGGCGTACACCCTGGACAGGGTGCCAATCCATTGCAGGGCACACACACAAACACACACGCACTCACACACTCATTCACACACTATGGGCAATTTGGGAATGCCAATTAGCATAATCTGCAGGTCTTTGTACTGTGGGAGGAAACTGGAATACCCAGAGGAAACCCACCAAGCACAGGGAGAACATGAAACTCCATGCACACAGACTCGATGCAAGAATCGAACCCTCGACCCTGGAGGTGCAACATAATCCCTAAGCCACCATGCTGCTCATTATTAATTAATATAAACAATTATTAATAAAAACAAAATTCCTTCAAAAATAGTTCTGTGTTTGCCTCACTTAGACTAAAGTACCTGATTTGCTGGATAAAAAAATGTAAATGTAATGTTATCATTCGAAGTAAAAAAAAAAAAAGCCTTTTGTTTAAGGTTTTGGCTTTGTTTTTGTGTTTCCTAACGCTGTGGTTTTAACTCATATTATGTTTTCTAATATTGAATTAAATATTCTGCACATTGATAAAGCTTTGAATAATATATCTGCTTAGAGAAAATATGTAGACATTGGGAATCGAACCAGGACCCTGGAGGTGCAAGGCGACAGCGCTCAAACAATACTTGCCTGTCAATTATGTTAATTCAGGAAGGTCCCTTACGGGAGTACCACTAGCTGTAGCCATAACCAGCAAAGAACCAGCCAAAATCATTACCATTGTACCTTGTTCATCTGGCTTTACAAATATTCTTTAACAGGACAGGGAAAAAAAAATCTAAAGCCATAACAAAAATGGCAAACTATAAGGATAAATGTTTAGCATGCATTGCTGTTATATATGGTCAAAGAACAGAAAAGTCCAGGAGCTGTCCAGTGCCTAAATTCTTCTGTTTAAGTATTTTGGTCATTGAAGGTTGGAGTTACTAGGAGGAATTGGTGAGGCTTTCCATTGAAGGTGGTCTAAAATTTACGCAAGGCTCATAAAACTGTGAATGCAATTTTACTTTTATTTTAAATCGGATTAAATGTATTACAGCATAGGTATTAATTAAGACAGTGATACTACATTTAACTAATGCTGATGCTTCTTTTTGTGTCAGCAGTGATGCCTGAAACATAATGGATTTGTAGGAAAATTGTTATTAAACTATAAGCACAAAAAATAAACCTCAAAGTAAGAAAAAAAAATCAATCAATCAATAAATTTGTGCACATGGAAAATTCTATACTACAGATATCTCTATTAAATTCCCTATTCATTCACATAATCACTCAGGTTTGTTGAAACTAAACTGGCAGTATACTTAATGTCACAGGGTGCCCTCATACCTGTGCTACCTTCTGGCTCTCAGTTTTAATTATGCTGTGATAACTTGCACTCTAATCACAATGCAGTGTTTAAAGCAGCGGATGATAAAAGAAATCTTTTCTCTCTCTGTAAGGTGCATGTGCTCTCCTACTGCTTGATGCGATGCTAGATCCTTACACACTTCTACTGCTGTGCCGCCTCTCATTCTCTCTAAACCTGCCTGATTTATTCTGATGCTCTACTTCTACTTGGAATTGTAGTGATGTGAGCCCTTTTCTTGATCCAGATCGTCCTACAAGAGTTTAACAAACAAAATAATTGTTTTAGTGGAAAAATCTCACCTGGATAGTATTCTTTGCTCATTCCAGGATTCATTCATAATATGCTCATACCAAACATCCTGTCAATACACTTAGTTTCAGGATGTATTGTCACTGGTATTGAACAGCTATTTGTTCTTATTTGTTATTGGTATTATCCCTGCCTCTGCAATAGCAGAAGTCTCAGCAGATGGTAAGACACACACTTTTGGACCAAAATGGGTTTGAAAATCCCACTGCATCTGTGACTTTTTTGGAGCACTGATTCAGCAAGGTTAAAAAAAAAAATGTTTGTGCCCATTCATAATAGCAGCATGCTGAATTACCAAGGAAATTGTTTGTGCCAGCACACAAAAACACTAAATGGTACAAAGTTTGACGGTTCAGGCTGGTAACTCTATATTAACTTGTCCTCTGCTACATTTTGGTCTTGCTTTCCTGTGATGGCCTTCATGAGAGCCAGTTCCATCATGGTGCTTGAGAAGTAAGTCTAAATGAAAAAAAAAACTTGACAATATTGATCTTGCAAGAGCTGTTCCAGAACAGCTGATCTTTGCGTCTTAAAATAACAACTGATTGTTGGGGTTTTTTTTTTGTTACTTAATTACATAATGCCATGTGTGCTGTTTCACAGTTTTGAAATCTTTAGTATCTTCAGTATTGTTCTAGAACACAACACAATACAAAACAAAAAGCATCAAATTGGAAGGTGTGGGGTGTGTCCAAACATTTGACTGTTACGAAATGTGTGTGTGCATATATATATATATATATATATATATATATATATATATATATATATATACATATATACATATATACATAGATAGATAGATAGATAGATAGATAGATAGATAGATAGATAGAGATAGTGTTTATATAGATATATAGTGATGTGAGATATAGTGTGTATATATACTGTATATATAAAACATAATTTTCCTAGTGGTCTAAAAGCTTTCACTTGTATATACAATGCTAGCTGTTGGACGGAGGCTCTTATAAGAATTATATGTGCCATATGTGCCAAGTGCAAAATTATGGGTGGAGTGATTTATAAAGGGGGAACATTTTACAATATCCCAGTAAAATATACTGGTTTTGATAAGTGTAGTCAGTTTGAGCAGCCTGTCACACAGTAGAGGCTTCCTACATGAAGGCCATATGCACAGTACTGGAGCATGGCACAGTTCTTACCGCAGGAAATGCTGCTCATGCTGGGAGCAAGCTGAGGGGGCCAGAGCCTCACTCTTACATTTGCCTTTAGCTCTCACTTTTTTCATTTCCTCATTAACTTAGCATAACTATTACTATGGCAACCACAGCCAAAGCCATAAGTATGTGCTCACACCTGCCTTGAGTGAAGCAACCGTCCAATATTCTAGGATGCTCAGGAAAATAAAACATCATTAAAATGGAGGCTTTCGAACGAAACATATTCCCTCAGAGGTTAGAGAGGCTCCCGGGATCCATGAGGCCCTCATGTCACTGATCAAATGAAGACAGAAAGCTCTCTGGTTAACACATACAATAGAAGGAGAGAGCACCGAAGACTGGGAAAATAGGACAGATCCAACAGGAAATGGGACCCCTGAGGTGTCAGGCAAGCCTTTTATTATGAGGTTTATTATGTGCTGCAATCTTAGGTACCTTCAGTATAAACCTCTGGCACTTCTATAAGGTGATAAGAGCTTCAAATTCGACTTGTGACTATTTCTCTTTTATTTCCACTGCTGGAAAAGTGTTTATCACACTACATCATTTTTATGTCTCTTTAACACAAGAGACCACTAGATCACTATGTATGTGGTTAATAATAACCAGAAAAAGAAGAAGATGAAGTTTTTTCAAATTGTGACAAAAATTTAAGTAGTAGTTTGAGAACGATGGGGTAATTTAAATGTCATTTAATTTAAATAATAACTTAAAACATACATTCGTATGGTTTTCCAAAAATACTAAGTATTACAAATTTTACTTTTATTCTAAACGATTGTGAGCAACTTGCAAAAACTAAAATATTTTCTCTTTAAAAATAGATTTACATTCAGTGCAGTTATTGTTAAGCTATTGTCACGTTTTGGTGTGCGAGGCATAAGTGCAGAGGATCCAGGTGGTAAAGGAAACGATTTTTATTTAAATAAAAAACAGGAAAAATCAAACAAACACTTAACTATATAATAAAACAAACCAAAACACGAATAAAGACAGCTGTAAACATGAACAAAACTCACAGACATTTATCACGATACGTTAACAGACGCAAGACAAGAAACTAACTGAAACTAACCTATTTATAATAAAACTAATAACCAACTCGGTTCAGGTGAGCGCCCCCTGGTCACCTGACCGAGTTGCCACATGGGAACTGAAGTCTAAACAAAGGAACTACAAACAAAATCACAGGGCGCTTTGGCGCCCTCTAGGGGTTATCCCTGACATAACCCCCCCTCAAAGGGCGCAACTCCGGGGCGCCACAGGAGGTCCAGGGCACCCCCCCCAGGGTCCAATGTCCGCCCCTCTCACCCAGAGGCTGGCACCTATGTCCTGTGGGCCAGGTGGCTTCATGCCCCCGTTGAAGCAGGGCGGCGGAGACGGAGGAGGCTCGCCGTCCTCTTTGACGCTGGGCGGCGAAGGCAGTGGGTGCTCGCCGTCCTCGGTGACGCAGGGCGGCAGAGGATGAGGAGGCTCGCTGTCTTCGGCGGCGCAGGACAGCGGCGGCGGAGGCAGAGGAAGCTCGCTGTCCTCGGCGGCGCATGACGGCGGCGGCGGAGGAAGAGGATGGAGCTCGCTGTCCTCGGCGGCGCATGACGGCGGCGGCGGAGGAAGAGGATGGAGCTCGTGCTCCTCGGCGGCGCATGAAGGCGGCGGCGGAGGAAGAGGATGGAGCTCGTGCTTCTCGGCGGCGCATGAAGGCGGCGGCGGAGGAAGAGGATGGAGCTCGTGCTCCTCGGCGGCGCATGAAGGCGGCGGCGGAGGAAGAGGATGGAGCTCGTGCTCCTCCGCGGCGCATGAAGGCGGCGGCGGAGGAAGAGGATGGAGCTCGTGCTCCTCGGCGGCGCATGAAGGCGGCGGCGGAGGAAGAGGATGGAGCTCGTGCTCCTCGGCGGCGCATGAAGGCGGCGGCGGAGGAAGAGGATGGAGCTCGTGCTCCTCGGCGGCGCATGAAGGCGGCGGCGGAGGAAGAGGATGGAGCTCGTGCTCCTCGGCGGCGCATGAAGGCGGCGGCGGAGGAAGAGGATGGAGCTCGTGCTCCTCGGCGGCGCATGAAGGCGGCGGCGGAGGAAGAGGATGGAGCTCGTGCTCCTCGGCGGCGCATGAAGGCGGCGGCGGAGGAAGAGGATGGAGCTCGTGCTCCTCGGCGGCGCATGAAGGCGGCGGCGGAGGAAGAGGATGGAGCTCGTGCTCCTCGGCGGCGCATGAAGGCGGCGGCGGAGGAAGAGGATGGAGCTCGTGCTCCTCGGCGGCGCATGAAGGCGGCGGCGGAGGAAGAGGATGGAGCTCGTGCTCCTCGGCGGCGCATGAAGGCGGCGGCGGAGGAAGAGGAAGCTCGCTGACCTCGGCGACGCATGAAGGCGGCGGCGGAGGAAGAGGAAGCTCGTTATCCTCGGCGGCGCATGAAGGCGGCGGCGGAGGAAGATGAACCTCGCTGTCCTCAACGGCGTACGAAGGCGGCGGCGGAGGAAGAGGATGGAGCTCGTGCTCCTCGGCGGCGCATGAAGGCGGCGGCGGAGGAAAAGGAAGCTCGCTGTCCTCAACGGCGTACGAAGGCGGCGGCGGAGGAAGAGGATGGAGCTCGTGCTCCTCGGCGGCGCATGAAGGCGGCGGCGGAGGAAGAGGATGGAGCTCGTGCTCCTCGGCGGCGCATGAAGGCGGCGGCGGAGGAAGAGGCGGCTCGTCGTCCTCGGCTGCCCTGTGCAGCGACGGAAGCTCGCCGTCCTCGGCAGCACTGTGCAGCGACGGAAGCTCACCATCCTCGGCAGCACTGTGCAGCGACGGAAGCTCGCCGTCCTCGAAGGCACTGTGCAGCGACGGAAGCTCGCCGTCCTCGAAGGCACTGTGCAGCGACGGAAGCTCGCCGTCCTCGAAGGCACAGTGCAGCGACGGTAGCTCGCCGTCCTCGAAGGCACAGTGCAGCGACGGTAGCTCGCCGTCCTCGAAGGCACAGTGCAGCGACGGAAGCTCGCCGTCCTCGAAGGCACAGTGCAGCGACGGTCGCTCGCCCTCCTCTTCGCCGCATTGCAGCGGCAGCATATAGAGCTCGCTGTCGTCGTTGCCGCCGCTGTGCGGCGGAAAGATGAGCTCGCCGTCTTCGTCGTCGCTGCCGCACTCGCTTTCATCGTCGAGAGTATACAGCATATAGTAGTGCTCACCGCTGTCATCGTAGACCTCCATGCAGTTGAGCTCACCGTCTTCGTCGCTGCTGAAACCCGGGAAAGGAGCTGGCAGGTCTGGACCTTCCTCGAGGCGTATCTGCATCAGCATTTCCTGGAGGTCAGCTACCTGCTCCTGCAGGTTACGGATGCGCCATTCATTCCCTTCGGCGCTCCGCCCGACGCTGCTCCAGTTTAGCTGGGAGGCTGCTCCCGGCTGTGCATACCTCCCGCACGCCGTTCCTTGTAGCCGCACGCTGTGGGGTGCCCCTTCCCCCCGCTCACCTCCGAAACTAGACCTCCTGGTCTCTGCCTTCCGGCCGGTGCGGGGACTCATGTCACCCCGAGCTGCGCCACCTCTGAACGGCGTGCGCCGTATCGCCAGCCGGCAGCCGTCCCAGTCACGCTGCCGTCTTAGCTCCTCTTGCTCCTTCCTTTCCGGTTTCCCTCTCCGCCTTCCACTACGCCGTTTGGTTCCCCTCCTGCTCTCCGCGTCGGTTTCCCAAACTCCAAGCATCGTTGCCCCCCCCAAAAGAATCTGCCCGGGGTAGGGCTCCTCTGCTATGCCTCTTTGGAGGTCTTGCGTTCTGTCACGTTTTGGTGTGCGAGGCATAAGTGCAGAGGATCCAGGTGGTAAAGGAAACGATTTTTATTTAAATAAAAAACAGGAAAAATCAAACAAACACTTAACTATATAATAAAACAAACCAAAACACGAATAAAGACAGCTGTAAACATGAACAAAACTCACAGACATTTATCACGATACGTTAACAGACGCAAGACAAGAAACTAACTGAAACTAACCTATTTATAATAAAACTAATAACCAACTCGGTTCAGGTGAGCGCCCCCTGGTCACCTGACCGAGTTGCCACATGGGAACTGAAGTCTAAACAAAGGAACTACAAACAAAATCACAGGGCGCTTTGGCGCCCTCTAGGGGTTATCCCTGACAGCTATCTAGTGTCTTATACTGTCCTATTGTCTTATACACCATATTCATATATCTATTGCTGCAAAATTCAGCTGAAGGATAGAAATGTGAGAAATCAGACACCTTGTCTATTAACATGGACAGTGTTGCTGAGGTGGGATTACGTAATAGTCACTTTCTTTACATGGCCTAAGTGAAAAGCAGTTTCTGGAGTTTAAGGCACACTGCTTAGCGTGTTGAGAAGCACCTACAGAGAAAAGACATACAGTCAGCACACGAACCTTTCTATAATGCCAAACAATAAAGATGTCTGGACCGTGAAGCTTTGCTCAAACCTAAATATGTATCATAATAGCTGAAAAAAAACAAACCTTCTAGTTGCTTAGAAGCACAGCAGCACAAAGTGAAAGGCTATGTATTGTTTTTCCATCCGACATTGTTACTGTGCCAACTGCTTGCCCTTTGACCTGGCACTCCAAGGTGCCTCTTTGAATTATCAGTGGGAAAGCTCAGCGGGGTGCTGTAACTGTGAGACACCCTTACTCACACAGCTGGTCCTCAGTCAGACACCAGCTGCCTTTAATTAATTTCTATTCAAAAGTAACTGAGAACGAGGAGACAGAAAATAATAAGGAATATCAGCTTGTTTCATTATAAGCCTGGGTTACTTTCATGGATATGTGGTGAAGCTTATATTAAAGAAAGAAAAAAACTTTATCAAAGTACCTTGTTTCTTCTTGTCTCCTTCACATTCTTTATACCAATGAACACAAACATGCAAAGTAAAAATAAAAGTTCAGTTTTAATTATTTTGTTTCTTTTTTGTTTGTTTTTTTACTTTAAAACACTATTTATTATGGGGAAAATATATGGTTGTTTGCAGGACTGTTTTATTTTTTTCCCTTCCTGCTCCTGATGGAATTATGACCAATGCCACCTGCTCCCACACTCTTGCCCAAATTCACCCAATGCATTGCAAACCAATCTCATCCACTTGTTAAAACACCTTTGACCATTTTGACCCACTTCCTTAAACACTTTTGACAAATCTCAACAACTTTCTTAGATACTCTTGAGCAGTCTCACCCGTTTGCTTACACACTTTTGACCAAACTGAGCTACTCCCTTACACTCTTTTTTTACCAATGTTGACAACTTTCTTAGATACGCTTGACCAACATCACACACTTGCTTACACACTTTTGTTCAACCAATCCTGCTCATTTACCCGAAACATTTTACCATTCCTACCCAGTTATACAGATACTCTAGACCAATCAAATCCAGTTGCCTTTCAGACAAAAGACAAAAAAACAAAAACTATGCAACTAAACCACTATATTGTACTATATTTGTTTTTTTGTCTTTTGTATCTGTCAATTATTAAAGTATTCTTGCAAACACTTTAATGATTGCCAGATGTTCTGTAGTATAGAACAGCCGACAATTATTAAAGTTTTTGCAGGAATACTTTTATAAATAAAACTGTGTAAGCTTTCATAGTAAAAATTGAATTTGTACTGATTAATTCATAATTCCGACATAAGTAACATACAAGAAAACATTCTTTTTACATCCACCATCTACAACATCCACCTTAAACGTTGCCTATAGTCTCTCAGCAGCACAGACAGTATAGCTGTGCACCTAGCATTAACTAATAAAATTAAGTAACATCTAACATGCTTGTAACATCTACAATGCTAATAGCAAAAAATTTGACTATATATATTATAACTGCTGTACCTACTGTGTATGGTCGAAATGACAATAAAAGCCACTTTAACTTTAAAACACTGTCGATGTTATGATTCCTACAATAACGTGCACATGCACACATGCATCCTTTACAGGTGCACTCTGGTATCAACACATGGCATTACAGTTCTGATTATAGTCCAAACAATATACGAACAAAGCACAACAATATATACCAAAAACTCAACCTACTAAACCACCAAACGTTTCAAAATGCACCTGACAAAGTCATGTCTAAGCACATACACATTTTCTCAGTAAAACAAACAACAAAATTATTTTTTAAAAATCCATCCATCTCTATTTCTGTGTGAAGAGAGCAATGACATGATCACACATGCTATCCTTGGCTTTAATCAATCCAAGAGCATGTCCTTTTATTGCAGAACATGTTCTTCAGGGAATCTCATCCACAACTGTCTCTAAAGGTTAATAAATCCCCCCCCTCCCCCCCCCCAAAAAAAAAAAAAAGATCCACAGATTTCTCATCTTCAGCTCTCCACCTCCACCGATTACATCAAAATACAATTTCCTGTTTAGTTAATCAATCTTAATTCATGGCTTCATTTAGTTATGGGGTCAGGAACCCCAGAGAAACCCGCAGAGAATGCTTCTAGTGTTTATTAACCGCACCAATAAATCTGATTGGTTAAATTGTTCCTTGCTTTCACGGATCCAGATTTTGCATTAAAAAAAAGTAGGAATACAAACGTTTGTAAAATAATGAAATAATTGAAGTGACAAGAATATTTATTTTATTCTGAGAAATTGAATGCCTTCACTGAAAGCGTTGAAGGCCTTAAGGCCGGGGTGTCAAACTCCGTTCCTGAAGGGCCGCAGACCTGCAGGGTTTTGTTCCAACCCTCGAGGACCTGCAGAGTTTAGCTTCAACCATAATTAAAAACACCTGATCCACCTAATCAAATCATTAAGGCTTATTTGAAAACTACATGGCATATATGTTGAAGCAGGGATGGAACAAAACCCTGCGGGTCTGCGGCCCTTCAGGAACGGAGTTTGACACCCCGGCCTTAAGGTGTCGCTAGTGACGTAGTATTATATATAATAAGTTAGTTAGCTAGATATCACATTAATAATGTCTGCTTGCAAAATTGTTTTCGTTAGCTAAGTAAAATTCTCCAAAAACAGTGTTGGGTCATTTCCCTAAAGAGGGGTTCAGGTGATTTGTCCACACACGTGGACAAAATTGTTGGTACCCTTCGGTCAATGAAAGAAAAACTCAGAATGGTCACAGAAATAACTTTAATCTGACAAAAGTAATAATTAAATAAAATTCTATGAATGTTAACCGATGAAAGTCAGACATTGCTTTTCAACCATGCTTCAACGGAATTATTTATAAAAATAAACTCATGGAACAGGCCTGGACAAAAATGATGGTACCCCTAGAAAATACTGAAAATAATGTGACCAAAGGGACATGTTAATTCAAGGTGTGTCCACTAATTAGCATCACAGGTGTCTACAATCTTGTAATCAGTCAGTGGGCCTATATATAGGGCTCCAGGTAGTCACTGTGTTGTTTGGTGACATGGTATGTACCACACTCAACATGGACCAGAGGAAGCGAAGGAAAGAGTTGTCACAGGAGATTCGAAAGAAAATTATAGACAAGCATGTTAAAGGTAAAGGCTATAAGACCATTTCCAAGCAGCTAGATGTTCCTGTGACTACAGTTGCACATATTATTCAGAAATTTAAGCTCCATGGGACTGTAGCCAACCTCCCTGGACGTGGCCGCAGGAGGAAAATTGATGACAAATCAAAGAGACGGATAATCCGAATGGTAACAAAAGAGCCCAGAAAGACTTCTAAAGAGATCCAAGGTGAACTTCATGCTCAAGGAACATCAGTGTCGGATCGCACCATCCCTCGTTGTTTGAGCCAAAGTGGACTACATGGGAGATGACCAAGGAGGACACCATTGTTGAAAACAAATCATAAAAAAGCCAGACTGGAATATGCCAAACTACATGTTGACGAGCCACAAAGCTTCTGGGAGAATGTCCTATGGACAGATGAGACAAAAATGGAACTTTTTTGCCAAGGCAAATCAGCTCTATGTTCACAGATGGAAAAATTAAGCATATGAAGAAAAGAACACTGTCCCTACTGTGAAACATGGAGGAGGCTCTGTTATGTTCTGGGGCTGCTTTGCTGCATCTGGCACAGGGTGTCTTGAATCTGTGCAGGGTACAATGAAATCTCAAGACTATCAAGGGATTCTAGAGAGAAATGTGCTGGCCAGTGTCAGAAAGCTGGGTCTTAGTCGCAGGTCATGGGTCTTGCAACAGGACAATGACCCAAAACACACAGCTAAAAACACCCAAGAATGGCTAAGAGGAAAACATTGGACTATTCTAAAGTGGCCTTCTATGAGCCCTGACCTCAATCCTATTGAGCATCTTTGGAAGGAGCTGAAACATGCTGTCTGGAAAAGGCACCCTTCAAACCGGAAACAACTGGAGCAGCTTGCTCATGAGGAGTGGGCCAAAATACCCGCTGAGAGGTGCAGAAGTCTCATTGACAGTTGCAGGAATCGTTTGATTGCAGTGATTGCCTCAAAAGGTTGTGCAACAAACTATTAAGTTAGGGGTACCATCAGTTTTGTCCAGGCCTGTTCCATGAGTTTTTGAGTTTTCATTTTTTTTTATATTTCCGTTGAAGCATGGTTGAAAAGCAATGTCTGACTTTCATTGGTTAACATTCATAGAATTCTTATTCATTATTACTTTTCTCAGATTAAAGTTATTTCTGTGACCATTGTGGGTTTTTCTTTCATTGACCGAAGGGTACCAACAATTTTGTCCACGTGTGTATTTTAGCTAGCTAAGCAAAATGAGAAAAGAGCTCATGATAAAATGATCATTATAATATTATTGTTAGGAACCTCCACCAGAGGTCACTGTCTCTGTCTGTAGTTTTTGTTGGTCGACTCAGTTTCCCAGAAGGCACCTCAGTCAGGTGATGAGTGCTCACCTGAAATGAGGTGCCTCATTAAAGTTTCTATAAATAGCAGTTTGTTCTGGGAAACTGGGTCGAGCATTGTTTGTCTGTTTTGTCTGTTTATTTGTTTGGTATGTTTGTTTGTAACTACCGTCATGTGGGCATTCCTTTTTGTTTATTTAAGTTTATATTGGGTTTATGTTTTGTAACCTTTGCTTTTCTAGAGGGCTCTAGTTTAGTTTTCCTTATGTTCCTTGTGTTAGTGGATTCATGGAGCCGTCCTGTTTCATGTTTAGTTAGGCGGTGTCTCCTCCTGTGTACAGTGTAAATACTGTTCTGTGTCTTCCCAGTGTTTGTCTTCTGGTGTAGTTCTTTGTCTGTTTAGTTTTGTGTAGCTACATGAGGGCCTAGCCACTAGCAGGGTTAGCCGCTAGTAGGCCTTGATTGCTAGTAGGGTTAGCCCCTAGTAGGGTTAGCCTCCAGTAGGCTAGCCTCTAGTGGGATTTACTGCTAGTAGTTCTGGTTGCTAGTAGGTTAGCCGCTAGTTTGGTATAGCCTCATGTATGCCCTGCCTTTTGTGTTCAGTTCCCCCATATTAGGTTAGTACTAACCCGGTTAGCCACTAACTCCTTTAGATACTAACCCGGTTAGGTCAGCATCCAGTGTCCCCAGTATTCCATGTAGCTACTAACCTCACTAACCACTAACCCATCCAGTCTCCAGTCTTGTCTCTCCTGTCTAGCCCTGTGTCCTGTCTAGCCCTGTCTCGCCAGCCCTTCCTGTCTCTCCAGTCTCTAGTTCCCCTATGTGTCTTTAGTTAGCTTCAGCTCCATGTTTCCTCATCCCCAGTTCTGTGTCAGATCCCTGTGTCAGCTCCTGGTTCCCTGTGTTCAGTTCTTGTCCCTGTGTTAGCGCGCCGTTCCCTGTGTTTTTCCTGAGCCCTAGTTTTAGTTTGAGTTTGTTGTTTTGGTTCCTTTGTTTGGTTGTGTCTGTTTTTGAGTTTTGTTAATAAAGACTCTTTCTGTTTAAAACCCCTCTGCCATCATACCTACCCTCATGCCCACGTCAACCACACCATCAGCCGGTCTAGCCAGCACCACCAGCTAGACCATGACAATTATGATTAGAAATGTAACATTTAAAAAAAAATGTTTGGTTCAAATTTGGTACACAACCAATGGTAATAAACAACTGTAATGAACATTCATAGACTTTAATAGTAAACTATTATGCTTAACTTTTAGTTAAGGGAAGACAAACCAGAATGATCTCTAAGCTCCATTAACAAAATGGGAAACAAATGTGGCTGTAAGTCTAGACTGACCTTTCGAGCCACATACAATAACAGTTTAAGTATGGCAAAGAACATCGTTTTAATTAATCAGCCAAGTTCAGTCACCTAAAGGCTCCAGTCCCATCTGTGTCAACCTCTTTCCATAAACCAGATCTGTAATATGAAGGGCCAGGATTTCCTTTAAAACCCCACTGAGAAATAAAACAGGTGAATTCTTGACATCTGTATTTAAATCCAAAAGAAAGAGAGAGCTCTCAAAGCTCTAAAGGTACTTCCATGATACATATTAAGGTCAAGTGTGAGTAGCATAGCTTCTGGCTTTAAGACCAGGCCATGGCACTGATCTTCTCAAATGGTTGTGAGGACATGTTGCCAAGAACTTACTTTATCCCATAAACACTAGGATACCAATGGTGGGTTCAGACTTTCAGTGCATTGCCTACTTTCAAAACTACAAAGAATATTCCTATAAATTTTATTTGCAGTAATTGCTTTAAGATTAATTAAATAATAAATGCATGGATGTAAGAGATTGAGAAGGTGAAATTAGGGACGAGACAACTGCTGCTTGTAAAACAGACAGCATAATCCATAATTAAGTTAAAGAACATGAGAATCTGCACAGACATAAAGTGCATTAGATCATGTAGTATGATTAGAAACTGCTAACAATTTTTTAATATTGATTTTATGAAAATGACTATTGATAATGACTATAAACTATTTTTTTTCTCATTTGCTCTCTGCTTTTTCAGCATGCACAAGTACAAAGGCCAAAGAGGAAAGAAAAGTTTCCCAAAAGCACCACAGCAGTACTATTACAAAGTAATTATAAATAAATAAATAAGTAAGTATGATATAACTTCCACAACAAATTATTTTAATTATATTCAAACCAAAAATCATTTTTTTTCCCCCTAAATGTTGACCTTTATTTTGGCTGGACTGCATTTAAAAATTATTTTTGACCCATTAGGGATCAACTTTTTCCAGTTGTTCCCAGTCAATACTCACTTTATTACATTGCAGACTACAAAATAACACCATTAAGGTGGAAATAAATAATGCATATTTTCTGTCCTGGAATAATTTACAGATCAAAATAAATTAATAAATTTGGATTTCATGAGAGGTCATGTATTGTAATGGAAATATCACATTTTAATTATGTATACATTTGTAATTGTGCTGTAGACTATGGAAGCTTTAAACTTGTTTGCCGAAGCTTCGAAACACAAGGCCGAGAATAGAACAGAAACAACCTGATTGTAATTGTCCCTGAATAAATTTATAAGGTATGGACATCTGGTCTGGGTCAGATAAAGAGTTGTGAGTTTGAATGTAGGAACTTCATGTATGGGGCGTTGATTATGTTAGCAGAGAATTGTGTATAAAATGGGACAGCTGAGAGAAAGAGATCACCTTTCTCCATGCTGCAATCGTTTGCTGTGTGAGGCTGGTCCTTCTGCAGAAGTTTAAAATAAAACCTTTGTGACTTTGCTCTTACCCAGTGTATGAATTACTTGTCTTTCTAATATTTACAGAATTTCCTCCACAAAATCCTGTAGGCAGTTTTTCTTGAATGTGATGCATAAGTGCACTTCTTATTTTTATTCTCTATTTATCCTGTTACTCATATGTTGTATATATCTCGCATACTTTCACTGTATCTCATATTTGCACCGTTATACAGTCTACTGTTTACGTCTGGAAAATGATGCATTCCGTTGCTGAGTACTAGTTATTAGTATCGGTCTATCTATCTACTGTATCTGTCTTTCTATCTCGCCTACTCATGTCTTAAACTCTGTGGTAGAGAATTCATGCATTTACACACATCGTGTCTATAAATGAAAATGTGCAAGTCCATTTCATCTTATTTTAAGTTGTAACAGAGGATGTGCATATTACTGACCACACTCACCTTCCTGTCCCATGTTTGCATCTCTTAATTTAGACAGCCCTGCGCAAATGTGCTACCCAATCTCAAAGGGTGCTATTCTTTCATCAAAAGTTTCACACACACTTTCTTGTCACTTTTCATGAACACCACTTCAGTATGTTGGCTTAGTCTGTGCCAAGGTGATAGATGCCCTTTTTCTCGTTTATATTTTAAGGCCTGTGCTTGTGAAGTATTGAAGCTTGAAGTTTTGAAATTGTTTCTCAGGACTACCCTAGAGAAAAAAAAGTACACTTTCGTGCATTACAAATATATTAAAATCTTCTATAGTACATTGCAAATATACTAACAAAAAAGTGTATCATCAGATATGTAAAAAGTAATTAAACTTTATACATACATTGTTTATAATAATTGTATTATAGTACACTTTCCAGTAATATATTATAGGAAAATATACTTTAAGTGAAAGGTCAGTGTAATTTACAAATCATACTTATTTAAACTTTGTTTTGCCTTATGTAAAAAAAAAAAAAAAAAAATGCTCGAAATAATCCTTGTAGAAATGTTCAGGAAGTATACATTAGAATACAAACACACAGTAGTCTCAGCATATTTTCAGTTAAATTTGGATGTACTTATGTGTTCATATTTAGTGCACATCTCTCTCTCTCTCTCTCTTTCGCGCAGGCGCTTTCAAACTCATTTTTTTACGTGCTGAAAAACATGCGCATGTCCAAATGTACCTGGGTATTTTTAAAAACTGTGACAGCTAGAATCAACACCAGGTTTGAACTTATACAGTATATTCCAATAATGATGCCGGTCTTTGTGAGACAACCTGAAGTTTTGCTGAAGACAAATAAACTGTAGAGTTTTTTTTTTTTTTTTTTTTTTGTAACCTTGTGCAAATGAAATCTGTTGAACTCACGAATAAAATCTGCCTTGTTCTTACTGATGTAATGTGCTTCAAAAACATGTTATAATGTAAAAGATTAACCACAAAGTGTAATTTTTACTATTTGGAATTGGCCAGACATGTAACAGAAGGCTATTGCTGCAATAAAAATATACACATGGCATATTTCTTGTGTATGTGTAATACAGTAAGAATTGCTGTAATGTACTTATGATACATTACAGAAATACTTAAATTTCATGAATTACTGTCAAATATGTATGTTAGTACACACACAGCCATATACTTTAATAGTTCTAAGTATACTTAAAGTTGTTTTATTTTAGCACACAAAAGTATACTTAATGCACTTATTAATGCAATTTTTTGATTTTGTACAATTTTATTTTATTTAAACTTAAATGCAATTAGAACAAAATTTGTTGTGCCAAAATAGCAAACGTCACTAGTTTAGCTGCAAGTACATGTAAGTATGCTTTGGCATGCTAGGATTTAATATACTTAGCATACTTTTTTCACTTCGGTATGTTAAACTCAAATTTATATTGTAGTATGAAACTCTTTAAATTTAATATCCTTAGAGTCACAGAGTCTCTGTAACTCCAATTATGGGGCTTGATTGGGTTGTACAACTTCAGGCGAATCTTCAATTCTTAAGGAAGTACTTGCTTAGTTCACCCAGTGGAGAGCTGTTCATGTTGACAAGAGCAAGCTTTTTTTTTTTAAATGCATCAACTTGAAATAAAAGTTTCAAGTAAGCAAAAAAAAGTAAGCAAAATATTGTAAGGATAATAATATAAAATGGAAATTATACATAATATTGCAAAGATAATAATAATAATAATAATAATAATAATAATAATAATAATAATAATAATAATAATAATTCCTAGCTTCAACCTAAAACACAGTACATCACAATATAAGCAGAGTTATTTTTCTTTAGCTGTTTTTTTTAATAGCCGTAGCAAATAAAAAATTCTTGGCACTATGGCTTATTATTTTTCCGTTGTACATTTATGGCATTTGGCAGACACCCTTATCCAGGATGACTTTTAAATTTTTATCATATTATACATCTGAGCAGTTAAGGGTTAAGTGCCTTGTTAAAGGACCCAACAGGGGCAACTTAGTGGTGGTGGGGAGGTAAGATTTGAATCTGGGATCTCCTGGAAATTTAGTCCAATGCCTGAACCACAGCGCTACCCCAACCATTAGGTTCGCTCCTTACACCTCCAGGATTGAGGGTTCCCCTATTGCCTCCAGTCGTGTGTGTATGTGGTTTGCATGTTCTTGCTGTGCTTTGCGGATTTTCCCTTGGTACTTCAGTTTCCCACAGTGCACTTTTTCAAATTGCCTATAGAATGTAATCGAGTGGATACAGTATGTGCTTTTGCCCTACGATCGATTGGCACCCCATCCAGGGTGTGTCCCCTGCCTTGTGCCATAATTTTCCTGGAATAGGCTCCAGGTCCCCTACGACCATGTACAGGCAGGAAATGCGGTATAGATAGCAGACGGATATTCTCAAGTTAGCATCAGTAACAGTGATGAGCTGTTATTCCCCGTCCAATCACATGACCCTGATTAGTATGATTAGTAACATTATTTCAGTTGCATTTCAGTATCGGGACATATCACATTGTTTCTCGTAGACTACTGATTTACACACCCCATAGTTGAGAAAATGTGCATGCACAATTATAGTCTGCCCTCTAGGAGAGGACAAGGGGAATAACAGAAGAATGAGAAGGTGACAGATTACTGCATGCAGCTGTAATAAGGGTTGTGTGGAGAAGGAATGTGGCACCAGGAAAAATCACAGAAGAAATCACAAGAGCAACCAGTAGTTCTTGCCTAAGGGTTGTACATTTACAATATTTATAAAGCAGCCCCTAATGTTGCTTTCTGCAATGTAAGAATGTTGTTAAGACAGTGAACTGTGATTTACAGACCACTCAACACCTAGCTAGTGAGACAAAGCTCACACTAACAGATAAAATACTGTTAGATGTACATTTTTGTTTCACAATCTTTGATGCACTGACTATAAGAAATCAACTTTAGCCCTATTACAATCCATTTCATGTTATTGCTCTGATCACAATGCATAAGGGAATTAATAAATGTGACTGTCACATGAAGCCTGCACAGGACAACAATAGGTAATCTCATAAAGCCAGTTCTGCCCCCTAGTGACACTTCACAGGTTATATACAGTATGAGTGCGTCTAGGCATTAATATCTTGGTGCTATATTAATATCTCACCATTTTGACATTGACACCTGCTTTTTTTGAAATGCACTTCATATTTTAAAACATAATTAAATGCTTGTTATAACACCATTAATCAACTTTGAGAGTTAAAGCAATGGTGTGTTGTGGATCCCCAAGAACAGAAAAAAATTATTTAAAAAAGGGATAGAAAAAAGTTTTTTTCCCCCCATAATATAGTTAAATCATGATCGTAACATGGATGACATGTTGAGTTGGGGGATCTGTGAGAGAGATTTTACAGAAATGTTTTCTGCACTATGGAGAATTTTAATTTAAAATATAAAAATATTTGTATTATATTGTTGAAGAAAAGAACACATTAAGGCAAATTATCAGTGACCGCCAATGGCTTAAGTAAAAATAAAAAATAAAAAAAAACATGGCATGCATGACAGTGTGTGTGTGTGTGTGCGTGTGTGTGTGCGTGTGTGTGTGTGTGTGTGTGTGTGTGTGTGTATGTTACATCATCCATGACGACAATCTGCACTTTTATATTATAATTAGAACAATAGTATGTAAATATTTTGAACTGTTCAGCTGCCAGGGGATGGCTTGTCCAGCAGATTAGACATCTCCATCCAGGCCAGGTCCCACTGGATCTCTGTCACATCCTGTTTCGTTCTAGGCATTTCCTGATGGCGAATAAAATCTCCACATGGTGAAAGAAACTTTACTCTCCTTCTGTAAACATAAACCACATTTCATATAAGTCATATGTACTGCAATTCTAAAAATGACATATTTTGAAGCGTAATGAAGGATGTTTAAAAAAAGTCATATTATCCTTCCCATTCATAAACTGGAAAGATTTTGCAACACCTGATTAAAATTTTGCATTGGGCTTTTGTAAGGTCTGTCATAATCTTATATAGTGATCAGAAATAATATTTACAGTACACTACTATCAAGGAATTTGATGGAACAAATTATTCTGATTCTGATTCTGATTATTATCAATTTATTATTAATTATCAGGTCACCAGGCTAGCAATGTGGTCTGATCCCTCCAAAAAAAAAAAAAAATCCAGTATAGCACAAAAAAGTAAACATGATCATGATAGAAAGGTATCTGAACACCCAGTGCATCACAGCCTGCTGTGTATGGGGCTTAATAGGCAAAGAGTTCAAGGTTGTTGACTCAGCCTTTAAAGTTCCCCAAATGTCAATCTGACCAAGCATCCATTGGCAAATTTTATTCCAAACTCTTACAACCAAAAAAAAGAAAAGCAATATCTTAATCATTTTAAACAAAGTTTTTTGGATGTACACTATTTCAGTTGCCACATTATACAAGTATGCCATTTATTACACAGTAAATAGAAGAGCTGGTTCTACAGTACATCAGGCTTACTATAAAACTGACAAATAAGAACTCAGGGGTGGCAAATTAATGTGAAGTGGACAGGTGGCAAGAGCTTAGGAATTCATAAAATGTCTAAGAAAAGTAGTTAAGATGCCAAAGTCACTACATTAGTAATATATATATATATATATATATATATATATATATATATATATATATATATTAAAGGTGTTGATTAATTTTCTGTAATATTCTAATTCGAATGCATTACCGTATATCACCCAAAAGAGGATGGGTTCCCTTTTAATCCTTTCAAGGTTTCTTGTTATTGCCAGGTTATTCCTTGCCACCATCACCCTTGGCTTGCTCATCAGGGACAATCTGATTATTTTGATTCCTACATCTTTTCAAATTTCCCTAATTTTAGAATTGAATTGAAAAGTGAATATATATCTATAGAAACACCCTATCGTATTAGATAAGAAAAGCTCTGCCTACTTGGTATAAGTACCAACCTTGCATTGCCTATTTTCCTCTAACAGCATGCCCCCAAGTGTTTTATTCCTTACTTAATGATTCTAAGACAGCAGCTTTACATTTGTCAGACATTCAGCTCGACACTATATGAACAAAAGTATGAGGAACCCGGAACATCACACCCATTTGTTTGTCTTCCCTAAATTGTTGCCACAATGTTGAAAGTACACAACTGTCTACAATGTTGTTGTAGTGATTTTGAAGAGAAACCTGTTCTAAGTTACTACAGCACCAATGTTCATGAAAAGAAATCAATACTTTTGGACTATGATTTATGATCACAAACATAGAGTCCAATGTTTCACTTTCTAAAAAGATTACTAGCGATAAATGCAATGGATAGGTGTTGCGATTTTACTAAGAATTTCATCAGTGAAGTTATCGGTAATGTCAGCCATACCTGAGGCATGGTACAAGCAGAATGGTGATGGGGATCAAAAGCAGAATGATGATAATGACACAGACGACCCAGACCCATGCTGCTACTAAAAAAAACAGATGGGACATAAGTCAGAAGAGCATGAAACGGTATGTAGGAGTGTACGGTATGTGGTGTATTAAAAGAAAACAGCTGCTCTGAATATCTTTCCGTACCTATAAATGTGTTCTCTTCGATTCGATTGGATGCTTGAAATGAAAAAATGAACACAAACAAAGAAATAAATAACTCAAATCATTTCAAATTAATCAGATTTGATTACAAAAATATTAAAGGTTAACTGAAGGTCTAAGAACTACATTGATACACGTGTTGATGAAGTGCCTTGTTGTTTAACCGGCATGTGTTAGTGATAAGCTCACCGCTCACAGTGATGAAGATGGCATTGCTGCACTGATCCCCTCCAGCTGTTTCACACCAGTAGAGGCCACTTAATCCAACAGTGATGTTGTTTAAGTACATGTAGGAGTTGAATGTGCTCCCAGTCTCCGGACAGACTGCATGTACTTCAGCACCGTAGCGTCGCCTCAGGGTCAGGTTTGCTGTTTTACCATTGTGTATTGAACATCGCAGAGAAAACTGTTCACCCTGCAAGTGTTGACTGCTGTTAGGAATGACCTCCAGGGTCATAGGAGGTGAAGCTTAGTAAAGATGAGAAAGGATGAAAAATTTAACTTCATTCAAGTAAATACAAGAGCATGAGCACAACAGGCAGAAATTGTATGAAACAGTATTATTTGTATCTGATTGCATATTTTACTACAGATTATAACGGTTGTCCCATTCAGTTAGGATATTTTTTGTCCAATAGCGACATGTAATTGTCAATAATAGATGGAATGACTCAGACCCTACGGGTTGCTCAGACTTTAGGGAACTGAAAGAGACATGTGAAGATTCACCCTGAAAACCTAACTGTTATCTGACCCCAGTGATTGGGTCTCTTGATGGTACCTTCTGATTCTCTCCCTCTTACCTTTTGTAACGTTTATTGTAACCTTATTACTCCGTAGGGTGGAATTCGCATCCTGTTTCTGAGCTGTACACCAGTCCATGTCGCTGTCCTCAGAGGTCAGCGCTGAAACAGAGTAAGTGTGATGGTTGATTCTGTGAACAGCGCCGGGGGTAGCGGTGGTACTGATGTTGTGTCTAAACCAACTGTAGATCCACACATCCAAAGAGTTGTTTTTTACACTACATGTCAGAACGATGGATTCTCCAAGGTAGAAGTGCTCTCCCTGAGGCCAGGCAGTCAAACCAACTTCTGAAAGAATGAATTCAGAGCTTTGTCTTAGGTATAGACAGGAAAAGAAACATTGCATATAAAGGGTGGGCTTAATGTGCATATGTGTATTATATATGTGTTATACCATTAGATGTGCTGTGTCTGGCCAGTAATAAGGACAGTACTGAAAACATAAACAACGACTGGTTAATTTTTCCATGCAAGCACCCTGAAAGACGTTTTAAGTTTTAAATAATATTGTAAACAAAAATGCAGTGCATTACACAGTAGAACATGTTCATAAAATATACAAGACACCTTATGACATTTTCAAATACAAGAAAAACTCACCTATAAAAACGAGAACAGACAAACCTTTCATTTTCTTCACCAGAGGATCATCATCCTTCTCCAAGATCAGTTTCTCCCACAACATTTACATTCCCAGACATAATTGTATTTTCACACTCCTCCCCTTTCCTGTGCTTACAGATATACCGATTAACATGTAATCTTCCAGCTGATAAACAATAACAACATTCAAGACATGATTCTCACAGAGAAGGACCATATTGAAAGTCACAGAACTGGCAGGCTAATGGATAACCGTGCTGTACTGAAAACAAGACTACACGGAAACTGGATGTGGTTGAGAAACAAATCTGTTCTGTAAACAGACCCACACTGACGGGGAGCTGAAGGAAGTGGACGCCCCCACCTATAATTTATGTGAAGCAGAGCAGAGCTGCTTCTCTCTAATGTGATGGAAATGTAAACACAGAAATCGCATGATATAGTGCGCACAACATGGTGAAAATTTAGTGGACGTGTCCTTCCAGATTTATTCCCCTTGTTCTATTAAAATATGCTCTGCTCTTCGGAGAAGTCTTCCTACTAGATTTTGAAGTTTGGCTTTGGGGAATTGTGTTCATCAGGCAGTGGTATTGTTTGAGGAGGCCTGGTTGCCATCCATGTTCCTGTTCATTCTAAATGCATTGAGATCAGGGCTCTGTGAAAGCCACTAAAGGTCTTGCACTCCAAACTTGGAAGCCCATGTCTTCATTTAGTTTGCACAGTGGCATTGTCATGCTGGAACTAGTGAAGGGAAATCTTAAATATACAGTATATAAATATAAGTGCTGTTCCAATAGAATACAGTTATGAGATTTACAACTCCCTTTATTTCCCTATATTATACCCTGCTGCACTAATGCACTTATTCCAGTGTTTCACTAGTGCTTGGACACCATCAAGGTAGAAAGTTTTCTCAGTATGCCGGAGCCATGACTGCTTAATTCATGTCAGAAACGCTGGCCTCCTAGGAACTCCTTTAATGGCCCAAACATGTGGAAATAGCTTGGAGCGAGGTCAGGACTGTACAGGGATGTGGCAATAACTCCCAGACGAGGTCCTGTCATGTGCAAGTGACTATTATCCTCATCATGTTTAATTCTTATTAATGAGCAATGCAATGAAGAATTATTGGACTCAAAGATCTAGAATGTACTAAAACGCTAACACTCACTCAATCACTCATCGTCTATGCCGCTTTATCCTGTATTCAAGGTCGCGGAGGGACTGGAGCCTATCCCAGGAGACTTAGGGCACGAAGCGGGGTACACCACTTAGGGCACACACATATACACACACTCATTCACACACTACGGGCAATTTTGAGAACACTAATTAGCCTAAACTGCAGGAACATGAACATGCAAACTCCCCACACACAGACCCAAAGTGAGACTCAAACCATCAACCCAGGAACTGTGATGTAACCACCAATGCACCAAGCAAATGGACAGACAGACAATCAGAGACAACATGACTCCATTATCTAGTGGCAGAGTAAAAAAAAACGAAGGCAACTCTGAATTTTTTTGAATTATTTATTAGAGGTGACCCGTAGCTCCACCCATGTGCAAATGCTGACACCCACGTCCTCCATGAAATGTGAATGGAATGTGCGGTCCTGTTACACTGTTACACGATGAGAGACACCTGCTACACTGGCTGCCCGCTACACCGGCTGCCCGCTACACCAGCCACTCGCTACATCAGCAACCGGTGGTGGGCTAAACAGAATTTCAGTTTTTATATAGTGTGCGGGCAACTCGATGTCACCCTGCACGCTGCTCCAATGTTTCAATAATTCTTACATCTGGGCAACCAAAAATTATTTTTACAGAAATTTAATGTTACAGTCGATGATGACGTTGCCAACTATCCTGGAAGATATAATTAATGATTATTTGTTACTCAGTAATATTCATATTCAAGTTGTTCAGGGTGGATTAAAATGATGATTCGATGAGTTTGATGCAAATATTTGAAATATTTGCAAATTATAATTGTTGAACAGTTTAACGATTAGTAGGTAAAGGGGTTTGTTTGAGGGGACAAAGGCCTCAGGGACTTCAATGGTTCAGTGAAAATTCGAGAAGGCTTCCTTCCCTCGCGTTCTTGCAGGGACTTTTAATTTGAAGATGCGTGCACCGGATATTCTTTATACCACGTCAATGATAACTATATGAATATAAAACGTTTAAAAATATATGTACGGCCATCCTCGGCTGAATTTCCAGTGAACATATTCGGTACTGATGAGCACAGTGAGTATGTCTGTTCAGTGTATTAAAAGCGGTGTTTTAAATCCGTATAATCTATACGGATTACGCGACATTGTCCAGGTTTTTATCGCGAGACAGGAAGTTGGCTTTTTATTCGCGTTTTCCGTTCCACCTTAAAAAGAAAAATTGGCGCTTACGAATTCTCACCGACATATGGCGCCAAAAGGCGCACTAAAATTGCTTCTGCAATGCATAGAGGGAAAAAAACATTCCACCATGCGCGTAGAGTGCGTACATTGTGTTAAATAAAAACATGATGATATTTTTACTGTACGGATCTTTAATGTTTAACAGATTGCACTTTATGCCTAATTCCTATGCTATTGTCTCCCATTTTTCAACATGATTTTGTATTTTTTTGAAATACTAATTATAAGGAATTATTTAATTATAATAGAACTATTTTGCTCCTCCCGAAAATAGTGATAAAACAGTTTTAAAAAAAATTATTTATATATATATATATATATATATATATATATATATATATATATATATAAAATTTGCCAGCATGTGTTTGTTGCATTTAATTAGTAACCTAGTAACCCAGTGTCTGAGGTTCCATCCATCCTAAGCAAGTTTGAAAGTCGCTCTGGATAAGAGCATATGCCAAATGCCTAAATGTGAATATAAATGTTAACTTATTTTTCTGCTTAACTCGTACGCCATGAAATTGTGCTTTAGACTTTTCTCATCATCCACCTACCTCCTTCCAAAGAAAAGCGACACTTGACACGACAAGAGAACTTAGTGCGCGTTATGTCGCCATCTACCGGCGAGAGATCGTAATGGCTAGATGTTTTAAGATGGAACGGTAGAATTCGTGTCCAAAATCCAAGTTCAGTTGGACAAATGTTGCTTTTGCAGTCGGCACGTTTGTTTAAATTCACCTGCAGGAATTACTGTCGGAACCTGGTATGATGTCGGAAATTATTTATGGTTTATCTGCCTTTAATTGAATTTAATCTGCTTTATTTCCTTGTCTATGTGAACTATATAAGCGTATACTATTTCATTTTGTTTAATTAGCGTATATCACGTTTAAATAGAAATAGCTGAGGATAGCTTTTTTTCATCTAAAAAACATTTAGAACAATTGACATTGCTAATATAATTGACTTGAGGTTGTGCTGCACTGCTTTTTTTCCCTGCAGATCCGAAATGCATACTACTGTGTGTGTGTGAGATTAGAGCGCATGCGCATAAACACTCATTTTTATCCCTAGTATGCTAGGCTCAGTGTAAATGTGTTTGGTTGCACAACCAGCATAGGAAATGAGTTCAAAGTGTCTTGTTTAATGTAAAACGTCTTCATTTTGGATAATATGAAAAATATGCTTGATTTAAAATCAAGAGTAGTCATAATTAAATTGAACAAAAAGTAAATTATTTAGATATTCCAGTCTGTTTAGCCTCCATTCAGGAAGTCAGCTGACAAGTCAGCAGGTTCAACTTTCCTGTCTTTCTTAGTCACTCATAAACCTCAGTGAATATTATTTCTAGGTGTAAATGCCAGTAGGAAAAGTCCACTCGTAACACTGAAGCAGGGTTTCAACACCTGCACACTTTATACGCTTGTATCTGAGCTCCAGTCTGATCTGTAACAGAGGGAATCATCTCTTTTTGTCTCTTCAGACTCTTAAGGCAAACATGAACGACTTTGCAGTGCTGAACACCGGCAGAAAGATGCCCCTCGTTGGATTAGGGACGTGGAAGAGTGAGCCTGGAAAGGTAAGTGTACATTTGTGTGTATGCATATTCAAACCATCATGACCATCTAATCTTCCCAGACCGTCTGCCTGTTGATGAGTAGGTCCCTTATAACAGTAATGACTTGTGTGTCGAATCCAGCGTTAAGCTTTTCCTCAATTCGAGCTACACTACCTCTTCTATTGTCTAGCCTTCGCTCCCCATGTGCATCACTAAGCCTTGGCCACCCATGACCCTGTCGCTAGTCCACTGTTTTTTCCTTCCTTGGATCACTTTTGGTATGTCCTGACTACTGTAGAATAGTGATGGGAAGTTTGAATCACTTTAGTGACTCTGTTCTTTGAATCTCGTTCATCAAAATGATCGAATCTTTTTTTGAGTCATTTAGTTCATTTCGTTCTTTTGACCAGAAATGAAATGAAATAAAAATAAAATGTTACATTTTCAATAAACAGACCCCCCCCCCCCCAACACGTCTACATACACAAATTTTGGCTATAGTTCCAGTAATGAAAATATTACAATGCAGCTAAGGACATTATTATAAACAGAATGAGCAGCTCACCATCATATCATCTAGTCTGAGTCGTTCATTCTTTTGAATCTATTGCACTTCATAGCGTCTATGGGAGTCACATGACAAAAGAACGAATGACTCGGACTTGGAAGATTCGTTGAGGAGAACTGTTCAATTCTGTTTCCTGTGTACTGCACTGCATAGCGTCTATGGGAGTCACGTGATAAAAGAACGAACAACTCGGACTGGTAAGATTCGTTGAGAACCGTTCAATTCTGTCTCCTGTACATAACCTTCAAAGGTTTTGCGCATGCGCCCAGTAGAAAATGAACGAATCACTCTCTGAGACTACTCGTTCTTCACGTCACGTTAAAGATTCGTTCAAAAAGAACGAATCGTCCAAGAACGACCCATCACTACTGCAGACCAGGAACATCCCACAAGACCTGTGGCCAAGGGTCATTGAAGCACATGGGGAGTGAAGACTGGCCTGTGTAGTCCGATCCAATAGAAGCGCTACTGTAGAGCAAATTGAGGAAAAGGTTAATGCTGGTTCCAATAGAAAGGCATCAGCAGACACGGGCTACAAGAAGTGTTGCCCTGTAAGGACACACATTGAGGGGGTTGTTTTTTGGGCATAGAGGCATGGGAGAGTTTGCATTATATTACAAATTCTTAGAGAGTGTGAGTGTCTGTTAGTAGGTTGCAAAAAGGGTGTGGTCCTCAGCAACTTAACTTCCATTTAGAGAGCAATGACTGCTGTTGGGCAAACCGCCATCATTCACTATGTTGACATGGATGGAAGGATTGCCTACAGTATATAAATTAACTAGCATAGTTGCAACCTCGAAACTATGAGATGAGGCGACTATAGTATATTTGGTAAATCTGTAACTTGTGAAAAGGAGAATCATTTATTGTCTTACTGTGTGGGTTATTCATTACTATTCAAGCTTCAGCTCATCGCAGCCATGGGCTTGGATTTTCCCAGTCTAAATTTTACATGGCATAAGATGTAATAGACATAATATCTTTTAAATTACAAGGGGCATTCAAGTCAAACCGGGACGGTTATGAGTGTAAAAACTTCCTTTATTTCTGTATATAAACCCTTATCTCAGTGATTCATTAGTGCTTGGATACCAAGTTTTCTCAGTACACCAGAGCAATGAACGGACTGCCTGCGGGCCTCCCAGGAACTCCTGTAATGGCTTGGAAATGGCTTGAAGTGAGGTCTGGGCTGTACAGGGGAGGAGGCAATAACTCCCAATCTAGTTCCTGTAATGTCAAGTGGTGTTGGTGAATGATTGTGTGTACAGAATCAGGCGTTCCACTTGTTGAATGGTCACGAGAATGACTGCAGTGAGCTCAGAGCCACCTCAGCCGGGATCCTCAATCACCTGCATACAGCCTTCTTTAAAATGTATGCACCATTCAAATGTTTTACTGCAGCTAAGAGTCTCATCACCATACCAGTCTTAAATGTCAATCGGTTTTACGGCATCATTCACTACACATTTCTTAGTTTTCTTAATTTCATTCACAAGTCCCAGATTGACTTGAACACCGCTGGTACATTTCGAGCTTTAAGAAGAGCCTTATAAACTTGGAAATTTAAACTGTACATCAGGATTTGTGCAAATAATAGCAATATGAAGATTTTCACATGTGCAGATTTCCAGCTGTGATTCATAAAAATTACATTCATGTATTAGAAATAGTTGCCGAGTATAGTTTCTTTCTGTACACTCTTGGTTGCAGGTGAAACAAGCTGTAATATGGGCACTTCAGGCCGGATATCGTCACATCGACTGCGCTTCCATTTACGGAAACGAATCAGAAATCGGAGAAGCCTTTCAGGAGATTCTTGGGCCTGACAAAGTGAGTGAACCGAGAGGAATACCTAAGCTGTGAAAATAGACATCATGGTTTTTCGCTTGTTTTTCTCACTAACTGTCCTCAATGTCAGGCCTTGAAACGAGAAGACGTGTTTGTGACCTCCAAACTGTGGAACACGAAGCACCATCCTGACGACGTGGAGCCAGCGCTGCTCAAAAGTTTAAAGGAGCTGAAGCTGGAGTACCTGGACCTCTACCTCATTCACTGGCCTTATGCCTTCCAGTAAGCACAGACTGGCATGTGACCCCTGGCCAAGAGAAGCCGTGACAAAAATTATAACCTTGGATTGCAAACACAGAGTCCTTTGTGTGACTTTATATTAAGATTTACAGTTGATGTTTTTTGTTTGTTTGTTTTTTTGCAGCTACTTTTACCCAAACTCATTCACAAATTATGCAAAACGCAAACTAATCACAATGTAGCTGACAGTGATACAAATAAAACAAACGCCACTTGTTTGCACACTGACCAAGTGCAAGAACAACCAGAGCCATAACTAGACACAAGGATCAGAATAAATCCTAGCACATACAGTAGAAGCATTAACTTGCTGTACAGACTTTCTTGAGCTCATCACTGACCCCTTATTCATGTGCTCATACTGCACATCTTTTCAGCATAAAAACTTAATCAGTGTTTGCTCCAGACGTGCGAGTCCAAAACATAAACACGTGGTTTCCTCCATGAAAACACCTTAACACTTATCAAAAGCAAGTGATTGACAGGGGGAGGTTGAGACACTTATGATGTAATTTTCCAAACTCTATTTCAAATTTCAAATGCTATTTTAATTGCATTTACATTAAGACCACACATAATTTCAGGCTTAATTCAAAATTGTGATGGCTGCCAAAATTCAAAATTCGAAAGGCAAGCTCATAGTCTATGTTTAAACAGATGGAAAAATACACCACAAAAGCGCGACTGTTCCCCCCCCCCCCCCCCTTCCCCCTCTTCTTCTTTTTCTAGGAGGGGGGATGTCGCTTTCCCCAGACAAGAAGATGGGACCTTACTGTACGATGACATTAACTACAAGGTGACGTGGGCCGCCATGGAGAAACTTGTGGAAAAGGGGCTTGTGAGGGCTATCGGGCTCTCTAACTTCAACAGCAGACAGATTGATGATGTTTTGTCTGTGGCCAGCATAAAGCCTACTGTTTTGCAGGTAGGAAGACAAAACATCAAAGCCATACATCATTCCGTACTTAACATTTTGAGAAATCTTTTATTCCTGAAATGAAACACTCTATTTTTGCTCGGTATAGGTGGAGGGTCATCCTTATCTAGCCCAGGTGGAGCTTCTTGCCCACTGCAGAGAAAAGGGCTTAGTGATGACTGCCTACAGTCCACTTGGCTCTCCAGATCGAGCCTGGAAGAGACCAGATGAGCCGGTTGTCTTAGAGGAGCCAGTCATTGCATCCCTTGCCAAGAAGTACAACAAATCTCTTGCACAAATTATAATCAGGTAAATATGTGTGCATTAAACACAGTTCTTTCATCTACTGTATGTGTACAATAGACCGCTCTAGTTTATTCTTTTTGTTACTGGATATTATGATGTGTTGCACTAATAGAGCGTCTGATTCGCCTTTACTGCAGGTGGCAGACGCAGAGAGGAGTCGTGACGATCCCTAAGAGTGTTACAGAGTCTCGCATCAAAGAAAATATACAGGTTATTTATTTTCTCACTCAGCATTGAATGTTGTATTTTTATCATCTACTGTAGCATCATTGCTGTTTGTGCACCTGCAGGTTTTTGATTTCACTCTAGAGCCTGGCGAGATGGACAGCATGACAGCGTTGAACAAAGGTTGGAGATACATCGTGCCAACTATAACTGTAAGTTTCTCAGCACATAATGTTCTTAATTTTCTGATTGCATTCATGGCATCCGTTATATAAGTACTGGATTAATGTAAATGGATATACAGATAGAAAAATAGAGAACAGTGGTGCACTGTCAAACTAAGATTTTTTTGTATTACTTTTCAGGTCGATGGCAAGCCTGTACCAAGGGATGCAGGACATGCTTACTATCCTTTTAATGATCCTTATTAATTCATATGTTGTATGCAGGATTATGTGCCTTTCAGTCCACTTCAACTGGCAGAGCTGTACACATAACAATAATTTTGTTTATTTTTAATTTTTTTTATTGATGGGTGCAATTTCTCATTTCTCCAGTGTTGTGGTGTGTGTCTCTATCTGTCTCTTGTTCCAAATAAAGTCTTGTGGGATCCCTGTCCAGATGCACAACTCTAGTGTCAACCAAATGCCCTGTGAAACATTCTGGCAAGGTTTATTACAAAAAAAAAAATAATAATAAATAAATAATAAAATCAATAGTTCACCTCCTGTTTTAATGGTGATATACTTGTGTTTTCTAACATCTCTGCTGCAATGACTTGATTTACTTATTTAATGGATTTAAATGTAACACCCAAGCTTACCAAATACAACTCACAGAACATAAATAGTCAAATAAAATCTAAATAAATGTTTTCCTATAAACAGCTTATTACATGGCACTGGTCCCACAAAGCTAATCTACTGGTAAAAGACTGATATACTGTAGCCTCAATTCATTAGGATCATTTATCTTTCTTAGCTTTACAAACGAGATTGAAAGGGTTTGTGATTTTCTCCGTGGATGAATTTGATTTCCTGTAAGTTTGCCAGGCATGACGGAAGCATGCAAAGACAACAGTTCCATGTCTATAGAAAAAGAGATTACATGTAATGTTGATTTATGTCTGCTTTTGATCTGTATTTTAAATCACCTATTGCATTACATTACATTTAGGATTGATAGTAAAAGGAATTTGAAAGCATTGTGTAGAATTTTTATTTTCTCGCAGACACTAGACTGACAGACCTCCTAGATCTGTGTATTTAATTAGGAAAATTACATTTATCAAGCCTGTGGATTCTGTGGCTCTACATTCTGTCTGAATGTGGTTTGTTTTCTTTTCACTGCTGCAACAAACAGCACGCAGTATGTGACCTGTCACATCAAATGAGCTATTAAATAGAGTTGTACATATTTACAGATTTCTGGTTCAATAAGGTCCAGTTCGATACCAAGTTTATTCCAGCATCATCTTCGATGGCTGTGATATGGTCGGTTTATTTACGAGGATGTCTTTAGAAAAAAAGCATTAAAGTCGTAATTTTAGAATGAAGATTCAATGATGTAAGAATGAGGGATCCCTCAGCCTCATTTTGATAGCAGCTGCAAGTAATATTTCATACACCATTGATGGTTGTCAGCTGTGTGTGTGTTATATTTATATATTTCTATTATTTTTTTATTTTTATGATTATGGCTTATGGCTAATGAAAACCCAAAATCCACTATCTTGAATTTGAATATTGTGAATAAGGTCAATATTCTCATTCTCAAGACTCATGGTGTCACACTCTAATCAGCTAATTAACTCAAAGCACCTGCAAAGGTTTCCTGAGCCTTTAAATGGGCTGTCCAATGGGACCCCACTAGGGTACCACTCATCTCCACTACAAATAGGGAAAAGAGGCTACAAATGGTAGAGTCAGAATTTGGTGTAAACAGAATGAGAACATGGATCCATCATGTCTTGTTACCACTGTGCAGGCTGGTGGTGGTGGTGTAAAGGTGTGGGGGGGATCTTTTCTTGGCACACTTTAGGCCCCTTAGTGCCAATTGGGCATCGTTTAAATGCCACGGCCTACCTGAGCATTGTTTCTGACCATGTCCATCCCTTCATGACCACCATGTACCCATCCTCTGATGGCTACTTCCAGCAGGATAATGCACCATGTCACAAAGCTCGAATCATTTAAAATTGGTTTCTTGAACATGACAATGAGTTCACTGTACTAAAATGGCCCCCACAGTCACCAGATCTCAACCCAAAAGAGCATCTTTGGGATGTGGTGGAACGGGAGCTTCATGCCCTGGATGTGCATCCCACAAATCTCCATCAACTGCAAGATGCTATCCTATCAATATGGGCCAACGTTTCTAAATAATGCTTTTAGCACCTTGTTGAATCAATGGCACGTAGAATTAAGGCAGTTCTGAAGGCAAAAGGGGGTCAAACACCGTATTAGTATGGTGTTCCTAATAATCATTTAGGTGAGTGCATAGAGAGAGAGAGACCAGACGAGAGAAATCTCATTAAAATAATGTTATAAATTTTATCATTATAATTGTCAAATATTTTATTTCTCAGTAACCAATGAAACCATTGCAAATTTGTTTTGGATCTTATTATTAGTATTATTACTTAGGTGAAAAACATTGGGCAGATATTTTTGTTTGTTTGTTTGCTTCTTTGACTACAAATATTTGATTATACTTTAAATATTTTATAATAAATGCAATCTTTATCACTGTAAACTGTAAGTTTCTTTTATTCAGAAATGTAAATTTAATAATAATATACACCTCTTTCTTGTATTCAGAACTTCAGAACATGACATTGTAAAATATTTTGTAAAAAAAAAATCAAAATGGATAGATAGATAGATTTTGTGTAAAAAATTTATGATGATGATAATAACTTTGGGGGAAATATACCCACTCATATATTAACTTTCTAATCGGATAATTTCCAGAAGACACAACTCAGCGTTGTGCGCAGCGCCATCTAGTGGCTGTTGTAAAAACAAACGCAACAGAATTTCGCCTCTTGGCTTCTGAGCTCTTCAATGACGTCTCCCTCTGTGTGGAGACCCCGCCCCTTAAAAAATCATTTCCCGCGCTTTGACAGAAGGTTAAAGGTCAGCGGAAGTGAAGACAGCATCCGTATTTAAACGCGGTTTGATTCGGAATCGGTCCTGTGCGACTCTGCCATTTTCTCCCGGGTTTATTCGGTGTGAATTAAGTTGTTGAAGATGCCGGAGGAAACCGCTGTTGCTTCTTCGACCAGTGAAGCGTGAGTGTTTTTACACATATTTAAGTCTCCCGCAGCGTGTTTAGCCGTAGCGCGCGCAGGAGGAGTGCGACACTGAGGCTAGGGCTCGCGTTTGTTTCGCACTTGCGCACTAAGCAGTACGCGGACCTGACGCGCACCCTCGTACTGCTCAGTGCGCGAGTATGCGGCGAGCGCGGTGCGTTTGGCGGGAGAGCGTTGCGGCTAAGTCGCTTGCTAGCCTCCGATATTAAAACCGCTTTAGTTTCGCGTCTTGTCACGCGAACGAATTGAAACTGTCTAGTTCACAGTTTCCGCTTGTGTAATCCCTTAACACTGTCAGTTTGGTGAAGCTAAATACGCTTATTATTTGTCCCTCAGACTGCGTGCGCGTGTCCCATGCTAGTTTAGTTAGCTAAGCTAGCGGCTACCATGGTGACTGCAGAGCAAGGGCTCACAAACTTTTACACACACCTCTTTGTCACTGTAGATGAGGAGGGAAAACCTCCTAAACTTAATCTGTGCCGTTAATTTTAGCCTTTAGACTCTCTATTGAACTATTTGTATTTTTGTGCACATAAATCTGAATTCTGTTCAGATTATGAATAGGTTTGAAGTTCACGTCACATAATTTAGAGGTTAGGAATTTCGATACATAAAGAGCTTAGAAAACATAAATGCCATTAAGTTGTAATATTTTCATACGGATGTGCTTTATCACTCTAAGGCAGGAACTATATGCTTCAAATACGCTTGTTTTTTCCTCACCCTTTTCTTAAAACCAGGGATGCATGCAATCTCAAATCACCATAAAAAATGTCCACCATGCAAATGTTTATTTTATCGTCTGTTGTACTTCTTATTTCGGACTCATTAACTTTGAATATCTAAACGTGGCATTCTTCGATCACTTGGCCACCATTTATACTTCAGCTTATTCATGTACCTGATAATGTTTTAAGATGTAATAAACCTCAAATGGTGTAAAAATATTCATGAAAAAATCAAATGGTGCTCTGAGATGCTTCAAAATGAAGTCTGATGATGCGTTCCAGTTATTCCACATTTTCCTTTTTTTCCCTTTCATTTTGAAAATGTCCTTAAAATGATGCTTAGGATAAATGTCCTAATCCAGAGTTTTTGTTAATCTTTCTGATTCTTGTGGCTCACACCCACAGTGTCCAACAAAACATGCTTTCACTTTTCTTTTCACACATGCCAATCATGTCAGTAGGCAGTAAGAATATATATTGATATTGTGATACATATTCATGCACAGTCAACCAAAAGTGTATGTACTTTGGAAAATGAGTATGATGTACGTCTAAGTTAAGTATTAAAAAAGTGTAAAAATGTTTTCCTGAAGTGTAGGCCCCCTTTTTTTTTTTTTTTTTTTGTGTGTGGACGGTTTTTCAGCCAAAAATCTCCAGCTGGCTGTAGTGCTGTTCCCAAGCCCAGATAAAATCTTAGAACCCTAAAAAAAAGGTTTCTTATAAAACCCTAGAGTTGTCAGGAAGGGCATCCGAGGTAAAACCTTTAAAAAGACTAAACCATGATAATATAAATTATAAAGTAGCTGATTTGATGGTAACATTGGTAAATTTTCCCTTTCCGTTAGAAGGTATATTATATATTAGCTGGAGCTCATTGAGCTCATAATTTTATATAGTTTTTTGTGCATTGTAATGTTCATCATAGAATGATGCTAAACTGTGTGTATATAACACCCCAGTAATGCTCACCCCAGTAATGCTCACCCCAGTAATGCTCACCCCAGTAATGCTCACCCCAGTAATGCTCACCCCAGTAATGCTCACCCCAGTAATGCTCACCCCAGTAATTAATTTAGCTCTTGACTGTCTGCTCTATACACAATTGGATATCACTAAGCAAACTTCATCTCCCCCCCAGTGTTGAAGAGAAGCCTTGCTCGTCATCCAGTACTGCTGAGAGGTGAGATTTTTGGATATTGATAACCTAGAAGCCAAGAGTACTTGGTTTGATGTGTAACTTACCTTTGAACGATTTGCAGTTCTGTAGATGTGGCTGAAGAGGCGAAGAAGCTGATTGGCACTGGGAATAGGCACCTGGTCATGGGAGATGTTATGTCGGCAGTCAGTGTGTTTCAGGAGGCCTGTGGCATGCTGTGAGTATGACTGGTGATGTTTTACAAGGTTCTTGGATAGGCCGTGTGGCCTGGGTGGATTTCGGATGTCTGGATATCTTTCCCAAATCAAAGCATCAGGCCAATTGAGTTGTTGCCCTTTAAAAATGCATGGGCATTGTCAATGTTTTGTGGTTTTGGTAATCTTTCCAACACTGGTGTCAATGGAATTGGTGTAATACCAGTTATTTATTCTTTCATGGCGTCATGTGATTTAGGCCAAAATGTATGATGTCTGAAAGGTCAATTTCGTACACCTTGTCTGTTAAAATGGTGTTTTTAAAGCTAAGTACTTTTTCCTATTGTATCGGTAGTGTTTCTTGAAACAAGATTGAAGTCCTACAGGAACAAAATTTTTTCTCTCTCTCCCCCCCCCCCTTTGAATCGCACCATTGCCACAGGGCTGAGAAATTCGGTGACACTGCGGACGAATGTGGAGAGGCGTTCTTCTTGTGTGGGAAGTCCTTGCTGGAGCTTGCCAGGTAACACACAGAACAGTTTATTGCTTTTGGAGCTCGAAAGAGTTTTGTCTAAAGCCAAACCATTTATCATATGGTGGGTGTACTCTCAAAGGATGGAGAACTCCGTCTTGGGTAATGCTTTGGAGGGAGTCCCGGAGGAATCCTCGGAGGAGGGCGAGAAGCAGAATGACTCAAAGATCGAGAGTGCAGAGAACTTGGATGGTGGGTATTTTGTTCAAAACACAGCGTCTGTGTGTGTTTTTGTATATAGAGCTACGTATATACACTATTGTTTAAATGTTAACTCCTCTCCAGTGTATAAGGTTTCCTGCTTTTTGATGAAAATGAGCTTTGAAGGACTAGAAGAGTTATGAAGGATTTTTTTTTTCTCTCACTTTTATTTGCAATACAAGTTCATTGGATTTATTTATTTAGGTGATCAAACTGCAAGTGATGCATTTGTTTTTATAATGCAAAAATGGCAACCATTTCAGTTGCACCAAATGTACAGAATGTCTGTGGGAGAAGTTTGGGATTTTGTATTTTTGGTTCATCTGGAGAGTTGATAAAGGATAAGGGATTGGGATTAAAGTAGTATCAAATGTTTTCTTATTGTGTAAACCTTCTCCAGGAAGGGGAAAACGAACATCCTTATCTCACCTACGCGGTTTGACTCGCGATGTTCCTCAGGGTCCGTGAACTTCCGCGAGGGCCGCCAGAATAATTTGTTTACGTTTCCAATCTTTCCATGCGAAAAGTTAATCATTACGCCAAAACTCGTGATTAACCGTACTTGGAGCCAACCCACGCTGACCTCGTGTAAGTCAGATAGGGCCATACCAGGCACTGAGACTCTAATGGCCATATTTAATATTTGGACCAGTTCCAGACAGGGGTTCATTAGAAAGGACTAGCAGAGCATGAAGCTCAAAACCATAGCACTTTTTCTTTCTTGGTCAAAAGGTCTGTTTTTGTTTGACATCCTTTCTGTTTTAAAGTATGTCGCTCGCTTGAATGTTTCCACCACAATACAGAGGAAGCCAGAGATGAGCTCCGAGAACAGGTTTATGATGCCATGTCTGAGAAGAACGATTCTCAGGAAGGGGAGCAAAAAGTGGACAAAGAAAACCAAGACGTCAAGAAAGATGGTGACGGTGCTGCTGTTGTACAGGAAACAAAATCCACAGAAAATCTCCCCAAAAGTGAAGAGCAGTCCGCTGCAGAGTCGGACAAAGATGGATCCTTAAAACAGGACGATGCTGTGGTTACAAAAGAGGGAGAGGAGGAAGCTGAGGAAGATGTCAAGCAAACGGAAGAGCCGAGTGGGAATGAAGAGCAGGCGGAGCCTATGGAGGAAGATGCTGGAGGTAGAGGTGTTCAGTACAGAGCACATGGGTGTGGGTGAGGGGATGAATGGGTTTACACTTGACAGAAGAGGATGTTTGAGCTGCACAATAGAAATGCGATTGTGGCTTTCACAGATGATGCGAGTGAATTTTTATATCTATCAGTTTTAACCGACTTGCATTGTTTTTCCGTTTAGGTGATGATGATGATGATGATGATGACGACGATGATGATGAGGAAGCAGATGCCAATGCAGAAGATAAGGTTTGTATTGAATCCAGGATGTGTTCTCATTGGGGGTGGGTGGGTGGTGTTGATGCAGTAGTATAATTCATGTTTTTTCCTATTCTTGCAGGAGGAGGAGGAAGTTGGAAACCTCCAGTTGGCATGGGAGATGTTGGAAGTGGCTAAAGTGATTTACAAAAGGTTTGAATATTTGTGAGGAGAAACACTTGCTTTAATGCCTTTGCTTTGGGGGAAAATAAGATGAATGTCTTGCTTGCAGAAAGGAAAGCGAAGAGGACCAGCTAATGGCGGCTCAGATCTTCTTGAAACTTGGCGAAGTTGGTGCGGAATCTGGTACGTTTGGCCAATAGCTTAAAGTTAATGATTTAACTTGGGAAGTATAGCGTAGTGTTGGTTAGGGCTACATGATGCATAGTTTCAGCAATGACCTTGTGATGTGCACATGCGAAGAAGTTCCCCCCCCCCCCCTTCTTAAAAAAAAAGGAGGGGGGGACTGCTGGTTTCTGTTAGTGTGTTAACATGGTACATGTACATTCAGGTTTTATGATGCGCCATGCAGAACCAAAGTTATAATTATTTTTAAAACATGCAAATTTGTATTGCTCTCAGAATGGCGTCGCAAAAATGCAGAACTAAAAATTTGCTTATTCTTGGTCATGAAAATTATCAAAAACTGTCATAACATATTAGATACTTGATTTGATGAATAAGGTAAATAGTGTATACAACCCAGAATAAGGCAAACAGTAAGTTATTTTTCCGAGTTGTTGTACTTTATTGTATACATTTTAAGATGCCTACAAAATCACTCTAATTATTCTAGAAAAAAAGGTTTTCGAGCAATTCAAATCTGAGGAACATTCCTGTATTTCAATATATCACTGGAAAGTTATTGCAAAACTAACCCCCCACCCCCCACAATTTCATGCAGCCCTAGTGTTGGAGTTTTTGCTAACTTGTGGCTAAAAAGAAGCCACAGTCTATAGTGGCAGTCACAGTACCTGAAGTCTGTTAACTGGATCAATTTGGTGATGAAATTAAAATGCACATATTGGAGCAGTCGTTTTAGTCAGTGGATAACTTCACTATGTCTAGGGGTAAATCTTTCACATTAGAGCGCTTGACCGATCTGATGCTGCCTAGGTTTTTTTTTTTTTTTTTTTTTTAGATTTTCAAATGATCACTTCATGGTAATTAGGGTTTTTTTTTTTTTTTTTGGTAGGTAACTACAGCCAAGCTCTGGAGGACTTCCAGGAGTGCCTAGCCATACAGCTGAAGCATCTTCCTTCTCATAGTCGTCTGCTGGCAGAGACTCACTACCAGCTGGGCACAACTTTTAGCTACACAGAACAGTACAGCCAGGCCATCCAGCACTTCAACAATTCCATCAAAGTCATCGAGAGCCGCCTGGGTATGTTTTAATGTTTCATGTGTGACAAAATCTATTTCAAGACACCTGCACCCTGCTTTTTTTCATGAATGAATCTTTTCAATATTATCAGCCATGCTTCAGGAAGTAATTGACAAAACAGAAGGCGCTGAAGGAGCAGCAGAGGAAAAGCGTGAACTCGAGGAGCTGAAGCAACTGTTGCCAGAAATTTCAGAGAAGGTGGAAGATGCAAAGGAAAGCCAGCGCACAGCTTCTGCAGCATCTGAAGCGATTCACCAGACCCTGGTGAGTTTAAGAAACTGTTTACCGAAAATCAGTCGAATAAAGCGTATATATTTTTATTTATTTTATTTTCTCGTCTTCCACCAGGGAGGGGCATCTACATCCTCAGGATTTGCAGCTGAAAATGGCAGCTCATCTTCAGCCACCCTGGTATGTTAGGGGGGGTGGGGGGGGAGGATTTATTATCCATTTGCACAGTATTGAGAAGTAGGGTTTTCTTTCTTAACTGCATTTGGTCTGCTTCTATTTCAGATTGCGGTTAAGCCTGCTGATGGAGCGTCCTCTTCAAAATCCGCATCGGATATCTCCCATTTAGTCCGTAAAAAGGTGAGTGTCCATCCAATCACAGCTTTAACTTCCTGTCCCTCGGACTGATCCTAACTGTTTTGTCAGCATGTGTTTAAAAACCCTCAATACAACAACTTTAAGCCCCTTACTGTCATGAACAGGCATATACTGTATGTGTCCATGATTTTAGAGAGGTTAAGCATGGTTAAATGGTGACTCGTGAGGGGTGTGATTGCTGAGGGTGCAGCTGTGGATTTGTGCGCTTGGGCAGTAGATTGAGGAGCTGAGCTGAGGAAGTAAGAGGGGAAGAAATAAAGTCTGTTCTATCCTGCTTTGTATTCTTGCACAGAGGAAACCGGAAGACGAGAGCCCAAAAAAGGACAGTGATGCTAAAAAGGTCAAACAGGAGACCACAGTTAATGGCAGCGCCGACTCTGCCAGCAACAGCAATGGAGTCCAGGAGAAAATGGAGCAGGAGGCGAGTTGATAGGATTAATGTTTCTGCTTTTAGGGTCAGCAGAGGTGCTTCAGGACAGGGCCTAATATGTGGAGCCATCAAACCACTTTTTCCCCAATACGCATCAGTTGCAGGACCTGATGTCTCTTTATTTTTGCTTGTGTGTTGTGGTTTGCTATTTTATTTTCTACTAGGCAGTGAGTCAAGTCCTACCATGTCCAGTCCTTTTGCTTTTAGTACAATACGTTTTTTTTTTTTTTTTTTTTTAATTCGTGCTCTAGTTTTTTGAACATGCATGTTCTGTTTTCTTTTAGGCTGTGAATTCCTCTACCTCTGCAGAAGCCACTGCGTGATTCGATCTTTCTAAACTGCCCACTGATCTTCCAACCAGCACAGCATGCCTGCCTCAATTCTCTTCATGAACAGCATTTGTGTTTTGTAAATAGAACATTTACTCCCTTTTTCTGTGTCTGTCCAAATTTTGTATTGTAAATTTTCAATAAATATTTGCATACGTCAATCACGTGGCGTTTCAAATACCTGACCACATCCTTGCTGTTTGCAGTTATACTTTAACGGTGGGGGACTAAATCTGGTTTGAGACGAGAGTACTACTGAAGACGTACAGGCAAACTGCAGAAGTACTTGAGGGAGGCATTTGGGTAAATTATTTGTAGTTAATTTCCTTTAGGTTCTGGGTAAAGGGTACCATTTTTGGGAGGGATTAAATCAATTTCCAGATCAGTGTGCCTCTGGCTTAAAATAGATTTTGAAGGGTTGTGATGAAAAATTCCTATAGACGGTTATTAGTCAATACATTTAATAGTAAATCATCTAATTGTACCTGGGGTGTGCTGAGATGGGGATGGGGACTGTTTAGAAATCTGTGTAAATCATTGCATTCAAAGAAAATTGGCTTTTTTTTATTTTATTTTTTTTACTTGAATTAAAGTTTTGGTTTTGCATTAAGCTGTAGTGTGAGTATAATCACTAGAGGAAGATGCTCATTGTCCATGTGTCACAGGTAAGAAGTCTATTGGCACTTGTTTCTGTGAAAGTTGTGCAGTAAAGTGTATTTTCATAGTTGTAAAGTCACAGAATTCTGGGCTCTGTGTAAGATCTAATCTTAATAATTTAGTGTCGGTACAGACGGTTATGAACTCTAATGAGTCATGATGGACTTGAAGGAGTACTGGTTCTAGTCTGATATCCCTGTGATGGGTCTATTGAAGGGGACTGCTGCAATACTTGCATCATACCGTCTACTCATGAGCAATGAAGCGAATCTGAGGAAGTAAAGTAACTTATCAGTTCTCAAAGAATTTCAAGCTGCCACTCCCAATGCTGAAAATCAAGATGTAGGTTAAAAATCAAATCATATCTATTACAAGAACAGTGGTTCTTTATTTTGTAGTACTGGCCCAGAAGTCTGGAGTTTTTGCTTATTTTGACTTTTGGTTTTATTTTTCGATCCCAGTTAGCTTCAAGACTAAATATAGACAATCAAATGGAATCATTCTCATGTACACAATTTTACATGAACTTATCCGCATTTGTTTATAACTTGTGACTTTTTCGCCGATCCTGTAGAGTAGTTTTGTGATGAAGCCACATTCAAATAATTTTGAAACGGTTTGTTCATTTAATGTACATGTGAGAATCACATCACTGGAGGAAAATTCCATAGACAAAATCATTTAGAAATGTAAAATTGTGCCTTTAAAAAAAAAAAAAAAAACTGGTATAGGACCACAATCAAGTTGGGACCAACACATGTTTAACTCCTCTTGCGTCACAGCAATTGTGCCAACAATTACATTTTTTACAGTGACTTAATGTGGTAGAGCTGTGGATCTGTAAACGAAGTACTGACATACTTTTGTTTACAGATCCACATACAAATGTTTAAAAAGCAGCATATTAATATAAACCTGTGCTTTACCTTGCTTGCACACGTTATTGATTCTTTTATTTTATTGTGGTATAAATATGTAACTGCAATTTGCACATGAGCAGGGCTTAATGAAACCAAGAATACGCCATGAAAATTAATTGACCAAAATGTCCATATTGACAACAGCCCAGATCAGCTGATTTTGGGGTTCATCTCTCATTCTCACCTCTGACTGGTGTCCTTAGTAGGTGGAATCACATGATCAGTCTGCGACAATGGTGAAAGAAATGGATTGGATGAAAGTTGTCATGATTTCTGCTGGGCTGTCTGTTCTTCCAAATCAGTGTTTGGATGTGGGATGATCTGGAATAATTAAATGCATCCTTAAAAATGAAGTATGAAATTCAATTGAAGACAAATTGAGTAGGAAAATGTGTGGAATAAGTTGTCTTGCATACCATTGATGGGTATTTGTACTGCCTGGTCTTGTTAGGATCGATCTTAGTAAGTGACTGTACATCTCCATCGCGAGCATTAACTACACGAAGGCAGATCTCCATGTTACCCAACTGAGCGTTCAGAGGGAACCAGAGCAATCATGTTCCAATTAGAGTGAATGACGTTACATACTTTACATAAGTAATGTTTTTCAACAATATCTATACTGTATTTGGGATCAGTAGGACCTAATAAGTATAAAATCTAATCATTGTCCTTGAACAGGAAACTCTTGTGTTTCTAGTAATTGCTCTTTTGCTACCATTAGATGATGCTACAGTATAGAGTGTCTACTAATGAGGACAACATGTCTAAGTTAGGCAGAATGAATCATAAGGAGTATAAGAGGTTGCATAAGAGGTTACCTGAGGTTCGTCTGGGCTGAGGGCCGGGCTTACAGGCAGAGAGCGGAAAGGAAGTTTCCAGAATCCGCTCTGAACCTGATTGTGATTGTCAAAAAGCTGCAATTTGGACCAGCCTCGCATCTCCTGATCACGCAATTCAGGTCCTCCAACAACCTGAACCTCTACTACCAGGTAGAGAGCTGGAGATGGCTGCACTCTGGAAGGAGGTTTTTAGTTTTTTTATGTCTTTTATGTCTTTTAAATATGGTATAGAACATTTATATTCGCTTAATCACGTGTACTATAAGTGACATGAGAAGAGCAGTAGTCCAAACGTGTATGCTTGGTTCTTTTGATATATACACTATGTTGCCAAAAGAAGGGGCCATCCGCACACTGTTCCCAAAAAGTTGGGAGCATGAAATTGTCCAAAATGTCTTGGTACTGTATGTTGAAGAATTAAGAGTTTCTTTCACTGGAAGTAAGGGGCAGAGCCCAACTCCTGAAAGACAACCCTGCACCAGTTCCAACATGACAGCGCACCAGTGCAACAAGCAAGGTGCATAAAGTCATAGATGAGCGACTTTGGTGTGGAAGAACTTGAGTCCTGACCACCTTTGGGATGAATTCAATCAAATACTTTGGGAAATATAGTGTATGTAATTTACTGTGTTAAAGAAGGATTCAGTTTAATGTCTAGGTATTGACTGACTTTTTACTTAGGATTTTGATATAATATTAATTATACATGACTATCCATAACACCATTACAAGTCTATTACATATAACAGATCCCATGTGAAGCCAAAAGGTGAGATTGCAAAAACCCGTATTAAAGCTGTAAACTAGAACAAAATCCAGTCACGTAGAAAGCCTGCCGCAGAACTAAGTCAATACGGCGTCTAAATAAATCAGGATTACACTTGGTTACCTGGGCACAGGCTGTTTGAAAGCTAGTAAGGCGTAGTGTCCAGACTGCCTCCAAGGTGGATGGCGTAAAGCTCCAGCAGGCTGGCAGTGGACGGGTGGCAGGGGTGTGGGCCGCCCGGTTTCTTCTCCCTCAAAATATAGCCTGGTTACCAGATGAACTGTTCTAAACGTGGCATCCACACCGAGGACGATGTCATAGAAGATCACAAATCCAGTCCTGAGATACAAATGATCATTAGGTCGAGAGCTGCTATTTCATATATATATATATATATATATATATATATATTTTTTTTTTTTTTTTTGTTAATTGTTATTGTGATACTGGTTGTTAACAGCATGTATCTGTGAGGAACATGAAGCCATACAGAGAACAGAGGTTGTTGGGGTTGAACTGATTTTGTCCCAGGCTTCCTCAACTAACATGCTCTTGAGACTAAACACAAATCCCCACGGCCATGCTCCAGAATCCAGTGTAAAGGCTTCCCAGAAGAGTGGAGCTTACTATAGCAGCAAATGTCTTCAAAAACACTTGTGTGTGTGATGGCCATATACTGTAGTACACATCACATGACATCTCATACCAAAAACAATCAGGGATCAAATATTAATATTCAATATTATTAAACTGTATAACTGCTATAACTTTAATGTAGACTTTATACACTCACTCAGAACTATAATCAGTTGCATTTGTCATTCTTTAATAAGGTGGTATAAAAAGAATACCACACTTTGGGATGTGCCGTTATTGGAAAATAATCAGCATTACTATGATAAAAGGCTATCATAGTACCCCACTGTACATTGTTTTCCTAAAACTGCACACAGTCAAGTGTTTAATCCCTTACATTCCTTCCATTAAGAAGTAAAAAGAAAGCTCTGAACTCACACAGGATCATAAGGAGCAGGGCCAAGAGAGTCCACTGAGTCAAAAACATGTCTGTCCATTGGCAAATGCTCCTGTGAGCTGTACTCCTGCAACATTTAAAAATAATTATCACTTATAAATAATGATTAGTATCTAGTATCATTGTGCACTTAAGGCACAAGCACACACAAATACAAGACACACACACTCCTAATCATACTATGGCCATTTGATAACATCAATCAACCTACTCTGCATGTCTTTGTCCTGTTGGAGGAAACCAGAGTACCCTGAGGAAACCCACCATTCACCAACAAGCTAGATTTAAGATATAGACTGAATACACAAACCCACCGGAGTCCGTCTGTCCCCGCTTTTCCCCAATTCTTTCCGCAGGTTGGAGATCTCGGCCTGCAGACTGGCAACCTGATTGACATGGTGCAGCTGTGAACCGGCTACAACAGAAAGTCAGTGATAAGAACAGATCCAGCCTTTAAATGGCTAACTTCATTTATTACTTTTTATTAGAACCTGACTACTGAACTCCACAAACACACCTCTGACACCTGGGTTCCCTTTAACTGCATCATTTAGGACAATAATTAGCTTAGTCTGATGACTTGCTAAACTATTTATGTATTTACTCATTACAGGGACGAACCAAAACAGATATTAATAAAATATTAAATATTCTTATTTTGATTGGGATGTTTTAGAGATTTCTTTTGTGTTTGGTGTTAGAAGTGTAATATTTAATTGTAATACTGTACTGTCTATTTTTGTCTATGGTGCATATTTAAATTTTACACCTAAAATGTATATATAATGTATGTAATAAAGTACGTATTAGTATAATTGAGCCAGTTGTTTACTTATTATGTCACTTGTTTACTTATATTTATATATATATATATATATATATATATATATATATATATATATATATATATATATATATATATATATATATATAATTGTGGCTGATACAGCTTCCCAAAAGTGAAAAAATGTAATAAAATAAATATATATATATATATATATATATATATATATATATATATATATATATATATATATATATATATATATATATATAAAACTGAACCAGAGACAAATATCTGTTTTTATTTCTGCTATTTAAATATATTATTGTTATTTATTTATAACATATTATTATGTCTAGTATCTTATCCTTGTTTTGGATTTCAAACTAGTTCCATAATTTCAACAATAATACATTTATTTAGAACTGCGGTCGTTTTAACTGAAATATAAGAAGACATTTTTAATGACGCTAATTAATCCCCCCCCAAAAAAAAAAAAAAAACACCTTCCCAGTAGTGTGTGACTAAGGGTGCTTATGAAGTAACCTAGTAACCCAGTGTAACAGGGTATCCAATGACGAAAACTTCAAAGCATTTTGTAAGTCGCTCTGGATATATATATATGCCAAATGCCTGAATGTAAATACAATGACGATATAAAATAAAAATCTCTACCACATCACTGTTATATTGTGAATCCTTATTGGTCAGAAGTTGTTCATTTTTGTACTAATTTACAGCAGCTCAGATAATAGTGCCGGCTAAAATTCAAATCATAGGTTTCTATAAATGCTCCTGTTCTAATTATTTGTCATAACTCAACATACTGTATATATAATAGAGTGCCCTCCATAATTATTGGCACCCCTGGTTAAGATGTGTTAAAAGCCTTAAAATAAATTCAGTTTTTATTGCAGAAGCATATTGTCACACTGAAAATTTTAGAAAAATATAACGTGAATATAAAGTGAATTTTAAGGGGAAATAAAAATCCCTGACCAACAAATAATTATTTTTCATAAAATAACCTGTTCCACAATTATTGGCACCCCTAACAATTCCTAGAAAATACATGTAATTGAAGTATTTCTGTCATTTCTACAGTAGGTTACAAAGTTGATCAGAGTATCTAGGAACATTTATTTAGTAATTTATCACTTCCTGCTTCCCTGGGGTATAAATATGACGTGACACCACCATTCAAGTAAGGCAGATGTGTGTCGACCTTCACAAGTCAGGCAATGAATACCAGAAAATAGCCACCCGCCTGCACCTGCCCATATCTACTGTGAGAGGAATCATTAAGAAGTTAAAAAAAAAACTGGAACAGTAGTAAACAAGCCTGGACGAGGAAGTTTATTTTGCCTCCACACACAGTGAGGAGGAAGGTAAGAGAAATATAAAATTATCCAAAGCTCACTGTTAAAGAACTGCAACAAATGATAACATCTCGGGGTCACAAAGTCTCCAAAACAACCATCAGGCATAGTTACTACATGCCAACAAGCTCTTAGGGAGGCATGCAAGGAAAAAACCTTTTCTCAGTCATAATCATAAACGCAAACGTTTGGAGTTTGCTAAGCAGTACTGGGGCTTCAACTGGGACTGTGTACTTTGGTCAGATGAGACCAAGATAGAGCTTTTTGGCAACAAACACTCTAAGTGGAACACAAAAGATGAGTATGCAGAAAAGCACCTCGGTGATGCTGTGGGGCTGTTTCTCTTCCAGAGGCCCTGGGAACCTTGTTAGGGTGCATGGCATCATTAATGCTTTGAAATACCAGGACATTTTAAAGCAAAATCTGGTGGCCTCTGCCCGAAAACTGAAGATTCGTCGTCACTGGGTCTTTCAGCAAGATAATGACCCGAAACATGTGGCCAAATCTACACAGGAATGGTTCACCACACACTGAATCAAGCTCGTCCCATGGCCATCTCAGTCCCCAGACCTCAACCCCATTGAAAACCTGTGGAGTGAGCTGAAGAGGACAGTGCAGAGGAGAGGAGTCAGGTCACTGGATGATTTAGAGATAGTGTGCAAAGAGGAATGGTCGAAGATCCCTCTTTCTCTGTTCTCTAATCTTGTGAAACATTATAGGAGAAGATTAGGTGCTGTTTTGTTGGCAAAAGGGGGTTGTACAAAGTATTAAACATCAGGGGTGCTAATAATTATGGCACCCATGGTTTGATGTAAAGGAATTATTTCTCAATGTGGGATTTTTTCCCCCACTGAATAAATGCACTTGAATAAAAGGTTGGAATTTCCTCTTTTTTTCCATTGTGGTCCTATGAAGCTAAAGAACACATTTTAACCAGGGGTGCCAATAATTATGGAGGGCACTGTGTATACTGCGTACACAAGCTGTATTTTTAATGTCTTACTTTCAAAAGTGACGACTTCATGGTTGGAGATGGAATGACTTTATATCGCTGCTATAAAGTCAGTGATGCATCTTGTTTCTGTAGCAAGTCACAATATTAGTGTGACAAAACCTTTTTTGCTCTTGTGCTTTTCATTCCTTGCTCATGACAGTTTATACAATAGACATAAGAAATAATCATTAATAATTATGAATAGTAATAAACAACTATTATTAACATAATCAACTCATTACTGTAATGACATCCATTCCTCTTAGATGTAAACCGCCATGTTAACTCATGACAGCTTTTTTTTTGTCAGCGTTCAATAATTTCCTTGCAAAAAAAAGAATTTGTCGTTATCTTAAAGAGGGATTACCTGCTCTTCCTCGACGTCTTCCTCTGTCTATCTGCAGTTTAAGGATATGCTCCTCCAGCTGCTGGTTCTCATGCTCCACTGCCATAATTCTAGAGTCCAGAGCAGCAAGAGATGACTTCATTCCTGAAATCAGCAGGGAAGCAGGAATTACAAGCTGGACAGAATGATGTAGCAAAGCTGCATGGAAGCTGCACTACTCACGTCTTTTCTTCCTTGTTCGGTGCTCCGCTGCAGCTCTGCCCTGCTCCAGTGTGACAGCCTCATCCTGAAGGTCATGCAGGTTCGCCAGAACCTCTGGATCCGAACCGCCAGACTGTATGTATGCCTGATGTAAGCATCTGTTAAGAAGAAGCATGCTCATCTGACAAGTTTCAAACGGAGCTAGTTTATACAGTAAATGAGACACTCTGAGAATTTCCTTTTTTTTCAAAAAAAATGTTTTTTTATTTAAACAGCATCAGGGTTCACTTATCATGTTATCATTTGTGAGTGGAGAGTTTCCTACAGAAATACTGTATACACAGCCATATTGATACTATTATGAATCAGAGCCAAACCTTATTTGTATTGAGAGTGGACCGTCTGCAGAGGAGACGAGGTCAGAGGTGACATTTTGTGTCCTTCTGTCTTCTAGCCGGTCTGATGTAACACTAGCAACATTATCTTTCACCCTTAAATAAAGCACAGTTCAACGGTGTAATGAAAAGAGATGGACAGATGTAAATCAAATTGTCAGGATTTGCAGGGAAGCAGCTGAGCTCATCTCTCTCTCTCTCTCTCTCTCTCTCTCTCTCTCACCCGTGTAATGCACTGATCTGAGTGCTGAGTCGGTAAAGAACCTCCTCGTTCCTCTCTCCCTGTTCTTTCAGCTCATGCAGCATCTCCGTCAGATGAGCCGCTCCATCGTGCCCGACCAGGGCCGTTTGCCGTTCAATCTCTACACACACCAAAAGTACATTTACACTTGTTTTACATCAAAGCTCACTGCATTCGACTTGTACCGCACTTTTTTCACCTGCATATATATTTTTGCTGCTCCTTTTATTTGACTTTATTTTAACTATTCAACACCAACCATCTTTTATTTATTAAAGAGTTTATTAAAAGAATTTTGATAAAAGTTGTTGATGTGCCGAGTGAAAAGCTTGTTCCTGTTATCATTACTTACACACAACAAAACTTTCACTTTTTTCTTTCTTTTTTTTTTGTTCTTAGGTAGAAAGTGTTATTTCTAAATTGCGTATGCCTAAGGTTAATATCTATCCTTCTCTTGGGGAATAAAATTTTCAAATGTACCCATTTTCCAGAACATTTCAGGTAGATTCAGTACAGAGTAGCTGATACAAAGTGTTTTTTTTTTCTTTTTAGAATGTTTCTCTTCTAGAATGATGCAGAACTCAAAGGAATTTCCCAGAATCTTTTAGAATGTTCTAGAATCTTCCATACTAACATATGGAGCGTTATGGAATTCTGGTTGTTTTCATTAAGAAGCTACAAGCACATTCTGATATGTGAGCGAAAACATACTGTCTGACAGGATCTGCTAATCCTACAAGAGATATTGGACTCTACCAATAAGGAGCTTTGAACAAAAGCATAATTGGAGACTATGTGTGGGAATGATACATGCAAATCGCGAAAAACTACTCACTTCTAACCATTTTTGCTCCTTTTGTTATAATTTTAGTATAAATGCGTTTGATTAATTGTTTGTTATCTAAAATGTTATTTATTTTACATTATGTAAAAGAAAATATGCATTTTTTTTTCAGCTTTTAAATAGAAAACAGGTTAACATCTTAAATTCATTATCCAGGTTACAAAAGAGAAGTCTGAACGGAATAATGGCCGTTTTCAGATTTCAGAATTTTGTCGAGGAATAAAAACGAGGAATTTGTGCTACATACTCACGTGGACAAAATTGTTGGTACCCTTCGGTCAATGAAAGAAAAACTCACAATGGTCACAGAAATAACTTTAATCTGACAAAAGTAATAATTAAAAAAAAATTCTATGAATGTTAACCAATGAAAGTCAGACATTGCTTTTCAACCATGCTTCAACGGAATTATTTAAAAAAATAAACTCATGGAACAGGCCTGGACAAAAATGATGGTACCCCTAGAAAATACTGAAAGTAATGTGACCAAAGGGACATGTTAATTCAAGGTGTGTCCACTAATTAGCATCACAGGTGTCTACAATCTTGTAATCAGTCAGTGGGCCTATATATAGGGCTCCAGGTAGTCACTGTGTTGTTTGGTGACATGGTATGTACCACACTCAACATGGACCAGAGGAAGCGAAGGAAAGAGTTGTCTCAGGAGATTCGAAAGAAAATTATAGACAAGCACGTTAAAGGTAAAGGCTATAAGACCATTTCCAAGCAGCTAGATGTTCCTGTGACTACAGGTGCACATATTATTCAGAAATGTAAGATCCATGGGACTGTAGCCAACCTCCCTGGACGTGGCCGCAGGAGGAAAATTGATGACAAATCAAAGAGACGGATAATCCGAATGGTAACAAAAGAGCCCAGAAAGACTTCTAAAGAGATCCAAGGTGAACTTCATGCTCAAGGAACATCAGTGTCAGATCGCACCATCCGTCGTTGTTTGAGCCAAAGTGGACTACATGGGAGACGACCAAGGAGGACACCATTGTTGAAAACAAATCATAAAAAAGCCAGACTGGAATATGCCAAACTACATGTTGACAAGCCACAAAGCTTCTGGGGGAATGTCCTATGGACAGATGAGACAAAAATGGAACTTTTTGCCAAGGCACATCAGCTCTATGTTCACAGACGGAAAAATTCAAATTCAAATTCAAATTTTATTTGTCACATACACAGTCATACACAGTACGATATGCAATGAAATGCTTAGGTCAACTGCCCGTGACCTTAGAATAAAAGACTATTTAAGACTATTTACACAAAAAGAATATAACAAAGAACGTAGAAATAGATTTAACTAAGAATAAAATAATAAAATATATGTACAGTAAAAATATACAATAAAAAAATATAAGAAAATAAAAATATAAGAAAAATATAAGAGAATAAGAAAACCTGGGTGCAAATGTAGAAAAATATATATCTGATATAAGAAATCTAAGAAAGCCTAGGTGTACCTAGATGTACAGTATGGAAAAATATGGAATATAAATAGAGATGTCCAGGGGGAGTGCAAGTATGCTATAAAGTGTTTTGTACTTAAAGTGACTTGTGCTATAGAATAAATAGTAATGTAGTGTGAAGGGTGTGCAATTATTGTCCCAATATGAAGCATATGAAGAAAAGAACACTGTCCCTACTGTGAAACATGGAGGAGGCTCTGTTATGTTCTGGGGCTGCTTTGCTGCATCTGGCACAGGGTGTCTTGAATCTGTGCAGGGTACAATGAAATCTCAAGACTATCAAGGGATTCTAGAGAGAAATGTGCTGGCCAGTGTCAGAAAGCTGGGTCTCAGTCGCAGGTCATGGGTCTTGCAACAGGACAATGACCCAAAACACACAGCTAAAAACACCCAAGAATGGCTAAGAGGAAAACATTGGACTATTCTAAAGTGGCCTTCTATGAGCCCTGACCTCAATCCTATTGAGCATCTTTGGAAGGAGCTGAAACATGCCGTCTGGAAAAGGTGCCCTTCAAACCGGAAACAACTGGAGCAGCTTGCTCATGAGGAGTGGGCCAAAATACCTGCAGAGAGGTGCAGAAGTCTCATTGACAGTTACAGGAATCGTTTGATTGCAGTGATTGCCTCAAAAGGTTGTGCAACAAACTATTAAGTTAGGGGTACCATCATTTTTGTCCAGGCCTGTTCCATGAGTTCATTTTTTTTTATAATTCCGTTGAAGCATGGTTGAAAAGCAATGTCTGACTTTCATTGGTTAACATTCATAGAATTCTTATTTATTATTACTTTTGTCAGATTAAAGTTATTTCTGTGACCATTGTGAGTTTGTCTTTCATTGACCGAAGGGTACCAACAATTTTGTCCACGTGTGTATGTGTTATACAAGCTTTTTGACCACTCGTTCCCTCACCAGCCTCTCTTATTTCTCTCTTTCTCTCGAGGATAAGACAAACACACTGCCACTGGAATAAATAAACTTCGTATACTTTAGGAGCAGAAGTGGCTCAATCCGTTAAGGCTATGGGTTCTGGGGTTAATGGTTCGAGTCCCTAATTGGGGTTCGAGTCCCAGCACTGCCAGGCTTCCTCCACTGTTGAGCCCTTGAGCATGGTCTTTAACGCTATCTGCTCCTGGGGTGCTGCCCCTGTGCTCTGATCCCCAAAAACTGTGTGTCTGTGACAAATAATTGAGTTATTTATTTATTTTATTAATAGAAAAACTATCCATATTTAGACACATTTTTACACGTTTGTCCGAGCGCAAACCGTCCACATTGTTACTATGAAAAATGATTAATGTATTGAACGAGTGCATTAATCCACGCCTTCTGATCAGTCAGACCTGAGAATTCAATAGTGCCTGTTTTACATCAATATATTAATAATAATTACTGATTATCCTATCTACTTATTGAAATGTAATCCTAACCTTATTAATGTCTGTGTGTAAGGGAAGTGATGTGCTATAAAGGTTTTCCACTTTGTTTTATTGTACAGCTTACGGCCATGTACAGTAGAGACGTGATTGAGTGAACATTCATGGTGCATATTAGATCTCAGTGTTTTTTGATGTTCTGATTTTAAAATCACCGGCCTCCTCTTTAGACCTGCTTCATACGATATGAAAGACGAGTGACACGGGCTCACCCTTTCTCTGTTCCTCCAGCTCGGTAGTGCGTGCCCGGATCTCGGCCAGCTTCTGCTCGTAGCGTTCACACGCTCCTTGAAGCCGCTCTCCATCAGCACACTGTCTACCTGGATACAGTCCCTTTAAAAACCCATATTACTCATAGGCACATTTAATTCATCAAATTAAAAATCACATTTTCCAGTTAGACGTATCAGAACTAGAAAATTGAGAGCAATGCTCATACAATCCGACCTCTGTATGTCTTTCGGCCAGACTCTCTTCAACCGACATCCTCAGCTTATAGAACTGCAATGCAGGATTTATAGACACTCTCACAAAGAAACTGGAACTCAAAAATGTGTTTTCTTTTCATTCCTGTTAAAATCAAAGAAGATGGGACTCATACCTCATGAGTGAGTTTGTTAAAAGCCAGGCTGTCAGGCTCTCTGTGAGTCTCTCCTCTTTCAGTCTGCCTTAGCAATTTATCCCTCTGCTCTCTTAGCTGTCCACACACAGCATATTTAAACAATGCAAACATTTTACAGAAGGTCGTACGTTCATGTATGTTTGCGTGAACATTCTGCGAGTGGAACATCTCATCTATATATATATATATATATATATATATGAGTAAGTTCTACAGTCAGTGTTTTATAATGCATGGACTGGATCATCTCCGATCACATTAATTCATGATTTGTTTCTAAATACATTTCTTTCATTAAGTTGATGGGTCAGCTCTCTATCCTTCCAGGTTTTGACAATATGTTGGACAGTTCTTAATGAAATTCCAGTAATTTTCATGTTTTCTTTGATTTGATCCAGGTCAACAATTTGACCCTTCTGAAACAGCACCCTTTTTGCTAACATAATACAGATGTTAGCATCATAAAGATCTCAGGATGCTTATGGGTCTTATGCGCAGTGATTTGTTCTTTGGAAATGAGCCCCCCCCCCCCCCCCCCCCCTTCTTGGTACTGTATGAGCTCAACTGGGCTGTAAATTAATCAGCATCTGAAGTGTGTGTGCTTCTCAGCTGTGTGTTTAATAAAGCGTCATGGCTGCTTCTGTTTTTGCTGGTTTTCCCATTTGCTGATTCAGCAGTGATTTAAAAAAGCGAAAACAATTAATTACGTTTTGTTTCTTGGAAAGAACAATTTTATTAAACAATTCAGCTGAGTTATGCAAAGAACAAGAAACAATAATAAAGTGTCATTTTATGGCAAGAAGTTGAACTCCTTCTGATGCGCATCTGCAGGGATGTTTATTATTAACATTGTACAAATTTAAGGGATTTTTTTTTGACTTGCAAACTATTCACTATTCATGACACGTGTGGGAAAACTGTTAAGATTGCTAAAATATGGACTGGTTTTCATATGCATTTTGAACATTTTCTTGTCCACTTTTGAGAAGCAAACGCATAAATATAATTTTTTTTTTATTGCAGCATATGCAACATAAATCTATGAAATAAATTGTTGATGAAGTTACTACTATACGAGACTACTAACAATATAAAGAAGACTAGATGCACTGAAATACCATCACTGTTTTACTTACATGAATTAGCTCGGGAGTCTTTGTCTTTCTGGGATGTAACGCCCTTAAATCCAACTTTTTGGACTCAGTGATTTCCAGCCGTCCTCGCATCAATACTCCCGGGTCTCCTATGGCACTTCCGACACAGAACCGGGACTTGTGTTTCTCCAAAAGGCCAAAGGAACGAAACACCATGTTACAATCAGCACAGCTGAACTCGCCCAAATGTTCCATCTTGGACACTTTTAAATAAAAGTCACCACCTTTTACTCAGGTTGCTTAACAGACATTATTTAGCTTGTTGGTGCGGTCAGTACTGTTACACTAAACAGCTTTCAGTTTCATCTCTAATAATTTGTCTTAGCTGCTGAGGATTTGTTTGTGGTTACAGTAACCATGTCAATTCAACACTGATAAAGTAGTCACTACAGCATGCATGTCATACATTATTACAAGAAGGAATTAAACTGTCTGGGGGAGAAAAAAAAATACTTTAAAATACTAATCTGCATCAAACTAAAATTTAAATAATATTTTATTATCCAGGGGTAGCACTTAAGGTGTTGGACTGCTATTCGGAAGGTCCCAGGTTCAAACCCCAGCACCACTAAGTTGCCACTGTTGGGTCCTTGAGCAAGGCCCTCAACCCTCAACTGCTCAGATGTATAATGAGGAAAAAAAAAAAAAAGTAAGTCGCTCTGGATAAGGGCGTCTGCCAAATGCTGTAAATGTAAAAAACCTAAGTTGATTTGAAATGACCGAAATTAGTTTAAGAACTGTCCAAAACATTGTTAAAACCTGGAAGGACGGTGATGAAGCATCAACTTGACAAGAAATGTGGTCCAAAAAAAAAAGTAATAAAATAAACAGGAATGGAGATTACTTAAACACTTGAAGTAACAAAATCGATGGCACAGCTACTATTCATAGCGAAACTAAGAGAATTTCCATACACACACAATGTGACAAGAACTGACAGGGTTGGGACTAAACGGCTGTGTGGCCCTAAGAAAACCACTTGCTAGGCAGACGAATCTGAAAGAAAGGTTTTAAATTGTTTAAAATGTTGCACTTTGGATCAATGGAAAAAGGTCATGTGGTCTGATGAGTTCAGATTGACTATTCCAGAGCTTATCTATCTGGGGAAGAATGAAGCGATGCACCATCATGCATAGTGCCGACTGTACAATCCTCTGGAGGCAGTGTTACGATCTGACGTTGCTTCAGTTGGTCAGGTTTAGACTCAGCAATGTGATGTGGAAATAAAATGAAAGCAGATGTCCTACATGTACAGATTGCCCATGTTATCACATCAATGGAGTTTTTCCTTTCCTGATAACACGGGCATATTACAGGTTCCCAAATAAAAAAAAGAAAAGAAAGAGTGGTTCTGGGAGCACAAGGAATCATTTTTAAACATAAATTGGCCACCACACTGCGCTTCTGTAATCAATGCTGCAGGAGGTTGAACATCATCTTTGACCAGGCAGTGTAGTTCACTAGACTGCACTTTGGCCTCATATTCTAGTTTTCATACAATTTTCACACAATTTTATTTAATAATACAAGTTTGTTTTTCCCAATTATTGTGCAAACACCTGGGCAGAAAACCAAATGGTAGACATATTTGGCAAATTGGTGCAAAATATTTATTACAACTTCTTCATTTCACCCCCGCCCCCTTCAAGCTGCAGAATATTTTTTTGCTTTGTCTTATACAGATAAACCCATATATGACACCTCATTATCTGCAAATAACGTTAACAAATAATCATCATCTTCCAAAACTCACAATTTTTATTCTTATATTTTTTTTTACAATCCACCCTGAATATCAAGGCTGCAGGAACAACATAATGCAAACAAAAGAAGAAAAGAAAAAAAAAACTATTTATGTGGGATTTTTTACAGCTGTACCAACATAAAAAAGAAACTTAAATCTGTAATAAAGCCTTTTTATACCCTATCAGCAAAAACAAGGTACAAAAATTTCCACCAATGCATAATTTCCACCAGCAGTCCCTCATGAAATACAGAACATTTGCAGATGGGCATCTACTGTTCTATCAGCTGCACGGACAGAGGAGCGATCTAGAGTTCTCGTGAACGAGTTTGTGAACCGGACTTGTTTTCACAAGTCAGAGCTAAAAGGAAAGCTCTACAGAATAAATGCTCTTTCCTAACACGCCAATCGCACACTACACATTCGTTTCTTGCCAGTGGATTCAAAATGTGCTTGACAATGCGTAATTTTCATCTAAATATCTTTAAAGTCAGTATGTACTTACTGATTTTTTTTTTTTTTTTTTTTTTGCAGCGGCAACCAGTAAAATTGATGAAACATCATGGCTGGATTGTAAGATACTTAATCTCAATGTCATGGCTTTAAGAGAACATTAATTATATTTCTTTGAAAATCATCTTGTCATAGAACTAGAAGAAATCTGAGAAATTCTGCAAGAACCAAATCGTAGAACTTTTGGCCATCGAATGACGTTTATGACGGTGAAAGAAAACCCATTGGTCGGTGAAGCTTTCCCCGATTACTTACTGCCTTTTCATAATGAAATCGTCTTCGCGGTCCAACGCAAGGAAATAAAATCATGTAAAGCTACATATCGAATCTGATGCATCACTTCCATCGTACATTCACAGGCTTGCTCACATTTAGTTCAAAAGAAAGCAGAATGAGAACAGAGGAACCGGTACAGTTTGAGTCGAACACAAGAGGAGAAGAAAAAAAAAAAGAAGAAAGAAAGAAAAAAAAAAAAAAAAAACGCGCTCGGATCGTAGCTGCCAAACTGTACTACCAAAACCATAAAAAAAGAAAAAGAAAATAGACTTCTGTTAGGTTTTGTTTTAGTGCTTTCTTGCTGGCTTGTGTTCATTTCAATGAGGGACTGGGAGTAACGCCGCTGTTAGTGGCTCACAATGATTGTTTCATCTTAACACTAATGCTACGAATTGTTTTCGCAAAAAGGAAAAAAAAAGTGTGTCAAAGCCATTTTATATAACATTCAGATGAAGTCATATTCCACGTTAAGTCACGGTTATAATTGGTGTTATTATGAGTTAGTCTTTTCTTTTTCCCAAGCAAAAACAAACAAACAAAAAAATCTGGTTGGGGGGGAAATGTGTATGTGTGTGTGTGTGTGTCTTTAGATAGACATTTCTAGTCTGGAAAGAGAGGAAAGAAAAAAAAAACCATGAGATCAGGAGAGCAAAGGAAGAAAGAAAAAACAAATTGCCCATGACACGTCACTGCAGTGTTCACACGTTCTCGCACTGGGAGATGACTTGATGGCTCTCGTCCATGGAAACAATAGAATTCACTCATTTTTGATTGAAATGTAAGGTAAGAGAGAGACGGACAGGAAGCGAGTGAAAGTGATGGAGGGAGAGGACAGGGGGGAGATTTAAAGCCACGTTAGGTGTCCTCATCATCCGAAGTCTGGCTGCTACTGCTGGTCTCAGACTCGGAGCCTTCATCCAGGCCGGTGTTGGTGGAGTTCCTCCAGGACAGGAGCGCCACAGCACGCGGCTTCGGGAGCACACCGTTACGGCCCAACCCGTTCTTCTTCATCTGAGGAACGAAACGTGCAAACCGTCGGAATAAGTTAAATTTTCGCACGATTTAGTAAAACCTTCTCTGCTCATAAGAGTGAAGTGTACCTGCTCAGTCTTAGCCTGGAACTCTTTGAGCTCGTCCTCCGTGAGGGGCTGGAAGTCGTCATTTTCTGGATATTCCTGCCAGCCCATGGCTTTCAGCAGCCTACGGACGGACATGAGAAAGCAGACATTATTAGCCTGAACCGTGCACACTAAACCTAATGCTCAATTTGAACTTCGTTCTGGGATAAACAAAGAAAAAGAAAATCATTATAGGAAAATAATCAACAACAGGTCTTTGTGATGTTTACCGCCCTAAAGTATTTACCTATAGCAGCACAAGTATTGCATTCCTCTTCTACCAGAAGGAATTGCCAATGTCAAGAGATTTTAATTCATTTAGTAACGACACATCATATTTTTATATTCATTTATAGGCATTCTTAATAACATGAAGCACATTTAAAAAACAACAACAAAAAGTTAAGGCTTTCTCTTTGATTAATCTCACAGCAAGATCTCACAGTATCTTCACCATATCATCATAATTATTTGCTCTTTCCCAAAAAAATTCATAAATAAACAATCACATTTTACCGCAAACATTAGTCTAAGATTAGCTTCTGTCATACCCTGTAAACTGTTGACAATTGTAACATTGAAATGAGTATGTTAATATACACACATTTCCAACAACACCTTCTGAGCAATAAGAATCAACAGTAAGTGGAAATGACTGTATTTATGTTTTATATTACACTGTAAAGTTTGTAAGTATTGGCTGTTTTAGGAACCTCCTCCATCACTTCTAAATAAATGAAGCATATATATATATATATATTATATATATTAGCGCTTAATAATAATAATAATAATAATAATGTAGTTTAGCCATGCCATCTGCGTATTCCATCTATTCTGCAATATCATTTATAGAAATCAGGAATCCAGGATAATGAGATTTTGAATCTCACTGACGTTTTACATGTTAAATTAAGGCCAAGTTTAAAGGTTAAATTTCCCATTAAGTGCTAATGAACAAGCAGCATAAAAATATTCTGTAATCTAATTATTTATAAGTCATTATTTTACAGTCCTCTCGCTTGTCTTAGATTAGCACCAAAACCCCATGGGGGGTCACAAACGGAATACGTCCTTAATGGATGCTGAAAGTTTATACAGTCGTTATACATAAAAAAAAAAAAATCTAATACATGCGCATAAATAAATAAATAAATAAATAAAATAAATCAATGTTGATGGAGGTATTGCTTGCTTCCATGTAAATCACCAGGAAAGGGCTATAAATTAATTCCTACATGTATTTGCTGCATTTAAAGTCATCAGGGAATATGTTTGTGTGTGTGTGTGTTTGCTGACCGGTGTTCAGCCTCCAGTGAGCTGGATAGGTGCTCAGTGTCGGAGTCACTAAGAGAGTGAGACATGCCGTTCTCATGGCTTTCTCCGTACTCTTTAGGCTCAGGAGTACTGCTGTCCCCCTGAAACACACACACACAGGACTTTAACACACCAAAACAGACATAATACTCCTATTATCTATTTATTCATACAACCCTCCACTCACCCCATCCCACGCAATTTGGAAGCACTGATTAGCCTAATCTGCATGTCTTTGGACTGCGAGAGGATTCCGAAGTACCCGGAGGAGACCCACCGAGCATGGAGGGACTATGCAAACTCCACACACAGAAATCGAACCCTCAGCCCTGGAGGTGCGGGACTACAGCCTGCCAGCATTTCAATAAAAATATGCCGACACGAGATGGTTACGGATCCATGCTGTATAAGCATGTGCGTTTACATGAACGCTAATCCTCCTCTGAATATTAGTGTAACAGCCCAATCAGAATAAAATGCATCATGGAAACACCTTCATCAGAACAACGTGACCCAATCCGGCCCAATCTGAATAGGAGGAGGGATATAAACCTTTGATAATCCGATCAATAGTTAAATATTAGCCATGTAAACACTTGATCCAATCTTTTCTCTCCTGTCAGAATAAATATATTCTTTTGCAACATTAGGTGACGTGCTTCCGCTCCTGAAAAACTTTCTCCCACAGTATTTTATTTACCAGAAATATGTGAAGTTAACCTTAAAGTTGGGGGAAAAAAAATGTTATATTTCCAGCAGATTAAATATCTAATTGGGGAAAAAATAAATCCACTGACTCGCTTATGGTTGCAGAAAAGACTTTATCGAATATGTACCATTAGATATTTTAATTCCACCCACAGAGCTTTTAAAGCATATAAATAAACCTTCAGCAGGATAATTGTTTCAACTTTTTTGTTTTAGAGTTTTAGATTAAATCCAGTTAAATCAATAAAACTCAATAATAAGTACATGTGCGTCTGTACAAAAAAAGTACAAACTACTTTTGTTTGTACTTATCCCTACACCTTGCACTTGTATAAACCTGGGCCACATTTCAGTAAGCAGATGTCTTATCAAGTTTCCTGCTGATTTCCCTGTCTTTCCTTGCAATGCAAAAAAAGGAACCAGGGAGTGCAAATTAAACGAAGAAGATAAATAGTTACACAAGCCCTGTGACATAAAAAAAAAGGCAGAACAACAGGGGGGGGAGTATCACATCACGCTCTCTCTATACTCTCACCTCTGTTTGAGCTCCAGGGCTGTGGCAGCTGCTCACCTCTCCGTTCCTCTCGTCCTTCAGTCCACGCAGGAACTCGCTCTTACGGTCTGTGCCACGCCGCATCAGCTTCAGCCGAGGAGGAGTGATGTCTATGGGGGGAGTAGTGCTGGATGGTGGCTAGGAGAGACAGGACACGAAGGAATGACGAAGACAAATCAGCAACGGTTATGAAGTCCTTTATGTTATGCAGAATTACATACAGATGCAGTACGATTTATTCAGTCTCCTCACCTCTTTAGGAGTGCCATGGGGTGGTGCGTTGACCGGGGTCAGAGGTTTGGTCACAGACACAGGGCTGGTGAAGGCTGAATCCCGACCGGAGAAATGCAAACCTACTTTAGTTTCCCTTCCACTGGGTTTCCAAGGACCAGTCTAAGGACAAGCGAAGAGAAGGAACTAGAGCATCTGACTACTGGCATGTTGATAAACAATGATGTAGTCGATAAATTTGTCTGACTTTATGTGAAATTAAATTTATCATCACTTTTGACTGGACACTAGTCTCCTACACTACACACACACGCTGCTGCTTTACTACAGCTTAGCGACTAGGGATTTTAGTCCGTCCAGATCTCACAACGTCTGTACACAAAGCTTAAACAGATCAGCTTCCAACACATCAACAATGTCATTCTTATCATCTCTCAGAACCGCTGCTGCAACACAGTGGACACACAGTGCTGTCACAAAGTATTTGCCCCCTTGCTGTAATTTTTTTTTTTTTTTTCCGTATTTGTCACAAGTAAATGATGTCAAACAAATTTTAATATGACACAAAGAAAACCTGAGAAAATATAAAATGCATTTTTATATGGAGGAAACGAAAAGTTGTCCAAACCTTCCTGGTCCCATGTGAAAAAGTAATTGCCCCCTAAGCCTAATACCTGCATGTGACACCCTGCAAATCAAGTGTTTGCGATAACTGATGAGGAGTCTGTCATCGCTGTGGACGGATTCTGTCCCACTTGTCTCTGCAGAATTATTTTAATTCAACCTGCATTGGAGGCTTCTTTTTTATTCCAGAGCATAAACGGCCTTATATTTCAGTTTTTTTATTGATTCGGCAGGTCTGGCAGTAATTATGCCTGAGTGTCGTGGGGAAATTTAACTTTCCAAAAAAAATAATAAATAAAAAAATAAAAAACAATATATATATATATTATATTACTCTTTCACATTTGGAAATGTTTCCCATCTGTACTACTACTACTGTAAACTCCCCTCTCTTAGGCTCTAATGATACATCGGTCACATCAGAACCTCATTCATTACACGAGCAGCGAGTCTGTGGGCTTTAGACCACCTTGTTAAATGTTGCACTATTTTAAAGGTGACGTACTTTAGTTGGTGCAGTCGCAGGTTTGGGAACCAGGTTCTTGTAGACACTGGGTCCAGTGATGGGGACTTTGGAGCCGTTGGTAGGCAGAGGGCCGGCACTGGCGAAACCAGCGGAGAATGCAGCACTGGGGTCCTCCTTAGACACTTTCTTAATGACCAGCATCTTAGACATAGCCTGCTTAGCGCTGGGAGGATTTTCTGAAGAACAGGAAGAACGAGTACTGCTTACACATAAAGCTGTGTGTGACGCATGACCAAAATTCTTCATGTTTCACATAACAACAGTAATAACCAACCATATCAGGGACTAATAAACATGCATGCTTACCCCACACGCCTGCTGGAGTTCCCACAGCACGAGCCTGACTCGCCGGCTTTCCAGTCGTCTCTGGATTCAGAGAGGGCTGCATCGAATGCAGAGAGAATCGGTCAATAATCTTTTCAAGAAATCAAAACTCTGAACTGAACTGAAAAAACTAAAAAAAAAAAAAAAAAACACCACTCACAAAATCCTCTTCAACAAACTTAAGTTTGTCGTCATTGCGCTCCTCGTCGGAGTAACGGTCCTGGAAGGGAGCGCCTTTGCGCGGATGGAAGTTGCCGTTGCGCTGCCGATGGCCGCCCTGCCTGTCCCGGTCTCCGCCGCCGCGTTTGGCATGACGCCCGTGGTGGTGGTGAGGGCCCTCTTGGCCGCGTGGGGCCCCATGCCAGCTGGGGGTCTCCTTCCAGCCATGTCCGCTCCCCAAACCTCCCTGATTGCCCTTAGCGACACCAGAGTCCACAGAGTCGTGCCTCAGCAAAGACGGCTGGAGCCACCCATCACCTGAGACATCACACAGAACAACATTCATTAGCCAAATCACATCAGCTGAGTTTTTTTTTATTTAATTTGGGATGGATGGATGGAAGGATGGATGGATGGATGCCAGGAGTGAGGAGTGTGTGCTTGTGTTACCCGACGGAGCGCGGAGCAGATCGTTGTTGAAGAAGCCGTCAGAGGAGTTGTGTCTACGACGGCTCACTCCCGGCCTGCCGTCTCCACGAGCACAGTGCTCACCATGTTTCTCAAGAGGGGCTGCAGGGGACTGCGACAAACACCGAAGAGCACACGTCAGGAACACACACACTCATGACTGACGTTGATTTTTAAATAAAAACTAAGTTAACTCTACTCATGTTATAAATGAACAAAATGGTTTGTATTGTCATGGTATATTTTGAGACTTGACATGTGGACACTACAAGTGTAGAGACGAGCTATTTGATTCGCCAGCTTCTTAGTTTTGTATTCATAGATTCGGGATATTGAGGGTATAAAAACGGGAGGTTTTAAATCATTTCCTAGACAACAATGGGCAAACATTATTGCACTAGTATTAAATGATTTTCTGTTTGAATCCATTTGCATAACTAGTTACTCCCCCCACTTCCTTGTGTCTTCAGTCGAAAGAAAACCCCCCCAGCAATAGATTTGCATAAAAGTACAGTTTGCTCCTCACCTTGGCAGGCTGAGGCGTGGAGAAGTTAAGCCAGGCTGGAACAAAGTCATGCTGCGCCATTTAGGTCCAGTGTCTCCCGTCAGTGGATCGAGGCATGAAACCTCATGGCCTGAACTTTAACAGCAAAAAACAAAACCAAGCATTTATTACACATCCAGACTAAGAAAAACTATAATACACACAAAGTAGCATTAGCATATATGAACAAAGACAGGAGGTGAGTATACATACGGATAACACACAGGTTACAGTTGGTTAAGATGCTTGAGAGTTGTTAGTCATCAATGACAAATGTGATCAATATGACTACACTTCCAGTCAAAAACATTGGGACACAACCTTCTAATTCCATGTTTTATTCCCGCTCATTTTTCTTTCTTTCTACATTATGAAAAAAAAATGCAGAAGGCATCCTAAATATGCATTAATCTCCTTTGAACAGTATGCTCTGCAAAGCCTTCATAACCACTCTAATCTGAGATGTTGTTAATTGGTGATTTTTGCAGTTGGTAACTCTAAATGAACATCTCTGCACTAGGGTTGGGTATAATTTGGGATTTTTTTAGGACACCAGAATTTCTTTTAAAAACAGTACGGCTGGGTGTCTGAACTGACAAAAAAAAAATTTAAAGAACGACTTCTTATTAAAAATATATATACTTCAACAATATATTCAAGTTTAAAGTAAATAGAAAAATACAACAACTACATAAATCTAACACCAGTAACATCAAAATAGTTGGTATTCACAGTATACTTTAAACCAGATTCAAATTTCCGCAATTCTTTTGCAGAAATGACCAATATTGACCTCTCCAGACATTGCTTGGGTTGGTGTGATGTCCACAAGCTGCATCCCTCTGCTTTTGATTTCCTCACATGTGCACTTAAATGTTTCATTAGGTGTCAGGTTTTCCCCGCTTTACACGTAACTGCTAAAAGATGCATGCTTGATGCATGTCAAGGTGTCGGACTTACTAATTTCTGTTTAGCTTTAGGCATTTTTAAGCTACTGTTTAGCTACCTGCTGCCGTCAGAGAAACTGCATGTTTCAATCGCGTGGATGCAAGTTGGAATATGAAAACAACATGGACACTCACATTACTACAAAGATTACTTGGGTTTGCATCATTACCGGTTCTGATTCGCGTTCACGTGCGTTTTCTCAGTCGGGAAAATTGCAGGCTGATGCTTTCTGAGTCCATTTCAAAGAATCAGGGGACAAATATTTCGATTGCTCGCTCAAGACATTTAAGTGGCACCGAAGTGAGGCAGGGAAATCGGCCCTCTGATTCGGTTCTACTACATACCGGGTACATGGGTACCGGTGCTGTATGGGAACCAGGTTTCGGTACCCAAAGACCAAATTTTGAACTTGCTTTCCTGTGATGATCGTTATGAGAGCCAGTTTCATCATACAAGAACTATTCCAGAACAGCTGACCATCATGTTGTAAAATAATAACTGACTGTTACTGTCGTTACTTAATTACATCATTCCATTTCTGTTATTTCATAATTTGATTTTTTTTTTTTTAAGTCCAGTATTGTTTTATAATGTAGAACATAAACACAAACTTGTGACCAAACGTTCAACTGGTCCAGCACATACACTGTCTTAATAATAAGGCTTATTTTAAGAAGCCTTATTATTACTTAACACTTTTAAGAATTTTGCTAGAGCTAAGCAGATAGTTAAATATAGTTTAATTCTTTTTATAAATTTAGCTGTCTAAATATTTTCTCCCAATTCCCATCCATAAGTCAGGACTCGAGGTCAGTCAGTCAGTCAGGCTATCCTGCTTTCTCTAAGACATGGAAAGCTGCACCACAACGTGGCATAACCAACTCAGAATGTGTTTTACCAATCTCCTCCTCTCCTGAATACCCAGCCACAGATGCCTCTTAACTTGATTTTAACACTTTTCCATAAGCACCTGACAATTTGCCTTTTCTAATTAATACAGTATAACTAACTGCAGTTTATAAGTTTCACTAAAGTTAAATAATCAGTTAAGATTTTTTTTTTTTAATTATTAAAAAAAAACAACAACTCACTGTTGATAATGTGCTGAAACTCTGTAGAAACACTGGCTAAATGATCACTTGACATCTAAGGAATAGAATACAATGAAAATTGTGTACTGAAAATAATCAACTCTACTGTGTGACACAAATAGCAGTTACTTTGGATGTGATAAAAAATGTCTGTGAATGCTGATTTTTCTAGTTTGAACTCTAAATGTGCTTCAAACTCAGCTTAAAAAAATTATAAAAACTGATTGTAAAGCTAAATCCATATACTGTACCCTACAGCTGTGCGTCCGGCAGTGCTAGATTGTAAATGTACCGATGTTACCCATATATGTGTGTAATGCATGCAAGTGTGTTTTCTTTGGAATTAAATAAATACGGTAATAATTCACCATCCTAAGCCGCATTTTCCTCTATGTTTGCTTTCTGTTCTCTCTACAAATTGTATACAGTATTATATTTTATATGGAAATTTAGCTGAATTTATGTTAATACTTGTGTTACAAAATCAGTAAATGATATTGTTCTTGATAGTTTAGCTTTAAAACAACAAACATTTTTTTGAGGATATTTGCCGCTTCTGCGAAATTGCTGGGGTTTACGCAAACAATTATTAGTTAGATTCTAAGGAAAAATCCACGAACGACTGAGGCCTATGAACTGCAAGTCCGCAGGGGTCGACTGTAGGTAATAGAGGTCATGTTTAATGGTGATGTGGAATACCCACAGAAACACACACCTATTATCACTCATGTTATACCTTATGAAGTGAAATTTAAGTTAAGTTTGTTAAACAAACAAACCAGTCATGTTACTGAGAAACCTCCAAAAGCACCATATAGAATCCTGTAGACATGGTAGAAGACTTTAAGGAACAGCTTTATCTCTGACCTCACCGACACCAGAGCCGTGAATCATACAGTCTGTCAATCTGATTAAATTAGACTCAATAGCACTAGTGTTTATCCTCCGATTTCTCTCAAGCAGCTCTATTTCTTATAGGTTCTTATACTACTAAGAACTCCTTTTCTAATAGTAATATGCATTACACAGCGAGTAATCCGACTGGACAAGAGGCTTTCCAGGTGTGGCGACAACAGACGGTCAGAAGCATCACTCCGCATCCCAGGTCTTTTATAGTCGTTAATTACACAACACTTTGCCTAATTAATAATTACTTCTAATTCATACCAATTTGCCTCAGTGTTGCTTTATTTACACCTAAAGTGAGATACAAAGCTAACTAGCTTCTAACACAAGGCTGAATCCTAACTCCCTCTCCAACCCCGAATCAAGGGCACTACATGGAGTGTTGAACAAGTGATACAGCACACAAACCTTACATTTAACACTATTTGGGATCTAACCCCAGAAAATGGGACGTTAACAGAGCTGAGTTAAAGTGGAAATATGAAGAGAAACTTTTTTTTAACAAGATTTACAAGTCTGTCCAACAAATAATAATAATCATAATAATAATCCACTGATAAATGATGAAGTGTTTGTAGACATCTTCAACACCCGGGTGCCTCCATCACAGCTGTGCTGATATTCATCACAACAGCATTCCCCGTCGTCTGATACTCCTTAAGTGAAATGTAACTTGGGTTGATTAAAATAATAATAATAATAATAATAATAATAATAATAATAATAATAAATGCCACATCTCATACAAAGCGATTATCGTCTTTATTTCTGCTGATGTTCGGAGCGACACTCCGTTACAGTAGGTGGTGGTATTGCATCACCCGGGCCGTAAATTTAAAAGCAGAAGACGTTGTGATACTTTTCTGAATGAGGAAGATGGAAGTGGTTTGCTTTTTCTGCAGACACTGTGGCAGATTGTGGTAGATAAGGAACAGGTCAACTTTAGAGACAATTTTAAAGTTTCTCAAATTTTCAAAAAGTGTGAAAAAAGAAAGGGAAAAAAAAAACCTGACCGAAATAATGATATGTTCACCATATCAATAAATGCCCAGCTTTTAATCTGTTTACATGCAGATGTAAATAAAGTTTTTTTAACTGCATTTACACAAACTGATAAAGAAAAATAATCAAGACCTCCTGACCAATCGGAACAGAGAATTTGTTGCTCCTTTGAAAGCTGCTATAAAAATTTTACGCTTGAATCGTTGTAAGAAATAACTTTATATATTGAGGAGAACGATCAGGATTCTCTCTTTAGGAAGAACTACGCAGCAACAAGTTGTTAAAAATATTTACATTCTCTCACACACAAGACAGTATTATATAAAGATGCCTACCCCAGAGTCGTGAGCTCTGTAGTCCAGCGGCCTGTGCTTGGCTTTCTCCCTGCACTCGTTCACACCGGTCCACTCACGCAGCTCGAGGTGTGTGACCGAACGGCAGCCAAAGGACAACACACGCTCGCCACAAACAAATTCCAGCCTCCAGGATGGTGCAGTGAGTGAGGTCACCTCGATTTGGTGTCAGGATATCCCACGTAATGTTAAAACAAAGAAAAAAAAAGAAAAAAAAAAAAAACCACGGCTGTAGTGGTCAGCGATCGAGAAGGAGCGCTTTTGATCGATGGTGGTGGAAGTACAAGATGTAGAAAGCAAGCTGTGATGCCTGAGTGACTCTCCAGGACAGACTCAATTCATCTCATTACAGAGTACATTGACAAAATGACCTGGAAGAAAGGAGGAGGGGAAAAAAAAAAAAAAAAATCCCAAAACCAGTCTTTGTATCTGGAAGGCTGTAAAAGCAGCACGTCGTGCTTGCTTTGAAGCTCAGGAACTCCTTTCACAGACTCATCGTAAGTCGAGGATGCACACACACAGGAAAAGAAGAAAGAGCGTGGGGCTGCGACCACACAACGCTTCGTCAAAGAAAGTCACGAGCAAAAATTACGTTCACCTCATTAAAACAGCGAGAGTGCGAGATCAAGGTGAAAAAAAAAACAAAAAGGGGGCCGACGCGTCACATCACAAAAACCGCACGCGCCTGGTGCTACGGAGTCATGGGCATTGCATTAGTTTTCAGCAGCTCGTACTTTGGGCCATAGCAGGTGACTGCAGAGCGAAAGTGAAACTTGACATCATCTTTAGCTGTCGTCACTCTTAGGCCGGTATCACGTCAGAGAGCCCGAGTACTGGAAACGAAGTACGATCCGATCCTTCACAAATCTGACGATTTTCCAGTTCATCAACTCAGAGTACGCTCGAACAGTCGACACCGAGGAGACTGCAACTTTTCCACAGACGTGTCGAAACGCAGAGTACGCTGAGCATTCGGGTGAGAAATCCGAACGTAATAAAAGAAGAAAAGGGTGCGAGGGTTTAATTAACTGTAGCCTGCGTAGGATGTGGTGATCGTCAGGAAATATCCAGTAACCTCCAACTTCACTTCACTTCTCCACTCTGCTTTGCAGATCAACTCTGAAACAAGGATCAAGAAACACATCTGTCATAATGTGCTTGAAGACAGAGAGAAATGAATTCTTAAAATTAGATTTTAAGATAAAGCTAATATAAAGAGCCTTTACTGTCATTTTAGTAATAGAATCAAATTTGTCTGGTAGCTCTCAGACCAGCAACGATAAAGAGGATGTAAGAATGAGACCAAAAAAAACAACAACATAAGAACGCTAAAAATACAAATATAACAACATATACAATTAAATATATGTACAGTGGGATTCGGGGGGTGCAAAACGTTATGTGCAAACAGGTATTGTAAGTAAGAACAAAGTATTGCACACATTACATCCAGAACTGTAAATACAGTTATTATAAAGTAATGATTTGTTGTTACTCAGGACATGCATCAGCGCTGCATCTAAAATTATTAGTACTAGTATTCGATATATTTTCATCTTGATGTAATTCAGGATGTAAAACTGTAACAGTGATGAACACACAAGAAATTTTATGACTCTTCATCAAATTCAGGACACAAATCCTTTGACAAGACATCAGTGTTACCTCTCTGATGTTGCAAGAAGTACAGTTTTATGAAAAAATTATAAATGCACCAAAATTTATTATCTCACATCTACTTATAAATGCACTTTGTTGTTTGTTGCTACAAGAGCGACAACTTGTCTAGGCCTCGGAATGAGAAGGTTATTCTCGACAGATATTCAAACAGCACACAGATGTCCTTCACATGACCCGTGTTGATGTTTTACTCATGAACTTCAATTCTATTCATGGTTTAAAAAAATTATAATAATAATAATAATTCAAGATTCCTAGATATTTGTCTCTGAGACAGTCCACCCTAAGATTAATCAACAATTCATCCTCATAAAAATCTCAGGATCTGTCAGTTAAAGATGCTGATCTAAAAAGAAGAAAATAATTAACAGTTGTACTAATGATGACAATTTTCCCGTGCATACATTTTTAATCCTAACAACAAGGACGGATGTTCGTAACAAGTACGGATGTTTATTTACTTATTAAGCATCAACGGAATACTAAAAAAGGGCCCTTGTTTATTCTCAGCTGTGGCCATGATGTCAATAATAAGTAAAATTATCAGGCGATACCGGTACCAGAAAAAAACAGAAATAACAATAGTGTTTTTTCTGGTATACTTGATTACTACAAAATAGCAACATGAAACTGAAAAAAGTGTCATCAGCTCACATGCACCGATTACACCACAGCAACGTGACAGCTCTAATAACACCCGAGGCCGTGTTTTAACGAACAGGAGAGAGAAAAGTCTCCATTTTCACATAAACATGTTTTTCTATGTGCGCACACGAGACTTCAATGTGTTTACTAGAGATGAGGGAAAAATATCGATTCAGTTATCCATCGCGATTCTTTTGTGTGAGAAATCACATATCACCGCACTGACTCTAAAAACTATTTCTTTTAAAACTTTTTACATTTACAATAGAGATAAACCGGTCGATCGGCCAGTGAGCAAAACCGTCTGGTTTTCGGTTTGTTTGGCTCTGACTGTCGATCGGCTGATCAGCCTCAGATATAAACGGCTATAATAACGCATTTTTATGGTGTTACAATATTAAAAATCATGCGCATCAAAAGTACTTTTCTCCGAACTCTGTGAGCAAATTAGTCTCAAACCCACTCATTATACGCGACTGCAAGAATCTTAAAACAGTGCAACGGCTAATTTGTCAAAAATTTCCTTATAATTCTACGAGCGGCATGCTCCGATCTATTTTCATCCCGTGTTGTAGAAGTAAATCATTTGCCAAGTTTGTTTAGAAATGACAATTACGGCGTGTGACAGTGAGGCATGCTGCTTAGAAACAATGTTAAACTACAAGTTCGTTTAAATGCTGTGCTTTTTATGTTTTTATGTGGGAAAACCCATGTTATAAGGAACGGGCTATGTTTAATCAAACTTTAAACTTGTCTTAAAGGGAAAGAAAAAAATAGCAAAATATGCAAAAGCAATGTAATATCTAATCGGGATACTTATAAAATCCTGAACCGCAATATTAATCGAATCGGTACCTGTGGTGTCGTCATAGTAGTGTAGTATCGAGAGGTGACTGGTGGTGATTCCCTTATCATCCCTGGTGTTTACTCTCTCAGTGTCGCTGTTTACACAAACATCACTGTAAAACACTACAAATCCCGAGGAAGAATAAATAAATAAAAACGTGTTTACTAAGGAAAATAACGTTCCTTAGAATTTAACGAGATAAAAATGACAGAAGTGGCGTTACGAGTTTCGGCTAATCGCTGTCTCCATGTTTACCTTAGCGCCGTTAATCAGCTCACGCGCACGCCGTGTTATTTATTTATTTATTTATTTAGCTTTTGTTGATGTATTTATTTATTTACTTTGGGCTACAACACGACCGCTGGCGCGTATAGTTCATTTAAAAAAAGAGACACTTAACTACATGTGTCTGCAGTAGTATAAAATTCACAGAACTACGACTAAGCAAAGGGTTAGCTTAGCATACCTAGCAAGTAACTTGAATGATGTGTACAAGCTAGAAAAGCTAACTTGCTAACCTTGAGTCTTAACGCAACAAACAAACCGACAATCTACGCACATACATGTTATACACATTTAAACAGTGCTACTAATTGTTATGCATATTATTAATAATAACAATAGTGGAAAATGTACACCAGTAAGTTATTTGAAGAATTAGCAAGCTAGTAAAACATTCGGTCGCGCACCGTGACGTTAGTTCTCGGAGTGTGTAGGCCATTCAAGTGTGTTCACTCACTAGCATGCTAATGCTAATGCTAGCTGTAATAAACCACGCGTCACTGCTTTACGGTGACGGACCGCCACGTAACTAAGTGTGCACTTTAAAGTTACACTCAATATAAAGACGCTAATGATACTCGAGCTTGTGCGTGTTTGTGTTTTAGCCTTGGTGCTAGCACAGCGAGGATGCTAACGAGTTAGCAATTTGGTCAAAAATAAAACAGTTGCAAAATGGCTCCCTCCCTGTAGCAGGCTGCGAGTCGGGACGCCACACACACATATATATATACACATACATACATACATACACACACACACACATACATACACCATCTGCACGCGCACGCTACCTTCAGATCCGCTGTCTAGTCCAGTAAGTTCCACGGATCCGCTTCTGGTCCTAAAGCCAGGTGATTATGTTTATTTTATTCGTGTTTGCGGTTGTTGTTTTCTGTTTGTGTTTGTAAGCGACACACACTCCACTCGGTCTGTCCTGTTCCTGTCTACTGCTCACACAGACCTGCTAATCGATCACAGAGCGCGCGCGGCCGCGTCACAACATTCCGCCGCACGGAGCGCGCGCACAGATAGAGAGAAAAAGAGGCACAGCGCGACACAAACACACGGCAACATCGCTGTCCCGAGAAAGAGACAGGTAATGATTATGACGAAGATGATGATGATGTTTACCTAACATTTTGTGAGTGCTGTAATATTGGTGGTGGTGATGACGATGAAGATAAATGTGTTTACCTAACTCTTTCTGAGTGCTGTGAGGATGATGATGATTGTCGGTGGTGATGATGAACATGATGCTTACCTAACTCTTTCTGAGTGCTGTGATGATGAAGAAGATGATGTTTACCTAACTACTGTATTTCTGAGTGCTGTAATAGTGATGATGTTTACCTAACTCTTTCTGAATGCTGTGATGATGATGATGATGATGAAGACGATGATGTTGATTATGTTTACCTAACATTTTTAAGTGCTTTGGTGATGATGAAGATGGTGTTTACCTAACTCATTCTGAGTGATGTGGTGATGACGATAATGATGATGATGTTTACCTAACTCATTCTGAGAGATATGATGATGATGATGTTTACCTAAATCTTTTTGTGTGCTGTAATGATGATGATGATGATGATGATGATGATTACCTAACTCGTTCTGAGTACTGTGATAATGATGATGATGATGATTACCTTAATCTTTCTGATGATGATGGGGATGATGATGGGGATGAAGATGATGTTTACATAACTCTTTCTGAGTGCTGTGATGATGAAAAAGATAATAATGTTTACACAACTCTTTCTCAAAGCAGTGATGATGCTGTGTCTGTGTCCCTCTTTTTGTATGTCTGTATGTCTCTGTGTGTGTGTGTGTGATAATCATAATCATCATCATCATCAAATCATAAAGTGTTAAATAAACATCATCCTTATCATCATCATCAACAACTAAACTGCTTATAGAAAGAGTTAGGTAAAGCGGTAGTAACTCATCGTCATCATCATCACAGCATGCAGGAAGAGTTAAATAAAGGACATCTTCAACATCATAGCACACATAAAAAGGTAATAAAAAAATTACATACTCATCACCATCATCGGCATCACAGCGCACACAAAGACTTAGGAACACATCATCATCACAGCACACAGAAAGAGTTAAATAAATATCAACATCATTACAGCATTCAAAAAGACTTAGGGACACATCATCATCATCATCCTCATCATAGTACACAATACGAATTAGGTACACATAATCATCTTCACAGCACACAGAAAGAGTTACATATATGACTCACTCACTCAGCATATATTCAGGGTTACGGAGGGTCTGGAGCCTATCCCAGGAGACTTCGGGCACGAGGCGGGGTACACCCTGGACAGGGTGCCAATCTCTCGCAGGGTACACACACATACACAGACTCCGGGCAATTTGGGAATGCCAGTTAGCCTTATCTGCATGTCTTTGAACTCTGGGAGGAACCCGGAGTACCCGGAGGAAACCCCACAAACACGGGAAGAACAGAGACAAGAATCAAACAGAGACCCGGGAGGTGCAAGGCGACACTGCTAAATACTACACCATTGTGCCGCCTAATATGACATCATCATTATTATAATCATCACTGTACACAGAAAGTAATTAAACATCATTGTTATCATCACCACAGCACAGAAAAAAAGTTAAATAAACGACCATCATCATCAGTATCATCATCGTCATCACTGCACATAGGAAAAGTTTGGTATACATCGTAGTTATAACCATTATTGTACGCAGTAAGAGGTAGGTGCACATCATCATCATCATCATCATCATTATCAGGGCTCACAGAAAGAGTTAAATAAATTACATCACCATCACTATCATTATCGTCAGCGCACAAAGAAAGACTTAGGGACACATCATCATCATACTCACCCCACACAGGAGGAGTTAAATAAATGACATCATCATCATAGTACATGATAAGAATTAGGTAAACATCATTATCATCATCATTATCACAGCACACATAAAGTGTTAAATAAATCATCATCAGTATCATCATCACTGCACATAGAAAGAGTTAGATAAGCATCATTATCATCATCATCATCATAGCACACAGTAAGAACTGAGTACACATCATCATCACAGCTCTCATAAAGAGTTAAATAAATAATAAATTATATCATCATCATCAGTATCATGATTATCATAATCAACAAAGGACACAGAAAGTGTTAAACAAATGACATCATCATCATCATCATCATCATCATCAACACAAGACACAAAAAGACTTAGGTACACATCATTGTCATCATCATCATTATCACCATCCTCATTACCATCTCGCCACACCGAAACAGGTAAGTAATCATCATCGTCATCATTTTTAGTCGTATTAAAATGAACGAATTGCATGATGAGACTTGTTCAAGCTGTAATGTCTTCTCTAAATAAAAATATAACTCATATTTCAGTGCTTGTTTGATTTCCACACCTACATTTTAACATTTTATACATTTTATTTATTAGTGTATTTACATTGTATCATGAACACATTCTCTCAGTGCTCCACACATCAGCTCTCTGTCTGTACTTACTCAGTAGACATTTCCGAGCCATAAGTGGGTACAGTCATTGTGGTCTGCCAGCCCTCTTTAGTCTTATTAGAAAGTAGAGACTTTGCTGTTGTCCCACCTTCACTACACAACAGGGTGTTGGGGAACTTAGTGATGTCCACTACCAGGAAGAGGAAGTTGCTCACTGTTTCCACTGTGTACAGGGGTGTGTGATATCTCAGGTCAAGTTATGAACAATCACCTCTTTATTCTGACACACATAAAGAAAGAGACTGTTCTCACACCAGACCTCAAGCTGTCTCACTTCCTCTCAGTCTCATTGTTGATGCTGAAGAGCAGTCTCAAAGATGTGGTTGCTGTGATGTTTGGTTTCACAGTCATGGGTTAGCAGTGTGTACAGCGTTCAGGGTGATGGAGTAGATGGTCTGGTGAATCCTGACATTTTTAGTACTGGTGATTTTCTAAAGCCAGAATCTTAAAGTTGAAGATGTTAGTCTAAGTGAGTGTAGTTTGTGACAATAAAGGGGGGGGGGGGGGGGGGGGGTGATTAATATTCATTCAAGATTTGATGATGAATAGGTTAAAGTTTAAGAACTAAATGAATGCATATGTTTTTTGGAGTGAACTCATTCATTACTTCAAAGAGAGCCCTTATGTCTGTGTTTCCTTCTGGCTCTCCCTATGCTGTCATAGTTATTTCTGCCGCAGTTCCTGGTTGCACTCTGCACTAAAAATACATTCACCTTATACATGTGAACATACCTAACTGTTATCTCTCCTCTCCTCTCCTCTCCTGACCTGTCTGACTCATCCTGGTGTCCCGCTTCTGGTTGGAGTTCTCGTCACATTTAGGCCCTGTTTGGTCTGCTTGGGAGGCGTGTGGTGACTGGGGACCGTTCTACTTGACCATGAAAACGGTCTTGGACTCGGCTGATGCAGACAGCTGTTCACTGATGACTTGTGACTGCAGTGGCTCAATAGTCCAGGACTGAAATTCCCACAATCAGATTTGTGCCTGAGCCTCCAATAATGAAATTATAAACTTAAACACCTGTCCTGTTATAATGAACTTCCACCCTCTTAACACAGTATGAGTGCAGAGCTATCCCCACTGTCCGTTATGACACAAATGAGGATAGGTTTCCTATTGGGTCTGGTTCTCCTCAAGGTTTCGTCCTATTGCCATCTCAGGAAGATTTTCTTTTACGCCGTCGCTGACCATCTGATCATTTTGTTTAATGCACATTTTGTCACACGTTTCATACTCATTTCGTTTATTTCTTTTGATTCTTTAAAGCTGCATGGCGATAACAATCACTGTTAAAGGCAAAATACAGCCATAACATTATGACCACCTGCATAATATTGAGCAGGTTCCCCCTTTTGCCACAAAGCAGTAATGACCTGTGTGTTTTGACACCTTTCTACTGAAACCAACATTAACCTTTTCCTTAATCTGAGCTACATTAGCTCTTCTATTGGATTGGACTACACGAGCCAGCCTTCACTCCCCATGTGCATCAGTGAGCCTTGGTCACTCATGACCCTGTCGCCAGTTCACCGGTTTTCCTTCCTTGGATAAGTTTTGGTATGTCCTGATTACTGTAGACCAGGAACATCCCACAAGAGCTGCAGTTTTGGAGTTGCTCTGACTTAGTTGTCTAGCCATTACAATTTGGCTCTTTTCACAGTAGCTACATTTTCAATATCTCATTATGATGGCGGCCGGAAGTGGGCTAGGTAGGAAGTAATTTTTTTTCTCCTGAAGTTGATATGTGGGCAAGCATAAGGACTTGATTGACTTAGACAAGGGCCAGATTGTGATGGGTAGACAACAGGGTCAGAGCAACTCCAAAACTGCAACAACCTGGCCTGCCGTGGTCAGGACATACTAAAAGGGTTTCGAGGAAGGAAAACCGGTGAAGTGGTCACAGGGTCATGGGTGGCCAAGGCTCACTGATGCATATGGGCCCGTGTAGTCCGATTCAATAGAAGCATCAGTGTAGATCGAATAGATGAAAAGATTAATGCTGGTTGTGATAGGAAGGTGTCAGTGGATCAATGTTATAGTGGCTGTTACTGTTATGTTATGGCTACTCAATATTAGGAAGGTGGTCATAATCTTAGGGCTCAAATATGGCTGTATATAAATAAAATGTAATTAAATTGAACTGACTTAATTGCACTTTAATATACAATACACCAAACATCTATATTAAATGTATTCTATTTGGGGTTGAAACTGATAACAACTAAGACTTAATTAATAAATTGTTGGATTAAAAAAATTTTTTTACCGTGACTTTTATTATATAAACTCACTCGCCATATTGCTAGGTCTTGCTTATAATCTCCGCATGTGCAACTGGATTATAATGTAAAACCTGCATTAATTAAGGATTTGGAACATTTATGAAACTCTGTGCGCGGACAGTAAGTGAATATATTTGTGTAATTTATCATTAACAAGTTTCATTACCGAAACAAAGGAGGAAAGCTAGTTTCTCTATGGCTAAGCTAACTAGCATTGCGTTGTCTTAGCAGCTCCGACCTCGAATAGCGCCCTGAGATATATAATGTTTTGTTGTTGTTGTTTGTTTAAATAACTAATCTTTTAATTTTGCATTGCAGGTAAAATGTCGATAGCTCTAATAGGACGCCGGTTGAGTGCCAGCTTCTGGGTGAGTCTCTGTACAGTGTGAGCACAAGTGCATTTAACACTACAGGGTCATTCTACAGGACTGATGTTAAGTGATGTCACTTAGTTTTACTGGTTCCAAAATCATTTAAATATAACATAAGATATATTACTTGTATGTCTTCAAAAAAATATAGCTTGTACCTTCAATCATAAAATAGTTTTTTCTTTGATGCTATAGTTAAATGTAGCATTTCTTTTAAAAGGTCAAGTTCAAAGATATGTCTTGTCACTATGATCATACATCAAAGCGGGACTATATACTTTTCATCTATATATATATATATATATATATATATATATATATATATATATATACACGTTTTCATGAAATAAATCTGGTTTAGAATAACTTAAATATCTTAGAAACACTAACATCATGAAACAATAATTGATCATTATAATTTCTAGTATGAATAGTATAAATAAATATCAGTCACTCCAAACTTTTATTGGTGTTTAATTTTTTTTTAAATATTAACATTATTTGTAAATCTTCAAAAGATATGGTATGTAGTTTCAATCATGAAATACATTTTCTTATTTCAATGTTCAATATTTAAATGTAGCATTATTTTTTTAAGTACAAGTTCAAGAAAATGTCTCGTCTCTGTGATCATACATCAAAGTCTGTGTGTGTATATAGACTTTTCATTATTTCATGAAATAAATTAGATTAAAAATAACAAATATCCAACACTAAAATCATGAAACAATAATTGATGATTATTATAATTAATAATATGAAATCAACATCAGTTACCCCAAACTATCATTGGTGTTACTGTTACACAAAAAGCGTTTTTGCAATTTTAAAATACATTTGACAATTTGAAATTGTTCCTGCCTCAGAGGTCACTCAAGCACTGGACAAATGCAAAAGTCATATGTGTCTCTTCATTTGTTCAGAAATATATATATATATATATATATATATATATATATATATATATATATATATATATATATATATATATATTTTTTTTTTACAATTTCATGCAAAGCTTTTAAGACAGTCATTGGTGTTAGTCATTTTATTATTAGAATTGTCAAAAAAATTGGACATAAAAACTAATTATATTTAATGATTAATTGATTTTGGACATAATTGAAAACCACATGAACTTGTGCATGGAAGCCATTTTGTAAATAGTTATGATTTTTTTCCTAAACATTCGATATTAAATACATAATCTATATATTAAACCTTACACACAGGTTTAAACCTCTGCCCTTACTATGAGGAACTAAAGAAATATGAAATGGTTGCATCTGGGTTAAAAACCCTACAACATTATAAAAACCTTGGAGGATAATGCTGAAGTGTCAACTTTGTGGAAGAAATGTAATCAGAAAATCATGTAATCATCATAATTATACTGTGCGCGAGTAACAGCTGGCAGCGTCTTTTAAGGCGAAAACACACAAGGATGAGCTCATAGCTCCTGAAACCCTGGATCAGACTGTGCTGCATCTACAGTGCAGTGCATACTAAAGGCTGAATTAAGGGCCGACGAAAATCTGCAGCAGCGTGAGGAACGGGCATGAGTTGCCTGCATTCTCCATTCGTGGGTAATGATAGCAAGCAGGCATCAGGATCTCCACGCAGGCAAAGCCGTGGAGCAGATTATCACATCTGTGGAGTTTTTCTTCTCTGATGGCATGAACACATTCTAGGATTCAAATAGTAAAAGAGTGGTTCTGGGAGCATGAGGAATCATTTTCACACATAAACTGGACACCACATTGTGTGTTGTAATCAAAGCTAAATTTAATTGAATTGATTGAATGAAATCTTAGTGTGTGCCTTTTTTATTTTATTTTTTTGACTCGTGACAGGCTTCAAGAGTTCATTTCATGAAGCTTTATTTTAGATGTATTGCCATCTAGTGGACAAAGTTCGTGTAGCAATTAGACTCTATTATGTTGTTTAAAAATCCACTGTGCTAAGGAAATGTTAATGCACTTAATCTCTAAATCTTTAGGAATTAAGTAAAAATCAAAACAACCATCTGACCATGTTTATGCAGTTTACTAATGTAATTAACTTAATTGGACGAATTACCTCCTATTTTTTGTTCACAAATAGGAAGTCATTCTCTTTCCTTTTTGTAATTAATCTGTAAATTTGTAAATTCACTTTTACAATAGATTTTTTTTTCAAGATTGGATTCAACTTTGTAATTGTGTAGAAAACATGTACAATTCCAAAGAAATGCAAAGCCATGTACAAATACAAAGCCAATGAAACATCAAGGATTAAAACACACAATAATGTAAACTAATGTAAGAGTGAAAGAACAGAGATTAAAAAAAGACAAAACAAATAAAACTAGACTCAATAACAACACTACGGTTTATAAGAGATTTGAGGTCAATAATGGGAACCTTGTGTTTTCCTTCTTCGTGTATTTTTAGGATAAGAAGTACATGCAGAGTTCATTGTAAAATACAAAAAATATTTTTTTTTTTACTGAATCTAGAATTATTATTTTTTATAATAATAATGACTATTAAAAGCCCAAATATAATGGCAGAATTCACAGCAGTGAGACATCCATGTAAACGAGCCTTTACACAGGTCAGTTGAAGCACCAGTGTATCAGTTTCGTGATTCCAGCAAAAGTAAAGCGTCGTTTGTCCCTGGTCACGTGACACTCAGGGAACCGTCACACCTTGAAGCAAGGCGTTATTTGGAACCTCCCCTTCTGCTCGACACGTGTCAGACGTAACATCACTATCCTGTGGGCATTGTGCACGCTGGGTGGATCACTACATGCACTCACCTCCTTACCCTGATGCTCCGACACGTCAATCTGTACACATTAGACCACATAATCCTTTCCCAGTGTTTTCAAGTTTTTTTCCTCATTAGTCCCACTAACAAATTGCTTTCTCATGGCCACACAGCTTTTACTTCTGTTTGATTCCCAGGTGATGCCGTAACCTCTCAACCGGACGTCTAGAGAGAGCTGATTGGCCGAGCTCTCTCAGAGGGGCGGGATGAGCGGTACTTAGTGCTCCCACATCAATCACGGCTCTACAGCCAATCAGGGGCGTCTGTGAGCTCACGCAAGCTCCGAGTGTGTTACGCCCCCAACGGTGCGTGAGCGAGCAGTTTGAAAAGATGCGGTCGGTTGGCGTCACGTGGTTCAGAGGAAACACGTGATAGTCTTCGTCCCTCCCGACTGAGCGGTAGTAGTAGCCTTAATGTGCGCGCCCCCTAGTGACGGGGAGGAAGAGAAAATCAGGGAAAAAACAAACAAAAAAACTTAGTAAAAAAAAAATTAATTAAACTATGCAACTTGATCATGATCATTCAAAAGGCACAAGCACCAGGTTGCCACCAACCATGCTCAGATGTATAATGCAATAAAAATGTAAATGATTCATGGTTTATTTCTGACAAATTCTTTCACCAAGTTGACCATTCAGCACTGTTGGTCCAGGCTTTAATAATGTCTTGCACAGTTCTTAACCCAGTTGCAGTCATTTCAGTAATATCTTTTTTTTTTTTTGCCTTTTTGAAACAAAAAATTTCAAGTGTTTTGAAAAACAGTAACACCTCTAACGTGACTACAAGGAAACGTCTCCGACATGGTTGTTTAAGAAATCAGAAGATACTCACTGCACCAGTTAGTCAGCTGAAACACATTCACTGCAGTAATTATGCACTCAAGCTTATTTAAGTGTGTGTGATAAATAATGATGCTGTTTGTGCATTTAATTGAACAGACGCATCTCTGACAGACATGCAGCCGCGAGACAATCGTCAGGTTTATATTAAAGCACTTGTTTTAACACCGTCTTCATTTCTACAGTAACGATGTACTCTGAGACTTGTTATCGATATGGTTATGGTTTCTTTGAAGAGAGATTTATTCAGATCCAAGTAGAACCTTTAGGAAGATGAGAACTTGTAATGAAGTGTGTGCACCTGCAGAGTTTTAAAAATGACCAATGAATTCCTGTTGATGTATTTGTGTGTGTGTGTTTTGTTTTGTACAGTGTGGGACATGGAGCAGATTTCAGCCTGTATCCAAAAGGTGCGTCTTCTCCAGCCACCAGATCTGCTGCTCTCAGATTTTCACAAAAGCCCGGACTTGCCTTCTGCCTCGCAGATACGCTGCAGGTTCTCTCACCCAAGCCGATTCGATCCACTCTTCATCCCAGAGACGGAAGAAGCGGCAGCCGGAGGAAACGTCTCCGCGAGAGCTCGACCTTGTTCGCTATGATCTCAGGGATCTGAAGAACGCCCCGAAACCAGCTCTGTATTTGGCGTTTTCCGGCCTCGTACCATTTGTATCCGCTCCGTTACTCATGGCAGTCACAGAGACGTACATTCCCGAATTAGCTTACGCTCAAGTTGCGTACGGAGCCTCGATCGTTTCCTTTCTCGGTGGCGCTCGATGGGGCTTCGCCTTACCCGAGGGCAGCCCGGCAAAGCCCGACTGGCTGAACCTAGCCAACAGCGTTGTTCCCGCTATAATAGCCTGGGCAGCTTTACTGTTTAGCCACAATATTGTCCAGTCTGGCATGCTGGTGATCATGGGGCTGGGAATATCGCTGCACTACGACCTGGCCCTTTTACCCACGTATCCCAGCTGGTTTAAGGCGCTGAGGACGATCCTCACTACTGTAGCCTTCATCTCTTTAGTGGCCACGATAGTTCTTAAAGCATTCTATCCAGAGAAGAGATATCTGACCCAGGAATGATTATTTTTTTAATTTTTTATTTATTTATATGTAAATCTCAACATCAAGTCATAAGTCAATTTCCTTTTAAGGAAGTCTTTGTTAGTAGTTTTTTGTAAATAAAAAGTAGTAAATTTGTAAAAAATTAATTGTGGGGGGCGTTAAAGTCAAACTGAGACTTGTGATGAAATTTCTCATGAATGAAGGTGTTAAACCGATTGACATTTACAGAAGACCTCAAGCACAGAACGGTAATGAGACTCTTAGCCGCAGTAAAACATTCGAACGGTTGAAATGTTATAAAGGACGCATTTCCGTGAATGCTGATCCTGGTCGAGGAGTCTCTGGAGCTGCTGCTGTCTTTGAAATTTGATGGAACTGTACACATGATGATTCACCAACACCACTTGCGCATTACAGTCCTGACCTCGCTCCAAGCCATTTTCACATGTTTGGTCTATTAAAGGAGTTCCTGAGAGGTCAGGGTTTCAGGCGTGAAGCAGGCAGTCCCATCATATCTCCGGCATACTGAGAAAACATTCTGTCGTGATGCTGAAACACTGGCATAAGTACATTAGTTTAGCAGGGGATTATATAGAGAAATAAACCGAGTTTTTACTCTCCTATAAAATCAAACGTCTTGGTTTGACTTGAACACCCAACGTAAATTACTTGTGGAGAGGAACAGATTAGAGATGTATGCTAACAAGTCTGTCTTTACTAATGCTCTTCTTTTTGAAAACTTTTTTTTAAATTGAAGTGCTGATCATTTCTATGTTGTAGTATTTACAACAAAAGACAAATAAATGTTCATGATCACTTTGCTGTCTTTTTTCTCCCCGTTACATTATATGTATTAAAATGTTCAGTGATTTAAAGACTAGTTTCTCATCTATAATTTGTAAGTATTACCAAAATTAAGGGTTATTCTATAAATCTGGTAGAAGCATAAATTTAAAACATTTCCCTGTCTTTATAATCTGAATATATTGTGGAACTTTATTTAACTTAAATTAAAACATTTTGTGTTTTACATTTTTCCATCCAAAAAGCTTTTTTTATTACAGTATGAAAATTAAACAAACAAAGCTTAACCAAAAAAACATACAGATATTTTGTGTTTCACCCTTTTTATTTCTAAATAACTATTTCTACTGTTCGTGGTGATGTTATTAAGGCCACATGTGCTGTACATAGACCTTACCATAGATAACGCAATAATGCTGGTTAATGATTTCACTAGTTCCTTACTGAGGTTCTGTGTATCGGATGCTTTCTAAATCTCACCTCATCTCAGTCGTCACAGCATAGATTCCTGTGGCTCAAAAGATTTAAAGCCAGACATCAACTTAAGCTCTACTAAATAGCTTTATGAAGATTTTATTTCTACACGTGCCTTAATATTTGCTGGTAAAATTTCAATCTGTTTTTTGCTTTATTAAAAATTGTTAATTATTTTATTAAGATAGAAGGTGCCATGGTGGCGTACTGGTTAGCACTATGGCTTCACAACTCCAGAGTCGAAGAGGTGCAAACACCTCTGGTCTGTGTGCATGGAGTTTGTATGTTCTCCCGGTGCATTGTGGGCTACCACCGGGTACTTTGGTTTCATGCCACAGTCCGCTGGGATAGGCTGCAGGCCCCCATGCGACCCTGAACAGGATAAGTGTTAAATGGGGCTATAACGATGAGTAAGAAAAAAAAGAAGATCCTGGTGAAGGTTGTCTATTAATAAGGATGCTACTATAATACATTTCTTTCATGGACATATGACTATATCATGACATGTGCTACCATTTTATGATAAATGTTTATTATACAATATATTAAAGATTGTGTTATTTTGCTTAATACAAAAAAGTATGCATACATTTAATCATCTACTGCAGCATTTGCACATACTGAACACACTACAGCTCAAACGTTTGGGATCACTTTCTAATTCCATGTTCTCTCCTGATTTTTATTTCTTTCTAGACTGTAAAACAATGCTGAAGGCATTCAAAATACACAATAACCTCCTTTGAACTATTGATATTGATATTTGGTCTTATTTATTAAATATATAGATATATATAATTAAAAAAATATATTCTTATATATATATATATAAGAAAGGCTTTGTCTCTCTTTCAATTATATCTTTGTTTCATACATTGGAGGACACGAAACCAGTCGGAGAAAAATGTTCTCTAGCCAGATTTTGTCACAGCATCATGCAAATACTGGCTGTACAGAAGTTAATTGCATTTTGAGGGTATTTAAGTATTTCCTACTTGCTCAAAGAAAAGCTAAACTGAATATTTGGATTAGTTAATATTTTCACTGCATCCTTAATAACAGCGCTGTAGTATGTAGTATAAGTGAATTTCTAAGAAAAACCTCACATTAATCCGATCTAGTGTATTTGACAATTTAAAATACACAAGGCATAAGATACTCAACCTTACAATTTTTTTTTCTTTGTATTAATAAGTTAGAGAGTTCAGGCATGCATCTACTTGGGATTCAACCTAAAATAATAATATCACCGATTACATGAAAGCCGATCAGACTGTTTTGGTCTTAAACTTTTAACTCTATCTATAAAACTTTTTTTTATTTTCAAAAAAAGATTATTAAGCAAACTCTTCATTGTATCCGAGTTTCTTGTAGGTGGCAGCAGAGGCACATTACTATGTACTGCGCGTACCACAATTTCCACGTGCCATTTCTTAGCGCAGAGTGACGCTGAACCGCTCTCAGATCAGCGATGTGGTCTTTTCGTGTGGGCGCGTCACCGGTTTGCGGCTGATCTCAGATCAGGTGTTCAGGGGCAATTCAGGAAGCGTGTAAATTCCTCCGACTTAGACAGAGGTGCAGAGCAACTCGGGATCCAGTAGGCTTAAACCTGCCGTGTGTGTGTGTGTTTATTCCGGATGTGCGCACCGGGAGACATACCAGAAGACATGCTGATCTGAGAACGGTAACGTTCCTGTGATTAACCGGCGCCGGGGATGAAGACTTGAGGCGCGAGCGCTTTTTGGCTTTAGTGCTGAAGTGAAATTGCCAAGCAACCGGTTTTTAGCTAAACTACCGCTAGCTTAATGGTTCGCGTGGAGAGACGAGCGGAGACGGGAGACATGAGACATGGATGAGTTTTAGATGGAGGGAGGGGGAGAGAGAGAGAGGGGACACCGAGCAAGGAAGAGCAAAATTCTGTCCTCCACTCTGAATTAAAAGAGAGGAGAGAGGGATTAGCTTAAATGCTAGCTTCGTTAGAGAGAAGCGGGAATGCGGCTAATTCCCTTAGCTAGCTTTTTGAGTTATGTCTAAACTAACGACATAACCTGCTTTTTATTTCTAATTTATTTCTCGACTGTCATTCGAGTGGACACTTTTTTATGCGCTTGTCTTGTTGATGTCCTCTAAACTAGGTTAGCCCTAGCTAATCCTAATCCTACATCCACAGACGTTAGTTTGTGAGTTAGCTAGACAGTTAGTATTGTATAATGAGCTCCAGGGAATCAATTTCCATCAGAATGTATTTTTAATTTGTTAATCTGTCTCCATTGTTGATGGATTCCGGCTGTGAAAATTCATCTGGGAAAACTACTTGAAGCTAATCAACCAACGACAATGAACATCTGAGTTGACCAGCTGGTTTGTGTCTTTCCATAAAAAAAAATAAAAAAAATGAAGAGGACTGAGAACAAGCAGAAAAGGAAGCTGTGCAGTGCTGAGCAACCGTCCAGTGGATCTGAAGGGAAAGATGGGGTGAGTGAGGTCATGCATGTAAATATATGGAGAAAATAATAATGTTGGAGATGATTGAGATGTTCTCCAGATCACATCACATGTGTACTCTATTCAACTGTAGCTTTAACAATAAGAATAACAACAATAATAGTGCACCACATACAGCAGGTGCAGCAATGAAATGAGTTTGCACCATCAGTCTGTCCTTAATCTACCTGCTGGGCAAACATACACAAACAGGAGACGGAGAGTATCCTGTAACCTCACGATGAACCAGCCTTCTGCGTTACTCTACGTCGTTTATTTAATCTCGTATATAGTGAGTGCTTCACCTCATACCTGCTCGTAGGTGTGATTAATGCGTGTTATTGTCGCATGTTCATCAGGAGCGCCAAGCTTGCATCATCTCCTGTCATGGTTGGTTTGGTCAACGTGAGGGAACAATCACACTCATTCAGGCAGAATCAGAGCTGTGTCTTACCCGAGTCTTCTTTTATCCATCCATTCATCAATTCTTCCTTGTCCATGCAGGCATTTCATCACTCCCATTTCTTACATCTTTCCATCTTTCAGTACAATGAAGTGAAAAAGCGGCATGATTTTCTCTTTCAGTTATAATGAACCATGTAAGTTAACATATAAGTTTTAAATAAGGGTGTTTTTAATAGATATTTTTGTTATTTGCTGCGCAGCTCATGACACAAAATGCCACTGCAGAGTTGCAGTAGTTAACTCTATATTGCTTCTTCCTGCTCCTTTCACCCTTCCTTCCTTACCTTTCCACAACATATCCTTCCCTAACATCCATCCATCCGTTTATAGTGTCATCCTTCCAGCCATCTCTTTCATTCATGCAACAATCCATCCTTACTTATTTCTTATTATTTTTGTTCTTCCTTCCTTCCATCTATGCTTCTCTCTTTTGGGACGTTTTTTGAAAGTGAAGTGGAAAAAACATAATTTTTAAATAATGAATTTAGAGAACATGTCATAAATGCACATACAGACACACCACAGCAGAAGTCAACACAGCATTTTACTCCCAAATCTTTTTTTCTCCCAGTTGACAGTGACGTCAAATCAACATGGCTGCACACATCGTCAGAAATAAACAAAGTAAAACATCTTACTTTTAAATAAGGTATACTGTGTATACACACGCACAAGTTTTAGTTTTAGATTCATCACAATACAAGTATATTCATCTGTTAAGTTTAAAACACTAAGTCCAGTGGAACCCTGGATTACGAGCATAATTTGTTCCGGAAGTGGGCTTGTGTTCCAAAACACTTGTTCTTGTTTCCTTTCCCACAAGAAATAATGAAAACTCAAATTATTCATTCCACAGCCCCAAAAAATAAATACATTAAAAAAAATAATACAATCTATAAAATGAAAATAAAACAAATTAATCTGCACTTTACCTAAAAAAAAGTACAAATAAATCCCGACAGATAAGTGTTTCCGCTGGTACCGTGTGTGTGTGTTTAAGTTTCACAACAAATGGACACACACACACACACACACATACAACGGAAAGACCGTTTTAACAGAGAAAAAAGAAATCTCTTTTCACCTGGCGTGAGCGCATACTAAAGGAATCACTGCTGTAAAGTAAAAAAAAACAAAAAACAAATGAACCAGCACCTTGCCTTTGAAAAGAAACGCGACAGAGCAGAGTTTCTGTTTGTGAAGCTGGGGAGGGGGTGAAAAGACGAGAGTGTGTGTGTGCGTGTGTGTGTGCGTGTGTGTGTGCGTGTGTGTGTCGGTGTCAAATTACGCGCGCACACGCATAAGAGACTAAAAGAAAGAGGGAGATGTTGATATACAAGTAAGAGACGAGCAGAGTTTCTGTGTGTTTGCAAAGCCGTGGGGGGGGGGTGAAAAGGTGAGAGAGTGACGCTTAGTGTCAAAATAAGAGTCAAATGCGTGATACATGATACTCGGCGCTCGTAAACTAATACTTGCTCGGTTTCCTATTAAGAATTTATTGAAAATCTTTGCTCGGTTTTCGGAACACTCGTAAACCACGTTACTCGCAATCCGAGGTTCCACTGTATAGAGTTTTCTGATTTTGGAAAGAAAATGTACAATTACCTGACAAAACATGAGCATAGGGACATCTAGTTTTCATCCATCTCTTCCATGCACACATCATCTATCCCCTGCCTTCTATGCATCCATCCAGTCCCTCTCCTTCCTTTTGTTCATTCATTAGTTTATTCCGTCTTCCCTTATACGCATACAACAGGCCACCCATCGTTTCATCCCTTGCTTTAGTATATCCTTCTCTAAGGTCTATCCATCAATTTCTTCAATCCATCTATTTATACCTACAGGAAAAAGTAGCTAATCCATCTACCAGCATAATTTTTGGAGGAAACTGCTGGTGGGAGTCGGAAATATTCCTGAACAATCATCAGTTAAAACTGATTGATGATCGCTTAATAATTGATTTAACCGCACAGTACAATGCTTTTTCCTTTGATTTTATGCGTGTTCCTGCTACATAGCATTTCCCCTTGTGCCATGTTTTAAGAATATTTAATGATTATCAAATTAATACATTTTTCGTAATTGATTTTAAATTCTGCATTTTAAACAAAGTCTTCGACGCATGTCAATGTGGGATAAACATGGAGATATGTTAGTCTGGATGTGCAGTGTGAATCATATTAGCTGCTAGCAAGGACATCGCCTCCATTTTCTTTAAGCTACTAATACATTCGACTTCGTATGTACGTTTTCTCTCATGTATGTTTTTATTCATTTATTTGCCCCTGAGGCTCAGTTTTTCCTGTCTTTTGCATCTGTGTGCTCCCTCTCGCTCCCTTTCTCTCTCTTTCTCCCTCTCTCTCTCTCTCTCTCTCTCTCTCTGCCCTGTAGTTCTGAAAAGTAAAATGGTGTTATTACCTCTGATATTACAAACTCAGTTTGGGGAGTTTTTCAGGTTTGGTTAGTTCGGACTGGAGTCTTGACGGTGTTCAAATTTTCTCTGCATGAACGAATGTTCTGAATGTGTTCAAGTTCGTCTGATGTCAGTCTTGTGATTGTGTGGTTTTCTTTTAATTAATTTTTAGTTTTTTTCAAGATCGAGCGGTGAAAGTTAAATGGCACAAACGTATAGTTAGAATATAGTTAGATGACCTGTGTTTGTGTACACCACACCTTTTATGATGGACGCGTCTCGATTTTCCGCACTGTGTGAAACTATGCTTATTTATTTATTTATTTTTCAAATGAAGCAGTAGAACAGATTGAAAGAGAATTTTCTCAGCTGCCTACAGTCGAATGCTCGAATTCCCGTAAGCGGATTTAACTCCTAATAAACACCACAGGGAGACTTTAAGAGAAACAGAAATGTGTTTATAACGTACAGGGTTATAAGGGGAGGGAAAGTATATGGTGCACCAAGCGCAATTTCTGTATTGCGCTTGGTGTAAGCGCAATTTCTGTATGTAATAAAGCTGATGGAAGGAACCTCTTTGAGATGTGATCATTGAGATTTGGTTCATTACCTAAGCAGCATATCATAATTGTCATCTTGTAAAACAAATTATTTGAACTGTGTGTGGTTTGTAGTTAAGGTTTAAATCATAAAGTTAAACATAATTCCCAGTGTAAAAACAAGGCATGCTCTCTTATATGCACTATCATGAATCAGAGGTTCATTATTAACCACCTTGGTTTATCTCCAGACGTCTTTCAACCCGTCCCTGCCTTCTAACCTCAACACTACCGTTTCTGTTCATTAAGGAGTATTAGATTATTCATTAACATTATTGCTTCGATGAAAGAAAGTAAAATATTTACAAGAAGAATCAACATTTTACTGGTTGTAGTGTGAGGTCAGACCCAAAGTTCCAGATCGGCTGAAATGAATTTTTTTTTTTTTTGTGCTTTTAAAAAGCTCGTTGCAGGTTTATCAACAGCAAGCAGTCTACGGATAGGGAATCATCCAATATGTATAGTTGCACTGTTGGATTAGGCATTAATAGAGATCAAATAGTTTCGTTCCACGGTCATTGTGCTCCATAGATAAGCTTCGAACTCATCCGTCCTCTTATACCTGTGCACTTTGGAACTAGCAGTTCTTCTACCCAAATATTTGCACATTAAACTATGACTTGTCTTATAGGTGCGTCTTCTGTTATTACTTAAGAATTGACTTGTGTTTATTATGTAATCTGTGTTGTTTGTGTTGCATTTACTCTGATCTAAGGGTGCTGTGGGTGAAGAAGGATCTCGTCTTGTCTGCTCACTCCTTTTCTGAGCTCAAATATTTTTTTTCTGCTCCTTTGTTGCTCATGACCGTGTGCTCCCTTGGAAGTTTAACTTTGTCTTAAATCTTGTGTAAGAAAGTGGAGATGTTAAGTGTCATCTTCAGATCATGTTCGTCGTATTGCTTTTTCAACTACTTCTCAAATTCTCCGCTTCATTTCCAGCGCCAGTGGACTGTCACCTTCCTCATCTTTCAGCAGGCTCTTATCTTCCACATGAGTGCCAGGACTGATGAGGGAGTCGTGTGTCTCTCTCTATCTCTCTCTCTCTTTCACGGTGAAATTTTTTGGAAACAGTGACGGCTCCACTCAGAGTTGTCATATCTGTTTCACTGAGCATCAGATGGCACTTCTTTCAGTCCTCAGCCAAAAGAGCAGAGGCTGGAACCTCGTCGGCTGGGCTTCGCTGCGGCAGATTATATGATTTCTACGGTTTGCGTTTTAGCAGCCTTGACATCTGTCTTGCGGAGACGTCTTGCCAACACGATCAATGAGGTGGGGGGGGCAGATTCAGTTATGAAGGTGTAAACTTATCAAAAATCGTACGCATTAAAAGCTGTCAATCTGTCTTTTTCTCCAAACTATGTGAGCGAATTAGTCTCAAACTACACATTTACACCAGCTTACACAAGTCTTAATTAGGTCGTGTGTTGGATGCCCTGTCCGCTTGCGTTAGAAGCCGCATGTGCTGTAGCCACTCAACCTGGTCGCACACCGTCACATTGAGTTTTAAGACTTTTGAGGTCATTTGAGATGCTAAAACATCGGTTTCTTTATAATCCTTAAGGCGGTGCACTGAACTATTTATGCATTTTCATTCCGTGTGGTAGGAGTGAATAAGTTTGTTTAGAAGTAATAATTATGGCGGATCACAGAGATACATGCTGATCAGTGACAATGTAGCTTTTTTGTTCAATTTAATTTTAAGTTAAATGTTTAACTCTTGTATTTGAAGTTAGTTTGTGATGTTTAAATGCTGCACTTGGTTTTTAAGTGAGGACTAACGTTATACAGAACAGGCTACATTTAATTAATCGTTGAACTTTTTTTGAGGATTTAAAATTGTAAAAAAATTAGGTTGAAATAAAAAAATTAGTTTGTAATATAAAATCGCAATATTTTAAAAGACTTGCAATATTGGTAAGATATCGTGACTGGGAGGCATTGTTGACTGACAAAGGCAGATTGTGGCCAAAACAGTGTATCAACAAAAACTTTGCGGTCGATCTAAGCATCATCTTGTGGTGCCAGACGTTTTAGCTATAGTTGCTCTGCCATCAAATGTACACTTATTACAGACCATTCACATTGGGAATTTCATTATACATAAACTTTTTTTTGACCAAGGTTGTCCAGTTAGTGTACATAGTTCCTGAACCCAGCTGTTTCAAGTAATAACATACTGCCACTTGGTCCATATAGATGGAACTATAGATGCCACTGCCCTTACGAGACTTGTAGCATCTTTGGACTCCTATGTGTACTTTATTACAACAGAGGGCCTAATTCGTTTATGAGATACCAATCCTATCTTCGAAATCATGTTTGACGAGTCGTAATGTAGCACCGCTATTTTATTGCCATAGTGTAGGCTAAAAGGAAATAAGATCCCGCAACGTGACACCTTTATAAAGAACGTATGGAACATAAAACAGGCGATGGCTGAGGCACCCTGTATAAAATAGTTTATAAATTTCATAGAGTTGTGTGTGTGTGCGCGCGCGCATTACATAATTTCTGTGGTGTGTACAGGGAATGTTTTTACGACTTGTTTGCTGGCTTGGAGCAAACGCATGATGAAAAGTCTGCCCATTGTTCCGACACTCTTATTTGCATACGGCGTCACAGATGATGCTTTCAGCACTACGCAAATATGTAGGCCGTGCAGGGATATGTATATTACTACTGCGGAGATCACACTTTATTTCTTTCATGGACTGAACAAGGGAGCGAACGGCTCAGGTTCACACTAAAAAACATCTTTTTTTTTTTACTATCAAGAGAAAATTCATCATGTAAAACCCTCCTATCCATCAAACATATTTTATTTGACTCTAATTCTTTTAAATCTGTGAGTTTCATTTTTTTGACAAAAAAAAAAAAGTTAAAAGTTTTTAAACAAGTGAATCCAAGTGAATATAAGCTGGCATGGCATTTAAAAAGAAAGAACAGCTTAACAGCTTTTAATCCAGGCCTCCTCTTTGTCTATGAGTTCAGGTGTTACAGAAGTTGCCTTCATCTCTTCAAGTGTTTGAACAAAATGAAAAAGCAGTTGGCGCTTTCTACAGGGTGTCCCAAAAAATTACATCATTTGAAAATATATCCCAGGCAAAAGGAATTAAATAGGCTTCATGTTGAAAAATGTATAAAAAATTTCAACAACGTATTCAAACGGATATAGATTTTATAACCGATTTCACAAAGCTTTACAAATGTTGACAATATGTGCACCGCCTGTGACACGACACACGTCAAGTCGGTAGTCCAGCTTCTGCCAAACACGTTGTGGCATAGCTTGCATAACATTCTCTAGTGCCTCAGTGATTCTCTGCTGGAGTTCCTCTAGGCTTGCAGGAGAGGGGGGGGGGGGAATGAAGACCAGTCCTTTCACATCCTGTAGTGCAAGAAAAAAAAATGTCAAGGTGTCAAGTCAATTTCAACAGCACATCATTTTTACACATCTTGTTAAACTAAGACCATTTGAGTGAGAATTGGCTGTTATTAGACTTGACGAAAGGTCACATTTTTCAACTTTTTTTTTAGTATTGTTGCTTTCGACTCACTTCACGCTTGCTACAAACTCCGTCAGGGTTGTTTTCCCACTAAGTCACACATACCAATGGTGCAGAGTCACCTCTTCAGCATTGTGCTTAAACAGACGGATTCCTCTTGGGGCAGAAAAAGTCTTTCTGTCAAACCATGCATTGTTCGTTCACCTGTTTGTTCACATACTTGCCTGTATGCTAGGTGTGTTACTGGAGGATTCCAGTAGGGGGCAACAGGAGGTTTCATAATTTGGACAAACGTGGTGACACTCAAGGAGCTTAGTTTGTCAACATTTATTCAGTCCTTAGCTCCCGTTTGACATGCATTTTTGTCACAGCGTAAAGGATAAAGATGCGCCATATTCACGGACCTGGTTGCAAAATTTTTCCTTGAAAAAACATCTGCCATTTTTGATGTGCCGACTGACTGCACTGCCCCTACTGTTTATATCCAAGTTGCATCCTGCAGGCGAGTACGACCGCGTCATGTTAGTTTCTGAGGACATTTACACGAACGCAGGATACGTGAGGCAGCCATCATGTATGCGTGTACACTACCAGTCTATGCAAGTGTCTAATTCGTTGTAATAGTTTTTCCCAGTTATTTTTTTTTTATACATTGTTGAAACAATGCTGAAGGCGTATAAAAAGAAAAAAAAAGCACACATCTGCTACTTATGTAAATCCTTCATAACGGCTCTAATCTGAGTGCTGTTTGTTAATTGGTGATTTCTGAGACTGATAACACAAAATGAACTTCTCCTCTGCAGCAGAGGTAAGTTTTGGTCTGGCTCTTCTGGGGTGGTCGTCATGAGAGCCAATTTCATCATGGTGCTTGATGGGTTTTGCAAATGCACTCCCATGGGTCTCGTTCGAAAACGGCGTCGCTGTCTGCGGGGATTGTGTCGTCGGAGTTTTGTACAGTATGTAGCAGCAGTGAGTTTCTTGGTACATTCTGGCACCTCTGTTTGTTAACATAATGTGCGAGTAACTCCAGTCCAGTACGCAGCATTAACACCGTCACTAGTTTACGGTACGTACGTCCACCATTTCACAAAATATCCTCATGAACGAAGCTGACGTCAAATTAAGGAGACTAGCACACAGACAATGATATCATCAGCACAAGGTGTTACAATAAGCCAAAATCACAGTTTCTCTGTCCACACAACACCATGGAGTTTTGGAAAATCTTCACTTTGGACAGAGTTTTCCAAAAGCTCAGTTTTCACTGACCAAAACGGCGTTTGCGTGTGGACCAAAGGCCAAAATTTTAAAAATACCCGGCTGTGTGTGGACATGGCCTTAATTGCCTAATGCCATATGTATTATTTCATAGTTAAAAAAATATATATATATTTTAGAATTTAGAAAATAAAGCAATCATTAATAAAAAACATTGATTTTATTAGATATGACCAAACCTTTGAATGGTACTCTACATGTACTTAAAAACAAGTAAATTTCCTTCTTTAGCCAGATCAAATAGCTATTTCCATATTAAAAGTACCAATTAGTTCAGAATGCTGGTGTTGGACTGTTTGTAAAGTTCTTGGACACATGGTCTTTTTCCACCCCGTAAACCTCAGTAGAACCATGAGCATTTACTCTCTTAAGTTTAACAAGCTCTCACTCACTCATTCTCCATCCCGCTTATCCTGTACAGGGTCGAGGGCAGCCTGGAGCCTCTCCCAGGGCACTCGGGGGCACTTGGCGGGGTTACCCTTTCCACAGGGTGCCAATCCATCACAGAACGCACACTCACTCTCACATGTACTGCAGACAGTTTGGAAAAACGATTTAGTTGTTACTTAACAACCTGCCTGAAGTCTTAATAGTACTTCAGGCTACAGCAGGTACATTGTAAGAAAGTGTAGTGTGTGTGTGTGAGCAGAGGGAGAATGAGAATGAGGAAATAGAAACTGTGGATACCCTTGTGAAATCAAGCTTGTGCTGTTTTTTCCAGCGGTGAGTCACATAGTGAGGAGTCCAGGTGGGGCGTCTCACCAAAACACTGGAGACATTCACATGCTCTCTTCAGATCTCACCGAGCGTCCCATTTCCAGTTCCTTTTTCAGCTTCATGTAGGATTCATGCTTCTTTTAAGAAAACTGTGGTTGTTTAATTTTTGATCTTGAAGAAAACCACAAGTTTTGATTTAGTTCTCTCGAGCTTTTAAAATTGTCATGTTTTCTTTCTGCTGTCATCAGTTTCATCTCATTCATGAATCGTTGAAAGTTTAACGAACTAAAAAATAATGGGATAACGGTATGAAAAAGGACACGTCATGGAACTTAGACAAAATCATTCATAAAACCATGAGAACAAAAACATATATAGATAATTAAAATCACAAATATTATTATTTTTTGTTGTCAAACAGTTTCATGGTTCTAGTTCACAACTTTTTCATAACGTTTAGTAGAGAGGAGTCGTCCTAAAAACAGTTTTCTGTCCCCTAGTTCTCCTGCAAAGAAAATGTATTTATTTATAAACATATTTGAGTGTCTGCATAAATTTAAGATTTTGATAGCATTTCTGGACTGAACAAGAAAAAAAAAAAAACATGATTTCTGTAGGTATTTCTACAATCCATCATTATCATGATATGCAAAGGGTGTTCAAGTCAAACCAGGACTTTTGATTGTGCAGAATAACACAACATGGATATGAGAGTTAAAGCTTTGTTTATTTCTCTATATAATCCCCTGCTACAGTAATGCACTTATCCTAGTGTTTCACTAGTGCTTGGATAACAGCAAGGTAGAAAAGTTTTCTCAGTAAGCCAGAGCCACACCTGCTTCATGTCTGAAACACTGGCCTCCCAGGAACTCCTTTAATTGCTCAGATTTGTTGAAATGGCTTGGAGCGACTTCAGGGTCGGCATGATGCAACACCCTGGGGGTGGAGAAACTTAACGGCCTTTTTCTAAGAGCAGTGCTGAATCTTGATCCCCTGAACTGTTGAGCTTCCACAGTCTGCTGGCCTTTCATCCGGCGATGTCATAATTTCCCAATGGTCAACAACACTGCGTGACCATAATGTAAAAAGCTTGGCTCATTAAATAAAGGTTTGCAATACGTCCGGATGTAAAGACGTGATCCAGTAATGCTTGTCCATCTGTTTACTGGGTTACTGTGAGCCTTTGTCTGCAGTTGCAGGATGCCAGCGTCGGTATTACAGCCGCCCTGAGGCTAACATGCCTCCACTACAGCTGGCCTCCTAAGATGAACGTAGCAGGGACATGTCAAGAAGAGTGTGAAGAATGCTACCTGCATCAACCTGTATATTTCTGAGACCAAAATAATTTTGGAAGCTTTTTTTTTACGTGGTTTGTAGCATTGACATTAGTGTACTGTGATTACATAAGAGTCCCACACCCATATTTCATTCTTTATTCAAGAGTTCGGAAAAGTCATGTGAGGGGAAATTTACTGTCGCAATGGTTGTGTCATTTGAACTTTTCCATCTTGGAGACTTGGCAGGCTGCTGTGTGAATGTCCGAGCTGAAAAACATCCTGTCGTTCTTTTGTTTTCTCCCTTTTGCACTCAAGGTCTTTACGCTCATCCAGGTAGCTGGCTACACAGGCTGTTAATAGAGTGTATGCTTATTGTTCGAACATGAGTTATAGCTCTACTCACTCAGTAGACTGGCAGAACTGTTCGTGCATGTCTTCTCTGATTTGTTTGTTCTCAGAGATTCCCAGTGCAGAGAATGACTCCACTATTATGCAATAGCCAATATTATTTCAGTATAGATGGTTTTAGCCCTAGGTTCACACAAGCATGAGGTCTACTTTCTCTCCTTGGTGTGAAGGGATATAGTTTGCAGAAGTGAACTAAAGGTACGAGTGAAAAAGAAATGTCTGTTCTGATGCAAACAGAATTGAGAAATTTGTCACACCAAGTCTGATGATGAAAATGCATGTCATGTGAACACCGGGTAGCACTTCCACATTGCAGTGAAACCAATCACTTTCTGCACCACCATTTTCCGGGAACGAGGTTGCGGCCGATGCCACTTTTTTTCTTTTGGAATAAAGTTGAAAAATCTTCCTCCTGTTTCTACCATCATGGCCTGCTTTGCATCTGTGGAATTCTGTGGAATTTTATACCCGTATCATAGAGGATGAACAGAACGCGACCACCTTCTTAAATTTTAGTATGCACTAAGCAGTAGTGATGGAAATCGCCAGGGACCAGTTGATTTGGTATCACAATATCCTGATGCTGATTTGGTTTGTATCACGATTTTATAAATATCCAGATTCACTATTAGGGGGAAATGTTTACGACTAAATTTGGGGGTAATGATTTATATTGCGCTTTTAACAATTGTCTTTGTTGCAAAGCAGCTTTACACAATCAAAAGAATTATTTAAGTTTGTATGAAATGTGAATGTGCATGAATCAAAATGGTCAGATTGTCCCTGATGAGCAAGCCGAGGGCGACAGTGGCAAGGAAAATCCCCCGAGATGGCAATAGGAAGAAACCTTGAGAGAAACCAGACTCAACAGGAAACCCATCCTCATTTACGTGAAACAGAAAGCAGGAATTGATCTGCATTCATAGTGTGTGTTATGTGGCAGTTCAGTATAACAGTTGATGTTAATATGGAGTCCAGTTAATTATTGGATGCTCAGCTAGACTTGTAGGAAATTCCAGTTCTGAAGTGTCGAAGCCAAGTCAAGCTCTCAGAGAAACAGCTGTCAACATCAGCCGAGGTCAGAACCGTCTTTACGGCAGAGTGAAACCATCCCCAGACACCACATGCATCCCAAGGAGACCACAATCTGATTCTGGAATCTGATTTATTAGTTCAGACTCAACCGTCACATGCACACACATACGTGTATACAGTATTAATGGGTTCATTTTTAATGTTATTGTTCCTATAGTAACAGCTCATACACAAGCAGCTTGTACAGCAGATGGTTCACATAACCCTAGACTAATAACGAACAAATTTATAAACCAAAGTTGAATCTGTTTAATTTAACGTTTTATGAATGAGTCTCGAGTGAAAATGCTCAGTGCTTGGTGAAGTCCAGGACATTTTATTGTGAAGTACTTAAATGTAAAAAGCTTTAGGTGAAAGCAGAGCGCGTTTCTGAAATCTCTGGACACTCGTATAGAAAATGTAGGAACCCGTCAGTGACCGCCGAGCGAGATGCCTGTGACGCTATTAATCACCTTCAGCTCTGTTATCATTTTAATCCTCCAGCTGATTTCGAGCAGGAATTCAAATGAAGCCTGCTGTAATTAAGGGCACCAGCGGTTCTGCGACGTTCTGTGTGTGTTATTATGATAAATGCCTTTAGATTAGAAACCCTGGCTTCATTAATCTGTGGTGATCTGAGCACGGCAAACACTGCCGTGCAAACACTGGAAAATTGTAGACCGTTATCGTGATGATACCTTCCTCGGTCCACTAAGTTGTTTGAGCTAGATGGGAATATAAGAGGGTATTATCTTTTCCAAATGAAGCATGCAAAAAAACGATTAAAGCTGAACAATTAGAAATAACACGCAGATGTCGTCACGCAATGGTTTTAAATGACTGATGACTTTTCAGAATTGAGATTTGAGAACTTTTCAGAATTTTCCTTACTGTGCAGTTGTACTGTACTCGTCACAACTCATGATCTTATCCTCTGTAGACCTACGATTAAACTCAACTAGCTGCTGCGTTCTACTGACTTCATCAATTAACAATTTTTTATTGTTTGGTGTGTCCATTAGTGTGCTTTACACCTCATCGCACGACTAGCCAGACATGTCATCTGATAAGTTTATATTAACTAAAATAACACACTATCAGTCAAAAGTTTGGACACTCTAATTTCGTGGTCTTTCCTGATTTTTCTACATCGTTCAACAAGCCTGAAGGCATCCAAAATCTTCTATCTATACATAGGACAAAAAAAAAAACTGTAAAGTTGTCGTGTCTGTACACTGAAGTTATTTGCGGAATTTTTTTTGGAGAGACGCAAGATGAGTAATACAACATGTCAAGAATTTTTGTCCCTATACTTAGTTTGTGCACGCATCACGTAAAAACTACTGAACTAATTTTAATGGGGTTTTTACAGTATTTGGCCAAGCTTGAGGTAACATAAGGGCATTGTTTCATCGCAATTGGTCCACTGGAAGAGTATATATGCTACTTTTGAAATTTAAATGGAAAACAAAAAAACATAAATTCGTCTCAAAGTTCGACAGATGCCAGTGTACAACACGCTTATGAGTGTGCAATTAAACTCCACGCGAACAAAGTCATCACCGAGAGCAAATAATAAATAATCTTTTAACAGTTGATATTGAGCTGTATCTGCTACTTATCCTCTGTAAAGCCTTCATAATGGTGCTGTTTGTTAATTGGTGATTTCTGAGGCTGGTAACACTAAATGAGCTTCTCCTCTGCAGCAGAGGTAAGTTCTGGTCTTTCTTTCCTGGGAAGGTCTTCATGAGAGCCAGTTTCATCATGGTGCTTGATGGGTCAGAGGTTTGCGCTGTGGCCTCGCGCTTCCAGGGTCGAGGGTTTGATGCAATGAATAAGCTCCCCATTCAGGGTGTACCCTACCTACAGTAGTGTCCAGAGTGTCTCCTCGGACAGGCTTCAGGCCTCCCATGTACAGGCTACATGATAAAGGGAATGAGTGAGAGAGTGTAGTTGAGGATTTACTCGGCATGTGTGGATGTATATGATGGAATACCTCTTTTGTAGCACACTTGTTTTTTTTTTTTAAGGAGTTGTTTAATAAGCCCTGGGGCAGAATCACTATTTGTTGTATTATTAATTTGTTTTCCTGCTCATCAATGACACTGTTCTTATACACTATATAAATTGTGCACATAATTACTTTTAGGTGCCATAAAACTGGCGCGAGAAGTGATTTCCTCTTTAAAATATTTTTCTACCTGACAGTACAGTGTTGAGCATTTTCTCAATTTTATGTTTCCCTCTCCGTCCCCAGACTCGTATTTCTCCTTCTGTTCCTATAAATCTGCTTTAGCTTCCAGCCAAACTAATAACGTATTGTATTTTATTTAGTCCTCAGGGTGATTAGATGGACGTCATCACAGTCTGCTTGTACACATATCCTGTCTTCATGGCGATATTTGAGCAATCCTTGTGTTTTTTTGTTTTTTCCCCCCAATCCCCCCCCCCCCTCCCCCTAATTGTATTCAGCTTTCGTGTGCCGTATCACCAGAGTGCAGCTGCTTGACTGTGTTCTTGGGAGTGGGAACACTTCCAGGTTATTACCTCATTGCTTTTGCATGCGATTTGCCTCATCTCAACCAGAGTAGAATGCATCTGGAACTAAACAAACGATTGGTTGAGTCTACAAAGTAGGTCCTTTAATGACTGTTAATTTGATGCTTAATCAGATTAATTGCATTTTTTTATTTTAATTTGTCTAGCAGATTTAACTGTAGAAATTGTCACACTGCAGCTTTACATGGAATCCAGATGTAGCTTTAGATCTTTAATGAATGCTGCAGATGGAAAATGGTCGTAAAAATTAAGATTTATGTTCATTTAAAGCACAATCAAATTATCATTGTTATTATTTCTTGCCTATCTCAGTTCAGAGCTCTGGGCCTTGAACCCCCGACCTTCCTGTAAACCAGTGCCTAAACTGATTGAACCACCACTGTTACTGCCCCATAACTCCCTAAGGAAGAAACTTTGAGTGGAACCCGTCCTGTCCTGGATAGGATGCGTTAAATCAAACAATATTTATCATGTTAAAGGGAGGATTAAAAGTTGAATAAGGCTTGTGTGATGAATGATTTTGACTCCGAATATGTTATCACCATGTTATATTATCAGACCTACAGTAGGACTGGGTGGTATATCCATATATTTTGAGAAGAGATATAGGATGAAACATTACCATTTATATCAGTATACTTTGTCACGTTGCAAATTTTGTTTCTCTCAGGAAGTTGTGAAAATGTTTGCATCTCTCTTCTCTCACACTCTTCACACAGATATAGTGAATCTTGTGTTGCAATTCATGTACAGGCGACCCCTGTAGTAATTCAAAGGGTTTTTTACTTATTTATTTTTTTCCCCCAAGGCGCTAAGAACCTAAGTAATAATTGTTCGCAGAAACCTCCGCAATTTTGGAGAAGAAACCATTATCAATGTTATCTTGTTTTGTTTCATTTATCCTTGGTTTGATCTGGAAGGTGAACTTGGGTATTCCAAAACACTCGTAAACCAAATCATCATTTCCCATAAGAAATAATAAATACTCAAATTATTCGTTCCACAGCCCCAAAAAATAAATACATAAAAATAATTAATACAATCTATAAAATGAAAATAAAAAAATTTATCTGCACTTTACCTTTTAAAAAAAAGTACAAATAAATCCTGACAGATAAGTGTTTTTGTTGGTGCGCGCAGTGTCTGTGTCTGTCTGTGTGTGTGTGTGGAATTAGCCCCTTCCCTCGCCTCGTTTTACACAGTAACACTCCTCCTCCCTCTCCCCACCACGCTTTTTAAGATTCACAACACACACACACACACACACACACACACAACGGAAACACCATTTTAACAGGAAAAAAAGAAATCTCTCTGAGACTGGTATGAGTGTATATTAACGGACTCGCTTTTTAAGTTTCACAACAAACGCAACAAACACAGCGGAAACACCGTTTCAACGGAAAAAAAGCGAGACTGGCATGTGCGCATACTAACAATCACTTAAGTTTCACAACAAACGGTCACACACAAACACGGAAACACCGTTTTAACAGGGAAAAAAGAAATCTCTCTGACCTGGCGTGAGCGCATACTAAGGGAATCACTGCTGTAAAGTAAAAAAAAAAAAGAAAATGAACCAGCACCTTACCTTTGAAAAGGAAGGTGAGAGAGTGACGCTCGGTGTCAAAATAAGAGTCGCATGTGTGATACATGATACTCGGCGCTCGTAAATTAATCCTTGCTCGGTTTCCGAATAAAAAAATATAAAAAATCTTTGCTCGGTTTGCGGAACACTCGTAAACCACGTTACTCGCAATCCGATGTTCCACTGTATAATATTTCATGCATGTTACCATTAAACTACTAAGAACAATATAATTGACTAATTTTGTAACATAAATATTAACGTAAATTCAACTAAATTCTCGTATAAAATTATTTAACCCTGTGAATTTCGGGGGTCGACTGTATCGTTAAATTGACTCGAAAAACTATTTCCTATTTTCAATTTATTAAAAATGCATCGGTGCATGCATTTCAAGTCAAGTAGGCTTTTATTGTTGTTTCAACCATATACGGTTTAGTACACAGTGAAACGAAACATCGTTCCTCCATGACCAGGGTGCTATGTACATTTAACATAAATTGACAAACTAACTAGCACCTAAGACAAACCAAACTGACACCATAAATTATCAAAAACTATCCTAAAGTACTGATATTTCTATACAATAGAAAACACAAAACCGCATAAAGTGCATGTGGTAATATGTTGCAGTTTGTCTATAATCCTTCTCTAAATGATTGGCAGGCAGCAAAGCATCCTGTGTGAATTATTTTATTTTGTCTAGGAGTGAAAGGTTGTTTAGAATTATAATGAAATCTTAAAGGGTTTAATATTGATTTGTGATATTTATATAAAATACAAATTGAATCTGCACCTAGGTGTCGCAATATCGTATTGGATGGCCCTGAAGCGGATACGAGTTATCATTCAAAAATTCGCCAAAACCTCGTTCTTTTTCTCCCTAACAAATTAGGGGTGGATCTGGAACATCTGTGCATGCTCTTGGAACGTTCTGATTATTAACAGTCTGAAAACTGAAACAAGTTAAAAAAATTTGCTGTTATTTTTTGGAGCCCATCTCTATTGTACTCCCTGCTGTAATCATATTATCAGGCAATAGTGAAGTCTTTTGAATTGCACTACGTGGCCAAAGTATGCAGACCCTTGACCATCGCACTTGTTTGCGCTTGCTGAACATCCCGTTTCGAATTTAATCCACATTTGCTCCTCCAATCACTGGGAACACATTCCACTAGGCTTCAGAGCATTGCTTCAGGGCTTTGTGTTTATTCAGCTGCTCGAGCATTAGTAAGGTCAGGCGATGAGTGGTGATGTGGAGGAGGTGTTCAGTGGGGTTGAGGTCAGGAGGGTCTATGCAGGACACTCGAGTTCTTCTGCTCCAACCTTGACACTTCATGTATTCATACAGCTGGCTTTGTCGTAATGCAAGGCTTGAGTATCTTATGTGAACGTCGTACTGTAGCAAACAAACAAAATTGTCTGCATTAAGCTTTTTCCATTAAAACCTGACTAGACCTCATTTTTTGGGGGGAATTCCTGATCAAAACTATAGAGGCTCACTTACTCTCACTTGGATACAGATGGTTTTCTTCTTGATCTTAATAATACTTTGGGGTGGTGGGATGTGGGAGGAAAGCTGGATTGTGCCAGCAAAAGGTCAGTGCACCTAAAAAATCAGTTATGTATTATTAAATCTTGCAGGTGAAAGAAGTGCTTCTATTAATCGTAATGATTTAGCCGGCAATTTTCAGCGTGCATTTTGAGGCTGGAACAAATGTTTTTTTGTTTTTTTTTTTTCTTTCAGCTTTAGATTTTCATTCCAGTTACCCGACTTCACCCCAGAGCTTTTTTTTTTTCTTTTCTTCGGCAAAGCTCTCAGCTCTTATTCCATTTTATTTTCCAAGTGAACTTTATCTTTGGATGTGGCAGCAGAAAAGCAATTAAACTAATTTCCTCACCTTTGTTTTTGTTCTCAGGTGCCATTTCATACGTTTCTTAATGCTAATCTCTGCTTTACTGCGGTTCAGGTTCAGCTGGCAGGTTGAGTGTGAGAGAAGACTCCATCACGCTTCCCTCCTCCTCAGCTGAGCAGCGAGATGGGACGCTTAATGAAATTGACACTCCTGCTATTGTCAGCGATGCAGATGGTCGGGGAGCGAAATTCTTAATCGAGAAGCCTTTTCTTTCTTTCTTTCCTGTCCATCAATCACGGTGGGTCTTATTAAAAACAGGGGCGCTGTGATTTAACCCCGAGTTGCTATTCTGTAGACCTCCTGCGATTTATGAGGAACGATTCGCTTTTTTGGAAAATGAATTTTGTTGGTGAATTCGTGTATTTCGTGATGCATGTTGTGTGTCACAGAAATGCCTGCGAGGTCAGGATATTTAACATCGCCCACCCGTATGACCTGTCTCAGTTCAGTAGGTGCGCTCACAGGAGGAGGAGTGTGGGGGAGGTTTAATGAATCCATTATTCACAACGGACACTAAGGCGCAGCACCTTTGGCTGGCATGATTGAGTCTTTAATTAGCTCAGTGAAAAGGCTCAGCATGGAGATGGAGCCAGCTCAGTGAAGTCTTGCTGGTGAGAATGACCTTTGTGGAGCATCACAGGAAATGCTTGGAACTGTTGTTGTTAAGCCATTAGTATTGTTTGCCTGTTGAGTCAGGGGTTTGTTTGCTTCTCATCTACTGTACAAGGCTACCCTAAGTGATGAATCCTCGATTCATTTACTTTTTTTTTTCAATTTATTTTTTAAACAATATTTAAAGAGAATCCTCAACCGGGCATCTCAAATTTAATTTACTTATAATTTAAGTCTTGTGTTTTGGAGGGAAAAAAAATAGACTATAGGACTATAAGCTAATGATGGCTAGATAAACGTGCCTTGAAGCCTTCCAGCCAATCAGTTCACGAAAGGATTTATTTCTCAAGCATCCCCAAACGCGCACACGTACACTATACTAGACTTTAGACATTTTATACATTCACTTACACACTTAAAATATTGTATATAGGGCCTCCGAGTGGCGCAGTGGTTAAAGCGCTCGCCCTATCATCCGGAGATCGCCAGTTCGAATCCCGGGTGGTGCTGTAACCTCTCGCAGCCGGAGGTCTAGAGAGAGCTGATTGGCCGAGCTCTCTCAGAGGGGAGGGATGAGAGGTACTTAGTGCTCCCACATTAATCACGGCTCTACAGCCAATCAGGGGCGTCTGTGAGCTCGCGCAACGGAGGGAGCGGATAGCGCTGTCCTCCGAGTGTGTTACGCCGCCCCCAAAAGGTGCGCGAGCGAGCAGTTCGAAAAGATGCGGTCGGCTGGCGTCACGTGGTTCGGAGGAAACACGTGATAGTCTTCGGCCCTCCCGGCTGAGTGGTAGTAGTAGCCTTAATGTGGGAGCCCCCTAGTGACGGGGAGGAATTGGACACGACTAAATTAGGGAGAAAATCGGGAAAAAAAAAAAATTGTATATAATTTTAAATATTGGTATCAGGTGCATTGAAGTGTCTGTTTTTGGTATAATACACGTGACCTGCTTCTGTGATTCATATGTAGAACCGCGGTTCATTTGTATCTGTGGAAATTTGTAAGTCGAATGTTCGACTCGAGGTCTTACTGTACCGACTGCTTCCTCTCCCAGTAGAGAAGGGGGTCCTCCATCCGGCCAGTGTTTGGTTTAGACGGGTATCATTGGACTACAACTGTTTAGAGCATGTATTGTGATATAACCGAGTACTTATTGGGAGAGATCAATTCAAAGTGTTCCCACATCATGGAAATTTTTTTTTTTTCCAAGCATCAAAACTAAGCAATACGCCTGTCAAAGCTCCAGTACTACCCACTAAAATTGTGCAGAGATTCCTTGGGCTTTATATCTGTCGGTACACACCGGCAAGATTGGAACCACTTCCTGAATCGCCGCATGCGGTGAGGCTTCACACGTCATCGATGACGTAAGTCGCCGTAAACAATACAAGTCTCAATACACGCTTCACTAAACACTTCCTAAATCTCTCGACACATGCCTCGAAGCATCGGCACAGTGCGTCCCTCACTATTCTAAGCAGTTGGAGTCAAGGATCTTGCTCAAGTATTGCACAGTGCTTTTTCCGCCACTTCTGAGATTTGTAACCATTGTCTTCTAGTCTCTTTGCAACCACTGTCGCAGCTGTGTTAATAAACTGAGCTCTGTGTACTAGGGTTGGGTACCGAAAATCGGTGCTAATACGGTACCGGTACTTGTATAACCAGTATGTACCAGACCGAAACAGAACGCGAATGTCGGTGCCTCATTTCGGGGCCACTTAAATGTCTGAACTGTCGATTAATATATTTGTTCGCTGTGATGACACAGTTGTAATAAGCATTAGATTCATCTAGAACACATGATCGCTAGTAAAATTTTAATCCTGCATTCATAGGGTGTCAGAAGTGATCGGAAAAATAAATAATTTCCTTAATTAGAAAAATCTTGAGGACTTCGGAAAGCTTTGATAATACAAATCCAAAACATTGTAGCAGTAATGTTACTGTCCATTTTATTTTTGTAGATTAAAAGTTTATTAGATTAGATAAAAAAATTAAAAGCACAAATCATCGGGAAATGAGACCATCCGAGATGCGCACGAATGCATCTTGCGTTTCACTTGCTCTGACGGCAGCAGGTGATCTACCGCTATCTTAACTTGCTAAATTAACTTGCAAATTAATGCCAGCTAGTACTTAAACTTTTAATATATTGTTCAATTTTAAGCATTTAATTTTTTGTTCAATAAAAATGTATTCTTGAGTCATTCACCATCATTTTATGGCTTTCGCATGCGCTTTATCTAGCGAGTGTCACATGATCACAAACGAGCCAAGGGTTCTTTGTGGTTCTGGTCGTCTCCCATGCTCAGTCTCAGTGCGCGTGCGTCACTCATATAGTCAACATCTGTGTACACATGTACTGTTTACTATACCGTTGTGACCATGTGTTTGTGTGTGCGTAAAGAATAAAAAAAAAATGTGCCCAAGTGTAGTGACTGTTCTTTTGTAAATGTTGAAAAGGCTGTAGCAGTGCAGGAGATGAATCTGTTTAACGACAACGCAAAGTCGCGTCAGGCAAAAGCAGGTGACATTAGAGAGGTTCCTTGTTACAGACACACAAAAAGAAAAAGATTTCAGTAACCAGACAGAGACGCTCTTTGAGTAAACAATGATTCCTGGATTTGTGGTGTGTGCGGGGGCGCGTGGGCTACACAATAACCCCCTCCTCCTCCTCCTGTGTCTTGTCTTACATCAGCCTTTGTGTGCAGGTTAATTTGTTTTATTTGTTTGACTTTATATTGTTTATTAATAATTTTTATATAAATATTTTTGTGTTGTTGAACGAATCATTTGAGTTTCTATTATTTCTTACGGGGGAATTCACTTTGATATACAAGCATGCTTCTGGAACCAACTATGCTCACAATCCAAGGTTTAACTCTTTACCCATCTATGACAGGTACTAAAATGTTGAAAAAAAACTGCTAATTAAATAAATAAAACAGTTGGCAGCATCGTCACCTAAAACATTCAAACTCGTATGAACATTTGAGTGCCAGTCTTGCATCATGTGGGATAGGCGCTTTTAAATAATTTGATTTGAATGTGGTTGGAGAAGTCCGTATTACGGATGTTTTCATGTCCCAGCCCGACACCTGCACACAAAGTGAGAGCCAAGACATGAAGACACAATTCGCCAAGATTGAAGCGGAGTAACTCGAGTTTCCTGCTCAGAGCCCTGACCTCGACTACTTTAGGGATTAACTAAAATACCTCTTGCACACCAGGCCTAATTCAACATCGCTGCCTGGCCTAACTACGACTCTTCTGGCTGCATGAACACACAGCCACACTCCAAAATCTGTAATAAGTGGAGCTTACTTTAACGGCGACGGAAGAATAAATCTAGAAAAAGGGTTAATGTTTAGGAAGGGAAATTTTGGCCATACTGTTATTATTATAACAGTATTATTATTATTATATGGCACAGGCCTTATTTAGTACAGCTTTTTTTTTTATTCCCGGCTTGGTGGATTTCCTAAGCCAAGACCTTTATCTTGAACATATTTCTGTGTAATCGTGCTGTTTCTGTTTATAGACATTGTTGCTCAGTGGATGACTAGCCCCGCAGCTGAATATGGACGCGATACTATCACATCTCGTTATGTCCGTCTTTTAATAATACTTCAGATATGAATCACAGCCTGACTGTCTACTTTGCTCAACCGCTTTATTCCCACTTTGAAGTTTAGAGAACAGTGTACTGGGATGAGCAAAGAAAACTTAATATAAAGATATAAAGACATTGATTATACCGAAGACTCTTGGTGACATTTCATGCCAAAAGAATAAACCATAGCATTTATCAGTTTAAAAGAAAACCAAATTAATGCCACTGTATGTTTAGTTTATATAGGGCAAGGTTGGACAGCTCGCATGTTTTTTGGACTTTAAGGGTTGTAGGGTTCAGCTGAAGGATTAGCCAAGTCCTGTTCCTCCCTGAAATGCATGATTGCATAGCGCACTCCGTCTGGAAACACTCCAACTGCTCATGATGATGATGGGCGGATAGAGTTCTTGCGAGACTTGCCTCGCAGTTCAGCAACAACTCGCTCGTGTAGCCGAACAGGAGATGATCTGGTGTTTCTCTCACAGGAGGAGATCGAAACAGCTGTTGGGAAGCTCGTGGTGAAAGTGTGAGCTGGTGAATTATTTATCGCACACTGCTGTGCTCATTCCGGTCCACACAAGCTGAAGATGATCCGATTATATATGTAAGGAATAAATCATGACGAGTCTTTTTAAATTTTATTTTATTTTATTTATTTATTTAAAAAAAAAATCTGAATGTTAATAGATTAAAACGAAATGAAGCTTGCTTTTCCTGTGGACTTGGACAGCTTTAGGTCTTGAGGCTCCTTCGAAAAAGAAATGTGCAGGAAATGTCACTTTCTCAATGATGACACACATTTATTTATTTATTTTTATATTTTTGTCACTGTTTTTCGCAGTGTTTCAGCAAATATTTTAATATATCTTCTCAAAGGACAATACTATAGAAATTAAACTTAGATATATTTTAGAGTAGTCAATGTGCTGCTTGTAATATTTTACAGATTTACTATCCTCTGAAAATAACTCGATATACAGCCATTATTGTCAAAATATCTGGCAACAAACGTGAGTACACCCTAAGTGATCACAGCTGTATATCTTTAACCGTGCAAAGTCACATGTCCTATTCATCATGTTCATGTGTTTGTCAGTGGCCGAGTATGTCTTCAAACCCGAACCCTATTTAGCACCTGAGGGACGTCCTCAAGCAGAAGGTGGCGAAGCGCCGTGTGTCTAACATACAGCAGCTCCGTGATATCATTACGCAGGAGTGGAAGAGGATCCCAGCAACAACATGTGCAGCTCTTTTGAATTCCATGCTCAGGAGGATTAAGGCCGTGACGATTTGGACACACTTTTGACATTTTCACTTAGGATGTACGCATTTTCATTCCCAGTTATTTAGACAAAAAAGTCTGCATGTTGAGTTATTGTTAGAGGATAGTAAATCTGTACTGCTATACAAGCTGCAAATTAACTACTCTGAAGTATATCCAATTTACTGTTCTATAGTATTGTTCCTTGAGAACATATAATAAAGTGCTTGCTGAAATGTGAGGTGTACACCCTTTTTTGAGATAGTGTATGTCTGCAGTTAGTACTCGAGCACTGATCCAACAGTGGCAGCCCGGCGGTGTCGGGACTTGACCCCTGGGTTGAACACAGGGCAGGCGGCTTTATGATTTCAGCAACTGAGGGGCACATTTACCCCTGAAGCCATTCTACAGTAGTTTTCCAGAGCTTTCTTCAGCCATGAACCACTAGATTGTCACCTTTTCCTAAAGGAATAGGTGCTTATTGAAATGTCAGACTAAACACACTAGAATTAAGAGAACGTTTAACTAATGGAAGAGGTGCTTTTTGAAATGTCTGACTAAACAACAACACAGGTTTTCACACTCGATTTAACGATTATGGTCACATCTGAATGTTCAAATTCAAACAAACTAACACAAAAAGGAAATAAAAGCAGGTTATGCATCTTTGCAATTTTTTTTTTGTTTAACAACCCAATTAGATTCTTCCCCTAATGTGACCTCATACTGTATGAGTAGTTGTTGCCCAGCACTGACACCTAATTCAGCTGAAGTGTTAAACACACTTTGGGGAGCACAGCAACCTACTGTATGTTAACTTATTAAAGAAATAATAAAACTGTAAAAACAACAACAAAAAAGGTGTGGTTTTAATATGAAGCTGTGAATGACGGTTGATTCAATAGCACTGTGGTGTATTTCAGAATCACAACACGTCACACTAATTTCAAAGTAGTGTAATAAAAGTAGACTGCATGGAAACAAAGCTTTGATTTCGTCTGTAAGGACTTTCATCCGTGCTGTGTGGATGTCAAGCTCAGAACATGTCCCTCCTCATCTTTCATTGTGAAGGACATGATTGAAAGGACAAGCGGATTTCAGTTGGCGATTATATTTCTGCTTATTAGGAATGACTTCCACCTCCTCTGTGTAAAGCATTATTGCTTTTGCCTTACTTCCTGTCTGAATATTTTTTATTACTTTTTATTTGCAGCAAGTGTGTGTGAGCACATTGAACTCCAGTCCAGCACACCTGATACTCATGTGCAAACAGATTTGTTTGCATCCCAGTCTTCTCTTGGACCAAATCTCGAGTTGACTCAGAGTCAGTTTGAATGCGTCCACGCCCGTGGGTGTGTATGAGAGTGTGTGAAAGCTTTCCCGAAGTGCACACACACACACCGGCACACGCACTGCAGGGCACCACAGTTAGCGATAGCGTGTCCAGTCATATTTCTTCTAGGGGAAATTAAAACTGGTGCTGCAGTTCTGAATACATGAAGTCAAGTTGGTTTATATCGCAGGATCATATTAAATATGACTTATTTGGTTTAATCTTAGACCTAGTATCAGTAGCAGTGTTGGTGTACATTTCCTGCAGACCCCAAATTTCATTAATGTGTTTCTTATCTGACACACAAACATGGAAAGGCACATTGTGCTACACGTGAGTCATGGTTGCTGGTTCAAAATCCCGGAAGACATCCAGCGCTGCTGGGAAAAGCTCTCATTTAAAGTATGCTGCAGAAGTTTTTATTTACTTTTATTTTTTTAATTGAATTTTTATTTAGTTAGGCCTCTTATGCATCTGGATTTCAGTTTGTTTTTATGAGTGCACCAGGAGTGTGCTTGTTGTCTGTTGGTGGGTTACACGACGTCGTTATATAAGGCAATACAAAAGAGTTAACATGAAAGAACTTTAGACCTTTGCATGTCTTATGTCACTACCACAACTTCCAAGGTGTGTCCGCTGCCTACAGCCGCTCTACAAGCTAAGGATTGAGGTCCAATCTTCACAATTATTATAGTTTTGGATTAGAATACTTGATTTTTTTTCTTCTTCTAAAGATCTAGGTACAAATCTAAAGAGTTCATTAATCTGTATTCTTTTTTTTTTTAGGAATCTTTTGACTAACACATTAAAAATAAATAAATAAATAAATAAATAAAAAATTCCCCTCCCTAGCTCACATGATTGAACTAATCAGCTAATTAACAGACGTATGTGGATGTGACCGAGAAGGAAAAACGGTAAATTGTGCAGTACAGGTGGATCCGCCAGGACCAGGGGTGAGAAACACAGTCCCATAGAACACCAGAGATTGTTACAAAGCTACAGTACAGAAATCTGGATGATGAGACGAGACAGAAATGCTCTGTATCTTTCACAGATTTGAAACCAATTTTAAATGCATTAACAGACGTATGTGGATGTGACCGAGAAGGAAAAACACTAAATTGTGCAGAATAAATGGCACTCAGAATGGGATCAATGTGTAAATAACAAACTACACGATTTTGGAACAAAACACATTTTCTTTTAATAATACGGATCAAATCGTTTATACAAGATGAAGAATAGCACACTTAAAATCTACACACATTTTTTTTTTTTATCAAGAAAAAAATTCACCACCGTGTTCATCATGTAAATCCCTTCTGTCCATCAAGCGTATTTTATTTGACTGTAATTCTTTTACTCCTGTGAGGAACTTGTTCTGTTCTGTTGACAATTTTAGTTTTAAAACTCAGATAAAAAAATTCTTAAACATCTCATCTAGTTTTAATATCAAATAACAAAAACTGACTCTCGCCATGAATATAGTCATAGAAGCTGGAATGGCGTTAAAGAAAGAAAAGAGAGACAAGAGTAAATCTTTTAATAGGAATGAGATTCAAAATAAAATCCTTTGGCTGTCACTGGATATTGAGATTATAAATAATTACCGCACACGCTTGAAGAGTAAAGATATGAACAGTGTTAAACTGTGCCATGTGGATGGACACCTACCCCACCAGACAAACTTATCATGAAGCATCCTAGTTTTCCAGATCTCTCTTCAGCATGAACCACTAGAACTAAGAACATTTAACTAAAGGAAGAGGTTCTTTTTGAAATGTCTGACTAAACACACAGGTTTTCAGCCTAGATTTAACGATTATGGTCACTTGTGGACAAAAAAAAAAAAAACTTGCATAGATACATAACCTGCTTTTTTTTTTTTTCTTTTTCCATTAAACAATCGAATTAGATGTTTCCTCTAATGTGACCTCATACTGGACGAGTAGTTATTGCTCAGCCCTGACATCTATTTCAGCTGGAGTGTTAACAAATACACTTTGGGGGAAGACCGCAACCTACTGTATGTTAACCTGCTAAAGAATTAGTAAAACTTCAAGTAGACATTGTGGTTGTGTCATGTTTCACGGGAGGGGGGTTTGGAGGGGAGCGGGGAAGTTTTCTTCTTCTTGTTTTTTTTTTTCTTGCAAAAATATTTAGGTTTCAATTCAGCAATTCAGCCTTGTTCCGGTGATTAGGTCTGAGTGAAGTGCTCAGTAGAGTAAGAGGGAATTCTGTTGAATGAGTAGCGATGACGGGAAGGCGAACAGCACTGCCATGCAAGAATGATGAGTTTGGGCTGCTGTGGAAAAACATCTGGCAGAGAGGGTAAAAAGCCACAAGTGAGGCCATAAGAGGTTTTTACCGGATCGTCATTAAGCCTCGGGAATACTAGGATGAGGCCGTCTGTCAGATCTAGGTAGTAATTTTATCATGGCAACTCGTAATTCCGCTAAAACCCGTGGCTCAGTAATCACCTTTGGCGTGAGCTGTAGGATAATAACACGCTTCTGTAGGCGCTCTTGCTTTCTCCCGCGGTCGCTCAGTACCGCGTGTAAACAGAGCGCTCGTCATTTTGTGCCTGTCAATCACGATAGTGTTACTGGTAATTACCATCATTGGTGTTTACTTTCCAGCTCTGAGGTTGGACGCAACTAATTACAGCAGAATGTCAGCACACGCTCGGGTCGGACCAACCAGCTCTGTCTTTTTCTCTTTCCTCGTGGTAGGATTGTGGCTGCAACGATTATTTTCCCCTGTAACTGTTGATGATGATGATATTCTATAATAATTTATTAGAAGTGTATTGCAAATATTTGCACATCCAAGCCTGTTTGTCTGTCATTTCAAAGTTTTCCAGGATGCTTGTTTACCTCAGCGCTTGTTTACAGTTTTAAAATTGCAGTGTTTATGTCCACGGATATACAGGAATCATGATTCTTAGAATGGAAACTTAAAACAACGAAGCATTCACGTGTCCTGCCCGAGCCCGAGTTGTGGACACACCCAGAGTAAAGTTGTAATGTGAACTAAGCTGCTTAAGGGCTTGCGTGTAAAGAAAATTAATTTGTGCATACCTAATAATAGTATTTCATTAACCAATTAAGTAGTTACATGATTGTTTCATGAGAAGTTATTACGCCTTATAGGAAAGCGCTTATTTTCTTCATGGCTAAAGGTGAAGACGGGGCGTGAAAACCACATGTGCAATATTTTCTATCAGAGTGCGCCACGACATGTCGAAACTAATGGATGAAAAATAGTGATGTGTAAGCTGTGGGTTTGTTTGTGTAATAGCTCAGTCGTGGAAACGCACTTGGCCAGCTCTTGTGCGCGAAGGCTTTAAGGCCACAACGTGTCAGACACGCAGGCTGTCCAGATGTTCTCGAATCTTCGGACTCCTCCGAGAGGATGTATCTGGTCGTGGAGATGTGCCTGCGTTCCATTTCCTATCCCTACGTTGAAGGAACACGGCAGCTCACTGGCAACGTTAACTACATCGCAGAGCCAGCATCGTTAGCGAGCCCTGAACTTTTTTTTTTAAACCACTCAACTTGGAGCGTTAACATTTGTCCCGACTGGTGTTGTGAATCTTTTTAATGGTCCGCTTCAAGACAAGTCATTATGTTTGTCCTTCTGTAACCAAAGCAGTACATTTGTTGAAGGCGTAAAGACGTCCTGTCGTCCCAGGAGACTATTTAATAAGCGATGGAGATGATGCAGAATGATCACGGAACAAGCAAGGCGGAGGGAAAGTGGTTTGAGAATCCGGTCCCTGTTCAACACCTGTGTTGTAAATCACAAGCCCTAGAGCACCGCTATAGTTCTCGTGTGTGTGCGCTAACTGACGAGGCTAAAAAAGACGTTAAGCTTATGTAATGTTAAAATGTACAGTATGTTGAGAGAGTTTGACTTTAGGTTAGTGCATTGCTACAGACCAAGAGCACAAGGAACACAAGTGATCATGTAGCACAGTTTTGAACCCTCGACAGAATGATTTAGCAGTCATTTGTGCTTCAGCGTCCTGTCTTCACAACTAGTTACAGATCGTCCCCCAACTTACGAACGTTCGAGTTATGAATTTCCGCTGATACGAACGGACCGCGGGTCTACTCCAGGTTCGATCACAGAAGTAGCTCACGTGTATTGTACAAAAAAAAAACACTGCTGTAGATTAGTATGCTTTACATTTGTATATTTGTGTTAAAGGTGTTCAAGACTTGAGAACAAACCTTCCTTGTGAACGTGCTCCTGGAAAGGAACTCGATCATAAATCAGGGACTACCTGTATGTAGTGTATGATCAAAAGTTGTGGACACTATATTACCTGTGTTTATTAAACATACTATTCCAGCTTAATTACCTTCTCTGCTCTGATGATAAGCTTCACTCTTCTGCGAAAACTTTCCACTAGATTCTCTGGCATGGTTTTGGGGATTTTCAGTCATTCAGCTACAAGATTGTTATTTAAGATCAGGTGCTGATATTAAATGAGAAGGTGGTTCTGTTCATTTTAAAGTTGTTCAGTAGAAATGGGGGAAAAAATAGATTCAGCGATGTATTGTTTTTCTTTTTGTTGTGTGGCAGTTAGCACAAAAACAAATGTTAGCATTTGACGTGCAGGTGCTGCGCTTTTCACATTGGTAGGCAGCACAGCGTCCTCTCTGGTAGGAGTAAATCATTTGCTTCAGAGTATAATATTTAGTTTTGAATTGTAACAAAATCTGTGTCATAGAATCGTGATTCAAATTGAATCGGTACCCGGGTTTCGTGATGCCGTATCTGGTGGTCCTCATGATCGTTTAAGTGTGTTTAAAGTCTGGTCTCGGGAGCAGGAGGTCTGTCCACTCTAACCTTGGGCGGTTTGGTCTTCCTGGAGTTTGCTTTGTGCACATAGACTTCAAGCTACTGTAGTGTTAGAGCATGCAAGACATACAGTGCAATTATGTGCTGGCAACTTGGTGGCAAGATACCAAATAATTTTGTCTGCAAAATTTAATTATTTTTTTTCTTTTTCTTTCTATTTAATGAACCTGAACAACTCAGTATGGGAAAAGTAATATTCCAGATTTTAAATGTGCTCGTTCCAGTTTAAATGTGCTTGCCCCCGGTTTCATGAGTTAATTGGAGGGAGATGTCCAACAATATGAGTAGTGAAAATACAAGGGTGGGTTGTTCTCCTTCTCTTCCTCTCCAGATTGTATTACTCAGCTCTTTCAGCTGAATACTGACCTGCTGAGTATGTTAACATACAGTACTACCAGCTACTTACTCTACCTTACCACACAAGCACAGTGCTATCCTTTTTTGTTTCTTTTGGGTTGTTTTCACGACAGTCGTGAAGACAGTCCACGGTCAGACTGTGTGTTTTTGGTTACTACGCCTTGTTTAAACACGCGGATAACCGCTGAGGATGTGTGAAGAACGTGCGTACTGTTCAACAGTTTAGAACTGAAATAACATTTGACGTCTGTTGCACCCAGGCCATCTCTGGTTTCGTCGTTATTTTTTTTTTTGTTTAGTTTTTTTTGTACTTCCCTTTTCACTACAATACCATGTGTTTCACTTACGGCTGATTTTCCTCAGGCGTGGTATCTGCCAGCATTCACTATTGACAAATTAATTCCGAGTGTTTTTTTTTCACGTGTGGAAGTGGGTTCTCAGGGATAGTGATTTTCCTGACTGGTTATCCAGTTTTTCATGTACAGGATGTTGTTCAGATCAGTTAAAGTGTCTGTGTGTTTAAAAAAAAAAACGCAACCGAGTGCTCAACAGCACAAGTCAGATTTTTTTTTTCTCAGTGGAAACGTTTCCTGCATCGGTTTGTCACGGTCTACCTGACCTGCCCTTTTTTTTTTTTTTTTCTCAGTCACATAAGACTGTTGGGACAAAAAAAAAAAACTGGTCTGTCGTTCTTGCATGTAGTTTCCTGCCCATGTACTGAACTTTGGCAGCATTTGTGAAATAATAAATGTCTGAATCACTCAAATTATGAAGGGATTTTGTTCATTGTCTGGCGTAGCCACATGCACTTAACAGTTCTCACACAGTCATTTGATGACTGATGAAAAAGGTTTACCTAATCCTGATTCTGATTCTGAACATGCAAATAGAGAAAAATCCAGCTTGGGCTGAAGTGGTGTTTTTGAGATAATTTGCAGCAAGCAAAAATCCAAGAAACAAAGTAAAACTGAGAAAAATAAAATTTTACTATCAGTTTTCCATCAAACCATTTCGCTCACCTTTGACCCTTTTGTGCAAGTGCAGCCTCTATCGTTCTCCCTCTCTTTCTCTTCTCTCTTGCTCTCTCTCTCCCTGACCAAATGCGTTGCCTCCTTAACAGGTTATTTTAACACAATAATTATAAATGATATAAACTAACACGGGAAAGGCGTGTTCCTTTATTTAACGTTTATTAGCCTTGCAGGAATAATGCATACAGCCTTGATGGAGAACTTTTACATGATGATTTTGAGGTTTAACGCGGCCTTGTCTTTACATGGGAGAGAAAACGGCCATCAGTTATCACAGAGTTATCTGATTGAGATAATCCTCTACTAATAATATCGTTTTATTCATATCTAGCAAGTTATTCTTAAATGGTTATTATAAACGTTCATTTCATGGACACTTTCATTTGAGTGTATTAAAGGCAATTATTTTGGCTGAATTATGGATTTTATGCAGAAGAAGCTCTATTGGGAATAATCATTCCCAGATGCATTGCACTTTATGAATAAGTTGCAAGCAGGTTGCTTGTTCCTGTGGACCGTGTCCAGGATGTTACCCATTTGAGTGTGTCGCCCCCGCCCACCCGTTACCTTTAACAGGATCCACAGTGTAGATGATGATTGATCCTAAAAGGTCTATGCAGTGCTTATTAAAGTGTTTATAGATGCTACCTTTAAATAATGTGTTATCAAGAAATCGTCCTAATGGGACTCTGGTAACTCTGGCGTCAGTTATATTTTACAGTGAAATCCTTTTTTGAAAAAGGATGGTGTGAGAAAAGAAGACGCAGAGGATAGGGTTAGATGGAGGCAGGTGATTCGCTGTGGCGACTCCTGAAAGGGGACAGGTGAAAGACAAAAGAAGTAGTAAAAAAGAGCTGGCGTGGAAACATTTTGTAAAGTAAAGATGACTTGAGAAAAGATTGAGTAATGTAATGATTAATCATTGGAATTCTCAATAGATCAACAAGTTTTTGTATGACAATGATCGGGTTTTAGTTTCTTGCTTTCAATTCAACCTTACTGTTTCATTTAAACACTTAGGGTGCCGTTTATGTTTCACTATTTCACCAGGCTCTCTCTCTCTCTCTCTCTCTGCAGAAGGAGGCAGCAGTGCAGTCTTCCCTTCTCTTTCGAAAGCTGAGTAACCCTGACTTGTCCACCGCTGCAGGAAAGACCAAACTCCAGCGGCAACTCAGTCAGGATGAGTCTCGAGCCCGTCGCAGCAGCATGGCTGCCGGCCTAACCGGTAAACCTCCCACACACACACAGACTTTTTCTTTTTTCTTTTTCTTTTCTCTTTCTTTTAGAAACACACCCTAAGTTTAAGAGTTGGTGTGAAGAGCTTATCATTATCTTCTTGAATACTGACTTTTGACACTCAGCTTTGCTGTGAACAAAGACATGGTTAAGAGCCGCTTTATGTACATGATCAATTGTAAAGACGCTCGCTAACACTTTACTGGAGTACAGCGAGTCCCCTACGTACAAACGTTCGAGTTATGAACTTTAAAACATGTGTTAGATTACATGTCCGGCATACATAGTCATGTGCATCCTCTGCAAGTGCAGTACAAGCCCAGGATGTCCGGAAGGGAGCATTAAAAAAAAAAACAGCAGCGATGAAGCTGGTACTGCTAAGAAGCTCAAAGCATTAACGATGGAGACAAAGGTGAAAAATAATTGAGAGAATGGAGCGAGGTAAAAATGTGTCAGACATTGCTCGTTCTTTTAACATAAATCGTTGAACCATCGGCATGATTCTTAAAAAAAAAAAAAAAAGACACTATACTGTAATATGCTGTGTATAAGCCGACTGTGTTATTAGCCCCGTATAACACAATAGACCATATTTGTTGGAATTGTGAACAGATCAGACTTACGAGCGATCTCTCAGTACGGAACACGTTCGTATGTAGGGGACTTGCTGCCAATGAGTTTATTTGAAGTACATCATTATTTAAAAGCTTATTTGCATACAAATGCAAAAATACCTTTCAAACTAGACCAGGTCAAAACCAGCCTCAACTACACTGATGATGCAACAACTATAAAGCCAAAATGTACAAAAAACATGTTTAGCTTCAAGACCTTTATTTATCCACAGTGTACCTGTCCTCTTAAAGGATCACTCACAACATGACTCCATTTTCCTTGGCTATTTCTTAGCTAACATCTGTGTGCGCGTTACAGGAAAGCAGCTCCTGCCTCTATCCAGCAGCATGCACAGTGGTGTGAGTCAGCTGGCCTGGCAACAGCAGGCAGGAGAAGCGAACAACCTCATCCGCATGAGGAACCAGACACTGGGCCAATCCGCTCCGTCTCTAACCGCAGGACTGGTGAGTGTTCTCACGCGCAGATGCGTTCTCACAGAAGCTCATGTATACCTGTAACAGCTCGTACTGGCTTGATCACCGATTTGGCAGAGGTGTGACTGAAAAGCAGCCAAGTTAGAAGAAACGAGCAGCTTATCTTGAGGGTTTTACAGGTGCCAGGTTTTTCAGTGGGGCACCGTGGCCCAGCGTTGCCAGGTGCGGAGATTTGAGTCACTGTTAAATAGTCTGCCTGCACCAACGCTACTGGCTGGAGGACACACAGGGTACAGTTAAAGCCAAGTGTACGAGTGCCGTTCAGCAGCATAATCAGCAGCATAATCTCTCTCACCATTTGAAAGGTTAATATTCTACAGCACTTGGTATACACAGACAAACGGGCTCTGTGACAAACGGAAAGCTCGTTAAGATGATTTGTTTTCTCTGAATGCCAAAACAACAAATTCTTTGAGATAAGCTCAGTGGTGGGAAAATGATGCTTTCACCCCTTCAGATCCAGACACGACCAAGTTGTGTATATACAAGGTGCCGGATAGTTTATACTTTTGACCTGCCCAAGTTTTAATGCCATGAGACAACGATATCTCCCAGAACAAACTTTAAAGAACGTATTCTGCAAGATAAAGCTAGAAAACCTAAAGAACCTTTTATAAAATCTTGTTCCTCTGGTCAAGGCCTTATTTTTTATTTATTTATTTATTTATTTATATATATATATTTTTTACTACCTTTTAAATTAATATTATATTGTTTTGTATAAATTGGTTGAATGTTTAATATGTATCTGTCATGAAATAGCCCGTGAAGATGATATGGCAATAAATCCTAATACAAACAAACATGGTACAAATGTGTGCAGGTTGGCTGTGTGTAAGAATGTGCGAGAGATGATTCACACATCATTTTCATCTGCATGTGTTATTGTTCCTTCTGAAAATGAGAACATGAAGATGCAGGTGCGTTGAAGCAGAAGCGTGATGCTGCAGCTGTGCGGTGATGAGTTTTGAGAATGTGCGTGTGTGCGCTAAAGTGTCACTTGTGTTACAATACTGACATGAAGGTTGTAACACACAGAGCTCAAAAGTGACATCTCCTGGCTGCTTCTGGTACTACGTTAGACTTGCACTTAAGCTTTGATTTTTGGCAGGGTTTTTTCGTCAGTAGTGCTGTTCTGTTATTGATCGTCTGACTAAAACGCTGTCATTATTACACTTTCATCTAAAAAGAGAGTGAGACTCGTGATTTCCAGTGGAATGTTAATGCACTACATAGCACTGGTCAGAAGCTCGACTTTTTATAAGTACTACAGAGTGAATCATCACGTTGTGTAAGCCAATGAATCCAGTGCTCAGGAGAAATATTTCTCATGTAATAAACCTAGGTTTTATTGTGGTGTCTTATGAGCTGTTCGTGACACAAGGAAATGTATTATGCGGCAGAAATAGAAAAGTTTTACATTTATTTTTCATGCTTTTCGGTTGTTCCAGCAGGCTATCTAATCGAAACAGCTAATTTCTTTACAGTCAAATTAATTAAAATGCCTTATTTCTTATTTTTTTTGTTTCTGTTCTGCTTCTTTATTCAACAACCATTGTATTTATTTGAGGTTTTAGATGTTTTTTTTTTATTACAAAAGCATTTATAATCGTTAAAACACAATTGTACAACTCTTCTGCCAAAACGAAACTTGAGAAATCTAATAGAAAACGAGAGAAAATAAAATGAAAAGTATGCTCAGAGGTAAATGGACATAAAGAAAAATAACCAACTACAAACAACAATAAAAAAAATAAAATAATAAGAAATAAAAAATTTAAAGAAGGAAATGGGAAATAAAACTTATCAAAATGAGTGTAAAAAAAAAAGAAAAAGGAAAGGGGTTTAGTCAGGGGGTGAATGCTGCAAAGAGATAAAGTACACAAGAAATGGTCGCCATCTACTGGTAAATTTTCCAACAATACCTCTAATAGAATATACAGTCGTGGCCAAAAGTTTTGAGAACGAAACAAATATTAGTTTTCACAAAGTTTGCTGCTAAACTGTTTTTAGATCTTTGTTTCAGTTGTTTCTGTGATGCACTGAAATATAATTACAAGCACTTCATACGTTTCAAAGGCTTTTATCGACAATTACATGACATTTATGCAAAGAGTCAGTATTTGCAGTGTTGGCCCTTCTTTTTCAGGACCTCTGCAATTCGACTGGGCTGCTCTCAATCAACTTCTGGGCCAAATCCTGACTGATAGCAACCCATTCTTTTATAATCACTTCTTGGAGTTTGTCAGAATTGGTGGGTTTTTGTTTGTCTACCCGCCTTTTGAGGATTGACCACAAGTTCTCAATGGGATTAAGATCTGGGGAGTTTCCAGGCCATGGACCCAAAATTTCAACATTTTTGTCCCCGAGCCACTTAGTTATCACTTTTGCCTTCTGGCACGGTGCTCCATCGTGCTGGAAAATGCATTGTTCTTCACCAAACTGTTGTTGGTTTGTTGGAAGAAGTTGCTGTTGGAGGGTGTTTTGGTACCATTCTTTATTCATGGCTATGTTTTTGGGCAAAATTGTGAGTGAGCACACTCCCTTGGATGAGAAGCAACCCCACATGTGAATGGTCTCAGGATGCTTTACTGTTGGCATGACACAGGACTGATGGTAGCGCTCACCTTTTCTTCTCCGGACAAGCCTTTTTCCAGATGCCCCAAACAATCGGACAGAGGCTTCATCCGAGAATATGACTTTGCCCCAGTCCTCAGCAGTCCATTCGCCATACTTTTTGCAGAAGATCAATCTGTCGCTGATGTTTTTTTTTTGGAGAGAAGTGGCCTCTTTGCTGCCCTTCTTGACACCAGGCCATCTTCCAGAAGTCTTTGCCTCACCGTTCGTGCAGATGCGCTCACACCTGCCTGCTGACATTCCTGAGCAAGCTCTGCACTGGTGGCACTCCGATCCCGCAGCTGAATCCACTTTAGGAGACGATCCTGGTGCTTGCTGGACTTTCTTGGACGGCCTGAAGCCTTCTTAACAAGAATTGAACCTCTTTCCTTGAAGTTCTTGATGATCCTATAAATTGTTGATTTAGGTGCAATCTTGGTAGCCACAATATCCTTGCCTGTGAAGCCATTTTTATGCAACGCAATGATGGCTGCACGCGTTTCTTTGCAGGTCACCATGGTTAGAAATGAAAAAACAATGATTTCAAGCATCACCCTCCTTTTAACATGTCAAGTCTGCCATTCTAACCCAATCAGCCTGACATAATGATCTCCAGCCTTGTGCTCGTCAACATTCTCACCTGAGTTAACAAGACGATTACTGAAATGATCTCAGCAGGTCCTCTAATGACCGCAATGATATGCAGTGTAAAGTTTTTTTCGGGATTAAGTTAATTTTCATGGCAAAGAAGGACTATGCAATTCATCTGATCACTCTTCATAACATTCTGGAGTATATGCAAATTGCTATTATAAAAACTGAAGCAGCAACTTTTCCAATTTCCAATATTTATGTAATTTTCAAAACTGTAGATGAGTTTAGACGAGAAGTTGGTTCGATGTTGCGTCATATTAGCATTGTGTATTTAAGTGATTAAACCGTCAGATTAACTCCGATTAACATCATTTAAAGATGTCCCTGGAAATGAGGTTGAGTTAAATTTAAATGATAAAAGTGCATCTTTTAAGTTAGAATCCAGACCCACGCTAAGCACATGAACCTAAAGAGATTATACAGAAAGAGATGCAGTTTTGTGACCATTATTACATACACAGTATATTTCAGTTCACCATTTTTTATTTTTATTATTAGAAGAAGAAGAATGTATAATGCTGTTTTAGTTTCAACATGCAACAGCAGGTGGCACTGTCGTTTACTTTGACGCTGAAGCTGTGCGTACACAAAGCTTGAACAGCTTTTAAATGCAGTAATTCACTCCTTACTTCAATGTGTGTGTGTGTGTTCACATTCACAAACCAACTGATGTTTGTGATATTGTTAGCATATTTCTTCTTGGTGTCGTAAGAACAAAGAGCACTCCAGTAAATCGTTGACTTGTTAATTACGGGATTTTGTTCTGAATGTCGGCTGTGGATTTTTAAATCTAATATGCACGTCTTTGTAATGAAGGTGCTGGACTCTTTGGCATAGTGATGGTCATTAGATTGAAAGCTGAAAATGAAGCCCAAACTATTCTACAAAAGTACTTTAATACATGAAATAAGTTGTCCTCTGTTTCTAATGTTGCAAAGTACCTTTAAACCAAAAACCTCCAATATATACAAGTAGTAAAAGCATTTAAATTACAAATCTGTGCTGACTTTAGTGGCTTTTAAGCAACATTTTTAGTTTATTTATACAAGGCCAGTCGCTCCAGTATATATCCTGATGAATGAAAGCATGAGGCATTGTGGGGGTTTGCATACCTTTATTGAAGACTTAATAATTTTTTTTAAATGCATCATGGGTAATAATGTAATGCACTGCCCAAGGACTACATTTTAACCATCGTTTTTTCAACATGGATTAAAAAAGTTACAAGGAATTAAAGTGACGCAAATGAGAATCAGTTGTTCTGGAGTGAATGAGTTTTTTTTTATTATTATTTTTTTTTTATATATAAAAATGTTTTCTTTTTGTGTGATTTATTTATTTATTTTAAAGGGCAGCCTGCCCCTCATGTTTTTCCACTAGGCCTAAATCTCAGTCCAGGATTCATTACTTTCTGCACACCTGGCTTCAAGAAGATATTACATTAGACAGCCAGTACAGTGAAGGCGTGACCGCAGGAAAACTGTGTAAAGTCATTTTTTTTTTTTTTTTTTTTGTACAAACCTAATCTCACTTCGCAGAGTCGTAAATGTTAATAATAGAGTGGTTAAATGCAGAGCGTGCTGTCATATGTAAAGAACATCATTAAGTGTTATTTTATTTCAAGTTAGTTAAGCGTAAAGAGCAGGGTGTGCAAAACTGGAATTAAAAAAGTATCGTTTCTGTTAACTAACCGAAACACGTAGATAATGTTTATCCCCCATTGCAAATTGTCTATGTTACAAAACGGTAGGGGCTGTTTCAGGAAGAGCATCTGTGTTCTTTAGAAGGAAAGTGACGAGTTAAATGTGTGGATCAGAAGGCCGAACAACCCTTGTACTTTGTAGTATAGAGCGCTGTATTGCAGTACTTACAGTATTTTCAGCATTCTAGTATCGTACTTGGTCATTTAGCGTACTGTAGTATAGTGTAATACTTCGTAGTGTAGAACATTATATTGTGTTGCAGTATAGTGTGTTGCAGTATAGTGTGTTGTAGTATAGTACTTTGTAATTTAGTCCATTTGTAGTACAGAGCATTATAGTTTGGTACTATGTAGTTTCGAGTTTGTACTTTCTAGTTTGGTGCTTCTTAGTTTAATACTTGTACTTATAGTTTTTCCTGTTTTGCGCAGTACTGTAGTAGTTTATAGTTTAGAGCATTATATCTTAGTAAATTGTAGTTTAGCGCATTATAGTTTATTGCATTTTCGTTTAGAGCATTTTTAGTTTCAAGCATTATAGTTGATTACCTTCTACTTTAGAGCATTATAGTTTATTACGTTTAATTTAGAGCATTATAGTTTATTACATTGTTGTTTAGAGCTTTGTATCTTGCAGAACTTTCTAGTTTAGAATATTGTAGACTAGTAATTATAGCTTGGTGCATTGTTTAGAGCTTTGTAGTTTCTGGAGCATCATAGTTTGGAACATTTTATAATTTGTGCTTTTCGAGTTTGGTAGTTTGGTGCTTTAGTTTGCTTATATATATATAAATCTTTTTTTTCTAGTTTGGTACTTTATGGGTTAGGGTATTAAGTCATTGGGGTGTAGTACACAGTGCTTTTCTTCAGTAATTAAATACTGTACTTTTACTTTTTGTTGTTCTACATTAATTGTGTGCTTTACTTTTTTTTTGTTTGTTTGTTCTAGTATATTGGTGTACTTTGCAGTTTTTGTTCTTTGCTAATAATTTTGCTAATTCTTAACCTCTGTCTGGTCTCTTCTGACTTCTTAGCAGCAGTAGTATTTTTAGTGGTCAGTGTCAGCAAGTAGTCAGCTCTAATCCTCACACCCTCAGGGCATCCTGGTCTCCTGCAGCGGGGCTTAAATGTCTGAGAAGTGTGAGGGGTAGCGGCTGGGGCATAGACGCACGGCCACCACCCAGGATGGGCAGATGGTGTTTACTTTGCAGCCCGTGCCATGCGGCCTCAAGTGTGTGTGTGTACCAGGATTACCAGCTACCATCCTGCTTTAACCGAGAGGCTCGGGTGGAGTGGAATGCTCAATAAGGAGCGTTGGCATGTGCTCATAACCAGGATGATGGTTGGTACCTTTAGAGCAGCCGTGTCCACATGTGACGTGTGGGAGATGAGCAGAATGCACAGAGGACTGTTCAACATGTGCCGTGGAGTGTTCAATTTGCACATCTTGCAACACTGATGCTATGTTCTCCAATTTATTTTCGCTTCCAGTGAAATGTGCCGCTCATTTTTGCCCTGTGGAGACCGCACAGTATTAAAGAGGAAATTCTCTGAGGATTCTTCTGCCTCAGGCTCAGCCCAAATTATGCATGATATTCATGGGGAGAAAAGGAGAGAGTCAAAGAGGGAGAGAGAGAGGGAGAGAGAGAGAGAGGGAGAAATCCAAATATTGCTACTTGATTGATCCTTTAAAATTCATTTGGAAAGGGATGATGAATTGAGAGAGAATGCCGGTGCCATTAACATTTTGAAATTTGCATCTCATTTGCATTTGTGTGTGTGTGTGTGTGTGTGTGTGTGTGTGTGTGTGTATGTATTTGTGCGTGGTGCTGTTGCTGTGATGGAACGTGAATAGAAATATTCTTTTCTTTTCATCGTCTCTCTCTCGCCTGTCATTTCTTTTCTTTTTTTTCACTGCTATACCTTGTGAATAAATTTCACAAGGGAGTTAGAAGTGTGAAGCGTTGTCATTAAAAACTGAGACACTTGACATAATAGCGAAACATTTTTTTCCCCCCTTTCCTCATCCGTTTTTTTTTTTTTTTTTGCCTTTTATAAAATAAACCATTTTAATAAACCTCATTTTTCAAGTCTGTCACATGCAGACAGGTCGTCTTTGACATTTAAGTCATTTGAGTAGACGGCGTGCGTTACCTATGAAACCGATCCGCTTCATCTCTGTGCAAATAAAAAAAAGTCCATTAACTTTTTTTGAGTACGCTAAATTTGAGATCTACAGTAGATAGAAAAAAAATTATATAATTTTCCAGTTGTTAAGAGTCATAGACTTGTTTCTGAAACTGTTTTTGTTTTGTCCTTTTAGACGAATTAATTTCCATTAGCAATCGCATTTCTGTGATACACTTGCAACAAGAAGACTTTTCAAAGACTTTTTAGAAAGCGAGTCTTTTCAAGGACACAATCTGTTTTCACTTTATTTGGAAATGCGCGTTATGAATAATTTATTTGTAAGGCTGCTTCTTCTTCTTCTTCTTCTTTTTTTTTTTTTTTTTTAAGATGTCCCATCAGAGCAGGTGATTTTTATTTATTTATTTAATCTACTCATCTTTGTTGACGATGGTCCCATTTCTTGTCAAGTTTCTGTTTTCCAAACAATCTTTTTGTAAGCTTTCTTTTCTAGGCTAATGTTCATCGCCATTAGCCTCCTAATACTGTAGAATCGGTCCTGTGGCTCAGCAGCTGCGGCTCCCTCCTGTGAAATTATGAGGGCTTTAGGAGCTACTTTAATTTGCGTTTTTTTTTTCTTCTCCCCTTTTTGCTAAAGAACCATTAACCCACTTGAGGACCCATGACTCATAACAGCGCAAAAAAATGAAAAATGGCTTCTGCAGGTGGAGTTCACAAAGACATGCAAGCTGGCTACACTTCACGCTTCGTATTGCATTGGCAGTAATATTGGACAGGCTTTCCTGAGAATTCATGTTGAACCTTTATTTTTTTTTTAATACATTCAATAGATGCTTTTACAGGGAAAGATCTCTCAGCTATAGACATTTTGAAGTCATGTGACTACCATGACATCAGTGTGTAAACTATAATTGTTCTACTCTGTATTTTAATTGATAATTACGTTCGAGGTGCATATATTTCACAAATAGTGTGAAATGAAAAGCTAGTGCAGTGTGTAGGATACAGAGAGGGATTTGGGATTCAGCCTTGTGTTAGAAGAATAAATAATAGCGAGCAGGTGGGGTAGGAGTGGTTGTCCATCTTGTTGAGAGTTTTGCAGCAGTATTAGTTTATGCATGTGCTGAAAATGAAGTCATTTAAAATAAATACACAGTATGTGGTATTGAGTATTAATTTCCAACTAATCTATAGAAATGTTACTAAAATTAATTTAGTTGCTGCCTTATCCAGATATCCAAGTGTTTAAGACAAAAAACAAAACAAAAAACAGCTTAGTATTGCTCTTCACACAGACGATGTTTAGGAGACAGATGAGGTGTCTGAGTCTTCTCCTGCTGAGTGTTTATGGAGTTTTGATTACTGAATGAGCACATTTCAGATCGTCTTATATCCGATTCCCTCTTCTCTCGCTCTCTCACACGCCTCTCGTCCATCTCTCTCGCCTGTGTACGCTTGATGCAAATTCATGTTTTTATTTCCGATGCTTCAAACAGGCCTTCCCGTAATCCAGACTAGATTCTTCAGTCTCGGGATGAGACGCACGGCTTCTTGGATTCTGTTAGAATTTCAAATCAGTCAGAATAACAAACAGGAAAGCGGTCTGCTCTTCAGAACTGACTGCTTATGGTTGTGCTTTTTTTGTTTTTCCGTTTCATTTCAGCTTTCACTGATCTTTGTGCCCTCATCACTTTTTCTCTTTATATCTGGTTAGTCTAGATTTTTTTTCTTTTCCTTTCTCATAACAGTGACCTTTAAAGACAGACATGCTTGCAGAGTTTAATTGGCTAAAGTGCAAGTCCATTCCCCTGTTGTAGATAATTCTGCACATTCAGCCATTAAAAGTGTATTGGATATACTTTTTTTTTTTTTTTTGCTTGATTCTACAAAGTCTTCCTCGCTCGAGGTCCTTTTTTCCCCCTCCCTGTGGTGAATTTCTACTTGTTTCAGTCCACACAGCAATTAAGATGCACATGAAAAATTAAAGGCTCGACCTGAGTGCACAGTTCGAGTGCAGATCCGAATAACAAAGCGCGGCTTTGCTTACCGCTTCTGGCAGTTAATTTTCCAGGAATAATTGACGGACCGTTTCCGAGAATTTTTTTTCCCCCTTTCTCTTCCATCTGACCATACTAAATACAACTGAAGGCTTCAGTGAACTTGATGCTCTTTTTATATATATATATATATATATATATATATATATATATATATATATATATAACATACATACATACATACATACATACATACACAGTACTGTGCAAAAGTCTTGGGTGCCATATTATCTGTAGTACAAATTTTGTTATACAGTATAAGTTTATGTCTGCATTATTATGTACAAGACTATTCCCTGCAAAGATACACAATAATTAATGAATGAATAACATTACAGAAGAATATTTGCAAAGCGACAGTTTTCAGATGGGGAAAAAAATCTATCATGTAGACTCCTGGGTTTTGCATGAAAATAGAAAGGAGCGAGTGTGACGAAGTTACCAAAAGAACTCATATTCTCCAGCATGCTCAGTAAAACCATTTTAACCATTTAACAGCTGTTAGGTTTTAAAATATGTATCGAAATCTACTGCTTATGTTCAAGCAAAGAGTTTCCACACCAAATATTGATATCGAATATTGTTTGTTATTACTTAGTGCTTTTTATAGAAGTTTTTTTAATGTAGAAATATTTTCAAAAGCATCATTGCGTATGGCTTTTGTTTGGATGGTCCCAAGACTTTTGCACAGTACTGTAAATAAATCAGCTGTCTAAAGTTATCTTAAAATTTACTTTGTTTTAGAAGTCAATAAAATCAAAATGGTTTCCGGGAAGGTTTATAAAGTAATAAAGTAAAAGATATGATTCCAGTTGGCGACACAGTGGTTAGCACTGTCACCTCTCACCTCCAGGGTCCGGGTTCGATTTCCACCTCAGGGTCCGTGTGCATGGAGCTTGCATGTTTTTTGTATGTGTGTATATACAGTGTGTGTGTGTGTGTGTGTGTGTGTGTGTGTGTGTGTGTGTGTGTGTGTGTGTGTATTTAATATATATGTGTGTTTGTGTGTGTGTGTCCTGCGATGGATCGGTACCCTGCCTCATGTCCTGAAGCGGTGTAGTCGACGAGTGAGTGAGTGTAGTCTTTGAGTCAACTAATAGTCCCAATTCGGGAGCATCAGACCGTGGTGGAGACTGAGCATCAGACAGTTGCTCAGCGTGCTCTCCAGTGAGATGGCTTCTGTTCCTCTCATACGTTCAGAGATAAGTTCACCAAGGACACACTCACTTATACGTATACCCGATACTGCTAAAAATTACAGATACAAATATAGTAAAACTGCTCAATATTGGCCTGGAGAATCAGCCTACAGATACAGCGTATCAAACCTTGATGCAGGTGTGACTACAGAAGCCGTACACTACTTTGGATTCCATCTAGTTTCTGTGAACCTGTTTATTTTGTAGCGCTGTGTACAGTACATTAGTCCCACATCTACAGTATTCCATCCATTAGCTGAAGGTGCCCTACAGTGGGTGTAATATATTTGGCATAACTCTGTATAATGAACCAAGATGGAATTAACTGTATTTCTACCTATTATCAGAGATGTGTATGCCTGACGTGTAGGAAAAAGTCTTAAAACAGAGCAGACTATAAATCAAACACTTCATCAAATTTGTGTGTCTTAGACTTTAGTCTGGCTTTTCTTCATTTCCCTTCAGTCGGAGCTGCAGCGATGATGTCCGCCGGATTTCATTCTCCTTCCACATTTTGCCGTCCTGCTCAGATAAGATCTATTTCTTCACCTGAAGCATGCACGAACAAAAGCCACGAAGCGTTGCCTTGGAAACTGTCCGAGCTATTATAAAAGCTTGTTGTCACATTGGTAAATGGCTTTACTTATCTTTTTTTTTTCTCCTCTGTCTTTGTTGCTTCCTCGCATCGGCTGAAATCAATCGCCAGACTGGCCTCGGATTTGTTTGTGAATTTAGGAACCTTTTTGTGTGCAGGAATCTTAAGGTGACTTGGAAACCTTGCCCCGAAGTATGTCTGTTTTGACGATTTCATTGTGACGCCCGTCAAGTCCAAGTATGGGCTTGATTACATTTAGCATCGCATTAGAGAAAATCTTTCACAATTTGCTGTGACTGAATTTTGAAAAACAGCAAGCATGATAAAGAAAAGTGCTATAAGTTCAGAAAATAAAAGTTTGAAAAACAATCTTTTACCCTGTATTTTGTTGGAACAATCCTTCTGATTGTTCTTTCCTTTTCTGGCCTTTCTCAGATATGTTCCCGTAACAATTTTTGTAAGAGATGCGTTCCATACATTTTTGGAGTTTAGACATGAGAAGACGCTTGCTGGTCACCAGGACCGACCAATCCCAGAAGGAACTTGTTGACCATAAAAGCATATTTTGCTGAAGGAAACGAACAAATTCTCTGACGAGCCAAATGGATGTACCAGTCGATGAACGCTAACAAGACAGAGATTGTGAAATCAACAGCAGCGACTGGAAGATGAAAGGAACCCTCACAGAGAATTTGGGAAACTCTGACAATAAATGTGTGGAAGACCCATGAAAGCCAAAGAAGAAGAAACCGTGTGACCTCAGCAAAGAAACTCACCAACTGCGAACGTACAGACTGATGAGTCGAGGCTACAAGAACTTAACAATGGTAGTGCTAAAGCTGGCCTGTGAATCAACAGGAACAAGACCCAGGTGATGAACAACTGCTGCTGCACCAGTGGAATAATTACGATAGAAGTCCAAACAATCGATTTTGTTGACAAATAGGTTTACTTAGGCCAGAAAGTCATTTCTCCACCATAACAACGGATGAACCGGGTCTTCAAGTGTCAAGTATGAAGAACTAATATTTGGAAATGTTTTAAAAAGTCGTAAAATAGATATAAAATAATGAAGTTGGTAAAAAAAAAAAAAAAAGAAGTTAAATAAAATGTTTTTTTTTGTGTTTAAACATTTTTTGGAGGGGGTTAAAGATGAAAAGTTAAAGGCCATGTCCACATGTACCTGAATATTTTTAAAAATGGAGATTATCTGCGGTTTTGGCCTTTCGTCCACATTTGGGAAAACTCTGTCTAAAGTAAAGTTTAAAAATACTGTGTTATGTGTGGAGAAGGCTTAAAAAATCCATGTAAAACAGATAAAAATGTAAGTTTTAGAGAGGGACATTGCAGAAGAGAGCAACAGTGAACTAACGGCGACAGTGCCAGGGTTCGCTTCTCATAACTATACCAGTTTATAACAGCACTGGGACTGCGTTTAAAGACCGAGCATCGGCCTTCCGGCCTGATTCATCAGTCGAGATGTCCGTGTTTGTGTAACACAGGATGAGATCTGCTGGTGGAAGAGTCAAAGTCCATCCCTCTCGGTATGTCTGCGAGGCTCCACACAACATGTTTCAGAGACGTGTGAACATCCTGGACACGATCCATCAAGACAGCGTGATGCTTTATATTTACACTTCCTGAAATGTAGTCTTTTCCATTTTTCACATGATGTACTGTATTGCCTCTTCGTGTTTCTTATTACACTTTGAATGAGAAGTCGCTTAGCTGGTACTGTAAATGTCATCGATACGCTTCTGCATCCGATCGTGCTGTCTCACACACTCGCTCAGACATCCAGATCATCTATCAGGCCAAAGATTATGTGCTGGTGTAACAGATTATTACTTTTTAATATTTAACAGTGCCGTGATATACAGTACTGTACATCATCCACAGATCCGACTAACTTGAAATATAAATTATTAAAGATATTCTTGTGCGACGTTTAATCTCTCACGTCGTATTCCTGATCAAGACCCACTCCAGATGTTGTGGAGCGGTCTTCTTCTTCTGTGTCATATTGATTATCTGATTAGGTGGTGTCTTATTACCTGCCTTGTACACGGATTGTTACACAAGTCATGCTGTGTAATTCTGCCAGGCCATTACAGGTCAGTGAGAAGAGCGGAGCCATTGATCACACTCGCTGCCATTAATATTTATTGCATCTTCTGCTCAGAATACTGGCTCGGATGTTGACCCTCTTTGTAGGCAAGCATGTTTGTGAGATTTTTTATTTTTTTTTTTTTAATGATCGATCACAGATTCCATTACTACTTAGCTTTCGTAAGCTGTCTGAATTGTAGCAGCAGGCCAAAAACACACAATTAAGAAAGCCACGACACAGTTTTCATAGGAAGATATAATATAAAGGGCCTTGAATGCGGGCTTGCCATATTTTCTAGTTCAATGGCAAAACTTATGCAACAGTTAATTCAACTGAGCAATCTGATTGAGACGAATACAGTAATTCTCCAACTTACGAACATTTGAGTTATGAATTTCCACAGATATGAACAGACCATGGTTCTACAAACATTCGTAGATGCGATTAAATCTCAGAAGTATGTGTATTGTATATATCATGTGTATTGTACAAAAAAAAAAAAGACACTACAGTGCACAAGATACCAATATTTACAATTGTATACATCATTTTCAGTGCGTAAATGAATGTATAAAATGTCTAAAGTCTGGTATATTGTTTGTGTGCGTGTGTGGAGGAGCAGGAGAAATGAGTCTGCGTCACCTGTTTCAATGAATTCAATTCAATTTAATTTCTATAGCGCTTTTAACAATGGTCATTGTCTGAAAGCAGCTTCACAGAAATGAATAGAAAATGATAAGAAAGTTTATGGAAATGTATATATGTGTAAGAAAAATGTGTCTAGATAATGAGATTGTCCCTGATGAGCAAGCCAAGGGTGACGGCGACAGTGGCAAGGAAAAACTCCCTGAGATGGCAATAGGAAGAAACCTTGAGAATCAGTCCAGGAGCATGATGATGGAAAATGTCTGTCCTGTAAAGCTGTCCTGATGGTGAATAATACTAATATAGAAAAAATCCTCAACAAAACAGAAATCACAGTCCAATACAGTGGAAAACAGCTCTGAGACAAAATGGCTTTTGCGGTTTAGAGGTAGAGATAACAGTGTTAGTTTGCGTGTGATTCGTTTCCTTAGGCATGATTACAGTTTGGAAAATGTTGTCTGTTCATACACAGTAAACACCAGCATTGTCGCTCCTTCCTGCTTTAAATTTGAACAAGGTCACATGACTTGTTTGGTACGTTTTAAAAAGGCTTACATGCACTTCCATTTTTTGGCCACATGATGGCAGTGTAGGGAAAGGGGACAGATGCACCGCTCAGATTTAGCGAGGTGGATTGGTATGCTTTACATTTTGGTTTTGTGTCAAAGGCGTATAAGACTCACTTTGTTGGACTTAAGAACAAATCTGACTTACGGACGTGCTCCTGGAACGGAGTTGGGAAGGAATGCGTTACCTTTTTTAACTCGGTCTCCATTGACTTCTGTATGAATGGGATTAATACACAACTATGAATACTTTTTCATTTGTCAAGAGACCCATTTCCAACAAAAAAATGCACAACACCATTTCCTTTTGACTACCAGGAACGGCTGGAGATGAGCTCCGTCGACAAATGCACATGCTTATCCAATACACGCGAGTTTCTGCACCGTATTTCACGAAGATGCACACACAATGCTGTTTTTAAATGATGATTTCATTTATTAAGGGGAAAAAGCTGTCCAAACCTGCCTGGGTCTGTGTGGGAAAAATTATTTCCCCCTGAACATAATAACTGGTTGTGCCATCCTTGGTGCCAACAGCATTTACGATAACTGGTGATGAGTCTCTCAGATCATGGTGGAGGAATTTTGGCCCGCTCCTCTCTGCAGTATTGTTCACGTTTGAACTCTCAATTCCGTTCTGTTTTTGTATAACCTCTTGTCACGTCAGGTGAATATATATATTTTTTCTCATATAGACTGTAAAGTGCAAGGTGCAACTTGGCTTTAGGTTTTAGTCCTGAGCTGACGGTTTACAATAAATCCTCCGTGTGGCGTTACTCCTGAGCGGGAGTGTGGCATTTTTCTTCACTTTTGGCCGTGCCTGGAATGAGGATTTGTTGGCACATACTGTATATGGGAAGTGGAATCTCAGCCCATCATTGAGGTCTTATCTACATCTTCATACCGGCTGTCGGAAGAGGATGGTGGTGACTGCCACTGATGGACATGTTTTTGCTCCTCATGTGAATAATGCGGTGGTGGACGTCTGGGGGGAAAAACAAGTCACATGTTTGTGTGCCGCATTGTGGCAAAGGAATAATCAGGTTTTTGTGTTCAGTTTTCTGCCCATAATTTTTTTTTAAATAGTTTTACAGCACAAATATATGGAAATGTATAGAAATAAGGAGGCAGTTTAACATTTAACAAACGACAGTGTAACAGGGTCAGTCTGAGTGAACTTTATAATTTTATAAATACATGTATAATATAAATATGTTTCAATTAGTGTGATAATCAAACAGACCAAAGCCATAACGAGTCGAGGTGTAAACTGGTCAAATCAACCCGGCACAAACATCCTGAGCAGGAATGAAAAGTGACTACAGGTGGTGTGTTTAGAGAACCTTGTGAGGAAACGTTGTGTTCTGAATTCTCACAGTAGTACAGACAAACAGACGCAGATAACATCGTTCAAGTTCATCCCCAGGCTAAAAAATAAAAGATTTTAAATGTAGATAGTCTACCTGTCTGACTAGCAGCTGATGATTTCACAATACTCGGTTCATTTCTCTCTCTCAACAGTTACAAATTTTTTTTTCAATTTTTGATTAATCATATATATAGTAGAAAAAAATCTTATATATAATAAGATGAGATGTTAATAAGATGAGATGTATATCTTTTATACTATATTTTTCTATATATGTATAGTATGAAATATAAAAATGTCAGTACGCTAGTAAGACTATTATACATATTAGACTATAATTGAAAAGGCGATTATACATTTTATTCTATGACATCATTAAATGCCTGAATGTGACTAGAAGGTGTCACTTAATTTTATATTTTTATGTACAATATTTCACATCTCAGAAAGTCATTAAGGCTGTAAAACAAACAACAGACTAATATTAAAACTCTTAATTGTATGCAATAGTTTCTATGGTAACTGTTTTGTAAAAATAAAATTTTAGACCTTTGCCATAGGTGATATCTCTCCTACAGTACACTATGTCGTGTTCTGTTCCTGGTCTAACACTGTGTTTAGATAAAACACAAAGATGGGAAGATATTTGTGTATTTGTTACATCTTCATCTCCATGCCACCAGGAGAGCTTCGTGCTTCTCTCGTGTTTTGTTCAAGTTAATTTTAATTTGTTTTGTGACTGAAAAGGAGGGAGAATCTGTTATCAACATGAGCTTTGTGTTGGAAAGGACACCTGTGTACAGTATGTTGTGTGTTCATGCACAGGTACCGCATACGCATTGTTAAAGAATGGTGTTTTCATGACTTTGGGCAACTTTAAACTGTTTTTGTTTATTTTATTTTTACAGCATTGTGTGAGGGGTGTTTGTTTTATTGCGCAGAATAAGAGAACACAGTCATGAGAGTAAAAAGCTGCCTTTATGTCTCTATGTAATCCTCTGCTACACTAATGCACTCATCCCAGAGTCTTAATAGTGTTTGGACACCATCACCATACTCGGCTTAAAAATCAGTTTGTCTTCATGCCTTCATTCACCAGAGAATCCTGGTTTGACTTGAACACACCTTCTATTAAATGTGCCTTGCACTGGCTGTAAGTAATATTTCATATATTGATCATACTTTAAGGATATAATCTTTTATTGTTGTCTTATTAACCACTCCTGTAATTTTATTTTATTTTTTTGAGATTTATTAATCTTCTGAAACGTTTTGAGCTTGAGGGACTCATTGGTTTGCATTTCGTGTCCTGTGGTGGGTGCGAGCTTCCAGATGGAATTCCCGAATACTGCGCCTTTTGTTCTGAGAAATGCTCTTTTCTTCAGCTTGTCCAAAAATTAACCATCACGGTGCGCAATAACCTTATTTTACTGCCGCTGTGTGGTGGTGGTGTTATAACATTCTGAGCAAAAAAAATATTTAATATATAATATTTATTTATTTTTTGTACACAAGTTCTATTTTCACTCGCTCAAACGCTTCCTCACACACATTAATGTATTATATTTTTGTTTGTGCAAACTCGCTCTCACCCACAAGGTTTGTGCGGGCCAGGGTTGCCAGATCACAGCGACAGAAAACTCTCGTATGCGGTGCTGAAAAGCCGCCCACTCCCATCAAAACCAAGCCAAATAATCTCACTTGTATGTCTGTAACCCAATACTGTTTCAATAAATGTATACCAAGACAATAAAACAGTGATCTATTTTTATTCATTATTGTTCAAGGTACAGACCTTTTTTATTTATTTATTTATTTTTCATTTGAACAACAGTGAAGAAAAATATAGCCTGTGTCCACATCATCAATTAAACCTTAAAATATAATCTTAACTCTTATTGCAGAATAATCTAACTATTGATTGTTTTATTTAAACATTGAAATCTTGAATGTTGTTTTTATTTATGGCAAGTCCGTGTACTTTTAAGTGTTTTCACATTCTCTGAACGTGTTTTTTTGCCTCCTGTAGGTCAAGTCAAACCCTTACATACACAGTTCTTATTGTGTGTGTGTGTGTGTGTGTGTGTGTGTGTGTGTGTGTGTGTGTGTGTGTATATAAACACCTGCTTGTCTGGCCGGTGATTCCTGTTTGTTTTGCACACCGTGTGCATTTGTGGCCACTTTGAGTTTTTGAAATCTACTGTTCCAGCTAGTGTATGGAAAAAAAAAATTGCCTTTTTTTTTCTTTCTTAAAAGATCAGAAAGTAGACAATGAACCTTGAGTCTGACTCATCATGGCTTCCCATTTCTGCTTGGGAGTTCTTGTCTCCCCGAGGCCTCTGAGGATGGCCTCGCGTGGTGTGAGGTGACCGGCGACGGCAACTGTCCACTTGACCATGAAGACGATCTTGAACTCGGCTGATGCAGACAGCTGTTCACTGATGACTCAATAGTTGAGGATCAGAATCAACAAAAAGAGTTTTGTCCCTGAGCCCCAAATAGCGAAAGTGCTCCATATTAAACTCCATATTAACTTAAACACGTCTCCTACAGTGTGACTGCTGATCAATCCCTGCTGTCTACTAGTTATCACTCAGAGGATGGGTTCCCTGTTGAGTCAGGCTTCTCTCTAGGTTTTTTTTTTGTTGTTTGTTTTGTTTTTCACGTGCCACAGTCGCCCTCGGCTCATCAGAAAGAAACTGAATTACATGATTCATACGTACTGTATTTCCTCACACTTTTTAAACTCACTTCCAGAGCATTTTGATTCTGTGAAGCTGCTTTGCGACAGTGATCTTTTTTAAAAAGGGTATGAATGACAATTGAATTAAACTAAACAATATCGGATACATTTGTTGCCATATAAAATTTTTTTAAAAAGTCTATCCATCTGAGGAATTTAGAAATATTGAACCTATTAAGCCCGAAGAGCTTATGACTAAATATTAAATCTCTTGTAAATCTTCCATACCCAAACAACTGACAGGGATTTTTTTTTTTCCATTTCTTAAAAAGTCTTGTTTTTTTTTCGTTGCAAATACCTGAGACTGACAAAATGACATGTCTAGCTAGTGTCCTCCTCTGAGGCTCGTGAAGTCAGGACATCACTTTGAGGAAAGCTCTGTCTGCCATTTTCTACATACGTCAGCTTACAGATGGATAATTATGATCGGCTGGTACTGCTGTGAAAAAGAGTGACGGCGCGAGTCAGAGCGAGCGAGAGAGAGAGAGACGGGGAGAGAGAGAGGGACAAAGAGGACGCCATCCTTCCCACCCACAGAGAACAGCCTGTTTGTCCTTTCTTCTCTTGGCAGCGGATGACTGCGTTCAAACGCACCATCACTGGACAAATTTTCTCTTGTGCCAATCAGGAGCCTTTTAGATGATGTTCTGCTTTTTCTAAGTAGATCTGAGGATTTTTTTTTTTTGGCCTGAAGCTTGTTCAGCACTTGCTGTCTTTTAAGGGTCTCTGTATCTACTGCTGCTTTGTAGAGTGCATTAGCTGCTGAGCTCCAGATAAAACCTCATGCAGACTTCTGAAGCGTCTGTGCCTGCATACAGTCCAGTACTGACTGTTAAAGTATAGAGTGGTGCTGTTACAAGATGTGCAGTACTGTACGTGTAGTGGTCTGATATTATACTTCTCACTTTTTATTGTAGGTGATTGGTTTCCCTTGAAATGGTTTCTTTATGGACAGATCACGAGCACGACGGTGACGTACGTTATTAGCTTCCTAATAAACACGACGTTAATGATGGTGAGCTTTAATGCTCCTGATGATTTATTTAACTTTACAGCGGCTAAGGAAGGGTTTCGTCCGCAGTGCCATTCGAGTACCTCATGCTCTTCACGGTACATTACACGTGTAACGTAGCGGAGCTTGCACTAGTTGTCGCAAATTCCGTATGAACTTCTTCTTTTCATCCCCGTGTCTTCACAGAGATTAATTTCCATTCATCAAAAGTAGAAATCACAGAGCTGTAATGTAAATGGTGTATTGCAGTTCTATTGCATCACACATTAACAAAATATAATATGTCTTGCATTATACAGTGAGCTGATACAGTTTTAAAAAAAAAAATTATTTATTTTTTACAATGTACCAGTAATTTAAGAAAAAAAATGTGTAAAAGGGGGAAAAATAGAATGAATAACATCTTTGTGATTAATTCGCTAGTCTGAAAATAATCATTAGCGAGCAGGCGGAGGAGGAGGAGATGCACAAAGAGTATCTAGGACCTTTGTGTGTGACGCAGGGGTGCCAATATAAATGACGCACACCGTTTTGTTGAAAGCATTTGTTATTAATAAGATTAAGTTTTGTAGGGCGTTTTTTTTATTTAATTTTTTTAAAGAATGCATTTAATTAAATTCAAGTATATAGTACTCTCTCTCTCTCTCTCTCTCTCTCTGTTTATCTTTTTATTTTTGTTAGTGTCTTGGTTTCATGCTGCTTTTCCCTCACAGCCATTATCTGCGTTATAATAACAAAGTAATGAACCCTGGTGATGAAAGTGGTTGCACTGAATCCTCATTCCCTAAATGTCTTTTTGGTAAAAGTTCTTTTGTGTTCGGTGCGTCCATTATCTGTGCTGCCTGAGTTTAAAACATTTTCAGGACGTTTTTCTAAAACATGACTGATTAGTTTGTGCGTTCTGTAGAGAAGACCGTATATGTAGTTTCTGGTCACATGACCTGCTGATTTTTCAACTTGTATTGCCACACTCACTCATTACGATATTACGATAACTAAGGCGCAAATTCCTTTTGAACATTGGAGTTACGAATTTCCACAGATATGAATGGATTGCAAGTAGCTCATGTGTATTGTAAAGACATTTGCAGTGCACCAGATAGCAATATTTACAATTATATACAATATTTTTAGTCTGTAAGTGAATGTATAAAATGTCCATAGTCAAGGTATATTGTATGTGTGTGGGGATGCGGGAGGAATGAGTCGACCTCACCGATTTCAATGAATCAGTCCTGCAGCACGATGATATAAAATGTCTGTCCAGTAAAGCTGTCCTGATGGTGAGTAATCGTATTTCAGAAAATCCTCAACAAAACAGAGTTCACAGTCCAATACAGTAGAAAACACCTCTGAGACAAAATAGCGGATTGGATTCCTCTGATGATTTAAAGACAACACTGTTACATTTCGCATTTCATTTTGAGATTCATTTCCTTAGGCGCGGTTATGGTTTTTGGCCACATGATGACAGTGTGGGGAAAGGGGACAAATGTACTGCTCAGATTTAGCCAAGTGGATTGGTATGATCTACTGTACATTGTATATTCGGGTCAAAGGCGTATGAAACTCACTTTGTTGGACTTAAGAACAAATCCAACTTAAGAACGTTCTCAGGATGGAACTCGTTCATAAGTAGAGGACCACCTGTACTGAGATTCTGTCTCTCAATTTTTATATAAAATCCTGATTCAAAATGAATAATTTTCTCAGATTTTGTTACAATTCTAAACAAATTTGGCAAATACTTCCCTCCTACCACATGGGGTGCTGTGTCGCCTGCTAATGTGTGTATAGTTTAGAGTGCGCCAGCTGTTGAATCATAGAGGAACAGCAACGCTGTATACTGTACGAGCCTTGGAGGTAAACATATGTAAATTTTTTAAAAGTCAGTTTTGTTGTGGATTTGCTGGAGAAGACGTTAGTGATTCGACTCTCCTGTAACTGATACAAGATCTTAGACAAAATTTAATGCAGATAAATTTGTGCTGTAAACAAATTTGACGGAAATGACGGAATCTTAAACTAATTACATTACAAAATTACTGTCTTCAAAAAGTAATCCGTTACATTACAGCGTTACTTTCTGATAAAAGTAACTAGTAACTAGTTTGAGTACGTTTCCATTGCAGAAAATGAAAACTCCTTTGTGCTTCCTCATGCATGTTGTTTTAGTCAAGACCTTTATAATTATTCTACCATCATCACTTTGGCCCATAATCTGTTAACTACTAAATACCCCTATTTCATCTACACAGTTTTTTTGCGCGGTGGCCGTAAGTACGGTTCATCGTGATTCACCGCGGGTTTTGGTGCTGTGATTAGGTTTCCATCTGTCCGCGCGTCGGTCCTCGCATAGCCAAACACATAGGTGAGATAGGGGAATAACAGAGGGGGGCGGGTTATCGGGGGCGGGGCTTGTAGGACGACTTCCTCTCTCACACACACACACAAATGGATTGAGAATGACTGCTGTCTGGCTTACGGATTACATAAATTGTCTGAATAACGGATTACATTTTTGAAAATGTAACTGATTACTCGTTACATCAAAAAAGTAATCCGAGTACTCTAACTCGTTGCTTTGTAATGCGTAACACCCAACACTGATCTTAAAGTATGCAACCAGGCGGTGTATGGTTGCATACTGGAATACTAGTATGATATTTGTATGATATTATCATTATTTGTTTTTTGTTTGTAAATTAACCATGATTAAATTGCTGATTTCTGTTTCCTCACCTTTGCATTTAATATTTGCACACCACCATGTTTTTATAACTAAATTCATAGATGTGGGGATACACACACACACACACACACAATATGTCTCCAGTGATATCTCAGTGACAGAAGGGAGTAGCTTGTTCTTTATATTTAGACGCGTTTACATGTTTTCTTGCCAGAGGGAGTATTTAATTAATTTTCAGCCCCCCCCCCCGTCTCTCTCTCAAGGGAAAATATTTGAGGTCTTTCACAACTTTAAAATGCTAAGCCAGATTTTTTTTCTTATTATTTTTTTGCATTTAGTTATTCGTTAAGATCTTGTTTATCTCTTTCTACCACATTCATTACCGACCCAGTTAATGAATTCAGACTAAAGATATAAATTAAATGTCTGAAAAAAAGAGCTTCCTTAATAAGTGGATTGAAACTGGTTTGTAATTAGAGTTTAATTAAGGTGTTTTTTTTTGGGGGGGGGGGGGTGTTAAATATTTATTTATGATCATGACTTTGTTTAAAACGCTCACCTCAAATATTTTTAAAAATGCACAGCGGCATCTTTTGAATTTTGGAATGAAATAAAATGTTTGTGTTACTGTGAAGTGCGCAGAGTGAAGGTGTGAGATTGTGTTTATTAAATAGATTTCAATTGTACACTCAAGTCTGCATTAAAAATGTACAGCACCGTCTGTTGAATTTTGGGATGAACCAATTATTTTTCCAAGGTTGATTAAAAAAAATATATATAAGGACGTTTGAAATTAAAATTTAAAAGTAGCTTATCTTCTCTTCCCATTGGTCGACTGTGAAGAATTGAAGCCTATATGTTACCTCAAGCTCGGCCAAATACACCTGTGTAAACTCCATTAAAATTCAGTTGTTTTTACGTGATGCGTGCACAAACAGACGGACAAAAATTCCAAAAACCATCGTGATGTGTTCCATTACCCCTCTTGTTTTTCTGTAAATATCTTCAATGAACAGACACGCCCATTTTACAGTTTTATTATACTGTACGTATAAAAGATTTATCATTAGTAAGGTGTGTGTTGGTCTCTTATAACGATTAGTGACTGTGGTACTGTGGCCCAACATGTAGAGGAGGTTCTGCTGAGTGAAGTTAATAGTTGCTTTTTTTAAATGTATTTATTAATGGAGGAAATTTTATATATATATTTTAATGCATTTATACTTGCACTTAATGTTATGGGAAATCTGCAAAACAAGTTTATCACTTTTATTATAGTAGCCGTCGCTCCAACAACAGCGTCTCTCTCGCTCTCTTTTTTTTGTCTTTTAAATTTATATTTAACTAATGATAGTGATGGTGAACTAATGACTGATACATCAAATCCCACTGTCTTTACGTCTTGACTAATCCAGGAATGTCCTGTTAGAAATCACTGATCCTGTAAACTCCTTCCAAAAACCCACCGTTTTCATTTCCTTTGTATCAAGAAGTACACATTTTTTTCAATTTATGGTCAGCCATACGAATCTGGTTTTCAGATTCAAAACAAATGGGCTAGCGCATTAGCATGAGCGTATCGATATAAACTTAAGATTTACCTTGTAGCCAATTCTGACCAATCAGAGCTCAACATTACTGTGGTGTAATGGTCAAGTCAAACTGGGACTTTTGATACAGAATAACAGAACAGAGTTGAGAGTAAAATCTTTTTTTTATTTTTTATTTTTTATAAGTTATTTCTCTATATAATGCACTCATTACAGCGTTTCACTAGCGCTTGGGTACCAAATGTTTTACTGCTGCTAAGAGTCTCGTCCACCGTACTGTGATAGAAGTCCTCAGTGAATCAGTTTTTCTTGCACCTTCAATCCCGAGAAATTTCATGAAGTCCCGGTTTGATTTGTAACTAGCAAACATATTATTCAGGACAATCACTATTTATAAACATCATTTCTTGTCGTAGGCCGACTTTATACTTTGATTTTCCATGACAGGATGGAGAATGTTGAGTCTCTCCATCTGATTTGTTCTTACTGTATATAAGCAAAAACCTTAGTGAAGATCAGCAATTGACAACTGCATAGATTATAATATATTTTTTATTTCCGTGATCTTGTTTATTTATTTATTTTTTTGTGTAACCTTTCTCAGCACTCGTTAGGTTGATGGATGAAGTATAAAGTGCCGTTTGTTGATCACTAATATCCCTTAGCTTCATTCCTCTGATGTCTTGTATGGATAAGATTGTGCCGTAGCTGTAAATCTGTCCATGCTTTTAAGTGGCCTGACCGAGCAGTGACGTATGTACCGTGTACGTCTCTGTTATGATCGATTTCTACTGGATTTGAAGTGACGTCTATCTCTTTGGGTGTACATAAATAACCAGCCCTGTGGTCTGAGCGGGTAAAATACTGCGTCTGGTGCTCTTCATCACTGAGGCAGGGGCCTCAAGAACATGTGTGTTTTTTTTTTGTTTTTTTTTTGGGTCGGCGGGAACACAAGTGGAATTCTTATCTGAATGAGATACAGGGCTATTCATAGAGCGCAGGTGCTTGTGTAAGGCTTTTATATTTTAAGTGGAGTCTAACCAATAAGTCTTTTTTTGTTTTATTTTGGTATAAAAAGAGCTAAAAATGCTGTACAGTGATGATAAAATAATCGTCAGTACAATTAAAGATTTAAAATTAGGCAAACACCAGAAATAATCTGAACAGTAAGTAATGACACACTGCGGTACATTGTGTGGGACGAACGTAATGCACATCAAGGGGAGTGATGCAGCAGAAGTGCATAGTTTTCCTATAATAGCTTCATCTGAAGTGTGTTATTTAGTTTTTTCCCCAATGATTACAATGTTTAATGATACATTAACAGTTAGTTAGATCATGGAATCATTGAGACAACACCACCCTCTCTCTCTTTCTCTCTCTCTCACGCACATTTTTATTTTTAGTTAGAAACCAGAAAGTGTAAACTCTTCCATCCTAAAAAACTCCTGCAGTTGAAATCCTTTCCATAAATTAGAAATAATTGTACAGTGTTTCCCCACGTGTCTGAAATATAACTGGTGGGCTGGCGATACCGACGATAAGTGGTTTACTACATACTGTGCAACGAACGACAAATACAGTACATAATGACCTTGAATACAATATTTGCTCTACTACTTCTACTAGTCTCACAATTCAGAGATCCAACCTACAAACCCAAACCCTCCAGCTACACACATGCGAAGAGTACTGTACTATTCGGATGGGATTAATATTATCTGGGGACCCTGTGAGATTTGTACTAATTGTGGAGTTTGTCCCCCTCGCGTTATTAGTCCTGTGCGAATCAGCATCTATGTGATCATGTATAATTATTTGGTTTTTGTTTTCCCGTGCGCCTTTTTATCCATAAATCAAGGCCACGTTAGAGTAAACGTATTTCGGGTGCCGTTTTAATAAATATAGAGTCAGCCAAAAAAATGTATACATGCTTGAAGAAAAGAAAAACCTTATAAATATTTTAATGTAAAAAGTATTGCTAGACATTATATGATATTATTAATATAATCAATTATTTTTTAATATTTTGTATATTTTTTTTGGCTGACTCTGTCAGGATTTTGCAATATACAGTTATAAGTGATATAGATATACAAATACAATGTACTGTAGAGTGACGCATCCTTTTTTTTTTTTCCAGCACAATTTCGGCAATGTGATGAAAGAAATTTTTTATTTCAAATGTTCGAGCAAAAAATGTAAAAATATAAGGCAAAACATGGACAAAGAAATTGAGAGCACAGATTTATAATATGCTTTTATGGGTGTTGTTTTTTTTGTGTTGTTGCTGTGACACATCTGACATATATAACATTATTATTATTATTATCATTTATTGCTGTTGTTGTTAATAATAATAATAAACATATTAATAATAATAATTATTATTATTGTTTTTTTGCGACGTCATTCCCATATTCCGGCTGTCGATATATTTAGCCCAAGTGTACTGTGGGATATGTGTGTTCAAACACTTTCGTCTCCTTAAACAAAACTTCACATTGAACGATTACGGAGTTATACATCCTTAAGCGACAACATATTAAAATGAGTTTATTATTAGATTAATTATGTGGAGCATCTGCCGTGTGACTTTCTGTACATGAGCCGTTGGAGCAGAAGCAATAACACACGTTACAGCTGGAACCACGGTCCCAGGCGTGCCCTTACACGAAAACGTAGCCCGCCTCCTGACCAATCAGGTTCAAGAATTCAGCCTCACTGGGGAGCAAAAATTTAGACCTTGGCCTATTTCTTTCAGGGTGACACTGCAGGTTCTGTACGCAGTGTATATAAGGCACTACGCCAAGGCTTTCCGCTCAGATGAGCCTCCTATTAGTTATAGCAGGAAAGGCTTTAACCTCCTCTATAGCAGCGCGCACACATACATTAAACAGATCATTAGAAAACTAACTCGCAAGTTGAATACCAAGCTATGCAAATAATGAGAACCTGTTCCCAGGCTGATGCAAATCTCGATAACCTGGAGCTGTCACATCCAGGTCCACAAATATTTTAAAACTGGGTCACGTAGTGAAGAGTTTTCTTTCTCTTTTTGTCCTTCCAGTCATTGCAGTTGAGCTAGTAATCATTAAGAGAGAGAGAGAGAGAGAAGCAGAGTGAGGCAGGATAGTAATAAGGACACGGTTGTGAAAAAAGCACTCTCATAGGTAGGTGGTAATCTTTCTCTTTCATGTGTCTCATGTCCCTGTCTCCCCCAGAGAACAGAACAAAGCAGTGAAGTGCTGTGCAGAGAGAGAGAGAGAGCGAGAGTGGAAGAGAGGGAGCGAGCGAGAGAGGGAGCGAGCGAGAGAGAGGGAGGGCACGAGAGGGAGCGAGAGCGAAGGAGCAAAAAGAGAGAGGCAGAAGGGGCGAGGGAGCGAGAGCGAAGGAGCAAAAAGAGAGAGAGGGAGAAGGGGTGAGGGAGAAGGGGTGAGGGAGAAGGAGAGAGGGAGGAAGAGAGAGCGCTAGAGAGAGCGAGAGAGAAAGAGAGAGAGAGAGAGCCTTGCTGTGTCCTATTAAAACATTTGTACTGTACGCAGCACTAAAGCAACCAGACAAATGTGTGTTAAAACCTGAACGAGTTTTGTTCAAGCGTGAAGCCTAAATAACTATCCTGGCTGAGAGAAACGCATCATTTATTCATCTCTGTGTTTCGAGAGCTGAATCTGTGTCCGTGTCGAGATTAGAATAGCAGGAGCAGGGGAGTGAACAGGCGGAGCCTCCAAAGCTCCCCCATTCATATTATGTAAATGCGCACCATCTTGCGAGCGTCCGATTGGCCGGCCGGATGTGTTGCCTGGCTGACGGGAGCGAGACAGAGCGTGCTGTGCAGCAAATGCTCCTACGCGATGGGCAGAGGAGGAGCGCAGGGGCATGTGAGAAACACTGAGAATGCAGCAAGGCTCGAGCAGACTCGGCTTTCGGTTTTCAATTTCAGGAAAAGCAGAAGAGCGCGTACCCGATCCGGCAGCGCACGAACCAGAAAGCCGGACGAAGGAGAGTGCTGTAGGATATCCCGACTCTGACGGGCAGCTCATTCATAACCAGCGATGAATAGACATGAATAGAAGTGACACTCTTGCCTTGCCGCTCATGGATTACTGTGTTCTCTCACTGCTGCTGCTGCCGCTGCTGTTCCAGATCAGAAATATTTAACTCTTAAGTTTGGATGAATTGCCTGAGAAATAGAAACTGGGGAAAGTCTGCTGACTGTACACAAGTAAACACAGGATTCGGCACTGTCTCCTCTACAGACACCCCTCTCTCTTTTTTTTTTTTTTTTTTTTCCTCCTTTATTTTTTACGACATGCCCTGATCGAGGAATCTCGCAACGAGCCTCTGAATGGAGTTGTTTGCTTTGTAGGTTGTTTCTGCAGCTGTAAGGATCAGCATTCTGGATCAGCTGAGTAGAAACCGTGTGTGTCTGTGCACATATTTATCAGACCACCTGAACAAACCTTACAGGACTGTCAAGCTTTAAATCATTATTATTATTATTATTTGTTCTGTGGTTCTGGTGTGAAGGTTGGTACAGTATTTGTGCTTGAAGTAAAATTGCTGTCTTTCTTTTTAAACAATGCTCAAAAAAAGTGGAAGGAGTGATTATTTTTTTTGGCTGTAAAATTCTATTGCTGCTCTAGAAGCTGCTATTTTCATCACTAAAAGCCCCCAGTATTAAAGATCCAGGGGTTTCCATGGAAATCAATCCTTATGGGAATCCACAGATAGGAAGTGAGAAGTGAAGGATAGCAGGGATGGCCGACGGTGCTACTGTATGCTACACATGATGGTTTGGAGGGACTGTGTGCCAAAGATGGGTGTTTATATCCTGCGCTGACTGGATGATCAGCAGTCAGGAGAGGATCTTCGATACGATAAAGCAGACGTCATCGTCATAGGACACCTGCTGAACTTTTACCCTTTTGGAAATCCAAGGATGAGTTGGTTTATCATCCGAAGACGCCTGAGACGAGAATAAACTGCTCAGACTATCAGAGATCTAAGAACAGATTTCTTCTTGAATCTTATTAGACAATCACATCGGTGTCGTTCTTCTTGAATCGGTGATTACGAGGGGAATAATACAGAACAAGTAATTGTACGTTTGAAATGGCTACTAACCGAGCCGATTGACCTTCCTCCACCTTGCTGCTGCCTGTCCATGGCACGTTTTTCTTCACTAGTAACACTACCGGGGTTGGACTGAAAGTGCCTGTCGCCCCCTTGGTCCTTGCGTTCTAGTCTTTGCCCTGCCCAAAGTTCTTGGGTAGTAGAGCATTCACTCACCTGTTATAATAAAGTGCTAAAACACCGTATCTGAAGCCGGTTCGTGGAGGACGCCGCGATGGACGACTCCAGTATTCTCAGACGTCGAGGTCTCCAGGTAAGCTCCCTTGAAAATAGAGATTTTAAAGACACATTTCTCACATTCTGTTTTCGTTTGTTCTTTGTTAACCGTCTCGGATGCTAAATGAAGACATCTTCAGCACGTATTCTCATTTTAAAAGATATTTAGCAGCATCACCAAGTTGCTGGACCATCTGAATGAAGTTGAAGCTCATTTCTCAAAGCATTCGTGAAACGCAAGTTGAACGTATACAGAGGTTGTACTGTAGTGGGTTGTTTCCTTTCATATCCTTCGGATGAAATAAACAATCCAGTCTCTTTGTAGCACATTTTAAATGAATCCATGTTAGTCCGTGCGTTTTTACATCGTCACGCCAAACTACAACGTGTCTCATCAAGCTTCAGCTTGACCGCATCCACCATGTGGAACAGGAGAGATCAGGGATCTCGGTTAGCTTTGAGCATTTCATCAGCTAATGTCTGACACTAACCATGAAGGCAGATGCGGATCACACCACAGAGAAAACCACATGCCACACGGATACACTACATGTACATCATCGCGATCACGTTTCTAAATTTATCAACAGGCGGGCGGCTTAGTGGTTAGCACTGTCGCCTGGCACCTCCAGGTCCGGGTTCGATTCCCGCCTCTGTGTGCATGTGGTTTGCATGTTCTCCCCATGCTTGGTGGGTTTCCTCCAGGTACTCCGGTTTCCTCCCACAAACCAAAGACATGCAGACTAGCCTAATTGGCGTTCCCAAATTGCCCGTAGCGTGTGTGAATGAGTGTGTGTGCCCAGAGATGGATATGCACACCCTGTCCAGGGTGTACCCCGCCTCATGTCCCAAGTCTCCGCGACCCTGTATACACGATAAAGAGGTATAAACGACGAGTGAGTGAGTGAAGCAGTGCTGTCTGATTTTGATAACTTTTCAATACTTGTCAGTCCTGGTTATAAGTTAGACATTTAGTTATACTACTGTATGCTCACACTTCAATCATTCTGTCCAGACGTTTACTTTATGCCCACATAAGTACAGAACTGATTTGCAAGATGCTTTATAGCCTATAGTTGAAATGATTTAAAAGATGCACAATTATTTTTTCAGCTATGTGTTTTGTTTTAAAGAGCTACTAGGACAATCAGTGACACTTGTGTAATCCTAGCAAGATGATGAGAAGGCTTCTGCTCTTGAGAATGAAAGTGTGGAAAGAATTTGATTTGATTTTTAAACTGAGCAAAAATGCTGAGCGTTTTACTTTAACCCAGGCTCGCCTCGATCAATCCTAATGAAGGCGCGACAAGCTTATAAAGCACCGAGGGAAAATGCTTGTGTCATGATAATGTACTTCTGATATAGTGTTATGGATGTAAAACGGAGAATTGTGTACCGTATAATGAATATATTAACAAATAGGTTATTCCAACATGCCCGAAGAGCCTGAGAGTTTAATCAGGTTTTTTTTTCTTTTGCCCCCGGGTGTCTGAATGACGATGCAGCGAGGTTGGGTGGTGATTGCTGAGCTCTGTGTGTTTTGCGAGTTCATTGAACTGTGCAGCGTGGGTTTGTTTTTGCAAATCCCTCCATCCCGAGGTTCTGCCCCGGGGCTCTGTTCTGTCAAAGCTCAGGATCAGACGAGAAACTCCCACCGAAAAAGAGTGCGTCCACTTTTTATTATTTGTATTTTTTGGAAATATTTTCCTGGTGTCATGCGTGTAACATTCCTTTAAGCCAGTAATAAATTATTCAGCAATTGTTTTTCGAGTCGTTCTCAATAAAGATCCTCCTCCCCTTCTCATCTGCTGATGAATAGGCACTTACGACCCAAAGCTCTCGCCTTAATGCACTTAATGAGTCTCTCCGGTGTAAGACCTACTGTAAACCCAGTGGTCTGTAAAGGTGCACTTGGAAGTCCTTTTGGGACGAGGTTAAAGGGGCTTGGATTGTGGTTAGTTAGAATTTATAGTGAGTGGCGTTTTTTCTTCTTCTAATGCCGTCTTCCCTCACGCCAAATGTCTCCCGAGTCCAGGGATAAAAACGGGAAATTGGTTTTCTCTGCAAGTGACACGGCCTGTAAGTAATAAGCAGCACCTGCTGGAGATAAGCTGTTCTGTCTCATCTTTATGTTGCTGATATCGAGAGTCTGCTGATTTATTTCTGGCTTAGACCAGCAAGTATTGCTCCAGGAGTTCAATTTGTCTGATAGATGAGTTTTTTTTTTTGTTTTTTTTTTGCTGACCTTCTCAGCATTTTCAATCCACTCCAGTTGAGTGTGTTTTTTTTTTTCTTCTACCCTCCGCTTAATGAGTAGTTTATTATCTAAATAAAGGCGAACATAAAGCAGTTTCATTGCACAGCTTAAATGGGTTTAATAAACGTATTTAATCAGAGTGGACGGGAAACCTCTGCATTAATGTTTCATTATTAGATAAATGTACAGAGGAGAAAACGAGCCTGGCTCTTAGCGATGTAGCTACATGATGTGAGTGCTAGGAAATGCACAAATCAGTAGGAAATATTGTTATACCAGCCATTAAACTTGTATTTATTAAAAAAAAAAATTATTATTATTATTAACATATTGAAGAGTATAACTCATGTGGCCTTGAGAAAGAGAGAGAAAGTCTAGGTCTAATGTTGTGGGTGCAAATTTTAAACAGATTTGCGATGTATAAAAGTTAGTCGATACCCTGATGTTCAACAGTTCACACCCCTGATGGTGCTGGTCAGGCATCTGTTCTCGTGTCTAAGAAAGGAGGATGAAGTAAAAAATCTTCCTCATAGCACTTCAGCATGTAAAGATGAGCTACAGATCATTATTAGCCCCTGATCCCATCTGTCTGGCTGTTTTCTGGCTCAAATAGTAAAAAATGTCCTCCCAAGGAGTTTACAAGCAAACTTAATTGATGATCTAAAGTCATTTGTAAGTGAAAGTAGTGATCAATAGATATCATAAAAGTATACGAGTCTCTTAGACACACAATGCTGCTTTATGTTTAGTGATGCGGTGCGTATTGGTCATCTTAAAATATTGTTCCACGGAAGCTTCATTACTGTAGGTTAAGTATTGTTCCACGTTAGTCGATTCAAGAGACCTCAGCCCTCACTGTGATGTACTGTACTGTGTAAAGGTCTTGAGCCGCCCTTCAGTTCTTTATATTTTGCTTCCTATGAGCTAGACCTTCATGTATTTATGTAACGTAATCTCGAGGAGTAATAGTTATAATAGAAAATGTCTGTCCTGTAAAGCTGTCCTGATGGTGAATAATCCCAGTTTTGGAAAATCCTCAAGTCAAGTAGGCTTTTATTGTCATTCCAACCATATACAGTTAGTACACAGTGAAACGAAACAACGTTCCTCCAGGACCAGGGTGCTACATACATGCGACAACATTTCTCATACAGTGGAAAACAGCTCGGAGACTAAATGGCGCTTTTGCGTTTTAAAGGCAGAGATAACACTGTTACATTTGTGAGATTCGTTTCCTTAGGAGTGATTACGGTTTGGCATGGTATGCTTTACATTTGATATTTTGTGTACAAAGCTTACAAGGCTCACTTTGTCGGACTTGAGAACAAATCGGACTTAGGAACAAGCTCCCAGAACGGAACTCGTTCATAAGTTGATTTCCGTTCATAAGTTGAAATCAATCATTAATTGATTTCCCATTTCTTTAATTTCATGTACATCATTTAATAAAATTTAATATGAAGAAATGAGGACGGGCTCAAGACTTTAGCACAGTAGTGTAAGCTAGTCATAATTATACAAGTGTGACTTCTCCTGTATTTTTATTTTTTTTAAATTACATTACTTAACATGTAAAGTGTGTATTTCTATTAAGCCTCATATGTTCCTGATATTTGAAGAGGCTTCATATCTACTTTTGAAGAGCAGCTCTCCAGGGGTTCCACACGCCCAGCCTAGTATCGGTGGCCCTCAGCACGCCAGACGTTTCCTGTCTCTCCTCTGCTCTTTTCTTTAATCCCGTTTTCTGTTAAGAGAGGGATTTTCACAAAGACAGAGGTCTGTGCCTCTCTGGTTTTGGCGCCCTTGTGGCCATGACTCGTGAGTGTGTACAGTACGAATGTGAGGACGGTTGCTGTGTGCAGGCAGTTATGTCATGCCTCAGGATCCTCTCTTAAAGAGCTGGTGTCACCATTAACTTGTCCGCTCCAAAGGAATCCGTACAGACCAGATTTCTGCCTGAAAGCTGAAAGATAAATTGGGCCGTGGGTTCGACAGAGTGGAGATGTATGTGTGCAAGCTCAGCACGCTCTTATACTTTGCAGCTACTTGATAAAGGGACGGCTCCATTACGCTGTGAACGATAATTAGAAATGTTTGTACAAACTCCAGATGGGGCTTTTTTTAAATAACGGCTGTTTATCAACAGAATAATTATATTGCACTTGAAATATTAAAATATTTCATATTTTTCAGCTAGAGATTTAATCAAAACTCATTATTTAAACTAGAAAAGGGAATAAAATCATAGCTGTGAACAATAATTAATAGGGACGAGCAGTTTTTTTGTCCAATCCCTGAACAAAAGAGAAAGATCAGAAGCCGGTCCACAGTGATATCGTCTCGCTTCCTGTTTTCAGTAGCCTGTCCATGTTGAAAATTAACGCTTAAGCTTAATTTTTGTGTTAAAATTGAGCCGTGTTGTTAAATACGTGACAAGTTTCAAGCCAACATGTAAAAAGCATCAGGCATCATTTTGTTCAGGTTGGCTTCACCATTCTGTGGTTAACTTTTTTGTGGTTACACCAAAGATAGTTAGCACCTTCCAGGGAATTATGAGAAATTATGATTTCCTGTGAGGGTGCTGAAACAAATGCTGGCAATTTCATGCATTTATGAAATTACAACGGTGATTTGTAGAGAAACTTCAGGGGGGATATTTTTTTGAGACACTCCATCATAAAAAAATATATATATATAGGTAACAGATGACGTATATTTGACATGTGATCAAAATTTTTGACACCAAATTTTAAGACCATGAACATTTAAATTAATAACAAGTTCTCATAACTTGAAAGTTTTGTACCTTGGCTTTATTTATAACAGCTCCACAACTCAATTGAACTCCATCAAAATGTATTCCATTCCTTTTAACATTGGTGTTCTCACATAAAGGACAGTATTTAAATAATACAAACTAACTTCAGATACAAGAGTTTAACATTTAACTTTAAATTTAATTAAAGAAAAGACTAAATTTTTATTGAGAAACACCTGCCATAATTATTATTTCTGAACAAACTTAACACGTAATGCATCCCTAGCACATGGGATGCCAGTGTGTGTGAATAGTTTAGAGTTTACCACCTGTAGGATTATAAAGAAATTTTACCAACTCAGAATACTCCAATGTCTTAAGCAAGTGTTAAGTTCCACATGGACATGCTGCTTTGCGCGTTTTGAGACTAATGAGCATACGTAGTGTTTTGAAACTTATGTAAGAGTGTACAGTAGTAGTAGTCAGTGAGTAGATAACGCGTTTCTTTTTTTTTTTTGTGGATTTTTCCCCGATTTTCTCCCTAATTTAGTCGTGTCCAATTCCTCCCCGTCACTAGGGGGCTCCCACATTAAGGCTACTACTACCACTCAGCCGAAGACTATCACGTGTTTCCTCCGAACCACGTGATAGTGGGGGCGTTGGGGGGCGGCGTAACACACTCGGAGGACAGCACACTCGGCGTAACACACTCGGAGGACAGCACTATCCACTCCCTCCATTGCGTGAGCTCACAGACGCCCCCGATTGGCTGTAGAGCCGTGATTAATATGGGAGCACTAAGTACCTCTTATCCCTCCCCACTGAGAGAGCTCTCAGCTCTCTCTAGACCTCCGGCTGCGAGAGGTTACAGCACCACCCGGGATTCGAACTAGCGATCTCCGGATGATAGGGCGAGCGCTTTAACCACTGCGCCACTCGGAGGCAGATAATAATGGAATAAAATCAGTGTCAAAAATAATCGTGCGTAAAAAAAAGATTTGTGTGTAATTCTGTGTTTTGTCCGAGTTGGATTCCAAAATCTACGGCCACAACTCTGAAATATACGACTCTGACCGCTTACAGACACAAAACTTGTTTTTACGTCTCCTCTGTTACATGGACGAATTGCGAAATTACGCCTATGAATGTAGTGTGTTAGACCACTGTCAAAAATACGTCATCAAGGCCACATGTACAGGCATTAATATCCGAGGGAAGAAGGAATCGATTCGGCCACCGTTTTAAACCACCGGCGCCAAAATGGCATATCAGCAGCCGAGCGCTCTCTCATCGTCTCAGGTAAGTTAAAATTTTTTTCACACATTCGTACATGTTTAAGAGAAGTAAAATTACAGAGATGTTTTAAATATAGCAGGTAAGTTTTTAGATGTTTAAAACGGTGGCAGGGCGCATGCGCCGTATCGATTCCTCCTCCTTCGGATAGTAACGCCTGTGCGTGTGGCCTTGATTACGTATTTTTGACAGCGGTTTAACACTCTACATTCATGGGCGTAATTTCTCAATTCGTCCGTGTAACAGAGGAGTTGTAAAAACAAGTTTTGTGTCTGTAAACGGTCAGATTCGTATATTTCAGATTGGCCGAGCTCTCTCAGAGGGGAGGGACATGAGGCACTTACAATAAGCGCTCTCGCATTATTCACGTCTCTATAGCCAGTCAGGGACGTCTGTGAGCTCATGCAAGCGGAAGGAGCGGATAGCGCTGTCCCCCGAGTGTGAGACGCTGCCCTCAATGGGGCGTGAGCGGACAGTTTGAAAAGATGCGGTCGACTGGTGACACGTGGTTCGTAGGAAACACATGATAGTTTTCCCTTCATGTGGGAGTTTGTTCGAGACAGGGAAGGAATTGGACACGACTAAATTAGGGAGAAAATCTGAGAGGAGAAAAAAAACCGTAAACAGTCATTAGGCCAAGTCAGTAATTGGTGAAACGACCCCCTATGTAATTGAAATATTGGCTCGGGTACAATTTGTGCAGTTTTATAAGGATATTAGCTGCTTAGTTTTACTGAACATCGTGCAGAACCAGCCACGATCCTTCTGAGGACTTTGCCACACCTGCTTCTTTTTTCATATGCATGCAAACCACAGAAGCTTCCTTTTTTTGTGTGTATTTGTTTATCTGAAAAGTGTTCTTTTACATAATATGCTGCTTCTTTTCTGGCCTGCAGATATTTTCCTGTAAGATATTTGTTTTAGTTTTTTTTTGGAATACTAATGTTTGGAAATCACATTGTTTTTGTAGCGACTTAATAATGAAGTCATGAAATAAACATGCATAACAATGTTTGTACAAAACAACAAAAACACAGGGTCCCTAAGATTTTTGCACATTACTGTATCGCTCAGAATTTTATGAAGTGGGCTAAGTGTTTTGGTTGCGAGTAAAAAAAACAAAAAAACAACCCATCAAAATCAAACGCCAGGGCGCGCAGGTTTTTATTCCGTGTTTGAACAAAACAACAACAAAAAAACAAGTAAAACAAACCGCCTGTAATAAATAAACCCGGTCTGAGAATGCTCCTTCAGATAGGCTTTTTATTAAGTAAGCTTCGTTTCCGTTTGAGGATGCGGTATGGAGACTTGTGGTCAAGATCTCAGCGTCTCGTGCTGATACAGATTCATCAAAACGTGGGATTGAATGAGCGGGACATGCAGCACCCGGTGTAGTGAGACATGGTCCTCAATATGTATTGATTTTCTCTCTGTGTCCCCTCCAGGACGGCGTATCATGTATAAAACATGAAACGTGTCTTCTTTCAGAGCATGCGGTTTTTCAGGTCACGTCACGAGTCATACCATATTCATTGTAGTGCAGTTTACTGTACAGCTCAGATAATAATGGCGTCATGTTTTTATCGTTAAGTGTCGTAATAGGATTCACGCTAGAAAACGGTTATGTTTCGCAACATCAATTTATATTGATGTGTAAATGGTGTGGTCTCATCCAATATCACTTTTCAAGATGGTGTATATTGCTATACCTCAATAGGAACACAAAAATGCTAAAATGAGCAGAAGTATTTGCTCTTCCTCTATTAACCTTGGGTTTTACAGTGCCACGCTACATCTCGAGATCCCTCAACATCCCTCAGCCTTTCCTGTCTATTAACCCGCCTCAGCTGCTGACAGGCTCGCCGATTGTTTAACATCACGTCGAATGGCGTGCACGAGTGTTTACCCGCCTCGGGTTATGGTGACCGATCCGCTCACGGCCGTAACCGGGGCGGTCGTGGTACAGTAGACGGGGCAGACCTGCCTTTCCTTTGCCAGATCAACTGGATAAATGTATTAAGAGTTCAGCAATGAGCTCACTCTGCCTCCATGCCGAGAGCATGAGCTCATCATTCCAGCCAGAGATCCGAGAAGGGAGGGGTGATCGAACGAGGGAAGAGTGCCAGAAAATGCGAGGTCTCAGCTGCAAGGACCACACGCACTTACACGCTTACACACACACACACACACACACACACACACACACACACACACACACACACACACACGCACACACACACACGCACGCACACACAGACTTGGTTAGCCTTTGTGTGGAGATGCAAGTAACGGATTCCACTCTCCCATGAGAAGCTCGGACCTGCGCTTAATGACCGCGCGACATTTAGCTGCTCTTCAGTGATTCGAGAGGACGCTACTGTACCTGACGTATTAATTTCATTATCATGTAGACAGACGGTGTACTGCTCGAGACAGCATTTCACCATTCATTGCTACGTCCAGTAAATAGCCCTGAAACACAGTTAAAGCATGAAATGTTCCAGGCGCTCCTCTGTGATTAGATTTCTGTCCACGTCTTCGTTTAAGAACATTACAGCTTTCCTTCTTGTTTTGTCTGCTTGTCTGATCATTTTACTTCTCTACAGAGGTCACCTCACATGGGGAGGAGAAAAAATAATCTTCGACTTGGCTGCTGCTGTAGATATAGAAACAAAAAACAACAACAAAGAAGAAAAAAACACAGATGCTTCTGGTTCACTTTGTGATTATTGGCTTTTCAGATCGTTTCTGAACTGAAAAACAGAGAGATGGTGTCTGTTCTGTACTCCAGTGCCTCTTCGACCTCACAGACGCGCCATGTTGTTGTTGTGTATCCAGTCAGTGTTTAAGACAAGGGCCATCTTTTCCTGCTAAGGCGATCAATATTCTTTGACAGTTTTTTGTTTCTATCTAAAGCTTTAAGGAACACATCACTGTACTGTATATACACTACGGTGGAAAAAAATGTTTTTTTTTAACAGCTTCATTCTTTAGTAGGACGGAAATGAGAGCAGCGCTCGCTTTCTTAAATTAATTACTACACCGCAGATGAGGACGGCTTTCTTAAAGTGGAAAAACTCTTTTTCATAGAGTAGATTACATTATATTCTCATTAGGAGTTCGAATCGAAGGGGAAGGGGGGGGGACAAAAAACAGGAGCAGGAGTGTAAATTTTGTTTGCCGTTGTTTTCTATCTATTTATTGTGTAATAAGCCGTTGGGTTTGGAAATCCAAAGAAGTGTACAAGCCTCATTTATCTTAACCAGGCTTATAGAGCTGGACGTACGAAACTAAATATTGATTTATGAATGGATTTCTGCTCCCCTCTCTCCCTTTCTCTCTCGTTCTGTTCTCACTGTTTGTGTGTGTGTGATGCTTCATTTCTCTGTCAGCAGGTAATATTCAGATGAAGAGCAACAGCAGCATTGTGTGCGCAGTGTGTCAGTATGGGGGCTCGCTTTGATCGTCCTCCACTCGTGCACTCTCCTCCCCGAGGACCCAGACTCCTCCGTTGGTTTTTTCTTTTTTTTTTTTCTTTCCCCTTTCCTCTAATGAGGACCATCTTTCATCCTCGTGCCGTGCTCCCTGTCTGTCTGTCCGTGACATGCAATTTCTCGTCTGTGTACCATATTTTCTCACTGGTTTTTATTTTGTCGCATTGTTCTCTCTCCGCGTTTCTTTCCGCGTTTCTTTCTCTCCGTTATCCTTTTCATATATCCGTGTGAACGTGTCATGCTCTGTCTTGTCGATCCCTGATCGCTTGAAGGGGTTCTGTGTTACTGTATTTATTCAGCTCTACTTGTTAAAGCTGCCTCGTGGTGTGTTTGCCGAGTTCTGAGCCAAGCTGTGGATCAGCAGCGTGTGCGAGTCTGGAGGCTAAAAGTGTTTGTGAGCGAGAAAGAGACGGATTCTCTCCAGAGGTGTTTCTGAGAAAGCGACTGTGGGCTTTGCTGAAGGTGAGAATCCCACATTCGCACCTGTCACAGGTAGCTAGAATTGAACCCGCTGACGGCAGAGGTGTTCGTCTGCGCGCTGGAAATGAACTCTGTTTAAATGGTGGAAAAGGAGAAAATTAAGCAGAAGAAAACAAAGGAGGCAGTGATTTAAAAAATATACATATATATATTTTTTGTGAAGTCATAGAATAAATATCACATTAATACTCGTATCAGTGATTTATACTTTTTGTTCTAATCACGTCCTATAAAAACACTCTCTTCCTGCTGTTCTGCTTATTAGTTGTTGTCTACCTACACAAGTGTTCAGAAAGGTCTGTATCAAGCAACAAATTATTGAAACTGGTTTAAGAACTGGATTAAAACCTGGAATGATGCATCTGAACCATTAACTTGAAGACTGAAGAAATTTGTTCACACACACACCAACAATGTGATGAGAACTCGCAGGATTGGGACTAAACAGCCGTGTGGCCCTAAGAAAAACCACTTGTTAGTGAGATTAATCAGAAAGGGGGCTTCTGTGTGCTCCATCATCCATCTAGGAACCGATGGAGTCCAAGTAGGAACCGTGGAGGCTAATGGTGATTATTGAATTTATGTACTTACATTCACACGCTACGGGCATTTTTTTTTTAGCCTAATCTGCAGGTCTTTGGACTGTGGGAGGAAACCAGAGAACGTGGAGGAAACTCACCAAGCACGGGGAGAACATGCAAACTCCATGAGGCGGGAATCAAGCCCTCGACCCTGGACATGCAAACTGCATGAGGCGGGAATCGAACCCCCGACCCTGGACGCGCAAACTCCATGAGGCGGGAATCGAACCCCCGACCCTGGACGTGCAAACTCCATGAGGCGGGAATCGAACCCCCGACCCTGGACGTGCAAACTCCATGAGGCAGGAATCGAACTCTGGACGAGCAAACTCAATGAGGCGGGAATTGAACCCTGTACGTGCAAACTCCATGAGGTGGGAATCGAACCCCCGACCCTTGACATGCAAACTCCATGAGGCGGGAATCTAGCCCTCGACCCTGGACGTGCAAACTGTTCTGAGGTCGCTTCAGTTGCTCAAGTCTAGTCTCAGCAACATTACTGTATGTGGCAATAAAATGAATTCAAACGATGGAGTTTTTCTTCAGATTGTGTAAAAGTAGTTCTGGGTGCATGAGGAATGATTTCCACACATGTGTGCTGTAGTCTAGGCTGTAAGCAGGTGAAGACAGTATTAATGTGTGCCAGGAAGTGTATTATTAAAAAGCTAAAGAGGTTCTTGTATGCTCATTTTCTTCCAAGTCTTGAGGCACATCTTTGAAAAGAACTCTAAAATGACGGGCTGGATTTCTTCCAGTTTTTCTGAACACAAGCATCCTGGTGATTGACACCAGAGGTCATCGCTGTAAAGCGGAAGTCGTATTGCTGAGGGCCACAACCTACAAGTTCACACATGCACATCCAATCGTACATTATGAGCAGTTTGATAACCAGTTAAACCAGTTAGCCTCCAGGCATGTCTTTGGGCTGTCTGACACCAACCCTGGAGGTGTAAAGCCCACCATTCAGAATTTCTTCCAAGCATCAAATCCGAATGAATCACCATCTGAATGAAATGATGTGATCATAATCGGATTACGCACCTCCCTTAACCCGGGGAAAAGTGTGTCAACTGTAGCTCAGTGCATGACGCGTGCTGCCTTTCACACTGAACATTAACGTAAAGTGACAGTAACCGTCTGTGTTAATTAAGAAATGTTTTCTGCCACGTTCTCCAAACGTCAATGGGAATCACTATCCTCTAAAGTCGACTGAAACGGTATTGGCGTTTGGATTTAGTCTTCGAGTCTGTCTAGTGAGTCAGAGTGCCAGGATTCATTCGTGCGCCTCCTATAGCCTATTGTTGTTGTTCTTTTTTCTTTTTATCTCTAATTACTTGTTACATCCTTTGCATCCTGATTGAGGATTAGATCAGACTAGAATTCCCTTTACATGCAAAAGAAGCTCAGAGGATTTTACCCGAGTCTTGTTCAGTTTGCATTCATGTTTTGCACCGACTACTAAAGTCCAGATTTAAAGCTTAGAATGTTTTATTGGTAAAAAAACTAAAACAAAGTCTTAGCAAAGATTCAGATACATGAGTTTCATACAAAATCTCCAACATGTGTGTTGATGTTACGACTGTGAGGTTTATGTTCAATTGTAATCACGTGTGTGATGTAGTGACATGTAGAGAGACACTTTTTAGTACGTGGTTTGCGCGACTTGAGATTTCTCTTCTTACAGAAATGTTAACGAATGACGGTTCTACTTCTGGTTCATGCGGAAGTAGCTCACGTGTATTGTATAAAAAGAAATAGACACTGCAATGCACCAGAAACCAATATTTACATTTATATACAATATTTTCAGTGTATAAGTGAATGTATAAAATGTCTGGTATCATGCATCATCGGTTTCATACAAACTTAAATAATTCTTTTGATTGTGTGTAAAGCTGCTTTGCGACAATGACAATTGTTTAAAGCGCTATACAAATAAAATTGAATTGAATTGAATCGTATATTGTGTGTGTGTGGGGGGTGCGGGAGAAAGAGTCAACCACATCGGTTTCAATGAATCAGTCCGAAAATTAAATCAGAAAGTTGCTGTCCAGTAAAGCTGTTTTACTGGTGAATAATCCTAATTTTGGAAAAGCCACAATAAAACAAAGTTTGTAGTCCAATACAGTGGAAAACGGTTCAGAAGAGCTTTATTGGCATGAATGTTAGCAAAAATATTACTTTGTTGCCAAAGCAATTCTAAAAAATTCATTACATTATAAATAACATCAATCTGAATTTATAAACATGCAGTGGAACCCTGGATTACGAGCATAATTCATTCCGGAGCAGGCTCGTATTCCAAAACACTCGTAAACCAAATCTAATTTTCCCATAAGAAATAATGAAAACTCTATTTCTTCCACGGCACATAAAAAGAAAAATAATTGATACATTATATAAAGTTAAAATAAAACAAATTAACCTGCACTTTACTTTAAAAAATAAAAAAATAAAAAATCCCGACAGATAAGCGTTTCCGTTTGTGCGCGCAGACTGTGTATGTGTATGTGTGTGTGTGTGGAATTAGCCCCTTCCCTCGCCTCGTCTTACACAGTAAAACTCCTTCTCCCTCCCCCACCTCGCTTTTTAAGTTTCACAACAAACACACACACAACTGAAACACTGTTTTAATGGGGGGGGGGGAGGGGGGGGAGGAATCTGTCCAATGACACTCGAGTGAGCGCATACTATCGAAATCACTGCTGTAAAGTAAAAAAAAACAAATGAACCAGCACCTTACCTTTTGAAAAGAATCGCAACAGAGCTGAGTTTTCTGTGTAAAGCAGAGTTTTTGTCGGTGTCAAATTGCGCGCGTCTCGGTCGGTGTCAAATTACGCGCATGCACACATATGAGACACGATGAAACGGAGACGTTGATTATACCAGTAAGAGACGAGCACGAAGACCCAGGGGTGATGATTACCCAAAATTCCGCAGCGCAAGATAGAGAAAAATCATTGGCTCAGTTGTGATCACTTGCCGCTCGGTGTCAAAATAAAAGGCGCATATGTGATACGTGATACTTGGCACTCGTAAACCAATACTTTCGCTCGGTTTCCAATTAAAAATCTTTAAACAATAAAAGATTAAACCGCGTTACTTGCAATCCGAGGTTCAACTGTATATGAATATTATAAACAAAAATGAAAAAAAAATCATAGGTAGACACAAACAAAACGACGACAACAATATTTATAAAATAAATAATAGGAATATTCAGTGTGTGTGTACGCTGTGTCTTACTGTCTCTCAGGCTCTCACACTCTGACATATTGTGCAGCGAGGGCAATATTGTGTCCTTCTCCTAAAATTATTCTCATTTTTACACCATCTGTTAATTTGGAAAAATTTGGGATTTTGTGAGTGATGACCTCATTGAAGCTGTTCCTCATATGTTGATCTTTTTGGCAGTAAAGGAAGACGTGCAGCTTCGTCTCGACCTCAATATACATTGTATATTCGTGTCAAAGGCATATAAGACTCACTTCGTCAGACTTAAGAACAATATCGGACTTGCAGACACGCACCCGGAACGGAACTTGTTTGTAAGCCGGGGACTACATATAGTAGTGCGTGTTTATTCATTCTTCACCTGGATGGGGTGCCAATCTATCACAGAGAGCACACACACACACACACACAAACACACACACACACACACACACCCTCACACTCGGAAACACCATTTAGGCTACGCTGCATGTCTAAAGCGGAATACGTGGAAAAAGTCTCGTAAGGATGTGTGAAAAGAAACAAATCATAATCTGTTGTTGATTAATTGTGTTTGTGAAACTCTTGCACCCCAGCAGGAGTGTTATATTCCTGATATGGCATGGATGTGATGTTTCTGGCACTCAGACTTTGACCCTCGGGCCTACGACCGCATCAGAGCCGTGCTACTGTATATCCAGCAGTACAGCATTCCCTCTCGTGTGATTATTGAGCATCTTTTCCCCTCCCTTGACTCGAGGATCATGCTTTATTTTTAACCCGAACTTTCTACACGCTGTAGCTGTAAATACACTTTTCATTACTTGCCGCGAGGAAACAAAACTTCTCCGAGCATCACCCAAACAAACAAGCAGACAAAAAAAAAAAAAAGGTTTTCTGCGGCCTTCTGGGTTGTAGCTCTGACTTGGCACTCGTGCTGTATTTCTGGTCTGCTCTGTGCATAGCACAAGTCATATATGAGGAAGATCTCTTTTCCGATCTGAATAAAAGACAGAAACCTGTGTTTACTAATAAGGATATTTGTAAGAGCTGTGTGTCTGAGGGTGATGGAATGGCTTTAGCATGTTGGCGCTATTGAGGGATTAACACCAGCACTGGATCAACACGGTTCAAATGAAAATCCAACACGACGGCAGATAAGTTCACGCACGGCACGGTAAATTTTTCAATTGTACAAATGTACATATATATATAAAATAAAAAAACAATAGCTCTGCCAATCTTCACTCTGTGTAATTATCTTTCCATTATTTCCTCACACAGACCTGCACAGTAAATTTGAATACGTAAGCTTGAATCAGCATTAGGGTTTCGCTTTTTTTTAACCTTAATTATAATTTTTTTTTTTGCCTGATTACGGAGGGTGATATCAGACGGACTGATCAGCAGAGATTATCTTTTTTAGAAATTGCTGAAGAAATTATGGAACAAAGACGGAGTCCCCCCCCATCCCCCCCCCCCCCCCCCCCTTCCCAAGCCGTTCTTTTATAAGTATTTAACAATAGTATGGATAATAAATTAGGAAGGAAAAGTAAAGGCACCTATTAATTGTGCTGATTTTACACACGCTGAGTGAGATGGGCAGCTGCAGCAGTCGTCTCCAAGTGTGTGTGCGCGTGTTTTGGCTCATTTGGACCAGCAGGTGCAAAGCGTGAATACTTTCCCACCCGTCCTTTCTTTGCTCTTGCATAATGCCGAGTCTCCCTCACTGGCCCATTGATTTATTTATTTATTTTGCGCCTTTCCGGATCAATAGAAACGAGACTCGGCGTGTCTGAGACCCGGGTACCCGTTTCCGTGCAGCTGGATAGAGTCCATTCTCCGCTCTCTACAGCACATGGAAATTACACGGTGAAGTTCGGTTATCATCCTCTTTTCTGTATCACACTCTGATTATCACAGATTAAACACCACCCAGTGATCGCGCTCGAGATTTCCTTGGTTTTTGTACCAGAAGCTCCAGATGCTTTCAGCCATAAAACAGTTTTTTTTTCCTCCCCCTCCCTTCCTTCTTCTCGCCGTCAGTCATTAAGTCCAACTGGATCAACTGAGCACTAATGCTTGGAATGACATCATCCGAGTTATTTCCGCCGTACAGGCAGCTCTCTGATTAATATTAATCTCTTATTAACACTTCTTCTGTCTTTTTTTTTTTTTTTTTTTAACACTCCCTCACTCAGCATCCTCGTCCCCCTTAAATGATTTCCTTTTCATTTGGGCAATTAGGCTTAGTGCTGTACCCCATTGCCCTGTAGGATGATTAAAAAGGCAGCAGTCTGGTTAACGCTGATTGTACCGAGTTTGCTCAACAAGAAGCTTTGCAGCTCCTCGGTAATTTCCTCTTCACAACATGGTATTGTGCTGGAAGTGTGTGTGTGTAAGAGAGGATTTTTACTTTTTAAACAGTTGACCAGATTTTACCCAAATGACTCAAAATTACATCTGAGAAGAGAAGAGTATTTTTGGTTGTATACATGTTGTTGTTGTTGTTTTTTCCCCTCCAGTGTATGTATGATGCGCTGTAACTCTTTGTATGTAACAAGAAAATGAGTTACATTTTTCCATATTAATTTTAAATGCATGCTTTTAATTTGAAAACGTTTTCCTCAAATCAGGAAGCACGAAGGCGCGAGGGTGAAAAGGCTACCTTTTCACTTTTTCTTAGAGCTGTGCGATTTAATCCATTCTACAGTTTAATCGATCTATTGTTGATTATTTTGTTGGTTTGCTCAATTCAGAATCGATTCTCACTATTGAAAATAACATTTAAATGGTAAATCTTCGACAAATACAGCATTAAAAAAAAGTCACATTTTCCTTCATAAACTACAAAGCTTTTCCATTTTCAGTTTTGCAAAAGTATACTGTACTTGTACTGCTTCTCCTTTTGATTTTAGAAGTTGTTGGTGCAATAGAGGGCCGGATAGTTTTTATACACAGTGACGTTCATCAATGTTTGGCGATATAAAAGTTCAAACGTGAAGAAGGCTAGGTTAGCTGCTAACGTTTATGCACTAAACTAATCATCTTGAGCGATGTTGTAGCTCACGTTTTAAACTTTATATCGCTGCAGGTGATTCACCCCCACCTCCCCCACCCCAATCAACTGCCCCTCGCCCCACTCTCTCACATCGCCAACCCTACTCGCTCTTGACGATGACCTCAGAAGAATCCGTCCATATCTCCCCACACAGGACACTCTGGTGCTTGTTCAGTCCCTTATCATTTCAAGACGCGACTAGTACAACTCACTGATCCAGAATGCAGCCGCACGGCTCGTTTTTAATCCTCCATAAGTTTCCCTTGTTCCTCCGCTCCCTCTATTGACTTCCTGTCGCTTCCCCCATCAAATTCCAAAACACCGATGCTCGCCTACAAAGCTAAAAACGTCCCACCACCCACTTTACCTCAAAGCTCTAATCACACACTACCAGCACCACGGTCCCTCCGATCCTCCAGCGCTGCTCGACCGCTCCCACCATCCCACGTCGTGCATCCAGACTGTTTTCTGTCTTGAATCCTAGTAGACGGATTGAACTTCCTCTAGATGTCCGTACAGCCGAGTTAACTCCCCACCTCCACCCATAAATAAATAAATTAATTAATAAATAATAATAAAGAATCCTTCCCAACAGTGTTTGACTGATGATACTTTTAGTTAGTGAACCAGTGTACGGACGTACTTTATTTAATGATGGAAACTTCAAAGCACTTACAGTACAGTATGTAAGAGCGTCTGCCGAAGGCAGGAATGTAAACGTACAAACTACAATCGGTAATATTAGTACGAGTGTTTCTAAATTCAACAACAAAAAAAAACTCGTCTGAGAAAGTGACTAAGGAACAGTTTCACTGAATGTTAGAAACTATTTACACTACACACACACAGACACACACACACACATTTATTTCAGATTATGACTTCATATATATTTAACTCCAACTGCAAAAATATGCACAAAAGACAAAATATGTACAATATTGTCATTTGTGATGCTTTAGTCTTAATGTAATTAAATAAAAAATTTATTGTCTTGCTGCTTTAATATCACACTCGTGTTAATATTGCAACTCCTTTACATTTATTCATCCTTTATTTCTTTTATTTTATTTTTTATGCACCATAGGATTAATGTATTTGTTCCCTGTGCAATGATGATAAACTGTCTGTTTGTCTAGCAAGCAATAGCTTTAAAATAGTAACAGTAACAGCTTCAGTATCCATACCTGAGCTTTAATATTTTTGTGAATGGTCCCTCATCGAGAAACCAGTCCGATATGAAATGTTTAACCCACACGTGCCAGATTGGAATATTGGAATATTTTTTTGGAATATGGATCTGTTGTAATATTTACCCTGTAAATAGCCATAAAAAGTTCTCTGAAAAAAATAAATAACTGTGACTCCTGGGCGGAGCTCAGCCCTGAGCCAAAGTTGCTCACGTAAAAAACTTAAAATGAAGTAAAAGTTCATTTTTTATTTTTTTTATTATTCACCCCCTCAGGAACCTTTTTTTAACATCACAATTAACACAGGAATCTGGAGAGCAGAAAACAAAACATTTATAGCAGAATAAAGTGCGTCAGTGTGTTCTCATGATTTTCCTCTTCTTTCTTTTTTTCCTTCCCATTTTCTTAAGGCGTCCACACACAATCGTTGTCATCCAAATGATCACAAAGTGAATTTTTACATAATGGGTCCCCTTTAATATAAGTGATAAAGCTCTTTGCGTTAGATTAGAGTGTTCTCAAACATCACCACGAATAGCCATCATTATCTAACTACCCCTGTAACCCCGCTCTCTGTCTCTCTCTCTGTCTCCATTCGTGTCCTGCTCGGGGAGGACACAGTTCATCGCTTTATCCTCTCTAACAGGCTCATTAGTCCTGCTATAATGAAATAAGTCATGAGCTGTGTGCTGAGGTGCCAGTCTGCTCCTGTAGTATTTATTTTTTTTCTTTTTCCCTTTCCTCCTCTTCTTCGACAGCACGGGTAATGGAGCAGTCTGAGATTTGCAGGTCTCTGATCTATTCTCTAACTCGTCCCCACTGCTCGGACCTCTCGCTTCTCCAGACGGCGTGCGTCACTCAGCAGAAATGAGCCGAGCCTGTTGGAAGAGACGAGCCATCTCGCTGCTCTCCAAACCTATCAATAGCTAATTAAGCTCATTTTGAGGCATGCACTGAAGTCATTTACTGGTATTAGACAGGAGATCTCCTTCCACCCCTCCTTCCCTCGTCTCTCGTGCTCCTGTAGTTTTTGCAAGGTTTTGGAAATGTAGGTTTTGTCACTGCATACTGTAATGGTCATGATGGACGAGGTCAAAGCCGCCAGCTGGACAGACCTCTGGTCTCTTCTCACACGCTCGTGTGCCTGCACCTTTGGCTTATTGAGCCTGAGAGAGAGAGAGGGAATGTTAAAGGAATATAAAGGGTGACGCGCGCTCTCTCTCTCTCTCTCTCTCTCTCTCTATCCTGGCACCGCTGCCACCCTGAATACTCCGTTTCCAAGCTGGCACACGTTCAGACCACCCAGGACTCCTGCTGGGATACACCGAGGCCAACTCGGGGACAAAGAACCCAGGGCCGAGGCTGTCAATCACGTCGCTCAGAGACACCGCATGCTTGTGTGGGACCGTATTGTAAAGTAGTCACATCTTCTGACCATGAGTAACCCTTTTTGTGGCTTTTGTCAAAATGTTCTGATGTCTAGATTTTTCAAACAAAAGCCTCTCAGAGGTTGAAAGGAAGACTGATCTTTGTGTGTGTGTGTGTGTGTGTGTGTGTGTGTGTGTGTGTGTGTGTGTGTGTGTGTTGCAGTATAGAATGTTGCTTAAAATATTCCATTCAAAGAAATGTTCTGTTAAAGATAAAAGTGAGATGGAGATGTGGAAGATTGCGAGTAGAAGTAAGATGGCAGTTGATGTGTGCATGAATTTTGGAAACGCCAATTACAGTAGTCTAATCTGCTTGTCTTTGTGGAAAACATGCAAACTCCAGACCTGAGGCGGGAATCGAACCCTCGACAGTGGAGCTGCGAGGCCACAGTGCTGATCTTATTTACTTATTAAACAATAGATTTTTATTAGTTTATTTTTTAAAATATATTATTGGCATGTCATTTTTTATTACAGTTTATAAGAACAACTCCAACAAATGCAGATATTTTATTCCCCCCCTCCCCCTCATGTCTCCTGTGTTATTTATTTATTTATTTATTTATTTAGCTCTGACAGCCATTTGTGATGAAAGCGAAACTCTTGGTGTGAATCCAAAAGTCAGCCTTGTAAACCCACTGACCCGAGTGTGGTGGAGAAAGAAAAGCCTGTGCTGGTGAAATACTGCGCATTTTAAACCCCGATACATTTCCATTCCCCGTTTCCAGCCACCAGACCCTCTCCCGTATCTACACGAATCTCCTGATCACCTTCCCGTCTTAAACAACCAGACGCTTTCAAATCACCGTCTCGGGTGCATGGGATCCGGCCGCGCTGCTGTTTTTTTTTTTTTTCCCTTTCCTTTCCTTCTGTCCATCTCTTTGATTAGGTTTCCCTGAACTCTGGCCCGCTGTCATGCTGAACGACTTGAGGAATATTGATGCGCTCCATAAGGAGATTGCTTTTTGTGAGCAAGTGCTTCAGACTGTCAGTCTAGCTCATTTCAGTGCTCCGCCGTTTAGCCCATGGTCATGATGGAAGCGCGTCACAGAGGACGTGTGGCTGAGAAATGCAGTGCACAGCAGCTGCTGTCTAGCGCTTCAGACACCAAGCTGTATCGCCTTATCGAATCTTTTATTTATTTATTTATTTTTATTGTTTATTTACTTTCTACAGCACTGACTATAATAAAATAGTTGTGTAAAAAATGACCTCACATGATTTTCTATACCATAGAATACAGACTCCTTCTTAGGTCTGTGTATTTGGAATTTGTATGTTTTTTGGGTTTCCTCCACGTACTCGGGTTTCCTCCCACAGTCCAAAGACATGCTGTGTGATGGTGTGTGTGTGTGTGTGTGTGCTCTTTGATATATTGGCACCCCATCCAGGAGAAGAATAAATGAACACGCACTACTATAGGTAGTCCCCGACTTACGAACAAATTCCGTTCCGGGTGCGTGTCCGTAAGTTCGATTTTGTTCCCAAGTCACGCGAATACACAATGTAAATCATAGCAATCCACTTCGCTAAATATCTTCCTCTTTAAATCCCCTTTCCACACACTGCCATCATGTGGGCAAAAACCATAATCATGCCTAAAAAAAAAAAAAGGGTGAATCTCACATGTCAAATGTAACAGTCTTGTGCCTGCGCCTTTAAAATGCGAGGAGAATCCCAGACACTATTTTGTCTCAGAGCTGTTTTCCACTCTATTGGATGGTGAACTCTCGTCCTGAAATTAGGATTATTCACCATCAGGACAGCTTTACAGGACAGACACCGTGCTTTTGGACTGATTCATTGAAACCGGTGAGGCCGTGACCCATTTCTCCCGCACCTCCCCACAAACACACATGTCGGACTTTAGACGTTTTATACATTTACTTGCACACTGAAAATATTGTAAATATTGGTATCTGGTGCACTGTGTATTTAAAATTTTGTTTTGTATAATTGAATAAAGCTACTTCCGTGATTGAACTGGAAGTAGAACCGCAGTCCGTTCGTATCTGCGGAAAATGTTTGTAAGTCGGGGACTACCTGTATAACATGTAAAAAATAAAAAAAACTCAAGAAATGCAAATTTTCTTTCCCTTATTTGGTTTTGATTAATTTTTGATATGATGGCACGGCTTGCTTTTTGAACGTGACCGGACCGGAAATTATGCGTTTATTTACTGTTTCCACTTCGAAACAACCATCTCTTATGTCTCAACAATTCAAAGTGCTGTTGTGAAGCGACACTACAAACCGAAACAACGATTACTTCACTCAGATTCATAGCCATGAAGCATCATTAATGTTTACGCGTTAAGAGGTAATGACTTACACGAGTCTCTGCGCTTAAAAACAAAAATCTGAGCCGCTCCATATTTTGTGTGCGTGAACGTTTCTGATTCCGTCAATACTCCAGGCTGAATCTCGATGATGTTTTAAGAGCAAATGCGTTTTGCTGAAGCAGAGCTCTGTACCAGTTCATCCCTCTCAGCATCAATCGCGTGTGGTGTTATTAAGCCCAGCGAGCTCATTAAGAGAGCAAACCACTCAGTCAATTGGCTAATTCATGATTGATCAGAGTAGGTCATGTGACCTTTTAGACGCTGAGCGTTTCCTCACAAAACATGCACGCAGATTAGAATATGATCCAGGAAGCGTTTCTTTTTGTTTTTTTGTATCTTAAACATTCCACAGTAGCGATGTTTGCGCTAATGTATTAAGGAAGGAAAACGGAGGGAGGTTACTGTAGATCGTCCTGTGTGAAAAGCAGTCTTCTAAACCTTTTATGAGCTGAGTCACCATGCTTTTTGCTGAAGTGTGCACTTTCAAAGTTTTGGTGCTCCAGTGGACTGGAAGGTTTTCTCCTGGCTCGTCATTCTCATTTCTCCTGCTACACGCATACAAAATTAAATCCAAATTCAATTACTCTTCTTTTTTTTTTTTTTCCTTTCCCCTCCCTGACCCCGGCATGAAAGCACCATTAAGCACCGCCTGCGTGTATCAGCCCTAAAGCAAAGCTGTTGTTCTACTACCATTTCACTCCGAATGCTGGGTTTGCAGCGCACTAATTAGGTTAGACCTGATATAATAGGACGGACACAGAAGACACAATAGCACTCAGTGTGTGTTTTTTATTTATTTATTTTTTTAAATATCTCCGTTGATCAGAAGCATCTCTACACGCCTGACCTCTGCTCCTCCGCCCATGCAGTTAATGCCCCTATCAGCAGAGACTCTCCAGCACAAATGAACACGGACTGTACTGGTACTGTAACCCACTGGCTTGTTTGTCAACGAGTCTCGCTTCCAGCTTTTTAAAAAAAAAAATTGTGTAATGCACCTGATAGATGTCTGTCAAAAAAAAGAAAGAAAGAAAAACCTAGTTTTGTCTTGATGTGCACGCGTGACCCTTATAAAAAAAAAAAAAAAGCAAAAAGACAAACAAAGCAGTTGAGCTGCGCATGCTGCATAGACTGCTTTTGATTGAGAAATTGTAGAGATCTTTGTGTGTGTGTGAAGTCTTGCTCTGTTTATCCTCCCATGAATATTTACAGAGGACAGGATTCGCTCCCTACAGGCAGAGACAGATGGAGCGACCTTTTTCAGTTCGCACTCTTTCCCTTCGCTATCAGTCTGATGAGTCTGTTATCATTAAGCAGTCGTTTTTAAGCAAGTCTTAAGATCTGTTTTTATTTATTTATTTATTTAGTTTTATAGTTAATGTATAATCTTTACACACGTGTTTGCTTTTATTTTTGCGTCCTTACACTCTGATTAAAGAGATTTTTCTCCTTTTTCTTCAAAGCATGACAGTTTCATTTTGCCAAAAGTCTCTACACTGAGGTTTTTAGAGCTCTATGTGACGCCACCGCCATCTAGTGGTGGCTGTGATTTTATTTATTTTTATTATTTATTTATTTTTATTTTTTTACCCTCATCGCCGTTTTAACACCGTTAGCATGTCAATAAGCTCTTCCTCTTCGAGATAAATGGGACGAAGCGGCCGCTTTGTAATCCAGACTTCGGGTTTATTCATGCACAGTCTATGATCTGTGACTTGTGTTTAGAAGCATTTAAATGGCAATAAATAGAAAAGTAATGTCTGTCTTATCTCATTATCTTGCTTCTGTGCTTTTGTTTTACAGAAAGAACTGAGCCTTCCCCGAAGAGGCAGTTTGTAAGTATCCATCATGTCGTCTTACAAAATAAAGGAGAGTCCACTCTGAACTGAGCACAACACAACATCATTATCGTCATCATCACCTCTGCTCGTAACAGATCGATCGGTTAGCCTCGGTTTAATATTAGTTGTAAAAAAAAAAATCAATAACATTTTAATGGCATCGAATCATTGAATGAATGAGCAGGAATCAGCTTGTTAGAATTAACGCTGATGGTGGAAAATGGGCCGAGGACCGATCCTGTTGTAAACCTTGGTTTTGACTGAGACACTACGTCCACATGTTAAAGCTAACGCTCTTGTGCCGAGTGATTTTTACGCACACAAACCGAAAATATATATAATTTTTTTTTTCCTGGCTAATAATTAAGGGTGTAACGTTACACATATTTGAATTCCTTCTGTTCAGTACAGGACGTTCAGTTTTGTGTGTGTTGTGATCCGAATGAATACAGTCCAGCTTTAACTTGTGCTAGGAGACTTCCTCCTTTAATTTGTTTAATTCAGGTTAATAGAACGGGCAGAACATCACCGAGGACTTACAGAGAAACATTTCAATGTCATTTAACAAAAAAATGGAGTTTGTATTGTTATAAAAAGTGAGATGTTATCCGTTTATTTTAAATATATTTCAGCGTATTCCTGAAGTGTGAACACTAATTTATACCAGTCGAAATTTCCATGGTCTCTCCTCCTTTTTCTTTCTTTCTACAATGATGCTGAAGGCGTCCAAAATACGCAATAATCTCCCTTGAACAGTTGATATTAAGATGTATCTGCTACTCATGCTCTGTAAATCCTTCATAGCGCCTCTAATCTGAGGTGCTGATTGTTAATTGGTGATTTCTGAGGCTGGTGACTCTAAATGAACTTCTCCTCTGCAGAAGAGGTAAGTTTTGGTCTTGCTTTCCTGTGAAGGTCTTTGTGAGAGACAGTTACATCATGGTGCTTGATGGGTTTTGCAAATGCACTTGACAATATTGTTCTTATAATAACTATTCCAGAACTGACCTCAGTGTCATAAATTAACAACTGATGATGATGATGATGATGTTGCCGCTGCTGCTGCTGCTGCTGCTTAATTACCCAGTGCCATATGAGATATTTCATAGTTTTGGAAAAAAATAAAATAAAAAATCCAGTATTGATCTATAATGTAGACAATAAACCAACACTAAACAAAAAACAATTAATTAGAGGATGTGGAACTTTTGACTGTGTAGTCGTGTTTCAAATGTTAAACAAATATGTTGATTTAATCTACAGTTAATACAGTATACGTTTTTACTGTTTTAGTTTTATTTCCGGTGCTGAGTGCAGCCATGCTGATTTGACCTTACACTGTAAACAGGGGAAAAAACTCAGGTTTGACTTTTTTGCTGCGGTGGCAATTTATATGATGAAAGACATGCCCTCCATTTCCCTTGTTAAAAAAAAGAAAAGAAAGACAAGTTCACTGAGCTGTGCGAAAAACAGTAACATTAACCATATGCTATAATAATCCTCTAAATAATACCGTTGATCTTTCAGTAAAACAAATATCCGTCATTTCTTTCTACTTGAAAGAATTTTGTTCAGTTACATGCCTATTATTAATATGGTATTATAGTATAGAAGATATTTTCATAGCTCATTTTACACTGACACGCCCATCTTGGATCCGGAAAGATCAACAGTTTTAAAACGTAAGTGTGCGAATCGTACCTTTTTGCAGACCTGTCCTCACTTAACTGGAGAGTGGAATTGCGGGATAAATAGGGATTTTTATGCTTGGTCATTCTTTAACTTTAAAAGTGTAATACATGTTTTTTTTCCCCTTTACATTCTTCAAGGATGTGACTTTGAGCTCGTAAGGACATTTTAAAGGCACTATATGTCCCAGAAAAGCTGTTTTAATAGCACTGGACGTGTTACATTTCTCTTGCTTTTTTGTTCTTTGTTCCTTTCTTGACTGCTGTCCGAATTCAACTAACTTTACTTTATTATAATAATAATCATCATGAGTGAACTTGTTAAAGTGATTATGTTCCTGATTATAATCTCAATAAGGCTGAACCTCTAAGCTCTCAGTCATGAACCGAAGCCAGCGAGGGAAAACTTTACCCGATTAAGCGTGCTTGTTTAAACTTCTCCTCTATGTGACGAACCACAAAATAACAGCTCAGCTCCAGAACAGTGCTGAATCGTATTATTTTAAGATTTATGGATATCAATAATCAGGATGTCACTCATTTCTTGTTGTCTTTTGGGAAAAAATATACGATTTCGCCCCGAGGGGGAAAAATGCGGTTATGAGGTAAGTTTATTAAGGCGTTATTTATTTTCCTGGCTATTCTCAAAATAAGCAAAATTATAAGACGTTTAAGACGTTGTGAGCAGCTGCCAAAACTAACAGTACAGTAATGCTTGTGTAGGAGCTGCAGCATGGGTCAGAGGGTGAGGCAGGGGTCAGTAGGGATCAGGTAAGAACCTGGACAGCTGAGTATCTGTGCAGTTTATATTTAACATTCTGTTGCTTGGGGAAGATGCTCTGTACTCGTACTGTATGAGACACCCTGCTGTTGTGTTGTGTTGTGCAGGAATCCTACTATACGCAGTTGTGTTCAGAAGTATTAAGACAGCATATTGTACGGTATGTATGTATGTATGCCATGTCGCTAATCCACATTTGCCTTCAGAACTGCCTTAATTCTTTGTGCCATAAATAACATAAGGTGCTGGAAACATTCCTTAGAGATTTTAGTTCATATTAATACATTGATATATTGATATCCATTGGATGGATTTTGCAAATAACCCCAAATAACTGACTTCCTGTCGAGTAGTTCTGTTCAATTAGTTCTACAAGTGTACCGGGTTTCACTTGCAATACTGTACGTGCAAGTGTGTATGAGCCATGCAGAAAAACTCCCCCGTGAAGACCAAGAATCTAATGGTTGCTGCGTCCATGATGCGAAGTTCCCGTACCACCACATCCAAAAGGTGTGCTCTATTGGATTGAGGTCTGGTGAACGTGGAGGACATTTGAGATGATTTTAAATTGGTGTGATGTGGTGCGTGTTCTCCTGTGGCCTTAAAGGGAAGGACCTTCTCAGCACCCATACTCGGGTAGGCATTTAAACCATGCTCAGTTGGTATTTCACCACCAGCCTGAACCGCTGATTAAAGGCAGGATGGATCCATGCTTTCAAATTCCGACCCTACCATCTGAATGTCACAGCAGACACCAGACAAGGCAACGTGTTTACAATCTTCTGTCGTCCAGTCTTTGGTAAACCAGCGTGAACTGTAGCCTCTGTTTCCTGTTCTTAGCTGACAGCACCGGCATCCTGTCTGGTCTTCGGCTGCTGCAGCCCATCTGCTTCGAGGTCCGACGTGTTGTTCGTTCAGAGATGGAATTTGGTATACCTTGGTTATAATCAGATGTTATTGTTTGTTTTTCTATCAGGACAAACCTGGCCTGGTCCGGCCGTTCTTCCTTGACCTCTGGCATCAACAAAGCATTTCTGCCCAGAGAGCAGAGAATTTGTTTGTTTTTTTTGTGTTTTTTTTAATTTACTTAAGGAAGTAAAGTTCTCGTATATTGTAGAATCTGGATATTGGATAGATACCGGATTTTTGATTTTCACGAAACCGTAAGCTGTGATCGTCAACATTAAAACAAAAAAAACAAAAAGAAAGGCTCGAGATATTTCACTTCACGTGTAATAAATCTAGAGTATATATGACAATTCTGTTTTTTTAATTAAATAACAAAATAAATTTACACAATTTACAATATTCAAAGATTTTGAGAAATTCTGTCTGTGTTTATATATAATATACTGTACATACGTTTGTGTCTTAAAATTTGTCTTTTGATTTATTTCGACTAAAGTTTGAATACAAGCGTCGTCATGATTCAGACTCGTCTCAGCATTCTGTATGGCGAGATGATAAAGCCGTGCGTTAGACTGTAATGAAGTGAAGCATGGCTGTGAGAGCAGTACACTGTGTTTTAGCTTCGGGGTTTGGCTCTGTGTGTGTTTGAGTCTTCGATATGTTCTTACAGTGAGTTTTCTTCTGAACGAAAAACTGTAAACTGCTGCAGGCGCGGATTATAGACTTAATCAAATCAAAAGCCTTCTGTTCTAACTCAGTTACTTAAAGCAACACACACACACACACACACACACACACACACACACACACACACTGTTTGCTCTTGATGTGAAGCCATAGCTCGTATTTCAACGTCGTCCTGTGTGTAAGTCGGCGTCATAATCATGCCAGATTTAGTTTAACACTGGACCGCATCATCATGTCCTGTATGTCGTTCATCTCGGCTGGACGGTAGACACAGAGTTCATGTTTTATTCCAATTCTGGGGTGGACACTGAGTGAAGAGCGACAGCTGCAGTCCCTCCCCCCACGCCGAGGTCTCGTCACAGACCAGTCCCAGACCAGCCATGCGCATATGAGACGGGAGCAGCGTGACGCCGGGCAACTCGTTCACTTTCTTCACCCTCTCGTCGTCGAGAAACGGACACCCTTCACCCTCACGTCGACGAGACAAAGATGTCCACATCTGGTCGTTATAGCCACTCAGAAATGAACTGTGTGTCATGACTGAGGTCAGGCCTCGGTGTGCATTTAGCTGCTTATATGTGCAAGCTGTTGCTCTGGTAAAAAGAAAAAATGTTTTGGATGGTGCGGTGGGTTTTAGTTTTGCTAAAAGGCTGAAAATCATCATCGTCACCCGGCACCGTCAGACATCGTCTTCTCAGATTTATAGACGAGCACATGATCACAGTGTTGAGACAGAAGTCACTTTGGGTCCATCGAGAGTTCTTCAGGCTCGCCTCATGATCCTGTCACAAGCATGAAGAAAAGGAAAGAGCGAGCAGGAGCACCCAACCTGCGCTTACAGTAAGGCACAGCTGTGTATACACACACACACACACACACACACACACACACACACACACACACACACATGCTATCTCTCACACACCTTTAAATAGATGTCTATATGCAGAGTTTATCATATTTTCCATAGATACCAAACTAAAGCTGTTAAAGCAGAACTCTTAATAGTAGGTTTCTTAATATGTACACAGAACTAAAACCTGAAATAAATGATCGGTACGCAATTTTTTTGTTGTTCTTATACTATAAATACAAGTTCACTACTTAAAACCCACACGTTTTTTAATAGAGTAGGATCATTTCAGTCGAAGTTTACTAAGGGAAAGTAAACGTTATATCTTAACTGATGTTGAATATTAGAGACACTTTTTCACCACTTTGATTTGACTTCCAACTCCATGGATTTTTATTTCTTTCTACCTTGTAAAGCAATACTGAAGGCGTCCAACATATGCAATGATCTCCCTTGAACAGTTATTGTTACTCGTGATCCTGTAAATCCTTCATAACGACTCTAATCTGAGGTGCGGTTTGTTAATTGGTGATTTCTGAGGCAGTATAGTTGTAGAATATAGGAAATCACTGAACAAAAACAAAAAACAATAGTTTTGCAAGTGATCCCAAACTTATGAGCTGTACTGTATTTTCCAAAAAAAAAAAATTGTCATGAAATCGCTCGTTAGTCACCACGGTTCAACACTAGCACCAGAGTGGCGCTGTAGTCATGCTAGCTACTGTATGTACAGAAAGTATGCAAAGTATATAAAAGTACCTGATCAGATAGATCACGTCTCCCGCTGTGTAAGAGTACATGCAGCGCTTCACTGTGCGTGAGGATCAGAACGACGGTTAAACTTTCCTCTTTAACCTTTCCTCCTGGAACTCGAAGGATTCGATGCACTCGCATAGACGGACCTCGAACACGGACTCTGTACAAACACGTAGCAGGATACGGTTAACTCTGTTGTTACATGCCACCAACTTCAATCTGATGCGACAGGACATGAAGACACATTTGATTCCCACGAATTCTTTTGCATGATCTGTTACATATAGTTGTTCAAGCTGAATTGTGCTCCTTTGTTGAGCATGTTCCAGGCATCAGGCGTTTTTAATTTCCCTAAAAAAAAAAAAGGGGGGGGGAGAAAATTGGATCTTAAGTGTCACTTTTACCCGTGATGCAGAACCATCAGACGTCTGAACAGCCGGTATCTGATTACAAGCTGATTAGATTTCTAAACTGAGCTAAGATATTCACTCTGATGTTTGAGAGCTCTTTAGGCAGACTTACTACTTACACAGCATGAGCTTTTAAAGTAATATTAAAATGCTCATTTTATATAACTATATTTTAAATAAATGCACATTTTGTTAAAATGTAGTTGGTTATATTATTATTATTATTATTATTATTATTACGTTAGTTGTGTGCAGTTTTTTATGCATTAAAGAAAGAAATGTAATAATAATCATAATAATAGTGTTTATTTTATTAAATCTTTCGATGCATGTTCTGCGAGTGCTCTAAGCGTGAAAGACTCGTCTCCGGTAGTGAGAGCGGGCCGCATGTTGTTTAATATCTCACTCCATTTCGAGTGTCTGAGAGAGCTGTGGATTCTCCTCAGTTTGGAGAGCAGCCCAGTCCAGGTTGGAGCGTCTGTTTTTAGTTAGATCACCCGGTCTGTCGGTCTGTCTGCTCTGCAATGCATGATCACACATCCTGCATTTCTTCTTCTCATCAGCTTGTACAGTACATAAGGTTTATCCACGCTCTGAATCAGCAGCTTTTTATTTCCCAGTACTGGCTTTAAGAGTGGATGCACCCAGGGGTTGAGTTTCAAACGTCCAGACTCGCATCCGTTTAAGTCGACAACGCTGGGTAGTAGTAGATATCAGGAAACAGGAGTGCACACCTGCTTATACAGAAACACACACTGAGTTAAAAAAAAAAAAAAAAATGTTTTTTGTCCTTCACTTTTTTTTTTCCCCCTCCCTTCTCTCTTTACGGTGCCACACTCACTAGAATCTGGCCAACGGCTCAGTTCCGTTGCCACGGCAACAGCAGCCTCCTGCAGCACCTCCTCAGCCCTACATTTTTCTCCTCCTCCTCCTTTTCTTCCTCTCCTCTCCGCCTGTTACACGACGGAGGGCCAGACGAGACCGTCTGTGCCCCGGGCCCCGCCTCTGCCCCGGCTCTTGGCCCCGACTCCCCCAACCCCTTCTTCAGGAGGTAAGGAGTCGAACGCACCGCTGTGTCTCGCGCAGCATGACGATTAATCTCATACTAACTTGAAAATATAAGTGAACGTCTCTCACACCGTCTAGATATTCAACCTGTATTACTGATCGGCTGTATACGCTGACCTTCTCGTCTTGTTGTGCGTTAGTCTCAAACACTTAAAGACAAGCCATATGTCTGTCTTCCAACCATGGGTGAAAACCCTGAACCAGCTTGAGTTATAGAGACTTATCACTTTACAGAACAACAGGCTGCACATCACTGTTTAAAGAGCACTCCTCAGTCAGACATGTACAATACGACGCTAGCCTATCGAGGTGTTTCACTGGTGCACCATCAAGGTTGAAAGATTTCTCAGCCATTATCAGACTGCCTGCTTCAACGCTAGCCTCCCAGGAACTCCTTTAATCTTTCAGACGTGTCTCGGAGAGGGAGGTCAGGACTGTCTGCGTCCCAGCTGAGCTCCTGTAACGTGCAAGTGGTGTTGGTGAATGATTGTGTGTACAGTTCACTCAGACGGATGCGTCTCTTCCTCGTGTTAGTCAAGTTTTCTGTCAATTTTATTTTATTTATTCTTTTTTTAAATTTTTTTTTATCTCGGACGGGATCGTCATTCACGGACAAACTGCCTCATTTAAAACGTTTGCGCCATTCAATGTTTCACCGCGGCTAAGATTCTAATCAGCGCACATTCATGAGAAATGAGAAGTCTCGCTTTGTCTTGAACGCCTCTCAGATTTAAAACAGTGTAACACTTGTGTAACACATTTAAAAACAGTCGACCCAAAATGCTTTCGATTAGAATACATGTACGAGCAAAACAGTCCTTTCATTAAATAGTTACGTTAAAAATGCGCTTCATAGTGATTTAATTACAAAATTCTGTAAAATATCAGTGACATAACCACCTGCTTCATCACTTTTAAACAATCACATGATCAATATAATATTTTAACCATGAACTATTAATTGTCTGTTTTTCTTTAATGTATTTGTGAGTTAGCGAACCGCTCGCTTTTCTTTAAAATCATTTTGATCCATTTCCTCCATCGTGTGTGTGTGTGTGCATGTGCGAGAGATCTTTATGTGCCCGATGTGGTTTAGACTGCGTCGAGTAACTGCTGTGATCCGCCTCAAGGTGACACACTGCTCTCCACACTTGGCTGCTTCTACCTCTGTACACACACACACACACACACACACACACACACACACACACACAAGAAAAATACACAGTGTAGCGTTCTAATCATCTTTATCATTCCAGAAAAAACCCCTCTTCAATCCTCACACTCCTTATTTTCCATCTCCTCATTACACTGCCACTCGCCAAAATCAAGCTTTATTCTCTTCTTCTCTAGCCGTGTCCAGCAACTTACCTGCTAGATGATGATGATGATGATGGAATGTTACAGGGATAATCTTCTAATCTTTTTCTTCATGCTGTAATGTGTTAAACACTCCAGCATTTTTATCTGAATCTGTTTCTAAACACTTAAAGGAAATCTGAGGGAAGTTAATGAATTCCATTAATAAAGGTTCAAATATTTGACTGTATGAAGCAAATTTAAAGGTTTAAAGGTTTTCCTGCAGGAAGAATAAACATACATGGATCTGTCCATACATCTTTGAAGGTTAAGTTTTTGACTTCCCCACACTCTGTTTATACACGGTAAACCCACTGTTATAGCCACAAGTCTGTATAATAGTGGTGGTGTTGCACGTTACAGGAACTTGTTTGGGGGTACAGTCCTGTACAGTCCTGACCTCGCTCCAAGCCATGTTTCTTAAGGAGTTCTTGGGAGGCCGGCGGCTCTGACGTGAAGCAGACAGTCCCATCATGGCTCTAGTGTACCGAGTAACTCTGTGATAAGAGCAATAGTGTAGCAGCGGATTATTATTATTATATATATGGGAAATTAAAGGTAGTGTTTCCTCTCATAACTGTGTTCTGTTGTTCTGTGCAAACAAGAGTCCCGGTTTGATTTGAACGACGACCCATTTCCTTCTGAGCTCATTGTTTTTCACAGCTTGTTTGTTTGTTTTTTATTTAGTCTTTAAAAAAAAAACTACATCTCTTTTTGTCACATTAGTGATAATTTAGTCATGATTTTATCGTTTTTCATCTTTATAATCTTTTTTCCACTGTAAGGGAAAATTTCCTTCACGTAAACGCAGTCATTAATCCGTCCTCTTTCTATCTTGAACGGGTTAACAGATGCATGTTTTCCATCACAGTCTTAATAAGAGCCTTTCTCTTTTCTTTCTTCTCCTCCTACTGTTTTGTGTGTGTGAGTGTGTGTGTGCGTATATATATATATATATATATATATATATATATATATATATATATATATATATATAAAACGCCTGAATGAAAGTGAAATGATTTCCTTGACTTTATAGATTTTTAATTTACAAACAACGGAAGTCTTATTCATGATACGGTATAATGAGTTGTTACTTTTATTAGAAAACAAAATGAAGACATGATCTGCGCAGAAATCTGGAATTTTCCTTCTTCAGGATCAATAAAGTATCTATTTATCTATCTCCAGGTCACATGACCGAACTGGATGTGACACGTGCGTGAATTGAAATGAAGTGGAGCTGCCAGTCTGTATATTGTTCTGCTTCTGTTCTGTTCGCTCCCTGAAAGAGAGCGAGAGAGAGAGAGAGAGAGAGGGTAATGTGTGTAAGAGGAGGAGAGGGAGGGAGGGAGCGAGTGCGAGGCAGACGAATGCAGCTCACACTACCTCTAGCAGCGTCACAGGTTGTAGGCAGTCTCACCAGCGTTTTGACAGCTGGAGACGCAAACTCTCACACACGCGCGCGCACACGGACACAGTCGTTTAGCATGGCTGTCGTTCATCCGCTCGTCGCTTCACAGCAGCAGCAGGCGGGGTCGGGTTCTGCGTGACAGCAGTGATAGCGAAGAGCCTGGATCATGTCTGACTCTTTCTGGACCGTGCTCTCGAATTTCTCTCTGCCTGAGAGGAACGTGCTGCGTCGATCCAAGAGGTACACCTCGCTCTGTCTATCACACGCACGCGCACACACACACAGCTCAATTTTATCTATATCTGTCTCGTTCTGGCAGGTAATCTGATTTATTCTGTCACATGAGGAGTAATGGAAGCCATTTCTGTTGTTAAGATGTGCGTGTGTGTGTGTGTGTGTGTGTGTGTGTGTGTGAGAGAGAGAGACCTCTCCTTTTATGCTTCTCTACTCTCTGTCATCTGCACACATATTCTGTGTCCTGTTTTAACCTGCCCTGCAATGTTTGCGCACACACACACACACACGGAGTGAGACGAGGTACACGTTATCTGGGTCTATCTTGCGGAGCAGGTCTTCAGCCCTCCTCCTGTCACCAGTTCCCGAATTCTCGCTGCAGATCCGGGAGATGTTTTCTTCTCGCATAGCAACAGGGCTGAGAGTGGAGCACGACTCCTGCTGTCGCCTATCCGTCTCTCCGTCTCTCTGCCCGCCGGCCTCCACCCTCCCCTCCGTCTCTGAGGGTCACGAAGCTACAGCGCAGGAAGCGGGGACACCTCATACATTTAGCATTGTGTTTAACATCTAGTTTAATGGTGCGTTCCTGGTGTTTCCTGCGTATAGACCAGGCAAGCTACAAAAGAGCATTTTGTAGTCAAGTACTCGATGTGTTGTCCTGGTTGATTGACACACACATTATCATTTTGTTTTAGCCTAAGTTAGCAAGACGCAAGGTAGCACAGGCTTCTTGAGTCGAAACGTATCCGCACTCTTTTAGTAAAGAGAAATACATAATTTTTCAATATAATCTCCTCGCTTTTCAGTACACTTTGTCCATCTGTCAACACACTTGCGTATTCCCTCATTAAAAAATGTTTTAAGCAGAGCTGCGAGCCACGAATGCACCACTGTTTTCACTTCTTCATCAGAAGTGAATCTCCGTCCTCGAAGGGACCAAAAGTCAGATGGAGCGAGATCAGGATGCTTTAACACCTCAAAACTAAGTTTTGAGAGTGTGGCCGGAAGTGTGCGGACGCGCATCGTCATGCATGATCACAACACCCTCGGACAGCCGTCCTCCGCGTGTAATCCGACGTTTTAGGCTTCAGCATCTCACTGTAACGAGCACTGTTGATTGTTGAACCTTTTTTCCTGATAATGTTCCAATCCCCCAAAAACTATAACCATTGATACGTTTTTCAGCTGATGGTTGACTTTTTCTTGATCAGCGATGTATTGAGGATGTTTCCATGTCATTTACTCGTTTACTCTCAGGCTCTCACTCTCAGTGATGAATCCGTGTCTCGTTACCAGTAATGACTCTGGCCCCAATTTTCTCCCTAATATAGTCGTGTCCAATTCCTTCCCGTCACTAGGGGGCGCTCCCACATTAAGGCCACTACTACCACTCAGCCGGGAGGGCCGCAGACTATCACGTGTATCACGCATCATTGGGGGCGTAACACTCAGAGGACAGCGCTATCCGCTCCTTCCGCTTGGGCGAGCTCACAGACGCCCCTGATTGGCTGTAGAGCCGTGATTAATGTGGGAGCACTAAGTACCTCTCATCCCTCCCCTCTGAGAGAGCTCGGCCAATCAGCTCTCTATAGACCTCCGGCTGCGAGAGGTTACAGCACCACCCGGGATTCGAACTCGCCATCTCCGGATGATAGGACGAGCGCTTTAACCACTGCGCCAGCAGACCCAGATATCCAAACTCCCCTGTTTATGCTCTTTCGTGAGTTATTTCAGCACCTGGTTCACCCTCAAAAAATAGATCACCTCTTCACCCTGGTCACAAAGGATTCAGATCTTATCCATGGTGCTCTGGGAATAAAGCAGAAGTACATACAGTACAGACCAAAAGTTTGGACACACCTTCTCATTCAGCGAGTTTTCTTTATTGTGTTCTTTAGCCCAAACGCGTCTCTTCTGCTTGTTGCCTGTCCTTAGCAGTGGTTTCCTAGCAGATATTCTACCATGAAGGCCTGATTCACACAGTCTCCTCTTAACAGTTGTTCTAGAGATGTGTCTGCTGCTAGAACTCTGTGTGGCATTGACCTGCTCTCTGATCTGAGCTGCTGTTAACCTGCGATTTCTGAGTCTGGTGACTCGGATGAACTTATCCTCCGCGGCAGAGGTGACTCTTGGTCTTCCTTTCTTGAGGCGGTCCGCATGTGAGCCAGTTTCTTTGTAGCTCTTGATGGTTTTTGTGACTGTACTTTTGTGGACACTTTCAAAGTTTTCCCAATTTTTCGGACTGACTGACCTTAATTTCTTAAAGTAATGATGGCCAATGTTTTTTTTCTTTACTTACCACAGCTTTTTTCTTGCCATAATACAAATTCAAACTCTTTGAATGAGAAGGTATGTCCAAACTTTTGGTCTGTACTGTACGCTCTGGACGTGATGCCAGAGCGTATGTACATTACCAACATTTAATGCAGTACACAGTTTGCGGACACCCGACGTCACACCTGTACGTAGTTCCTTCCCAAAACTGTTGCCACAAAGTTGAAAGTACAGAGCCGGATAGAACAGGGTGTTTTTATATGACGTAGCAAATACATGTCCGGTTTCCCCTTCACTGGTGCTGTGAGATCTAAACCTGTCCCAGCATGACACACGTTAAGATCCGATCCGTGAAGATCATGATTTTTCCAAAGGTTAAGTGGAAGATTTCAGATGTCCTCATTCAACATCTGTACCTGACCTCACTAATGCTCTTGTGGCTGAACGAACACACATTTACAAAACCACGCTCCAAAACATACAGTAGTGGAAAGTCTTCGCAGATGAGTGGAGGTTTATTGTGATTGCAAACAGAAACTTTCATCAGGCACACAATGTCCAGAATCTGGTTAAGTAGAAAAGCTGTGCTGGTAAAAACTCATTAACGACTTGATACAGTTTTACGTTCACACTCCTTTTGTCTTTTCTTAGTTAGGATTGAAGTAGTAGCAGGTTTGCTTAACTTGGGTTTCTTAATGACCCATAATATGTGGCTATACTGTAGGTGTTTTTTTTTTGTTTTTTTTATGTCAGGCCATTTACCTTTTATTTCTCTATATATCCCTACACTAATGCACTTAGTGTAGACAGTGTTTCACTAGTGCTTGGATACCATCAAGGTAGAACGTTTTTTTTAGTACAACGAAACCATGATCACACTGTCTGCTTCATGTCTGAAACGCTGGCCTCCCAGGAACTCCTTTAATCTCAGACGTGTGGAAATGGCTTGAAGCGAGGTCAGGACTGTATGGAGGGGACGTGGCAATAACTCCCAGCAGAGTTCCTCTAATGTGCAAGTGGTGTTAGTGAATGATTGTGTAAATGTTAATTAGTTTTATGTCTTAAATCACAACAAATTTCATCACCAGTCCCGGTTTTAATTTGAACGCCACTTTTATTTAAATTCCATCTCTCTCTTCCTCCTGTGATGCTGATCAGCTTATAGTCTGGCAAGCCGACCCTTGAATCCTGAATATTTCTTTGATTTTGAATTAAGTGATTATCCGAGTGCCTGGACAGGTTCATTACATCTAAACTGGTGTTCGTCATTTTTAGGTGAATTGATTCTCGAGCTTGGAGTCTGGGGGAAAAATAAAATCTAATCTGTATATGCCTACATGTTCCCAGGCTCCTAGGATTTGATTTACTAAAGATTTGAGTGCGAATACAAAACACAATTGCAACCGTGCTTGCACTCATTTGATCTGAGATTTCTTATTTTTGACTGTATTAGGAACACCTGTGTGCACCTGCAGGTTCATCAGTTATTTAATCAGTGGATGGAATATTTAACGCAGATACAGGTCAATAGATTGCAGGAATGATTATATCAGGCATCGCAACAAAGATAAAAGAGTGAGCTTTGTTTCTTTGGGTATTTTAGGAACTGCTGATATCCTGGGAAATTTCAAACAGAATAGTTAGGTGGTGCGAAAAACAAAAAAACATCAAAGTAAGCGACAAAACATCAAAGCTTGAGGTGAATGAGCAGTAGAAGACCACGCCATGTTTATATTAAATATATAACTCGAGTGCAAGGTTTCATTTTAAAATATTCACTGCACACTATCTCTAATCTGACCTTTCCCACTGTCTTCCCATTTTCAGCCTCAAACGACCCCAATAACATTATGACTTGGTGTCACATTGTTTGTTTATTAAAAATCAATCATGGTAACAGTTGCTAAGTGTTAAGAGAAGTGACCGCTATGAACCAGAAAATATTACTCATCTAGTCCCCGTCGTTACTAGCTTCACACAAATAAGAAAATATGTAGGTAAATATTGAGCTGCTCTGGTTTTGTTACAAAAACAAAAAAGAGTTACAAAGAGTTTACCAAAACCTCAAGGCCCGTATTCACAAAGCTTCTTAGAATTCTCTCAGAGAGCTCCTATCTTAGCTTAAAAAGTCCTAGCAGGGAGTCCTAGACTAAAAGTGATTTAGGAAACTTCTCAGAGAAACTCTGAGTAAGTAAAGTACAAAACCCTTTATCTTAGTGAGGAGTTGTGGTTGACCCCGTTGCTAGGGATGATGCAGCAATTCAATGACTGTGATTGGTTGATAAAAACAATCTTAAAATGCACTCTTTGTGAAAATAGAATATATGATAATGGAATAGACTGTGAAATCATGTTTATATATAAAGCCATTGTATAATCAGTTTCTATTATAGGCTAAATATCTTGAAGATAATTAAAACAGCCAAATGTTGAAAATGAGTCTACTTTTGAAACAACCAATTTCCACACAATAGTTACTACAGTAAGTTCTTTAGTTCTCACATTTATTGACCATACTGATTTTATTACTTAAACAGTTTTTACCGTATGACCTGTTTTTTAGATCTAAGATATTTCATGAATCATTATCTTTACTAAGATTTAGTAACCCAGGACTCACTGTGTACTAGACTATGGAGCCCAAAAAAACTGATAGTGATGTATCACGAATCTTTTGTTTGGCAATTTGTGCATCTTCACACTGACTCTAAGATCTAAAATGTATATTTATTTTTAATATTGATTTGATAAAATCAATATTATCAATCATCTAGGTATAGTGATGATAACGTATTATAATAAATCTGTAAAGTTGGCGTGTCCGTACATTTGAAGATTGTACATTGAAGATGGTTTGTCTGTTTTTGTGCATGCATGATGTAAGAGCTACTGAATAAATTTTAATGGGGTTTTCACAGGTGTATTTGGCCGAGATTGAGGTAACGTATATAGGCTTTGCTTCATCACAGTCGGTCCACAGGAAGGGAAGATAAGCTACTTTGAAATGTAAATGGAAAACACCCTTCATCATCATATAAAAAAAGAAATTGTTAGTTCATCTCAAAATTCAATAGATGGCACTGTCCTTTTTTTTTTTTTAATTTTTTTTTTTTTTTTTTTATATAAACGCGGTTTGTTTATAAAGTGTCACGCAAACAAAGTCGCAGGCACATCTACAGGATGGGCCATTTATATAGATACACCTTAATAAAATGGGAATGGTTGGTGATATTAACGTCCTGTTTGTGGCACATTAGTATATGTGAGGGGGCAAACTTTTCAAGATGGGTGGTGACCATGGTGGCCATTTGGAAGTCGGCCATCTCGGATCCAACTTTTGTTTTTTCAATAGGAAGAGGGTCATGTGACACATCAAACTTATTGGGAATTTCACAAGAAAAACAATGGTGTGCTTGGTTTTAACGTAACTTTATTCTTTCATGAGTTATTTGTTTTTGTATTTGTTTTGTTTGTTTTTAGTCAATTTCATGAATCGCGTCACTGGGAAACGTGTCCACCTTTTGATGCTGAAGTCCTTCACCGAGGGCTCTGTTCCAGGGTGGTGGAGAACACAACGTCCAGCACGTACACACACACCTGATTTACATCTGGCTCGCTTGAATGCGATTTTTCAGCGTGGAGGCGCACTCAAAGTAGTTAGAGCGATATTTGTAAAATAAGTACATTAAGGGGAAAAAAAACATTTTTCATGTGACCTCTAGTTTTGTTGTTTTAGAGCAACATGTGGAGTGAGACGTGGGGTGAAGAGACGATTACGTTTTGCATGAATCTTGTACTGAGAGAGAAAATAAACCATTTTCCTTTTGTTTCCATTTGACTGTGTTCCGTTTCCCTCCACTAATCTCCCTGATCCTCTAAGCACAAACAGTTCTCTGCATTATTAATGAGCTCTGTGGTGCGTGTATGTGTGTGTCTGTCTGTGTGTGTGCGTGTGTATTAGAACAGAGCACCTGTCTCACACACACACAGTATGATAAGTGAGTCCTGACCTTATGCAGTACACACACCAACAGTGTGAGATGCAGACACATGCCCATGAGCAGTGCAGTGCTGTAACTAACTCTCTCTCTCTTTCTCTCACACACACACACACACAGGTTAAACCTGTATTTTGGTGCCTCATGACACCACTTTGGTGTGTGTGTGTTGGTGACTGGTAGACGTTGAACTCCTGCCCTGGTACATTGTGTCCATGAAGTGGAAGGGATGATGTTTCAGATAAAATGGCACCCTGTAATCTTGTACTTGGTGTGTAACAGGTAATGTTGGTGTCTAACAGGTTCGGTGCAGTGAAAATGTCCCAGTTAGAGACCAGAGTCCACTCAGGACCTTTAGGGAACTGAATGATGTCCTCCAAGGGGGAAAAAAAAAAAAAAAAAACTTGAGTAATCTCTTCTCGAGTGAGAGCCTGTAGCGTCATGATCTCCTCCATTTTACACCATTACACACTGATGGAGGAGCCACACGCAGCCAGGGTCTTTTTTTTTTTTTTACTTTCTTCCTTCCTCGTCCTCCATCATTTTGTCATTTTCTTTATTTCATTTTCTGTTCTCTTTCCCCATCTTTTCATTCTTCTTTCCTTTCTGTTCTCCTTTTTCTTTAATTCTTCTTCCTTTTTATTCATTTCCTTCTTTTATCCAATCTTTCCATTTTTCCATCCTTCCTTGCTTCCTTCCCTTCTACATTATTTACCTTCCGTTCTTTATCTGCTTCCTCTCTTTATATTTCGCTCTCATTCTCTTGCTTTCTTTTGTCTTCTTTCCTTTTGATTTTTTTTCTCATTTCTGTTTAATTTTCTTCATTTTCTCCTACCTTCCTTGCTATTTATCTTTTTCATTCTCTTCCTTTATTTGTCTTTTTTTCCTTTCATTTTTTTCTCATTTCTTTTTCGTTGTCTTCCTTGTTTCCCTTTCTTATTCATTTATTTGTCTTCTTTCCTTTTCCTTTTCTCATTATTTTTTTCTTCCTTCCTTTATATTTGTCCTTCTTTCCTTTTAAATTTTTTCAAATTTCTGTTTTTTTCATTCCTTTCTTCCTATTTGTCTTACTTCCTTCTTTACATTGTTCTTTTTTCCCTATGTCTTGTGTTCTCTCCTTTCTTCCTTGCTTCTTTTCGTCCTTTCATTCATGCTGATGTTTTGATCCAGTAGCGTAACCGTCTCCTGTTTTCCACCAGTCACGCTTGCTTGAATGGAATTATTCACGAGAGATTTCCAGAATAACATTAGATGCCTTTTTATTTATTTATTTCCTCACTAGGACGCAGCCTGCCACCATCAAGCCACTTATCCTCTGAGAGGCTTTATATGTAGCTCTAGCACCAGTCGATCTTCGGCTGCATATGAACGGTCATGCTGCGAAGTGTGTGTGTGTGTGTTTGACGATCTGATTACCCCTCTGTCCCTCCGCCGATTGCCGTCATTTTTTCGAATGAAAAACTCGGCTGAACGAAGATGCTCGGTGGAGCTCAGTGTTAAATTCTCATATCGAGATCAAGTGCTACATCACACAGTCGTCTACGCTAACCTTAAGCAACTCGTCTTTTATAGTACTCGTGTGTCTCTCTGAAGCGTCTTCAGACACCGTGGCATGTTCTGTTCAGAAAGACGGAACAGGAAGAAAGCGTCTGGAGCTGTTTAGAAGTCAGCCACAAGAGTGAATCAGAAGAAAGCAGCCAGCAGGTGTTTGTGCATAATTGCAGTGTTCAGTGTTAACGAGCCCGTCTCATCTGTTGCGCCACAATTACGCCGTTCAGCTCTTTGACATTTGGTGCGTGCGAGCCCCGGGCCACAAATTAATTCCGTCCGCTTAAAATCTGAAGACCGGACGACAAAACACAAACGGCAATTAAGTGACTTTTCCAATCTGTTGGAAGACACTGTCAGGACTTGCCCGCCATCATCGTTTCGTGTGCGTGTCTGTGTCTGACCATCTGCTAATACGCAATCCTATATGCTTTATACAGAGTTAATGGATTCCTCTGTTTATACACGACAGCAGTGAGCATATGGCTTTAAAAACGTCCTCCGCATGTCACAGGGGAGCTCTCGCGTCTCACATCTCACAGCTACTACATCTTCTCCTGCCGTCAGTTATCCAGACACACAGCTGCTCAGATATTCTGTCTCACTTCTTGCTTCGGAGTGATGAGAATATTTATGAATATTTTCCAAATAAAGAACAGACGAGTTTGCTTGTACTGTATAAAGTTGTGCAGCTAGCGCTCTAATACAAAGGGAAAAGAAAGCATTTAGAGAAAGAGGAGGAGACAGGAGGGAGGATCTTGTTCTTCAGAACACAGAAAGAAAAGCTGTAGTGTGTTTCTAAAGCCATACCCAGAAGAAAATGTGATGATAAAAGCAATAACGATAATAACAGCAAGAACAAACAGCTACAGTGACGATGATGATGGCAGCAGTTACAGTAACAATATTATAATGAGCGTTACAATAAGAACAGTAATAATGGTGACAGCAATACCAATGACAATTAATAATCACAGTGATGCCAATTACAATAACAGCAATGATGATAATAATAATATTAATGCTAGAACAATAATAATGGTAATTATCACTGGAAGAACAATACCATTAATAATCATAAAAACAAGAACAATAACAACATTAATAATGAGAGCGATTTAGCAAGAAAAATAATACAGATTACTGGAAGAACAATGACATTATGAATTATAATAATAACAATACTGACATAAATGATGACCGTGGTAATAGCAAAAATAAATAAATAAATCAGATATAGTGAGAAAAAGAATTACCTTAGTAATGATTACTGGATGAACAAAGACATTAATAATGGTAATAGAACGAACAGCAACAAGGACTTGAATAATGAGAAAAATGGCAAGAAAGTCTTACTGGAGGAACAATTACGGTAATAATAATAACAATAACAGTAATGACGATAACCAGAGCAATAATGCGAAAAATACCAGTTAGATAAATGATGATTACGGGAAGAACAAGGACATTAATGATTATATGTAATAGCAATATAAATAATGACATAAATAATGACTTAAATAATAACAGTGATAATAGCAAGAAAAACAACAATAATTACATTAATAATAAGTGATATAGTGAGAAAACTATCAATTACAAAACTAACAATTAATAATTGTAATAGCAAGAACAGTAACAAGGACATTAATAATGAGGAAAAATAACAAAGATTACTGGAGGAACAATTACATTAATAATAAAGATAACAATAATGACATTAATAACCAGAGAGCTATAGCGAGAAAAATAACAATTACATGAATAGTGATGATGATTACTGGAAGAACAAATACATTGATGATTATAATAGCAAGGAAAATAATGACTATTATGACATTAATAATGACACTGATAATAGCTAGAAAAATAGCAATGGCAATAATGATGACTATTACAAGAAGCACAGTATCAACAATAGAATTTATAATAATAATAGTAAGAGCAATAGAGCAATAAAAACAGAAATTAATAATGATAACAGCAACAACAACTTTGGTAATAATAACAATGACATTAATAATAAGGATGACTGCAAGAATAATGACGATTACATTTAATGATATTATAAATGCTAATGATAACAAGAAGAAAACAATGGCATTAATAATGGTAATAACATGAGCAATGACACCAATCACAATAACAAGAACAGTAACTGTGGCATTAATGATTATAATAGTAAGAATTATTTGTAAGAATAAGTTGCATTAATAATGAGGATAAGAACAACAATGTCATTAATAATAGTGATGCAACACGAACAATCACGACAATGATAACACAAAATATCTGTTTTTATAATCATGTATAACAGCACTGATTATGATGATGGCAATAAAATTATTACAATGACAGAAGTTACTGTAAAAACAATATAAATAACAAGGAGAAAAGCACCAACTAAGGCAATAAATAATATATTAATAAAAATAATAATTTGTCTGAGATGCCAAGCTTGTGCTCGATCAGAATAAATTCTGTGAATTTTTTCACAATATATTTAATCACAAACATTGTAGAAGCAGTTAATTATAAATATATTTATAATTATATTATATTAGTTATCTTAAAAAAATAAAATAAAAAAATTTATTACTTCATGAATTATACCCAGATTAAATAAACCACTTAATTCAGTCAGCTTAATCAGAGGAAAAAACAACCTTGAACCTCCAGTAAGATGCAATAACACAGAAATAGCATCAGGTTTATTTCAGCCTTTGGATGCTAAGAGAGGTTTTCCGTGCTGAATTACAGTAATTAAACCCTAACTTTCATTTTATACCCGTGAACTCACCACAGCTGCACATTACCATGCTAATGCGCCGTGGCTTCAGTTTTGTTCCTTTTAATTTCGATGACGGCGTGTCGTTTCAGTGAGATCGGCCCTGTCTCTGTACTCCACTCACTCACCGGTCGTGTATGTCATTAGCTTTCTGAAGCGGTTAATGCAAGCCTCTTAGCGCGCCCTCCTGCTGCGTTTGTTAAAAAGGGACTCGCGGGGTGTGAAAACACAACAGTTTCATGTGTGTAAAAGTACATAGTTTATCACCGAACTTGTTTACTAAGCTCACTCAAGAGCCCCCTGTATCACCCTGTGTAATTACTCCAGTGAACGTCATGACCGTCAGATGCTGTTTTAGAGAGGCAACTTAGGAATGTTCTAACGGGATTATATCACAAAATTAAATATCTATATATTGTGGTTCAAAAGTCACAGAAAAAAAAAAGTCTCATGCATCTTACAGGATTGTGAAATTGTATATTTTTTCCAAACATACCCCAGTAAGGAAGCTGGGGTCAGAGTCCAGGGTCAGCCAGGTTACAGCGGCCCTGGAGTCTTTGCTCAAGGGCGCAACAGTGAAAACGTGGCGGTTCCACCTTCCGGTAGGCACCCCAGAGCCGTAACCATTTGAGCCACCGTTGCGCACTCTGATGGGCCCTTAAGCAAGGCCTCACAATATGATAAATATAAGTCACTCTGGATAAGTGTAACTGAAATAATTAGTATATTATATACAAATTCAGGAGGAATTATTTACAGGACGAATCTTGAATGTGTAAGGAATAAAATGCTCAGTGGTTAAGGCATTGGACTCCTGATCAGAAGGTCCTGGGCTCAAGTTGCCATTAGATAGGCTCTTGAGCAAGGGGTCTGACTAATGACCTCAACTGCTCAAATGTACAGCATAATGAGCTCAAATCTGAGTCGCTCTGGATAAAGGGGTCTGCAAAATCTATAAATATATAGGGCCCCTGAGCAAGGCCCTTAACCCTGTCCCCTCCAGGGGAGCCGTGTAATGGCTGACCCTGCTCTCTGACCACAGATGGGGATATGCAGAAGATAATGAAATTCACTGTGCAGTCATTTATGTGTGATGAATAAGAACTGAACTATATCAAGGTGATGTGATGCAGCATGACGCAAATCAAAGTCAAAAAGTTATTTTGTCTTTGTTGATTATTTTCCAATAATATCCTGTGATGGGTGTGATTTATTTTTTTTGTTTGTTTGTTTGTTTGTTAATTTCCCCCATTTGAGGTTTCGATGTAATTTACAGCGCAGCGATGACACCAGGGTTTGGACCTAAACACAATCTCAGCAAAATGGTCTTGCTTCGGTTCTGGTCAAACAGTAGCCCGGTCCTACTGGAGTGAGATTTTAATCGACCCAAATACAGGAAGTGAATTTCGGGATGGATTATTTAAAAATAATACTGATCAAAACTCTGCAACATCCGTTGGTCCAATTTGGTAGAAGACGTGAGACAATTCAGCTGGTTAACAGCCTTGAGCTTACAGTTCATACTGTAAAGAAGAGCTGATCTTGCATACACAATGAACCAAAAAAAAATATGTTAGCACAATTTTGGTTATTATTCCTCTCTGGGGAATGAAACGTCTTGCACAGACCTCTCTTTTTTCCTTCATTACACTGAGCTGCGGATTGTGAAAAGATGAAAATGTGTTAGTTTTTTTTTTTTTTTCCTCATATAAAATAATTATATGACCTTATTAAACTTGCTTTCTCAAAGTAGCTGTTTGTGTGTGTGTTTGTGTGTGTGTGTGTTGGAGGCAGGAAAGAAGCCGCTGTCACTCTTTACAGTCTTGCGCAGTCAAGACTTCGGCGTGTGCTCAGTGGAGCGTGAGGTGGTATTAGAGCGGCTGGAAGCAGCTCTCGAGTGAAACTGGTGTGAAGCCTTTTCTCCTCTGTCAGCTCTGATGAGGCTTTTAAACCAGTAGGAGAGAGAAAACTGGACTATTAGTGCTTTTCATCTTGCTAAAATGGGACACTAGCAGGGTGGACACACACACAGCATGACTAACATGGACGTCTGTGGTATTGGACGTTTATTGCTTTTTTTTTTTTTCTTTTCTTTTTTGATTGGTTTGGAACTTCAGGAGAGGTTTTACAGTAGGTTGAGGTTACATGGCAGATCAGGTGTTGCATGCCGTGCCCTTTCTTTGTACACTTGATGTGAGCTCAGTTCAAAGTGGGTTTCCAATATAGTGTGTGTGTGTGTGTGTGTGTGTGTGTATGTATGTATGTATGGTATGTATGTATGTAATGTGTGTGCATAATGATGTAACAGTGTTTTTCTTTGTTTTTTTTTTCTGTTTGTTTTTTTATAAATTCAGCTGTCGGACGAGCAACAGGAAGAGCCTGATAGTGACCTCCAGCACGTCTCCTACTTTACCCAGACCTCACTCACCACTACATGGACATACTGGTAAAGACTCATGATGCTCAGATTACCTCTTCATTTTAGATTTTACAGATCAACACCTTAAGCATAGTCAGTGTGTTGGGTTCTTAAAAGTTTTAAAATTAAAATGGGGGGAAAAAGAGAAACAAGCCTTTCATTGTTTCATCACAACAAAGTCTAACAAGAAAATATAGTTGCAAGCAGCGATGAGTGGGCCCATGCACCCTGCGCCATCACCACACGGGCGCACCAAAAAGACAATGGGCACGTGCAATTAAAGGAGACATACCAACACCGTTATGATGTCATTTTAGAAAAGGGGGGATTTTATGGAACTTTTTAAGCGTAGATGTGCAATAGCTATTTACTGTAATTTCCCAACATCATCCATTTTTCCCTGTACAGCATTAAAAATACAGCATGTTTAATGGGCAGGCAACACATCTTTTCTTTCCAAGATGAATTTTTTCTTTATTAGACTCGTGGTCTCAATTTGTTTCTTAATTCAATTCCTTTCATGAAAAGAGGAACGATGTTCAGGTAAGCGCTGATTAAAATGCTGAGTCACTCCGTTCATCTTTATTCACCGTGATCAATAGCCATGGATGTTTTACCTCACGATTTCATAGCAACTCATTGATCCTATAAATGCAAGAAATGGAGAAACAAGGTTGCGAAGCTGTGAGTCATATTTTTTAAACGACGACTTCAATTTGTCCCCAAGTGTTCAGAATTAAAGTGTAATATTGTTCATTAATGTTTGGAGAAATAAAAGCTCAGTTAAATGAATGAAGGTGAGTCAGGCACAGTCTCGATGAAAAGTCCTTCGCTACAGTACGTGTAGAACTCGTTTATAAAGACCGATTCCTCTCCCACAAGTGATAATGAGCTGAAGATTATGAACTGGCGTGACTGATCATTTAATCAGCTGCTATATACTGTAGTTTATCTCTGGTTTGCTTTTAACCTCACAAGGACACCCATATGAAAAGTTTATCAATAAACAGAAGTTATTTTGAATCAGGATTTCAGTACAAATGTGCAGAGTGTCAGAAATTACATTAGATCTGTAAATCTAAAAGCAATGACCTATTCCTACCTAAAAAAAAATAAAATCTAATTATTTTAGTTTTACTCTACTTAATAAAGGCATAATAAATCATGTGAATATTCGCTCCACTGCTCTGCCAACTAAGCATTAAAAACAAGTTTGTCGCTTGTCGCTCATTAAACAGCCCACAACTGGATGTATAATTTATGATGTCGTGATGAAGCTTATGGTCTTTTGACAAAATTGTTTTAATTTTAACAAATTTCTGGGTTATCGTGCCTCATTGTTGATCTGTTATTAAATGAAGGGAATGATGGACTGAAAGGGGTGGGGGGATTTAAAGACCATATAAGGATTTGTTTTACTGAAATAATCTACATCAACAGGTATACAGGAATACTTTTGAAACCCCCCCCCCAAAAAAAGGTGAAAATAGGTGCAATAAAGGAAAGAAAGTATTAATTAACGAGCAGGAAAACAGGTGCAGCCGTGAAGCAAGTCTAATTAATTCGGCCGCACAGAGCTGAAACCTGTCTTTACACGGTCGTCAAAGCGGGCAGCGTCACCGCGGGGAGCGTGCAAACCACACGGACGATCTGTATTATACTGGAAGGTGTGAGGTAGAATTTAAACGGTCTTCTCCATTTTCTGCCCGTGTGTTAGTGCACAGTGCCTCACTCACTGTAGCCTCTCCAATCTGTCACACACATGCAGGCAGCAGCCCGATTTCTCCCTCAGCATGGTCCCTCGACAGTTTTATCATTAGACAAAGCCGCTCAGCTCTGTGAGCACCACAGCCTGGCACGTGTGCACCTTTTTGTACATTTATATACAGCAGCATGCTTCTAATAACAGGAGAAAAAAAAGCTCCTGTTTTTCTGTGAGATCATGATTGTAGGAGGCGTCCCATATCGCCTTAACTACAATACTGTGCGAAAGTCTCAGGAACGTGCAAATAACTGCTGTAGAGCAAGAATGAATGTTTTTTCTTTTTTATGCAAAGTGCAGGCAGGGACTCTCTGGCGGATAGATAAACCAAGTAAATAGAAAATGCAGTTTTTGAATGATAGTTTCGTTTATTAAGGGAAGAAAGCTGTCCAAACCTACCTGGCTCTCCCTATGTGGATAAATTAATTGCCACCTAAATCAAATATCTGGTTTGTGCCACCCTTTCATGTCATTGTGGAGGAATTTTGGCCCACTCTTCTTTGCAGAATTATTTTAATTCAGCCACACTGGAAGCGTTTTCGAGCATGAACTGCCTGTTTAAGGACCTCAACCGGATTTAAGTCCGGTCTTTGACTAGGCCATTGCAAAACCTTAAGAGTTAACCCATAGATCCCATTTCCCATGGATGCCATTTTTGCCCCACTCCCTCTTTCTTATAGTGGAATGATGAACACTGACCTTAACTCTCATCTAAAGACCTGAGGCCTGCAGGTCTTTAAATGTTGTTCTGGGTTCTTTCATGTGCTCCTGGTTGAGTCATCGTGTTGCTCTTGGAGTCATATCACTAGGCCAATTCTACTACTGGGAAGGGTCGCCACTGTTCCAATTACTTTTTCAGAAAGTATAGCACCAGGCAGATTTTAGAGGGTTTTTTAAATTAATAAATGAAATCATCAATTAAAAACTGCCATTTGTATTTACTCAGGTTATATTTATGTAATATTAAAATTTGTTTAATAATTTCAAGTATTCTTTTCTGAAAATTATGCAAAAAATGCAGGAACAAATCGTTTTTCATGGCCCTGTAATTCTCTATCGCCACAAATGAGGTCATCTCATCTCTGGGAGATCTTTTTTTTTTTTTGTTAATTTTTTTAATAAAATGTACTAGTAGCTCTATACTACTAAAATTTAATTTAATTGGGGTATTAAAAAATGTGTTCATTGGATACTAGGTGAGGATTCAGATTTTTCTCAGTTGTTGTGCACTAATCATTTCACAGTATAAAATGCTTTAATGGTAATCAAATTCCTTGTGTAGCATTCATTCATTTATTTCTTTATTCATCTGACTAATGCATGTCAGCACTTTGACGTTTCCAGTTTGGATTCATTTTGCAGGGATTTTAAAGATACATATATAAACAATACAGTTTCTAGGGAAAAGTAAACATACAATAGATATTGTTTAAAGGTGCTGGTCGAAGAGCCAGATTGAAGAGAGTGTCTAAACTGAAGAATAAAGGTGAACAGTTTTGATGGGAAAAGCTAAGTCAGTGCTGTTTAAGGGTACCAATAATTCAGGAATTTACTGTTTCTCATAATTAGGGTAACGATCCTCGACCAAATTAGTCTTAATGTTAGACTCATCTTCGGTGTCCTTGGTGTTGAACAGAGAGAGATATTGTGTACCTTGATGAATGAGCTTGTCCCAGTATGTCCTAGTGTGTCCCAGTGTGGAGTACACTCACTTTGTCTAAGACCAGTCAGAGAAATTATGTTGCTACAGTATGAGCTCAGTAATCCGATGTAAGGTTGTGTTGCCGTTACATTTGTCGCACATTGTCGATCTAAGATGTATACAGAGGAGCTGTACATTACATTTTCTTTATTTTCAACAAAATTGGACCACAAATGTGTCATGTTCTTTCTAATAACCTCACCGTGACCTGGTTCATTTTTTTCAACGCGCTCTGTTCTGTAAAGTATGTGTGTCGGCCCAGCTCACACTTCCTGACAAAGAACGATGCGCTCATTAATATTAAAGCTCTCAGCATTGGCCGGTTGGAAAATACATTATTAACGCAGGAGGGTGTGACCTCAGCGTCGCCCCCACCCCCTCGCTCAGGTGTCGGAGCACACTCGTGCGCGCACACACTGCTCGGATTGACCGGGTTGATTAATGATGCCTGAGGATTAAGGCTTCTCCACAGGCTAACGTCTGGCTTTTGGTGTTTTCTTTATAAACCCCACGCTAGAAAACCAGGCACGAGTTTCGGAAGCCTGGAGATTTATAGCCAATTTAGCACGTCGTTTGAAAAGCATTCTTCGACACTTTTTGCCTGGGAGCACAGAGCATATCGATCGCCCGAGAAGCTTTCTTCTACAAATGATGAAAGCTTGTTTTTTTTTCTTCATGTGAGGCCTGCATCAATAGAGAGATTAGTTGTTTCTTCCACTTTACCTTGTCCTTTATTTTCAAATGAATGTTCACTCAGGAAAAAAGGACTTCATGATGAGATGAAAAACAAAATCTTTTGATCAGAGTCATAATTTAAAATTTTTCCTCCTTCCTTCAGGAACTTTGTAGTTTTAAAGGGTGCATCCGTGTAGAGGAGAGGAGGGAGTGATAAAGAGGTTGTACAGCTGGTTAATGAGCACAGAGGGGGAGAAAAAAATAAGAGGCGGGGAACATAATAAAATGGAGCGAGCTGGTTTACCGTAAATGATTGGTGTGAAATATAAGGTTTTTTGAATTTCAGTGGAAGTCTGATTGAACTAAATTGCTTCATGTCCTTTGAAATAGTGAGAACAGAAAAAAGTAACACCATCTTACATTTCTCTCCCTGTCATTTATAGGGAGCAGCCCACTGGACAGCCCACGCAATTTCTCCCCCAACACTGCAGCCCACTTCTCCTTCGTACCTGCTCGCAGGTGAGTGTCGCTCACAGCGCAGGACGTGTCGCTTTTTTTCAGAGGAATGACACTCCTTCACCTCCTGCTGTTCGGAGTGAGACCAGTCTCAGTGTCTCGTCCGCCCGTCGTTTATCAGCCGCTCGTAATGATCCTGTAACGCTTCTGCATAGCTTTGAATAATGACGAGGCGCGAGTTAATGAGTGAATCTGTTCTAAGCCGCAGATGAGATGAAAACGAATTAACACTTGGACAGAAAGGGCGCCCTTGTGGAGAGGAAAAGGAAATGTTTAAATGAGTGTTGAGTAGATCAACAGTGCCATCTAATGGACAATGGTGGTACTTACCTGGAAATTAAACTGCACTCAGTTTTTTTTTGTGAAGGAAATACGAAGCGTTACTTTCATATGCACACACATGTATATACACACACACATGCACACACACACTTGCACTCTTGTTAATGCTGTCCTCTTTCCCCACACAGTCACGGACACAGGGCTGACAGGTACTCTTTCTCATCACTCTGTGTGTGTGTCTGTTTCCAGCATCATTGTCAGTTCCATTGCACTTCATTTCATCAAGTCAGTCCATTCTAAATTCCACCCCCAGTCAAGCTGCATCACTTTTACTTTGCGATTCGCCAGAATTAAGTTGTTTTTGTTCAAAATTTCATAGTAATTCCAGTATGACCTTCTGTTTGAGTGTGCACAGTAGCTCATAGATCAACTAGTTACAGTGTTGATCCATTATAACAATTATCATCTCTCTTGGGTATAAGAGTGATGACATAAAGCAAAAAAACTGAAGAAACCTGTTAATATGGTTTTCTGTTGCTGTGTGCACGTACTGTAGCTTAGACCAATTATAGTTTGTAAAAGCATGCAAATTACAACAAGCTATTATAACTCATGTTACAACAGCAAGCTCTCAAATTCAAATTTTATTTGTCACATACACAGTCATACACATACGAAATGCTTATACGACCGCCCGCAGCCTTTAAAAAAGATTATCAATAAGAAATCATTTATGGGGGTGACCTTTAGCTATAGAAAATATAGCGATAGAAGATAAGAACAAAATATAAAAGATAGAAATATCTGGGGAGTTTTTGAATATAATCCTCAAATTGGATTTAAAGCTTAATGTAAATGTGGGGTTCAGTTCATTTATGTTCAATAGCGAATCATCAAGAATACCACAAAAAAAAAAAAAAAGATTTTTTTTTTTTTTTGCTGGTCTCTTGCAAAATTAACAATTTGGCACTGTGATTACAGTGCCTCAATGCTTCCTGTTGTAAGTTAAATTTAGACCATAAGTATCTGATTACAAATAAATGTGTGGATCATTTGTTTTGTTACAAATCAAAAACTGTCTGAGAGGGGGGGGATTTGTAAATCTTGTAAAGATATATTTATCAAACTTCCATCAACATGTACAACCGGATATAGATTTTATAACAAATTTCGCGAAGTTTTCGAAATGTTCAGTATGCGCACACATCAGATCGTACAGTAAGTCCAGCTCTCATGTAAGTAAGTCCAAGTCCCTCATGTGCTCAACCGTATCACAGGGATTTTCAAACGTTTTGCTTCTTGACTGAAATGTGGCCTCATCACTGAAAACATGGCGCTTTTCAAACTCCTCATCTCCTCAAGTTTTTGTTGCATAGCAACACAGAATTCAATATAAATCATTAAGCTTGGTTTGTTTTTACACATCTCGTTAAAATTTTTAGATCATTTGAGTGAGAGTCGGCGATGGTTTTAGAATACGAAAATGAAGTTTTGGGGACACCCTGTACAGTATATTCATGCATTTGTCCATACATTTTCCTGCTTTTCAACAACCTGTCTGTTTACTAAGGACGTTTGATCAGCATGAGATGTCTGACTATCTGCATAACTGCCATTTTAATCATATAATAAACTATGCATGTGTGTGTATGTTGTTGTCAGTGTTTCCATCGATCAATTCTCATCTCAAATTTTTATTTATTTATTTTTGATAAAATGCCTTTGCTTTGCCTGCGCTAAGATCATGGAACCATAAAATCGAACGCATTTTGCTTTCATGTCTGCTTCAGACGTCTGATGTCTGGTATCTAGTCGGCTGCCTAATTTGTTGAATTGAATTCTTTTAAGTTATAAATCAGCTCGTATAGTTATTTACAGTACGTACAGTAGATTACGCTCACATCACTGAGTTGCTGTGTGACTGTGTCACCGTAGGACGGATGGCCGGCGCTGGTCTCTTGCCTCATTGCCCTCTTCTGGGTACGGAACCAACACTCCCAGCTCAACTGTCTCTGTAAGTACCGATCCATGTCTGTGCTTTTGAAAGTGAGTGTGCTGCACGGGCTGTAAATAGCCGTTAGACAAATGTGTCGATGTTGCATTCGATTTCCAGTCCTTTCCCCCGGGGGGGTGAATATCATTGATTAGGGGTGGGATAACCTGCAGCTTTGAAGGAGCTTTTTATTTATTTTTTTTTTTTTTATTTTAAGCCAGTGACTCGTATCGGTGCAACTTGTTTATAGGCGCTCTGATTGTTAGGCCGCTCAATCCTCAAACCTCATCAATCTTCCTCGGCCTGCTATCTATCTGTCCTTGAATTCCTAGCTTTATATTTTCTGCCTGCACTTTGCCAGTGGGGGGAAAAAAAAAACACCTGATGTCTGCCTGTTAAAACTAATTAATAGCTCACATTGATTCAATTTCTCAATCGTTGCACTTGTCGTTGGCGGTTGATGAGTTTAATGGCTTTGGATGGACAGAGTGGCATTTTTCTCCCCCTTGTCACTCCCAGTCAGTCTGATGGCTTCTGTTAACTTGTGTATTAAAAGGAAAAAAAAAAGGTGGGGGGGGAAAAAAGGCAGGTTTTTTTTCTCTCTTTTCTTTCCCCCATCAAGTTCACTAAGCTGACCTTTGTTACATCATGAGAAACCGTTCAAAAAGAAGCAATGGCTGACTTCGTATCTTAGTTTTTTAATCTCCATCCTCCATATCATATTGCTCATCTGAATTGACAAAACTCCCATCAGGTTTCCTACACTGTGCTTGCTGTCCTGCTTTAAATCGAACATATACTTCAAAATGCGTTTGAAAAACACGCAGGGTTAGGATTGTATAGTGCGGCACGCGCTTGCTTCTAACATGAACTCCTTGGCAGTGTTTTTTTCTTTTTTTCTGAGATCCTGTAATGTCCACGTCCTGTGTTAATATGCCGTGGTTGCATGCGTTCTTGCATAAAAAGACAGGTAATGTTTTTTGTTTTTTTTTTGCTTGGAAAGACAAATGACAGCATGTAAAAGCACCCTTTGTGGTACGGAGGGGCGAAGAAGCTCTTTCCATGGATGCTGCGTTCAACTAATGCTTATAACTCAGACATATGAGTGGGGGAAAAAAAGCACAAAGAAAATCTTTCACATAGAAATTCCTGCATTATTACTAGGTTATTTACTGAATTCTTCCAGTAAATAAATGCAACAATAGGCTGCGTTCCAATCGGCTTGAAGTTGCCTACGAAGTATACTGCACAGTTCAGAGTCTTTAGTCGCGTTATGTGCGATTCCAAACAGCACAAAGCGAAACTGGGATCTGTGAAGGATGTAGGGAACAAGTGAACAACAGGTTTTCCCTTCGCTGAGCGAAGACACTGAGCGTGAATAAAAATGTGATTTATATATAAAATTATATATATTTTTATTTTAATTATTATTATTTAGGACAACATAATATTAATGCGACAATTTTGTATTTATTTAATCAATAAATCCTTTGATTAAGGCATTCTCCTATTATACAGAATAATCTGTGGTTTAAAAAAAAACTATATTTTCTCTGTATGTTTAGTTAATTTATTTATTATGTTTAGTTATACATATTTCAATAGTGTTTGTTTTATAATGGTATCAGTTTCTGTTTAATTAAATGTTTAATGTTTTAAACTTTAATATTAAATAATTTCAATATTTAAATTCCATAATGTGAAACGTCCACAGTAGCAGCAGTTACAGTAAGTGACGTCTGCACTGGTAGCTGACGTTGCAGCGTTTCCTGAACGGTGGAATTTTATCAATTGAAGTTCCCTTAACCGAGTAGAAAGTAGGGAGGACCCTTTGAAGTACACTCTGGAATGGAACGCAGCCGTAGCGTTAGTTTAAAAAAATTATAATTCTGCTTAAATCTGAGACGATTAGCGATCTCTCTCTCTCTCTTTTATACGCCTGAGCTAATCGGTCGAACGCAGCATCGCTACAGCATGTTAAGGGTTTGTTCTGTCCTTCTGAAGAACCCGGTCAAATTCACCAGGTACTCATTTGACCGTTGCCGCAGCTTGCGCCGTGCCTTCTGCCTTTGTAATCCCCTCCCTCTCTGCTTCTCACAGTCATCATGTTCATCCCAGGAGAAGCTGCACCAGCTGCCCTTCCAACCCACCGCAGACGAGCTGCACTTCCTCACCAAGCACTTCAGCTCTGAGAGCATCACTGACGAAGAGGGCAGGAGATCGCCGGCCATGCGGCCCCGCTCCCGCAGCCTCAGGTGCACACACACACACACACGTACACATACATACACTCGAGCCTGTCTCCATAATTATTTATTTTTTGTTCTCAGCAGAGCCTACAGGCCAGACAATAAACTGACACCTCTCTCTCTCTCTCTCTCTCTCTCTCTCTCTCTCTCTCTCATGATTTATTCGGGAAAACCGTGGCCGTCCCCGCTGCTCCGTCCCAGTGGGGGTTCTGTAGATCAAAATTATTAGATCCATAAATATTAAATGAGCGCCCTAGACTGGCTATTAGCGCATTTCACCCATTACATCTTTCCAGAACTCTCCGTCATCAGAGAAATCTCTCCTGCTTAATTAGAGGCGAGGAAATGAAGCAATCATATGCTAATTTTATGACCTTTTTTAAGCTGAGATACTTCCCTCATGGACACACACACACACACATATATGTTAATAAGCTCAACATGGATGTCACCATCCATCCTGGACGTCATGTCTGTTTTGTAGAGTATTTTCCTGGAGAAATGTTGCTGTAATACAGAAACTGGTGAAAAAGTAGTGGTTTAATTTAATCCTTCCTTTCCAGCCTGTGGATAAATCTAAAACTATCCGTAATGGGATTTTTTTTCATGATACACACTAGGGATGAGAATCACCAGGGATCTCCTGATACGATATTATCACAATACCTAGTTGTCAATTTCCACTTAATTTGCTTCCACCACACACAATGCTGTGCTGTGTGAATAGTTTAGAGTGCCACCTGTAGGATCATAGAGGAACTGCAACATTTTATTACCTCAATTTCAGTGCCAAAATAATGTCTACACGCTTCAGGAAAAGAGAAACGTGTCTAAATATGTTAATACTAAATGTATTTCTATATGTTATATATTGAAAATGTGATAATATAATGATAATATAATTAAAATTATATTAGTATAATGAACGAGAGAGTTCACAACGAAGGAGGAAGAGCTTTTGCACAAATCTGCTCAGTAGTGTCGCAGTAAAACTACTTATAGAAGTAAATAATTAAGTCTCTAATAAACACGTAGTTTCAAGTAAGGTGTACAGGTGTTCAGCTTGAAATATGATTAGCTTACACACATCATTTTACATTCATATCATTATCATATTTCTTTCAGATATGGACGACTGAAATGATGCTTGTGGTCAATTTCCTGTTTCATTATACTCCTGATTACTCACATGAGCTGTGCGGGGGATCACGTCTGTCCGGCAGCCATGTGGATCTTATTTATTTATTTATTTATCTATCTATTTATTTATTTACTTACTTACTTATTTATATTTATTCACAGCTTTTTTAGCAAAACAGCATATCCATGACACACACACACACCAGACACACACACGCTTATTGCTCTATTCCTTAGTTTCTGTTCTCTCAGACTCACCTGTCTGTCTGTCTGTCTCGAAACCAATCATTACCATGACAGCTTAACAATACACACTTTCCATTTAACACTTTCCAAGATCTCTCTCTCTCTCTCTCTCAGGGACCTTGCAGTACAATGTTATTGCAATACCTAGCTGGCAATTTTGTATTGCGATTCAGTATATATATTAAAGTTTGTAACAATTCTGAACAAACTTTGCAAATAATTCACTCCTACCATGCAGGACGCTGTGCCAATCTGTGAGTTATTCAGATATTGTGGTTTATTCAATGCCACCTGTAGGATAATAGAGGGCCGACAACATTTTAATAACTGAAATGAAAACATAAAATTAATGAATAATTGCTTTTTTTTAAATCAGTTTTGAAATCTCTCTCTCTTTCTCACTATCACTCTCTCTCATCCTCATTCTCTCTCTCATTCTCTCTCTCTTTCTTACTCTACCTTACTGTCTCTCTCTCTCTCACTCCCTTGTGGTTTCTTTCTCTCTCTCTCTCTCTCTCTCTCTCTCTTTCTCTCTAAGCGCACATGATGCCTTCCCATTCCTTTTTGTTTCCACTTACCACTTATGCACACAATCGAATTATAACTTTCTTACTCTTTCTCTCTCACTCTCCCTAACTCACACTCTCTCTCTCTCACTTTCTTTTTTTCTCTTTCTTACCCCTCTCTCTCTCTCTCTCTCTCTCTCTCTCTCTCTCTCTCTCTCTCTCACTCACTCTATACACACGTGGACAAAATTGTTGGTACCCTTCGGTCAATGAAAGAAAAACTCACAATGGTCACAGAAATAACTTTAATCTGACAAAAGTAATAATAAATAAGAATTCTATGAATGTTAACCAATGAAAGTCAGACATTGCTTTTCAACCATGCTTCAACAGAATTATAAAAAAAAAAAAAAAATGAACTCATGGAACAGGCCTGGACAAAAATGATGGTACCCCTAACTTAATAGTTTGTTGCACAACCTTTTGAGGCAATCACTGCAATCAAACGATTCCTGTAACTGTCAATGAGACTTCTGCACCTCTCTGCAGGTATTTTGTCCCACTCCTCATGAGCAAGCTGCTCCAGTTGTTTCCGGTTTGAAGGGTGCCTTTTCCAGACAGCATGTTTCAGCTCCTTCCAAAGATGCTTAATAGGATTGAGGTCAGGGCTCATAGAAGGCCACTTTAGAATAGTCCAATGTTTTCCTCTTAGCCATTCTTGGGTGTTTTTAGCTGTGTGTTTTGGGTCATTGTCCTGTTGCAAGACCCATGACCTGCGACTGAGACCCAGCTTTCTGACACTGGCCAGCACATTTCTCTCTAGAATCCCTTGATAGTCTTGAGATTTCATTGTACCCTGCACAGATTCAAGACACCCTGTGCCAGATGCAGCAAAGCAGCCCCAGAACATAACAGAGCCTCCTCCATGTTTCACAGTAGGGACAGTGTTCTTTTCTTGATATGCTTCATTTTTCCGTCTGTGAACATAGAGCTGATGTGCCTTTGCAAAAAGTTCCATTTTTGTCTCACCTGTCCATAGGACATTCTCCCAGAAGCTTTGTGGCTTGTCAACATGTAGTTTGGCATATTCCAGTCTGGCTTTTTTATGATTTGTTTTCAACAATGGTGTCCTCCTTGATCGTCTCCCATGTAGTCCACTTTGGCTCAAACAACGACGGATGGTGCGATCTGACACTGATGTTCCTTGAGCATGAAGTTCACCTTGGATCTCTTTAGAAGTCTTTCTGGGCTCTTTTGTTACCATTCGGATTATCCGTCTCTTTGATTTGTCATCAATTTTCCTCCTGCGGCCACGTCCAGGGAGGTTGGCTACAGTCCCATGGATCTTACATTTCTGAATAATATGTGCAACTGTAGTCACAGGAACATCTAGCTGCTTGGAAATGGTCTTATAGCCTTTACCTTTAACATGCTTGTCTATAATTTTCTTTCGAATCTCCTGAGACAACTCTTTCCTTCGCTTCCTCTGGTCCATGTTGAGTGTGGTACATACCATGTCACCAAACAACACAGTGACTACCTGGAGCCCTATATATAGGCCCACTGACTGATTACAAGATTGTAGACACCTGTGATGCTAATTAGTGGACACACCTTGAATTAACATGTCCCTTTGGTCACATTATTTTCAGTATTTTCTAAGGGTACCATCATTTTTGTCCAGGCCTGTTCCATGAGTTTATTTTTTTAAATACTTCTGTTGAAGCATGGTTGAAAAGCAATGTCTGACTTTCATTGGTTAACATTCATAGAATTTTTTTAACTATTACTTTTGTCAGATTAAAGTTATTTATGTGACCATTGAGAATTTTTCTTTCATTGACCGAAGGGTACCAACAATTTTGTCCACGTGTGCATATATATATATGCATATATATGTATGTATGTATGTATGTATATAAAAATGTCAAATAGTCCCCCGCAAATTTATAATAGTGAGTTTAAAACCTCTCTTTCTCTCTAAGCGCCCATGATGCCTCGCCATTCCTTTGTTTCCATTTATGCACACAAGCGAATTATAACTTGCTTGAGAATATTTTTCAAATTAGTGTTTTTTTTTTATTATTAGCAATAGGTTGTTTTTATGCTTTGATTAAAAATAATAATTATAAAAATAATAATCATCATTACAGCACCTCATTATCATCTGTCCAAATGTGTGACGTCGTTCGAGCACAACAACCTCACATTGATCCAGCTGACACTCACCAAAGGCAAAAATCACTCTGAGACATGCTTCCTTCATTTAGCCTCTTAGACATTCGCGCACACACACACACACACACATATACACACCCGCACACACAATCCGCTCGCTGTGATTGGTACCGCAGCATCCTCGAGCAATCAATCACTCTGTCAGAGCTAACCTTTTCTTCCTGCAACCTCAGTTTGATTGCAGTTCTCTTATTGAGATATTTTTCACGGAGACATTCCTGGCGTCCAGACCCACCTGTTGACGGTTATTACATCGGTGCGGAGACAGAAAAACTGCACCCTTGAGGTTGACCTAATGTGCCAGTTTGAGTGTGTTCTCATTCAATTAGGCTTTCTAATAGACCACGCAAGCTGTCGATGGATGACTAAAAGCATGACCTCATCCACACAGTCACATGACCGATTTCTCTCCAGCTCACCAGTGTGACTCATACAGTACCCCCCCTCCCCCCCCCACACACACACCATACTCCAACATAAACACACAATTCACACACACAAACACGTGCACATACACACTCTCAACCTCCACACTGTCAGAAGGATCATTCTGAGGCATAGAAATGTTTAATTATACAAACAAACTGATTTTTATATAACCTGTTTTGTTTGTTTGTTTTTTGTAGCCCTGGGCGCTCTCCCATATCCTTCGACCATGAGATCGTCATGATGAACCATGTTTACAAAGAGCGTTTCCCAAAGGTGAGACATATTTAGAGAAAATGTAATGTTAATGTCTACAACTAAATATAAATGTCTGTGCAGCCTAATTAAATTGGAATAACACACACACACACACACCCCTATATTGGATTTGGATAAAATCATTTAAGCCATTTCAGACTCAATCAATTACAATTGTATAAACTTTATACACACGTTGGCTAATGGAAATGAATAAAAAATTTGATTTTTTAAAAATAAATTAAAAAAAAAAATTTTTTTTATTTAAACGGGGCACGTTCAGATCAAACCGGGACTTATGGAGAAATTTTCTCATGAATATAACCAATGATATTTACAGACAACTTAACAAGCACAATACGGTGACGAGGCTCTTAGCCATTAGAGAGAATCGTCTGTGCATTACGATCCTGGCCGAGGTGGTTCATGAACATTCAGTGAGGCGAGCGGAGCACCCGATCCTTGAAAACTGATGGATGACTTTCAGAAGAGACACATCTGTCTGTGTGAGCTGTACACACAATCATTCACCAACACCACTTGCACATTACAGGAACTCGGCTGGGAGTTTTCGCCACATCCCCAGTACAGTCCTGACCTCGCTCCAAGACATGTCTGGGTCTAATAAAGGAGTTTCAGACATGAAGTAGACAGTCAGTCTGATCATGGCTTTGGTGTACTGAGAATGCTTTTACTGTGTAGTTTGATGGTGTCCAAGCTCTAGTGAAACACTGGGACAAGTGCATTAGTGTAGCAGCGGATTATATAGAGAATTAAAGGCGGTTTTTACTCTTATAAAGGTGGTCAAAAAGTCCTGGTTTGACTTGAATGCATCAAACAAGGTTTTGGAAATATTATGTGAACTGAATCCAGCAAAACTGTTAACGGTTAAGTCTGTATTAACTGTTATAATTATATACAGACAAATTAAATACATACGCCATTTACCAAGAATTAATAGTAGGATATACTGAACTTTGAGGTAGTGCTAAACACAATATGTGTAAAATGTATGTATTTGTTTCATCGGTTACTGCACTTTAAACGTCGCGTTTCTCCTTCTCGCGCAGGCCACGGCACAGATGGAGGAGCGCCTGGCCGAGTTCCTGTCCTCCTCAGCTCCGGAGAAGGTCATGCACCTGGCTGACGGTGTCCTGAGCTTCATCCACCACCAGGTGATCGAGCTGTCCCGAGACTGCCTGGAGAAATCCCGCGAGGGCCTCATCACCTCGAGATACTTCTATGAACTGCAGGAGAACCTGGAGAAACTCGTACAGGATGTAAGTGTCGATGAGATACAGTGTTTTTATTTTTTTGTTTTGTCTTTATGAACTCACAGTGATGTCATCACGAACATGCCTGCACAGGTGGTCACCTGTCATACGGCATGTGACGCACTGCCGATGTCTTGATTATCTCAGAGATGGAATCATAGGGGCTTCAACAAGCTTTATCGTTCCCAGTGGTCCTGTGTGTTTGTGTGTGTGTGTGTGTGTGTGTGTGTGTGTGTGTGTGCGCGTAATTGTATGTCACTATGTGTATGTGTGGGGCGAGTATGGTTGGGAATGAGGGTTGGGAAGCACCTCCCTGATTTTAATTTCACACTTCAGTAACCACCGCTGGTGACAGATGACTCTCCTAAACAAGTGGAAGGAGGGGGATAAAGGACGTAAAAACAGAGAGATGCTGATGGAGATGGGAGGAGGAGGAGAGATCCGGTCAGACTATCCGCTCTTTCGGTTGGCCGTTTCTGACCAACGAATCAGGGGTCTCTGTGCTGCGCTGATCTCGAGGCATACACACACACACACACACATACACACACCCACCTAGGTGCTCTGTTGTGGGGTTCAGGCGAGCGAGGATGACATCACCCAGCCCTGGCTAATTAGCTTGTTTGGGTTTGGGGGGTGAACGAGAGTGACAGGTGCGATAGGCTGCTGTGCAAAGCGTTTTTATCATCTTCGGGGGGCAGGTGTGCACAGGGACGTACACTCGAGCTCGCTCTCAGCGTGAGGATGGCGCGCGTTTCGTGGCAGAGGAGACTCGAGGAAGAAGAGCACCTTCAGCGCATTTTGGAGCAACGGGAATGGAGGATACTTCAATACAGCAAGGAGCTTACAGTTGAGTCCTCTCTCTGAACGGATTTGTGGAACGGATGCGTGTGGCTTGTGCCGGATTTGTCGGGGCTATCCAGGGACTCTGGCGCCTCCGTCCTGAGGATTGACCTGATATGGTTTCTGGTTTGGTTTCCGCATACTATAATATGATTTGGTTGGAATATTTCATTTCTTTTTTTTTTTTCGTCAGACACTTTCTGTTGAATGTCTCATTCCCCCCAGTTTGTCTTGTCTTTTATTCAGGTCGTAGTGAGGATGACACAGGACAGATATCTCTTTCCACATGACCAATCGCTTCCACTTGCTATAGTTCAGTCTCCAACAGCTTTATCATTAGAAACCCCAGGAACCAATCTTGCCATTCCACTGACCTGTCACCATGACGCCTGGCCTCTGATGAGTCCTGAAGAATGCGCTCCTGACCCTCATACATGACTCCCTCTCCACTAGAGCAGGATTGCAGCTTTTTTTTTTTTTCCTTTTTAAAAATCTCTTTCTCTTGTTCCCTGGTGTCCTCTGTGGTCCTGTAGTGAACTCCGTCTAGAATATCTACTGTATCGGTTAAACCGTTCCGTGTGAATGTGTGTGTGAGTTTCGATGCAGGTTTCATTACCAGCATAAATTATTCAGGGGATGATTAGAAATCCCCCCGGAGGGAAGAGTGTTGTCTGCTGTAGACAGCTCTATTAGCCCGAGTCCAGCCAGTGTTTATTAACCACCCAGACTCTATTACATGCCATTTCATCAACTCAATATTTTCCCGTATCCATTACTCCCCGTTCCCTCATTATTATTATTATTATTTTACGCCAGTACTATACATTCATTTCAGAATGCACACTTATTTGTGGTTAATAAAAAAAAAGTAAAAAAAATGTAATCATATAATTACTAAACAGCTTATTAAATCCGGAGAGTTTGTTGTTTTTCCTTCATGTGTTGATATATGTGTACTACTTCTTAAAAATGTGCAGTTATTACTTATAATCTCCTCAAGGGAAGTAACAAGAAATTATAAAGTGATTTTTCTATTTATTTATTCATCTATTTCATTTAATCACGCACAGGCTCATGAGCGTTCGGAGAGTGTGGAGGTGACCTTCGTCACCCAGCTCATTAAGAGGCTGATGATCATCATCGCCCGGCCTGCGAGGCTGCTGGAGTGTCTGGTAAACATCTACGTTCTGTCTTCCTGATGCATTGTTACTGTACCCTCGCCGTTATTCTTAGTCCATACGCTAAGTGTTCAGTGTTTTCAGGAGTTAATGAACCAAAGGAATCCGCCGCAGCAAGGAAAAGCGCACAGCGAACCGATCAGTCTTAAAAGACTCAAGAGCTGTTCATGATTTAATAGTGAGACCAAAACAAGTGGAGTTATATAAGAAGGAAGTAGATGTTTTAAATGATTACATGCATAACGATTTTGACAGAAATAACTTCATTTGTCATTATGGTGTGAATGGCTGTGTAAACAACTCTTGACACATAATGCAGTTTCATGTCGGAATGATGCAGTATATAACGTCTTTCCCTACTAGCCTTGCCGTAGTGACTCCTGAGAGTTTTATCACACTGACTGTTCTAGCCGTGTTTTATTTATCATACTTCAGCAATGGCGATGATAGTGAGATGTGTTCCAGTAAGTTAAGCATACAAACAAAAAAGGTAGAAGTGGAACAGTTATCAATTTAGCATGGTCGTTATCTTTTACTTTTGTTTGTTACTTTGTGGGAATACTGTAGATAGACAAATGTATAGTTACAGCATGTTAATTACTTCAGCTATGGCGAGACATTTCCTTATTCAGCATTGAATGATTTAGACTCGAAAGCCACAATGCTTCAGGATCTGTTAGAGATGCGCTCACGTCATTTCTCGCTCTTTTCTCCGTGCGATAGGAATTCGATCCCGAGGAGTTCTATCACCTGCTGGAAGCTGCCGAAGGCCATGCAAAAGAAGGCCAGGGAATCAAATCTGACATCCCTCGTTACATCATCAGTCAGCTGGGCCTTACCAGAGACCCGCTGGAAGGTGAAGCCCATTCCCATTCATTTTTGTAGTGCTTCACTCTACGTTTAACGGTCGTAGTGTTTGTCCTATTCGTTAACAGAGATGCAGGATTCTCTAGCTGTATCCTACATAATAAAATCCTTAGGACTTGATCACAGGACTAGGTGTATGTTTTCCTAAAGTCTAAACTCCATATTTGTACAGTAGCTATGGGAAGTAAGTGCAGGATGGTTTAAAATAGAGGCGTCAATTTATTTTCGATGCATTGTTAATAAAAGTTTAAACTGTGTTATTCAGGAAATGTAATGTTCTAGATGTATATAGAAACAAAATTTTTTGAACTATTGTAACGTTCATTGGTATTGAATTTTTTATTTTATTTATTTTTTAAATATGCTAATATTTAAATGCTAATGTTTGTTAAAACACTTTGTTCATGTTTTTCAGTCTTTAAAGTGAAAGCAAGCAGACTAGTGCTTGTAGGAGTACATACTGAGGGGAAAAATACTAATACAGTGGAACCTCGGATTGCGAATAACTCGGTTTACGCAAGACGAGCAAAGATTTTTAATAAATTTTGACTTGAAAAAATGACCAATGTCTTGGTTTACGAGTGCAGAGTTTTTTGACACTGACACACACACATTCTCGCCCTTACACCCCCCTCCCCGGCTTCACACACAGAAACTCTGCTTTGTTGCGATTCTTTTCAAAGGTACGGTGCTGGTTAATTTTTTATTATTTTTTTTACTTTACTTTACAGCAGTGATTCCGCTAGCCTGCGCTCACGCGAGTGTCATTAGAGAGATTTCTCTTTTTCCCGTTAAATCAGTGTTTCCGTTGTGTGTGTGTGTGTGTGTGTGTGTGTGTGTGTGTGTTGTGAAAGCGAGGTGGGGGGAGGGAGGAGGAGTTTTACTGTGTAAGGCGAGGGAAGGGGTTAATTCCACACACACACACACACACACACACATACATACATACATACATACATACATACATACATACATGCACGTGCACATGCACATGCATGCGCGCACAAACGGAAACACTTATCTGTTGGGATTTATTTGAACTTTTTCTAAAGGTAAAGTGCAGGTTAATTTGTGTGTCTTGGAATAAGAGCCCGCTTCCAGAACGAATTATGCTCGTAATCCAAGGTTCCACTGTATTTACTTATTAGACTTTTGGGTAACTATTGCATAATAAAAAAAAACGTTCATTAAAAGCTTTCATTGTATCGCATTAAAAATGTTCATTTGGTTTTATTTAATGTTTGAGTTATATACTGTAGCAGAATGACAAGAATTTGAACACATCATCACTCTTATCCTCTGATTAGAAATGGCCCAGCTGACCAGTTATGACGGAGGAAACTCAGAAACATCAGAGCCTGATTGCAGCGCTGTCCCCTCTGAGGTAAGCCGAATACTCGGTTTATAAAGCACATGGATTAAAGGACGCCGTTTTATAGATCTGATACTCATAATCGTGTCTCTTCAGAGTCAAGGTGCTGCAGTACAGCCACCTCAGCCACAGCCCAAGACCAAAACACCAAGAGAAGAGGACTTTGAGACCATCAAACTCATCAGTAACGGAGCTTACGGGTACGACATCATATGAAAACCTGCCTTAATTTAAAAACAAAATGTTGCATTATAGTTACTAATAATGATGTGTATTTCTTTCAGCGCTGTGTTCTTGGTGAGGCATAAGGAGACACGTCAGCGTTTTGCCATGAAAAAGATCAACAAGCAGAACCTGATTCTGAGGAACCAGATCCAGCAGGCGTTCGTGGAGAGGGACATCCTCACGTTTGCAGAGAACCCGTTCGTCGTCAGCTTCTTCTGCTCCTTCGAAACGCGCAGACATCTCTGCATGGTCATGGAGTACGTGGAGGGTAAGACGAACATTTCTGTGCGACAGCACCGATATTAACTGTGATACGACATACAGTAAGTGCTACCACATGAATGTCACAGAAATCCAGAATCCTGTAGCACTTGCCAGTCTACACACATGCTCATACTGTACATACTGTAGATCAGATAGATCACTCTGTTAAAGAGCAACAGCCAGAGATGCCTGATCTATGTAGAAGTCAAACCATCTCCTAAAAGTCACCAAAAAAAAACTTTTTGAATGTGCGGAATAACAGAAAACTTTAGATTTCAAACAGAATTATGAGATTTAAAAAAAAAAAAATGCCTTTCATGATGATTATTATGGATGCACAGACATCTTTAAAAAAAATTTTTTTTTTAACAGCATTGTATGAGCAATGTTCGAGTCGAACCAGGGTGTTTGATTTAATAAGAATAAGAGAACAGGGTCATTAGAGTAAAAACTGCCTTTTATTTCTCTATGTAGAGAAAATAATAAATAGAAATAATATTCTTTATAGAGAGGAAAAATAATAAAATCTTCCTGCTTCACGTCTGAAATGCCGGCCTCCCAGGAACTCCTTTAATGGCCCAAACATGTGTGGAAATGGCACGGAAGAGAAGACAGGACTGTACGGGTGATATGGCAATAACTCCCAGCCGATTTCGTGTAATGTGCAAGTGGTGTTGGTGAATGAGTGTGTACACAGTTCCTACAGAGAGACGCGTCTCAATGTGATTTTCTAGCATCAGGCGTCCCTTCGAACGGGAAGGTTTTCCAGGAACGATTGCAGTGGGCTCCGAACCATCTTGACCCGGATAGTCATTTACCTGAATAATAATAATACATTTGCACCATTCAAATGGTTTTACTGTGATCTGTAAAGCATTCATAACGGCTCTAATCTGGGCCACTGTTAACTGGTGATTTTTAAGCGGTAGTGTAAATCAAAGGCTATAGGGCTCTTAATATTATTTCATATAATTTTAGATTTCAACCTACAAGCAGTCCTAATCTGAAGAAATCTTTGAAAACATTTGTTGTAAAAAAATAAATAAAAATCTGTTTGATATAGTCACGTGCTAAGTGAATAGAATGAGGTTAAACTGAGCATACACGTGGTCATATTGATATTTGGAGAACATGCGTTTAACCAAAACTGTAAATAATTTAAATACTTCTAAGCTCAAGCTTCTTAAATGTGTTTCATATATTTTTATTTGATGTGATTTTGTGTTCAGGAGGGGACTGTGCCACTCTACTGAAGAACATCGGCGCTCTGCCAGTGGATATGGCACGCATGTACTTTGCTGAAACTGTACTCGCACTGGAATACCTGCACAACTATGGCATTGTACACCGTGACCTTAAACCTGACAAGTGAGAGCTCAACACAGGCGCACACACACAAACTGAGAGACATGCACACGTGGACAAAATTGTTGGTACCCTTCAGTCAATGAAAGAAAACCTCACAATGGTCACAGAAATAACTTTAATCTGACAAAAGTAATAATAAATAAGAATTCTATGAATGTTAACCAATGAAAAAAAATGAACTCATGGAACAGGCCTGGACAAAAATGATGGTACCCCTAACTTAATAGTTTGTTGCACAACCTTTTGAGGCAATCACTGCAATCAAACGATTCCTGTAACTGTCAATGAGACTTCTGCACCTCTCTGCAGGTATTTTGGCCCACTCCTCATGAGCTGTTGTTTCCGGTTTGAAGGGCGCCTTTTCCAGACGGCATGTTTCAGCTCCTTCCAAAGATGCTCAATAGGATTGAGGTCAGGGCTCATAGAAGGCCACTTTAGAATAGTCCAATGTTTTCCTCTTAGCCATTCTTGGGTGTTTTTAGCTGTGTGTTTTGGGTCATTGTCCTGTTGCAAGACCCATGACCTGCGACTGAGACCCAGCTTTCTGACACTGGCCAGCACATTTCTCTCTAGAATCCCTTGATAGTCTTGAGATTTCATTGTACCCTGCACAGATTCAAGACACCCTGTGCCAGATGCAGGAAAGCAGCCCCAGAACATAACAGAGCCTCCTCCATGTTTCACAGTAGGGACAGTGTTCTTTTCTTCATATGCTTCATTTTTCCGTCTGTGAACATAGAGCTGATGTGCCTTGGCAAAAAGTTCCATTTTTGTCTCATCTGTCCATAGGACATTCTCCCAGAAGCTTTGTGGCTTGTTAACATGTAGTTTGGCATATTCCAGTCTGGCTTTTTTATGATTTGTTTTCAACAATGGTGTCCTCCTTGGTCGTCTCCCATGTAGTCCACTTTGGCTCAAACAACGACGGATGGTGCGATCTGATACTGATGTTCCTTGAGCATGAAGTTCACCTTGGATCTCTTTAGAAGTCTTTCTGGGCTCTTTTGTTACCATTCGGATTATCCGTCTCTTTGATTTGTCATCGATTTTCCTCCTGCGGCCACGTCCAGGGAGGTTGGCTACAGTCCCATGGATCTTAAATTTCTGAATAATATGTGCAACTGTAGTCACAGGAACATCTAGCTGCTTGGAAATGGTCTTATAGCCTTTACCTTTAACATGCTTGTCTATAATTTTCTTTTGAATCTCCTGAGACAACTCTTTCCTTTGCTTCCTCTGGTCCATGTTGAGTGTGGTACATACCATGTCACCAAACAACACAGTGACTACCTGGAGCCCTATATATAGGCCCACTGACTGATTACAAGATTGTAGACACCTGTGATGCTAATTAGTGGACACACCTTGAATTAACATGTCCCTTTGGTCACATTATTTTCAGTATTTTCTAGGGGTACCATAATTTTTGTCCAGGCCTGTTCCATGAGTTTATTTTTTTTAATAATTCTGTTGAAGCACGGTTGAAAAGCAAAGTCTGACTTTCATTGGTTAACATTCATAGAATTTTTTTTTAATTATTACTTTTGTCAGATTAAAGTTATTTCTGTGACCATTGTGAGTTTTTCTTTCATTGACCGAAGGGTACCAACAATTTTGTCCACGTGTGTATACACAGATTAAGGAAGTGACGCATGCATAGAGACAGAGACAAACATAGACTAACGGACACAGAGAGTGACACCTACACAAAAACTCATGAACTGTGCCACGTACACACTGACATAGAAATTGAAATATGGACATGTATACACAGATGTACAGGCAATTTGCTTCCAGTTTGTTATAAGACTTTTTTTCTTCCTTTTTTTTTAAATATATATATTTCAGTCTTCTTATCACTTCAATGGGACACATCAAACTAACAGACTTTGGTCTGTCAAAGATCGGCCTTATGAGTCTCACCACTAACCTGTATGAGGGCCACATTGAGAAAGACACACGCGAGTTCCTAGATAAACAGGTGAGGACATTTCACATTTCAAAATGTCCCCCCCCCCCCCCAATCAATATGTTACAGTCTCTAAACTGCTTTGTATCCCGTTTACTTGCTAGGTGTGTGGTACCCCCGAATACATCGCCCCGGAGGTGATCCTCAGACAGGGTTATGGGAAACCCGTGGACTGGTGGGCCATGGGAGTCATCCTGTATGAGTTTTTGGTGGGCTGTGCGCCTTTCTTCGGAGACACCCCCGAGGAGCTGTTTGGACAAGTCATTAGTGGTAAGTTGCACAGTTACTTTTATAATGATGGATGGAAAAAGGTTGCATTCTTTGCTTTAAAGTTCGAGTTAACAATTTCCCCAGAAACGAACGGACCACGCTTCTACTTCCGGTTCAATCACATAAGTTGCTCATGTGTATTATAAAAAAAATAAATTGACATTGCTGTGCACCAGATACCAATATTTACAATAACTGGGGGGAGGGTTATGAGTCGGCCTCACCGGTTTCAATGAATCAGTCCGGGAGTACAATGATAGAAAATGTCTTTCCTGTAAATCTATCCCGATGGTGAACGATCATAGTTTCGGAAATTCTGAGTTCACAGTCCAATACAGTGGAAAACAGCACTGAGGCAAAATTGCCGGGGTTCCCCGACACTGTTACATTTCCTTAGGCGGATTTGGACACATAATGGTAGTGTGGGGAAAGGGGTCAAAGATTTAGTCGAGTGGATTGGTACAGTATGCTTTACATTACATTGTATATATTCGTGTCAAAGGCGTATAAGTCTCACTTTGTCGGACATAAGAACAAATACGACTTACGAACGGGCGCCTGCAATTGAAAAATTGTTCATAAGTCAGACACAACCTGTATTTTACAATTCCTATGTACACTCGGAAGAAATAATTAACTTAACCTACATCCGGAAAATATGTATGAACATGGGTCGAGTGGGGGTGTGTGTGAAAGCGACATGGGGATAGTGACTGGTGAGAATGGGTCAGATACCTTTACGGAGCACAAAACAGACCTTTTTCGATGTGGACCCCATGAGGGCACTGAAAATGGTAAAAGGGAGGTTGATTGGGGCCAAAAGCAGATTACTGTTCCCGTGATCGTTTTTACTCCACACTAAACAAACAAGTGTTTTTTTTGTCTGTTTGTTTTTTGTGTGTGTGTGTGCTGTAGATGAGATAGTGTGGCCCGAGGGGGATGAAGCTCTACCTCCAGACGCTCAAGACGTCATCTCTAAACTTCTCCGACAAAACCCACTGGAGCGATTGGGAACAGGTCTGCACTCACACATAACACATAACGCAAAGACCGGAGAGCAAAATGGGTTTTCCTTAAACTGGAATCTATTGTGTACTTGTCTCCTGAATTGTTGCATTTTGATGTTGTGATATTATTTTGAGTATTTTAGATTATGATTTTTTTTTTTTTTTTGTAGGAAGTGCGTTTGAGGTGAAGCAGCACAGGTTCTTCATTGATTTAGACTGGAACAGTCTCCTGAGGCAGAAAGCTGAGTTCATCCCTCAGCTCGAGTCTGAAGAGGATACCAGCTACTTTGACAGTAAGTCTTTTTTGTGTCTCACTAGGTATGGAGTCAAAAAAAAGGAGAAATGTGCACTACTTTTATCTGTCAGTCTCACACATGATGCATAGCCCGAGTCTGTTTTTACTGCATTTCTTTTCTTTTTTTTTTCTTTTCCCCTTAGCTCGCTCAGACAGGTATCACCATATGGACTCTGAGGAAGAGGAGGACACAAATGATGATGAGCACGTGGAGATTCGTCAGTTCTCCTCCTGCTCCCCACGATTTAATAAAGTAAAGAATGCACTTCCACCACACCTAATCACATAAAACCACTAAGATCCAAATATTCACCCTCAGATTCTCAGTGAAATCTAAAAAAAAAAAAACAAGCCTCTCTATCCTTTGCACGATCTGATGTACCGTGTTTTCTTGATCAGGTGTACAGCAGTATGGAGCGTCTGTCCCTACACGAAGAGAAGCGCACTCCTCCACCCACCAAGCGCAGCCTCAGCGAGGAGGGCGCCGAGCGACTCAACAGTCTGAGCAGCCTCAAGTCTCGGGACCGCAGCTGGATGGTGGGCTCACCCGAAATGTACGTGGTCTGCTTTATCTTGTGGCTCTTTTAGTAGTTACTGTGATTAGTGGACTAAAATTAAGTACATTTATCAGATTAATGGAGCTGCATCAAGCAAAGAAAACTGTGAGGATTTAAAATTACTGCGTCTGGGTTAGGAACCCATCAACAAATTTAATATATGGATACCAGGAAGGAACTGAACTGTCATTGAACTGAACTAGTGCTGTATTAACAACTTTGTGGAAGACATCAGAAATGAAGATCACATGGTTAAAAAAAAAAAATCAACAGTAAAAATCAGATAGGGAAAGTAAGAGTATTTCCATACACGCAATGTGATGAGAGCTCTCAGGATTGGGACTAAACCGTTGTGTGTCCATAAGAAAACCAGTTGTTAGAGAAATAGATCTGAAAAAAGGCTTTAATTTGTTAGGAAGCCTAAAGATTGGAATATGGAGCAACGGGAAAAGGTCATGTCTGACGAGTCCAGATTGACCATGTCCCAGAGCGATGTGGGCATCAGAGTAAGAAGGAAACGCATGAAGTGCCCGAGGTACAATCCTCTGGAGACAGTGTTAAAGTATGATCTGAGGTTGCTTCAGCTGCTCAGGTCTAGACACAGTAATATTATGCAGCATTAAAGTGAAGTCAGCTGACGAGCTGAATGTACTGGATGACCAGGTTCTCACATCTATGGAGTCTTTGTTCCCTAAAGGCACAGGAATACTCCAGGGCGCAAATTGTAAAAGACAGGATCTGGGAGCATGAGGAATATTTTTTACGCTCAGTGCATCATCTATAATATAATCCACAGCAGTACATTTTTATTCTAGCAATTTATCTGAAGCAAAGTCGCTGTCCTGCTGACGAATAGTTCAGGTGTTGGTTAGAAAAAAATTAAAAAGGCAAGCAACATGGTGGTTACCACAGGAGTGGTGGGAATTGAGTACGACTAAATTCGGGAGAATATCTGCGAGAAATCCAAACTCATTAACCTTCCAATTCACAGTCCAGTGTCTTAATCACTGAGCGATAACTTCCTCTCATCACCGATTCCCTTATGCTGTGTAGAACTTAATTATCTTAGTATTCTCGTATATTGCTTATATTATTATTGCGTCAATACGTGATTGCTTATTATATTTTAAAATCATTAGATACAATTTTCTCATTTATTTTCCTAATCATTTAGTTTCATTCTCCGGTTTAATTTGGATTGTGTAGTAACCTACATGTGCATTTGTATTCAGATTGCGTAAACGCCTGTCAGTATCCGAATCCTCGCACACCGAGAGCGACTCCAGCCCCCCTCTAACTGTTCGCCGCCGCTGCTGCTCCGCCATCATCGAAATGCCTCGATTCGCCATCTCCACCGATGAAGAGAACGCCAGGAAGACTCCACTCAGGGCTCAGCGCAGTGAAGAGCTCCCTTCTGCCATCCCAGAACTCCCAGTGGAGAGGGAACTCCGACTAGACGAGTCTCCCATCACACCAGGATCCACTTCCAGCCAAGCCACCCGAGGCACACTCACACGTCAGTGCTGTCACTGCAGTCCTCAACATATATCGTGTAGTACAGTTATATATGCAAAGGTCATGCTTTTCATTATGAATGACTAACATCTGTCGTCTGTAATGTGCCCGGTGTGCAGCTGGCAGTTGCGGTGGCAGCAGTAACGAGGGCGCGGATAATTCCACTCCCAAAGCCATCAGCGACCTGGCAGTGCGACGAGCTCGACATAGACTGCTGTCAGGAGACACCGAGAAACACACGTCACGGCCGCTCAGCAAGGTCATCAAATCGGCTTCGGCAACCGCGCTGTCGCTCATGATTCCTACAGGTGAGTACACATTCCTCTGTGACCGAAGGGATGAAAACATTTTCAGCATTTCTTCACATTGACTTAGTAGAGTGTACACGTTTTAAAGTGATGGCTTGTCTTTAATGTCTTAATTACTTAAATTAGACTAACCTTTAAAAATCTTTTGGATAAGTTATGATGCATCACTGTATTGAAAATGGCAACTGATGTATACAATAGTTTTGCCTTATTTTTGAAGAAACACATAATCCTGAAAGTAATGCGTATAAAATTTCAAGGCTGATTTATGCTTCTGCGTCAAGCCCATGCAGGGGCTAAGCCGTAGCGTGTGAGCATTTCTATTGTACATTTGCACTTGTGTGTTTGTGTCGTGTTAAAATTACATCACCGAATTGCTAGTTGGTGGTGGTGTTTCTATGCAGCTATGGTCTCTTTGTCGTTCTCTGGTGAGTTTTTTATGAAATACTACAGACAGTAGCTAGGAAGTGAGCAGATCTTGATGGAGGTGTAAATGTTGAAACAAGTTACACTACTGTTCAAAAGTTTGAGATCACTTGCAAATTTCTTTGTTTTTGTTTAGTGATTTATTTTCTACATTCTACAAAAATACTGGATTTCAAAACTATGAAATAACATGTATGGAATTAGGCAATTATGCAACAACAACAACAGTGAGATGTTATTTTACGACATGAAGGTCAGCTGTTGTGGAATAGTTCTTGCAAGAACAGTGTTGTCAAGTGCATTTGCAAAACCCATCAAGCACCACGATGAAACTGGCTCTCACAAAGACCATCCCAGGAAAACAAGACCAAAACCTACCTCTGCTGCAGAGGCGAAGTTTATATAGAGTTACCAGGCTCAGAAATCACCAATTAACAAACAGGACTTCAGAGTAGAGTTGTTATGAAGACTTTACAGAGCATACTGTACAGTAAGTAGCAGACACTTTAGAATATCAACTGTTCAAAGGAGATTATTGCATATTTTGGACGCCTACAGCGTTTCTTTACAGTCTAGAAATAAATAAATATCAGGAATGACCAAGGAGTTATAAAGTGATCGCAAACTTAGTGTACATTCCTCTTATTGAAATGACTGCAATGAAGAAAACATTCACATGCTTTTTGATTTGATTCATGTTGTTTTGGATTTCAACTCAATTCAGAATGCAAGCGGTATTGGAAGAAACCGGTGCACCCCAGGTTATACTGTAGGGTGTAGGGAGTAGGGAACGCAGATGCACAAGACGCAGAAGCATCAAGCAGCTTGAAAACCCGATTATGATCGGACCCGTTAATGAACAGTATATCAAATATTAGTTGTTTTTTTTTTAATGGATTTTTTTCAGGATGTGTAATTTACATTTTTCACTGCATTAATCCCAATTTCTTTCGTCTCCAGATCACCACGGAGCCTCCCCACTGGCCAGCCCCATGTCTCCTCACTCCCTGTCGTCAAATCCATCGTCTCGGGACTCATCTCCCAGCAGGGACCTATCACCGGCTGTTTGCAGTCTGAAACCAGCCATCATTATTCACCGGGCAGGCAAGAAGTACGGCTTCACACTGCGCGCCATCCGCGTCTACATGGGCGACACCGATATCTACACCGTCCACCATATGGTCTGGGTGAGTTAGCTAGACCTCTAATAGAGATCATTTGGAGTTTTTGGATCCTGATATAACTGTATAATTAAAGCTGATTTATTTATTTATTTACCCAGCATGTGGAGGAGGGAGGACCAGCTCACGAAGCAGGGCTGAGAGAGGGAGACCTCATCACACACGTCAACGGAGAACCGGTCCACGGCCTCGTTCACACGGAGGTCGTGGAGCTCATTCTCAAGGTAGAGATACAGACACAAACACATGCATCGTTACAAATCGAGCGTGCGTAATCTAAAGCCTTCATTTCATGCAGAGTGGAAACAAGGTGTCTATATCAGCCACTCCCTTCGAGAACACCTCCATTAAAGTTGGTCCAGCTCGTAAAAGCAGCTACAAGTCCAAAATGGCTCGGCGAAACAAAAAGAGCAAAACGCGAGAGGGACAGGACAGGTGATGTGACATATTACATCTTTTCCATAACCAGAATATACAGTATGTATAATTTAATATGTTCCTTGTATTCGATTGCAGTGGTGTGTTTTGTTTTTATATCTCGCAGTAAGAAGAGGACTTCCCTATTTCGGAAGATCACCAAACAGGCGTCTCTCTTGCACACCAGTCGCAGTTTGTCATCTCTAAATCGCTCGGTGTCATCTGGCGAGAGTGTACCTGGATCTCCCACGCACATGTCCCCTCGCTCCCCAACACAGGGCTACCGCTCCACACCGGACTCAGCCCACTCTGGTAAAGGTTTTAGCTTTGAACGACCATGTGCTGTTGTTCACATCTTTAGTACCTCTTAGTCCGTGCTCTCAAAGTGCTTCGTAAAGCTGTAAGACTGTGTAATAAAAAGTTGTTAATGATGTTCTCTCTATTCTGTCCCTTTGTTGTGGTACAATAATTACTATAGCGCTTCTGGCTATAAAGTTAACGATTCGGCATCGAATGGAAAGCAAATTCTTTTTGTCACTTTTACCTCGACTTATCACCTAGGTACTGTAGTAACATTTATGTATTGCATAGTAACTTTCTGTCTCATTCACACCAGTTGTGCCTGTGTAAGTATTAGCAGACTGAATAAACAAGCAGCATATTATATATTATAATCACCAGATACACATTGTTATTGATTATTTATTCTTCAATATTGTTCCCACTTTGCTTATATAATGTGGTGAAATATTTTCAATGTACAGTCGTGGCCAAAAGTTTTGAGAATGACATAAATATTGGAAATTGGAAAGGTTGCTGCTAAAGGTTTTATAATAGCAATTTGCATATACTCCAGAATGTTATGAAGAGTGATCAGATGAATTGCATAGTCCTTCTTTGCCATGAAAATTAACTTAATCCAGGAAAAAACTTTCCACTGCATTTCGTTGCTGTCATTAAAGGACCTGCTGAGATCATTTCAGTAATCGTCTTGTTTCACTCACTCACAACTTTGCCCAAAAACACAGCCATGAATAAAGAACGGTACCAAAACACCCTCCAACAGCAACTTCTTCCAACAATCCTACAACAGTTTGGTGAAGAACAATGCATTTTCCAGCACGATGGACCAACGTGCCATGAGGCAAAAGTGATAACTAAGTGGCTCGGGGACCAAAACGTTGAAATTTTTAGTCCATGGCTTGGAAACTCCCCAGATCTTAATCCCATTGAGAACCTGTGGTCAATCCTCAAGAGGCGGGTGGACAAACAAAAACCCACTAATTCTGACAAACTCCAAGAAGTGATTATGAAAGAATGGGTTGCTATCAGTCAGGATTTGGCCCAGAAGTTGATTGAGAGCAGCCCAGTCGAATTGCAGAGGTCCTGAAAAAGAAGGGCCAACACTGCAAATACTGACTCTTTGCACAAATGTCATGTAATTGTCGATAAAAGCCTTTGAAACGTATGAAGTGCTTGTAATTATATTTCAGTACATCACAGAAACAACTGAAACAAAGATCTAAAAACAGTTTAGCAGCAAACTTTGTGAAAACTAATATTTGTGTCATTCTCAAAACTTTTGGCCACGACTGTATATTTGAATAATTTGTCAAAGCCGTTTATTTTTATATTTTTCCCCCTGTTACTGCAGTTGGAGGAAACTCATCTCAGAGCAGCTCTCCCAGCTCCAGCGTGCCAAACTCTCCTGCCAGCTCTGGTCAGATCCGGCCCAGTTCCCTGCATGGCCTGGCCCCGAAGTTGCAGCGCCAGTACCGCTCCCCCCGGCGCAAGTCTGCCGGTAACATTCCCCTGTCGCCGCTGGCCCGGACTCCTTCACCGACGCCCCAGAGCACCTCCCCTCAGCGCTCCCCTTCTCCACTGGCCAGCCATGCACTCCTGAGCTCCTCCATCGGTCAGTCCTTTCCTGTGAAGCTGCACTCATCTCCTCCACTGGTCCGCCAGATCGCCCGTCCGAAGAGTGCCGACCCGCCTCGCTCCCCTCTCCTGAAACGTGTACAGTCAGCCGAGAAACTGGCAGCCTCGCTCTCGTCCTCGTCTCCCTCTCCGTCGTCAGCCTCCGATAAGAAGCTGCCGGTGGGCGCCGGCCGCAAGCACAGTCTGGAAATCTCGCACGCGGAATTTAAGAAGGAGATGCTCCAGCGGGAGCCGAGCTTGCAGAGCTTGCATGAGTGCGCTAGCGAGACTCTTCTGGGAGGGAGGGTTTCTCCAGCGGAAAAGGGTACTCTGCAGAAGCCTTTAGCTCGTAAGCTGGGTCGGCAGGAAGGCCCTGATTCTGGCACAGGATCGCTGGGGCTGGCTCCGGGTAAGAGCAAGCTGAAGGACAAGCTGTCAGCTATTCGTCAGGATCGCGCCGAACGCAGAGAGTCCCTGCAGAAGCAGGATGCCATCCATGAAGTGGATTCCTCCGAGGATGAGACGGACGAGGGTTCAGAGGACAGTCAGGATGGACGCAGGACCACTTATGTCCCGCCCAGCCATGTGCTTCGTCCCACAAGTGTGATAGCATCCCCACATATCAGGACAGGACCCGGAGCTTTAACTACACCGTCTCTTACCCCATGCACGGTGGCTCAGCCCTGCTCCCCTCAGCTCAGCCAAGTTCTACAAGGTGCACAAAACCAGACGCAAGTCCAACCCCCATCATTAGCGCCCAGCACCTCTGAGCAAAAACCCTCCCAGACCCTGATACCTACTCCCACTGCCGCCTCTACCTCAGCACTACCAGAAAAATGCAGCGAGAGACAGGGAAAGGTTCAGGATATCGTGTCCAGCAGTAAATCACCTGGTCCTCAGCCCAGCTCTCTGACCAGCACTTTTTCTACACCTGGTAGCGCATTTACTACTGTCAGCAAGGACCCTTTCGTCAAACCCTCAGCGTCTTCTTCAGACCGTAGGACAGCCAAAGTGAACAGCAAGCAAGAGACCAGCACAGTGCCTGTCATAACCCGGGAACCACAAACCCCGACTACTTCAGCTGGAGGCATCACGAAGGAAATGAAGGAGGCAGACAACCGGAGACAAGCAGCGGCTGCCGCCGCTGCTGCTGTCACTGCTTCCTCCTCCTCCTCCTCCTCCTCCTCCTCCTCCTCCTCCTCCTCCTCTAGTTCCACAGGATCTGAGAGTGGAGTGGTTTCCCAGCTGGCCAAGAGTGTGCTAGGACCGGTAAAGCTCAACATCCCAGGGACCAAAGAAGCAACTGAGCGGAGCAAGGACACCAAACCCACAAAACCACAAACGGTGCAGCCAAAAAGCAAAGATTCCCATTTGAACAGTTCTCGTACTCCTGAAAAGACATTTCCACCTGTCGCTTCAGTCTCCCAAACACAGCGACAGTCCGAATCCTCTACGCGACAGTCCTCTGCAATATCCGAGATACCTTCAACCTCACAGAGATTCCAGGAGAAAGCAGGAGCATCCAAAAGGCCTTCCACCCCTAAAGACAGCACGTCAGGCCCGGGAGAGTCCCAGGAGAGGCCGGGGACTCCACGGATGAGCGCCCCCCAGAGGCTCAGCCCTGAAGCACATTCCCAGAGCCAGGCCAAACCAACGTCCTCCACACAGCAAGACAAATCCAGCAAGAAGACATAGCAGCCTTGCACAGAAAAAAAAATGACCACTTAAATAGCTTACATGTTTTTTGGTTTGTTTTTTGTTTTAATACTTAATAATACTACTAAATGTGAGAAGAAAGACGTGAAAGAAGAAAATACAAGCAACTGAGCTCAGCAGTTTCATTGTTGATTGTTCTGTGTTGAGGGCTTGGGATTGCTTTTATTTTCCCCTTCACCGCTTTTCTCGGCATTGTTTTATATTAAGTTCAGGACACACAAAAAAAAAAGAAAATATGGGGCTAGAAATAAACCGTTTGAAAGACAAAAATTGTGTTCACTTGAATATTACTGTAGATTCACACTTCGCTGTTTTTAGATCTAGTGGTGCCTTAATATAAACTTAAAAGTCCTCACTCATAGGTCAGTTCGCCATTCATTGATGGGGGTAAGATGTATCTCAGCAATAAAATCAGCGTATGCTTAGCAATTTCTATTAATGTAGTAGAATCCTGCATTGGGTTGGCTGAAAAAGACCACCACAGTTTTTCCATCAGTTGCAATTATTTTGTGTTAGCATTTCGAGGACCGTACAAACTGCATGCTTGATTTTTCTGGATTATTACACACATCTCACTAGTGGTACAGTTAATTATGGTTCAATTATAATTCCAAGTAAGAAGAAAAGCGTAACATAAATGTGTGGGTTTTAAAAAAGGAAAATTAGGTCATATCTTTCATATTTTCATCTTGTATTTCTTGCGGATGCTTAGCTGTAACTCCTCATACGGATCTGTAGAAACGTACTTCGTCTGCCAGGTTATTAGTGATGGATAAGCATCATCTCTGTTCACATGTGTTGTACATTCTTGATGTGTAGATGATTGTACATGACGGACTGAAATTAATGCCATGATTTGAATTTAATGTCTGGAAAAAAAGAGCGCTCTTTTTATTTCTAGCCCCTGCTCTCTTTTTTTTTTATTTTTTTTTTTTATTACCATTAATAAACAACTCATAAGAACGTTTTTATTTTTTAGGATCTGGACCAACTTGCTGTGTTCTTTCTGTATATCTGCCACTAATCTTTTAAAGTCAAATAACTTGTACAGGCTTGTTAACGAGTGAGTGTGCGAGTGTGTGTGTATGAGTGTGTGTGTGTGCTTATATAAATGAATATTTAAAGTTCTGTGTCGGTTTTATATACGATTGTATCTTAGATTTAGATTTTGTCTTTGCCATTTCAGCTGTGTCTGATTTAGACATTTATTACTAGCAGGCAAGGATGTATTTGCACAATTCCCTTTTTACTTTGTGTCATGAAAATGAAAACTAATAAAATACGGTCCACTTAGATCCCTGAGATTGGTGGGGTCTTCGGGGGTTTGACCAATCATTTAACCCCTTTGTTTAACTGTCATGCGGCTTCATTTTATGTCTTTACATCAACTTCATCTAAGTGAAATCAGATGCCTGTGAAGGTTTCGCGTTCCTCCTGTGTGTGCGCTGACGCACAGGAATATCAAATATTTTTATTTTGTGCTGTTATATTTTAGTTAATGAAAACCTAAAACTGATTTAGATTTTGTAGTAAGTCACAGCGTATCCATGAATGTCATTTCATAGCAAAATGGGATTATGTAGGACTGATCAGTCCTGGAATTCTCGAAGTAAAAAAAAAAAAAACCCTACTGTAGTTTGCAGCTAACTTTGATTTCTTTATCTTCTTAATAAGGAGAATTAAGTAGTCACATGATCCGTGGTCTGTACAGTAATTCAGAAATCTTCCGTCCGTTCGTCCGTCTGTTTGAAATGAAAAGCTCTTGACGGCTGTTTGAGCCAGAAGCTTCATTCAAGCTTCCCATCCCCTCTCTCTCTCTCTCTCTCTCTCTCTCTGTGAGTATTTAACATGTTTTGTCTTAGTGTCAGAATTGGCGTTTTTGCATCTGTGTGACTCTGCTGAATTCACAGGACCAAACTGCAGTGATCTGTTCCTTCCAGAAGATAAACCTGAGACAAACCTTTAACCTGTTTATTACAGTAGGACAGAGTCTAGGATGGAGGCTAGACTGTGGAGGTGGGTAGAGATGATTTTACGTACAGTATTAGTGGCTTAGTTTTAACCATCAACTGTGGACTGTAATGTTATTAAAAGGTATGGATTAGAGATGAACCATCTAATAGGCTTTAAACCAGTGTGGTCTTTATAATCCTAACTGGAGATTATTAAATCAGATATCTCCAATTTCTGTAAAATGTACTGTAAAAGTTTTTAAACAAGTTTTTACCCTTTATTTTTTGGTGACACGATTCCCAAACAAGCTGACCAGCCGTACATACACTCATGATCGCACCCAACCAGCTCTTCTAAGGAAGAGAGAGAGAGAGAGAACCCTCAGTGTTGGTCTCCAGGAGGTCCACTGGAGGATTCCAATGTCCATTACAGTCCACAGCTCATGGTTAAACATTATAATTCTACAATGTAACTGTAATGTTCATATAAAATCATATTTTTTAAACAGTAAATGTTAAATCTGGAAATAATTAGAAAGAAACAGTGACTCATTGTCCGTTAGTAATGCTATACAGTACGTGTTTAGATTTTGGTTCAAGTGCCAGAATCCTGTGGAGTTGTTCACTAATCAGTCTTGCAGCCATATGGCATCACACTAGCACGCTGTGGGCGTGTGAGATTACAGCCAGCCCTTCTGTCTATAAAGCGAAACCACTGAAGCACCAGTAAATAAAGAAACCACCAACACGGTCATATTGCAAATAATAATAAGTATGTGAAATAACAGCTGGACGGAACACAATAGGTGCCTACGCCACTTTTCCTGCGGCTACATGGAGATTGTACGATATGTCTTGTGTTCTCTGTGTTTATTTTCCATTTTCTTTTGCACAAGGCAGGTTGTACAGTAACGAATGGCCAGAGATGGGATTTTGAAAAAAAAAAACTGCTAGTTAAACCAGTGCAATATCTTTTTTCATTTCTGTTGTGGTAAAGACGCATGTTTGTTGTGACTCCTTCCTCAAAAACAATAAAGTTTTTTTTTTTTTTTTTAAGAAAGTGAATGTGCCTAATTTTAATTGTGCAGACTTTAAGCGGTTGTAGATGATGAAGCTCTTTTAGACCAGTGCTCTCATGTTAATCTGAAATACACTTAAAGCTTGCATTTAAATACTTAATTCAAATAGATATTAAAGGTGTATTCAGGATGTCCTAAAAGTCTGGATCAACTGGCAAAGTCATAAATTAAAGCAAATGCTTAAATCAGCAGATCTCTGACTCTATGACAAGCTAGATACAAGGACCTTTCTTAACATATCAGAATTGGTGATTTTGCATCCGGATCTGATTTCCTTCTTTATTATCATTAATGTTTTGGGCCAAAGTAAAATGATATTGGGTCTGGTTCAGTTCAGTCTTCTATTACTGGTTTTAAAGCCATATTGGGACAAAAAAAAATCATTATGTACTGTAGGCTGTTTATGAGCAAACACTTGTGATCTGGTGTTATCACCTGTCAGTCTATCTTCTCTTTCACACTACAGGACAAAAGAAATTTACCTGTTTACCAAGATTTTTATCGATCCTCCTACTTCCTACAAAATTAATACAGGGTGGGCCATTTATATGGATACACCTTAATAAAATGGGAATGGTTGGTGATGGTGGCCATTTTGAAGTCGGCCATCTTGGATCCAAATTTTGTTTTTTCAATAGGAAGAGGGTCATGTGACACATCAAACGTATTGGGAATTTCACACGAAAAACAATGGCGTGCTTGGTTTTAACGTAACTTTGGCGTGCTTTGTTTTTTCTTCAAAATGGCCACCATGGTCACCACCCATCTTGAAAAGTTTGCTCCCTCACATATACTAATGTGCCACAAACAGGACGTTAATATCACCAACCATTCCCATTTTATTAAGGTGTATCCATATAAATGGCCCACCCTGTATATAAAATATAAGTGTCTAACATTTTTTAAATGTAAAAAAAAAAGAAACAAAAACTTGTTTAACTGATTTGATTTACTTGATCTTTGAACAACTTGAGTGACTTAATAGTCACTATGATGGACGTTCAAATCTGGGACATTTGATCAAACATAGTTACAATATGAAAGTGAAAACTCCCTTTATTTCTCTATATAATCCTCTGCTTCACTAATGCACTCATGCCAGCATTTCATTAGTGCCTGCATTCCATCAAGGTAGAAAGTTTTCTCGGTACACCTGAGCCATGATTGGATGTCTAAAACTCTGGCTTCCCAGGAACTGCTTTAAAGGCTCGAACATGTGGAAATGTCTTAGAGCGACATCAAGACTGTACAGAGGAATGTGGCGATAACTCCCAGCCGAGTTTCTGTAATGTGGCGTTGGTGAATGATTGTATACAGTTCACACAGACAGATGTGTCTCTTCCACAAGTTGGGGACAAGTTTACCCAACGATTTTCAAGGATCAGGCACTTCACTCGCTGAATGTTTACTGGAACGACTGAAGTGTGGGCTCTGAGCCACCTCTGCTTTGACAGATTAACTTTTTTTTTCTTTCTTTTTTTAAAATTATTAAACGTTTGCATCATGCAAATGTTTCAAATGAGTCTGAGTATTGTGCTTACTCTGTTTGACGTTCTCTGCATGTCAACTGGTTTTATGCATTTAGAGGTTTCATTACAATTCCTGGTTTGACTTGAACACCCCTTGTCGTAACAAAAAAGAAGTAGAAGTAGAATTCCTTTTATTTGGTTAACTTTGTCAGAATGTTTAGATATTTCTGGTGATTTCCATTAAAAATGTCATAATCTAATTATGTCTGTTCACTGTCTGTTCATTTTAGCTTCAAGAAAGTATTTATCCGCTTAGCAATATATTAAGCTGTGCTTTGAGTTTGGCATTTATCAGTAATTTCTCACTTTTTACATTATAGCGTAAAGTAATATTATTATATCTTGATTGCTTTTTATTTAATTTGACAATTACATTTCCTTCACAATCTGTAATTCTGTGCTGAAGCCCCAGGAGGTCAGGGCAGCCCTAAAACAAAAGAGTGGGTGAGTGAGGCGTGAGATAAACCACGAGGTTAATTCAGCTGTGACAAGGCCGCCGATAATGGAGCCTCATTAGATTAGTGTGTGTATATGTGCTTGCTCTGACGTGGACCGTGTGACTGCCGGCGGTCCATCCGGTCTGTGGAATGAAGACGAAAGGGTCACAGGTTATCCCGTCTGCTTAAAAGTCTCATACAGTGGCGGATAATTGGTCTCTGCTCTGGCTTCACTCAGCTGGATTTTCTGTCTGTACGTTTGTCTTTAAGTGTTGTACATGTGAGATTGTGAGAAAGAAGCCTCTCAAAACCTCTCAAAAAAAAATCTGTCATGGTCTGTAGGGGGATGGAGGGAGTTTGACGAGCTGTATGTCGTCCGTACACCCCCCAAGCCTTCTTCCTTCTGTGACAGGCGGCTGCTGTTGGTGATGAATTGCCGCTCGAGTCTGTATCTGACACCTGCCCTACACGACTGGGGCAAATTCATTCTCGTTCCGCGTCTCTCTACACAAGCTTCCCATCCCTGACGGGGCCGTGGGGTTCGACGATGTCTCTCATGTTTCTGAATTTATTTGTCCCCTTTCTGCTCTCACTACAGCTTATTAGAGGAGAAGAAGGTTCATACTGAACTACAACATGATCTCTTCGAGGTTTCCTGCAAGTGGACGACTTTCGGGAGTGTGCAGACCATCTGGTCCTGCTTTCATTCATCTTTATTGTCTTTAACAGAGGTTAGCGCTGAAAATACTGTAAGTGCATCTTCAGATTGGAAATCCATTGCATTATACAGATGATAATAATAAATGCTTTCATTTCCCAGCCTCATCCACTATTAGCAATGAGCTCCACCTGGCTAAAGCATGACCGAGAGCAACGCTGTGCTGTGGGCTAATTGTTCTCCATGGCAGCCCGTGCCAGATATCTAATGAGCCTTATTCATTATGATATATGTGTACTGTATACACACGCACATGCACCGCGTGTTCAGCAACGTGGCCTGAAGAGTGCCAGGCTAATAGCGTGTGAAAGTGTGATTCCGTGGGAGAACGAATACCATAAATTAATCCAGGGGGTCTGAGTGAAAGGTGCAGGGTCGGGCTTTCCCTGATGTTCTGCTGATACGGCACAGAGGGGGAAAATGAAGAATAAACGATGGACAAAACGGGGGACGTGTTGGCTGAAAATTAGGCCCCCATGAGAAGTTTGTTCTTTGGCTTACTTTCATCACGTAATCTGCTTTACCTCCATCTGTCAAAGCACCGGATTAACAAATGAATAAATAAATAAAACTAAGCAATTTACTAATCTCTTGTTTGGATGCGAGGATAAAGGGAGAAAATGTTGAATTAAATTGTTTTTATTTGTTTATACTAAACACGGGAAGGTTTTAAAACTAGAATAATATATTTACAAATCCATACCATAAAATTTCCATTTACTGCATTTAGGTTCCAAACATAATAGCCACATTGCAACTCACCATACTGATAGATGCGCACACATAGCTTGTCCTATAGAAACTGTGTCTGTTCCCTGAATAGTGAGAAAAAAGAATAAATTTGTTAAAATCGTTCAAAACAATCTAATAACTATAAAACCAGAAAAAGGCCAAATAAGTAATCAAAATATACCTCTAAAGTTTGGGCTTCTCAACATCAGATCCCTTGCGCCTAAAGCACTGATTGTTAATGAAATGATCTCAGATTGCTGTCTTGACGCACTCTGCCTTACTGAAACCTGCCTCAGACCAAATGAATATATTGGTTTAAATGAGTCTACTCCGTCAGGATATTTCTATAAGCACGAACCCCGTCAAACTGGTCGTGGTGGTGGTGTCGCAACTATCTAAAGTGATGTTCTCACTGTTACTCAGAAAACAAGGCCCAAGTTCAACTCATTTGAAGTGCTTATCATTAATGTTGCACTCAGCGAAATACATAATAAACCCTTGCTACATTGTTCTGGCCACCGTGTACAGACCCCCGGGGCCATATGTCGATTTTCTTAAAGAGTTTGGACATCTGCTATCAGACCTATTGGTTAACTCTGACAAAGTGCTGATAGTAGGAGACGTTAACATTCATGTAGACGATGCTAACAACGCTTCAGCACTTGCATTTATGTATTTGCTAAATTCCTTTGGGGTTAAACAAAATATAAATAGACCAACTCACCGCTTTAATCATACGCTAGATTTAATTATATCCCATGGCATAGATGTCTCTAATATAGACATTCTACCTCAAAGTGATGACATCACAGATCATCATCTCTTAGTATATACTCTACCTGTAGAACAGCGTAGCTGTGCCTCCCCACGTTATCAATTCAGTAAAAATATGAATCCGACTACTAAAGACAAATTCACAAGAAATTTGCCGGATCAATCCCAATTTCTTATCAGACCCCTAAGTGATCTAGATGAAGTGACTAGCAGCATGGGCACTATTTTTACCAGCACATTAGACACTGTTGCTCCCATCAGATTTAAAAGCGGCTAGGGCCGAGCATCTGAGCCAACTCATAGCAAGAAACCAAAACAATCCCAGGTTCCTATTTAGTACAGTGGCTAGCCTAACAAACCCTAAGATGCCTGCAGGGAGTATCCCATCACAGCTTAGAAGTGAAGACTTCATGAACTTCTTCAATGAAAAGATTGATAGTGCACATTCTTGCAGGAAAACGATATCCTCAAGGAATTTCAGTCAGGTTTCAGGCCCCATCATAGTAAAGAGACTGCACTAGTTAAAATTGCAAATGACTTGTTTTTAGCTTCTGAACAAGGCTGCATCTCAATTCTTGTCTTACTTGATCTTAGTGCTGCATTCGACACTATAGATCATAACATTCTCATAGATCGCTTACAAAATCACATTGGTATTCAGGGACAGGCGTTAAAATGGTTTAGATCCTACCTGTCTGATCGATACTATTTTGTAGATCTGAATGGAGAACAGTCTGGTGTAATGCCAGTGAAATATGGGGTGCCACAAGGGTCAGTTTTAGGACCTCTACTGTTCTCAATATACATGCTTCCCTTGGGTAACATCATTAGAAGACATGGGATTAGTTTCCATTGTTATGCTGATGATACTCAGTTATACATTTCCACAAAACCAGACGAAATACCCAAATTGTCTAGACTAACTGAGTGTATTCAAGATATAAAAGATTGGATGACCGATAATTTTCTTTTACTAAATTCAGATAAGACAGAGATATTACTTATTGGCCCAAAAACCAGTTCACACCAGCTCTCACAATTCAGCCTACGTTTAGAAGGATGTACTGTTACCACCAGCTCGACAGTGAAAGACCTGGGTGTAATATTAGACAGTAACTTATCCTTTGAAAATCACATCTCCAACATCACAAAAACAGCCTTTTTCCACCTTAGAAATATTGCCAAGCTTAGGAATATTTTATCTGTATCTGATGCAGAAAAGCTGGTTCATGCATTCATGACCTCCAGACTGGAGTACTGTAATGCATTACTGGGTGGCTGTCCTGCATCCTCAATTAACAAGCTACAGTTAGTCCAAAATGCAGCCGCTAGGGTTCTCACTAGATCCAGAAAATATGATCATATAACCCCAATATTATCATCCCTGCACTGGCTACCTGTTCAATTTAGAATTAATTACAAAATAGCATTACTTACGTACAAGGCTCTAAACGGTGTAGCTCCCACATACCTAACCAGTCTTCTGATACGTTACAATCTACCACGCTCCTTAAGATCAGAAAACTCCGGACTACTGGTAGTTCCCAGAATATCAAAATCTACAAAAGGAGGTAGGGCTTTTTAATATTTAGCTCCAAAACTTTAGAATAGCCTTCCTGACAGTGTTCGGGGCTCAGACACAGTTTCCCAATTTAAAAGTAGACTCAAGACGCATCTCTTTAATCTGGCATACACATAATTTATTTCTTTACCTCATACTCCAGTACATCTATCCTGAATGGCAACCACGCTAATTCTTTTCACTTGCTCTTTATTTTTCTACCCATCCCGAGTCATCTGGAGATTGTGCCAGCTTCAGTAGACCGAGGCAAACCCTGCGAGGTTCCTGGGGCATCCAGAGAAGGACCTGCTCCAGCTGGATTCTTCTTCATGCTGCTCCTGAGCTCCCAGTGATCCAGACGCCCATCTGCCCTCTGCACCTGCTGACTCATCCCTGAGCTGAACTGGACTTTGTGTTAATTTAAATAACTTCTGTTATATCGAACTTTCAGCTGCATAACACACATGATGTTCTACAATTTCTGTTATCTGTCATCACCCAGATGAGGATGGGTTCCCTGTTGAGTCTGGTTCCTCTCAAGGTTTCTTCCTATTGCCATCTCAGGGAGTTTTTCCTTGCCACTGTTGCCGTCACCCTTGGCTTGCTCATCAGGGACAATCTCATTATCTAGACACATTTTTCTTACACATATATACATTTCCATAAGTCTTCTTTCCATTTTCTTTTCATTTCTGTGAAGCTGCTTTGAGACAATGACCATTGTTAAAAGCGCTATAGAAATCAAATTTAATTGAATTGAATTGAATTTAGGTTGGTTATTGTCGCATTTATTTATTTGTTATATGATTTGGAAAACCAGGAAAAGTCACACTGTAGATATTTTACACTTAAATTTTTTAAAATATTTTTTTTTATTATTATAATATGCTATTTTTAAATCCAACCATTATCTTTAAGTATTATTTTTATTAGCGCTAATAAATGTGACTGGTGAGCAACTGCTGAATAACACACAACACAGCTGTAAATATTCACTAATCATGTGACTTCTGAAGGCAGTCGGTTCCACTGGATTTTAGTTGGGAGTCTCAGAGTAAAGGAGGCTGAATACAAATGTATGCCACACATTTCAGAATGTTATTTATAAAAGATTTTGAAAACCATTTTCTTTCTACTTTACAATTATGTGCCACTTTTTGTTTATTACAGAAAAAGCCCCCAAAAATAGATTTACATTTGTGGTTGTAACTCCACAAAATGTGGCATAGCTCAAGGTGTGGATGTGTGTGTGTGTGTGTGTGTGTGTGTGTATAAAGTTTGGACACACCTTCTCATTCAAAGAGTTTTCTTTATTGTGTTCTTTATTGTGTTCTTTAGCCCAAACAAGTCTCTTCTGCTTGTTGCCTGTCCTTAGCAGTGGTTTCCTAGCAGATATTCTACCATGAAGGCCTGATTCACACAGTCTCCTCTTAACAGTTGTTCTAGAGATGTGTCTGCTGCTAGAACTCTGTGTGGCATTGACCTGCTCTCTGATCTGAGCTGCTGTTAACCTGCGATTTCTGAGGCTGGTGACTCGGATGAACTTATCCTCCGCAGCAGAGGCGACTCTCGGTCTTCCTTTCCTTTCATTTCTTAAAGTAATGATGGCCACTCGTTTTTTTCTTTACTCAGCTGCTTTTTTCTTGCCATAATACAAATTCAACATCTTTGAATGAGAAGGTGTGTCCAAACTTTTGGTCTGTACTGTGTATATATATATATATATATATATATATATATATATATATATATATATATCTTCATAGTGCGTTTTTAAAAATGTACAACGCCATATGTTGATGTTTGGAATAAACTTACATTTGTGAAGTGCGCGGAATGAAGGTGCGATTGCGTTTATTACGTAGATTTAATTTAAAATTCCAAAGCAACATATCTTCTCTTCCCGTAGGCCTATATGGTACCTCAAGTAGTTTTTATGTGATGCGTGCACAAACAGACAGACAAAAATTCCAAAAACCGTCTTGATGTGTTCTATTACTCATCTTACACCCCCCATAATAATCGGGGGAATTATTATATCGCAAAATATCTTCAGTGTACAGATACGCCAGCTTTACAGTTACCTTACATACTGTACAGTGTATATAGAAGATATACGTGTGTGTTAACTTCTATGATTCTGTAATTTCCTCTTTTTACTTTTCAGGTAAATCAGACTTGTTTGAGTGACTCAATGCTTGATTCGTCCAAACAGCTCTGACATTGTTACTGATCTAAAGCCCTGACTGATGCACACACACATGAGCTGCATATTTTAATTAAGAATCTTTTCAGTGAGAGAAACTCAATCCTTGTGCACTCCTGCCTGCCCTCCTCCTCCTCTTCCTCCTCCTCCTCCTCCTCACGGCACCACTGTGCTGTTTTGATAGACTCTCTGTAGAGTAACGTTTCCTTAAGCATGTTTTTATTCCACCAGTAACTCATCAGCTCATTACGCACTCGTTAGCGAGCTCGACCTGAATCATTTATGAGTAGCTGTGCTAATTGTGCACATTTCATATTGTTAGAGAGACACAGTACGTCCTGTGAATAAACATCCCCCCGGCCATGCAATGGTGGAGGGCCGGAGTCTGGCCGTAGAGTTCAATGATCAAAGACGTTTGATTCAGCTCACTGTTAATTATCAGGGTTTTGGTACAGTACAGTACGTGTGCTCTGTCAGGAAAATCACCAAACTGTGCCTCGCTCCGGCCTTCCAGGATGCCGGTTGCTCACCTCTGCCTGTGGATTTGATTTAATTTACAACTACAAGAATCTCATTAGGACAGATTGCTGAAACTAATTGGTGCCTCACATTCATCTTTTAGATTTTTTTCACTGCTATCCACTCCACTTTCCAGGAATTTATAAATAGTTTAAGGAATTACAAGAGCCAACTGCAGTGCACGGATTGTTTCGCATTTATACAATTTGCTTGTGTTTAGCTGCACTGTGAAGTTTGAATATTGGTGATTTTTGTTTCAACATGTCATGCTAAGAGGCAAAAACAAAAAAAAATGCTTTGTGTCATTGTATGGATATTTCTTCTGCCTGGCAGTTATTCCCCCCCACTCCCCCTGCATTTTTTTTTATTTTTATTTATTATCCACATTTCAGTCAAACTGCCAGCAGAGAGTAAAATGTTAAATATTTCTGCATGGCATGTTAATGATGTTCTATAACAAAGAAAGATCAAAGGTTGACCGTGAAACATTTTTCTTTCCTTGATCAGAGCACCTGCATCAACTGATGATTTGCAACTGGACACGCGTCATCTTATAAACTATTCATGAAATGTAATTAAGGCATTTGATCTTGTCTTGATGTCAGACTGTAAGAGACCTGTGTGTGTTTGTTTGTTTTAGTGCTCAGTAATGGTGCTGGTGCTCAGTAATGGCACATGGTGGAGGGGCAATAGGTGGGCAGAAGGAGTCTAGCCACTGGGGGTCTCCATCACTGTCACCCTGATTGATTGGAACGTCGGCTGAGATAAAATATCCCATCCTGCATTCGGCTGAAACCAGCACCCTTGGGGGAGGTAAAAGGCCAGTTCCTCACACACACACGCACACCTGCGTAAACATATGCTCATGTACACACTCGCTTATGCACCTGCATGCAAGCCGATCTCCACTACTTTTCTCCACACACACACACACACACAGAGTGCTAGTCTAGTCAATACTGTTGCCTCCCTGGAGATTCCGCTTGGCCTCTGAGATCCTGCCTCCGCTTATTTGTTAGTCTTTCTCTCTCACTCTGCTGTATTTCTCTTTATCTCCAGATCTTGTTTTTTTTTTTTTCCTTCAGGAAGGTGAAGATGAGAAGTTTGTGCTTTGATCTCAGTCACACACAGCTCAATCAGAGCAGCGCCTCAGCTCGAGCCTTCAGCTCATTCCACAACTTTTTTTTTTTTTTTTTTTTTTTAATATGAGGATCCACTTCTCTCAGCGGTGGGACGGCTCTCATCTCCTTAAGCCACATTCTAACCATCAAATGTTGATGCCCAACCTTGCATCATTTGTACATTTGTTTGTGCATGAGAACAGGCATGAATTTTGAGTAAGTGTGTGTGTGTGTGTGTGTGTGTGTGTACTGTGCAGGCTCATCAATAATTCTGCACGGCTCTGTGCTTCTGAAAATCCCACTCGTGCCTCTGGCTGACGGCTGACTACCCTGTAATGAAGGCATAACTTTTGTGCGAGGAAAAAAGTTTGGTCTCTTATGTCTCTCACTTTTCTTCAGAAATACTTCCACTTGTTATTTAGTTCTTTTTTTTTTTATAATCATCCCCAATACACGTTACCTGTATGAGCCGTGCTGAGGTGAGAACTTTCCTCTGGTGCACTTTTCTTTCCATAAGTTATTTCCTAATTGTAATCTGATGAGGAAAGATCAAGACCCTCATTTACATCTTAACGATAGTTCCTAAATTAAGCCATAGGAGGGCAGCATTTGATTTGAAATTATGTATCCGAAGACGCTGATATTTTTTATTCATATCATATCAGTGTCTGGATATTTATGTTTTGTTTTTTTTGTTGTTGTTTTTTTTAAAGCATGGCTTTACATAATTATTAGGCTTCAAGATGCAAAGGGGAAAAAACAAACAATCAGTTAAAATGTGCATTGATTTAAAAACCCATAAAGCTTATTAAAGTGAACCCACAACAGTTTTATAATTATCTACATTGTGTGCACGGCTGTAAGAAGAACTCTGCCTGTACAGTATAGCTATACTTAATTACGTTAAATACATTTAATTGCATTTTAAGGAAATAGGTTAGTGCTATATGCTTAATTTAATAAGAGTAGCAAATTAAATCTTGTGAGAAATCTACGGAGCTGAAGGTAATAAATTATTCACACACGTTCACACGTGAAAAAAAAAACAAAAAAAACAATAAGCATTCAGAGAGAGAGAGCATTCTGTATAATACCCAGTAAAAACACTGACGTATTGTGTTTCGTGATGGTTCTTCCATTGCCACCTTGTGGTGAGATGCAGAAAGGACCAAAAAGAGAACAAAGAGGCAGACTTCAAAGAGCTGATGAGAACTGCAAGCAGAAAAGGTTTAGATCATGTCTACTGTACTGTTTGTTAGGTGAAGATTTCAATACATCGACACAGGCATCAAATGAAATGAAAGGACATGCTTTAATTTGTTATTTCCTAGGGGGCATTTATTTACTTATCTTTTGTTTCTGGCATGGTTGAAGCGTCACTGCGAATCAAATCAAAGCAAAGCTCTTCCCCACTCATCAACTTTATCCCAAGGTGAAATGTTTCTGTAATCGTGGGGCGTGGTTTCTTCTAGTTTGACCAATTCCAAGTGCTGGAAGGTAACTACTGTAAGTACAATGGAACCTCCGCATAAGAATTCTCGCCTTAAGAATTACAATTTTCTAAGGAATTTGCTTGGCATACAAAGCATTTTGAGGTATACGAACTGAAACAACTTATTAAACTAATTAAACTGAAACAAATGCCGGCTAAGTTGCACGTACTGTACGTCCGGGAGAAACGTCTTTAGCATGCATTCAAAAGCTGCATGATTTTATTTTTTTATTTTGTAATATTGGTCATATTTTTTAGGAACAAATGATCTGCCTTTACATTATTTCTTATGGGGAAAAAAAATGCGCATCACAACACAATACACAGTACATACTTCACAAAATATGTACCTTACTGAAGTAGTTTTATTACTGAATATTTTTTTTACTTTTTACTTTTACTCCACTTTATCCTACAACAAATATCTGTACTTTCTACTCCACTGCATTTCTGCATGCTGTTGCATTACATAACTAGAGAGGTGCATGGTATTATTATTATTATTATTATTATTATTGTTATTATTATATTACGCATAATTGTATGATTTGCTTTCCCTATTTATGTAGCAGGTGTTTGAAATCAGAAGTGGAGACGGCTGCAGATAGCGAGGTATAGACCTTTTTCTACAGTATGACTTTAAGGCTACTTTATACTAATACAAGCTCAGTACCTTTGATACATAACAAAAGTACAAAAGCACTTGCCTTTAAATTTGCTATGTATCAAAGGTACTGAGCTTTGGGTATTTCTACTTTTACTCAAGAACAGGATTTGTGTACTTTGCCCAGCACTGCTCCTTCCTTACATTTTAAAAACCACACAATTTGTTACCTTTGCTGAAATTTCACCCATAATCACTACGCTATGATGTTTATTGCCTCCATTGTTGTTTTGTACAGGGTGTCCCAGAAGCCTCCATACATAGGGTGAATTAGCATAATTAAGCAATTACATGCATAACGCCAGATGTGGGAGAGACGACTCGGTGTGTGTTTACAAAGAAATGTCAATCATGTAAAATATTTATGTATATTGCATTTTACTAATAGGTATTTATTTCCCCTTTGGATAAAGACTTTGGGAAACACTGTACTGTATACTTACTGCACACCTGATCTGCATGCATTTTTTTTTTTATATTTTATATATTTTTAGCCTCTTTGTAAGAGATTGAAGAAACAATCCTGCTTTTTGTTTCCTGCGTTTGTAAGGTCGTACTGTACATGATCACTACAGAACGTCTCTACACCTGTTCGCTCACTTAAAAACGAAGGTCTAAGGTCACCTCTTGGGCGCCAACAAACATCCAAGTTGAACATGCTTTTCTCTGAAACGTGTTTGTAAACTCGTCAGTCGAAGGTGTAGGTAACCACAGCTGTTCAGTGACTCCTTTCAGAGACAGAACTCCATTGTCAGGTTGACGACTGTGTGGAATCATGGTCTGTTTCTGAGCGTGAAGCCGGTGAAGAATCGGGATTAACTGGAGAGTTGAATAAAACTCAGTGACGGCTTCCCCTCATGTCTGTCCCGGTCTAAACCTTCACCATGCGAGTGTAATGGCTGTAGTTTTGTGTTGTGGAGCGGTCTCTTTTAAGTGCTGAGTGTTTATTGATTGAGTTCAACTGTTGCCTCTCCATTAGAAGTCTGTAAGAAACAGGTTTTGTTCTTTTATCGATACAGAAGCGTGTTGGAGTGATTGTTCATGACGATCACTACGGCTGTGCTGAGATGAGGTTTAAAAAGAAATAACAGTTTTCCTTTAATGCACACACACAGCACACACATACACACAACATGCATACACACAACATACACTGTATACACACACACATACTATACACGCAGCACACACACACACACACACACACACACACACACACACACACACACACACACACACACAACATACACTGTATACACACACATACTATACACACAGCACACACACACACAACATACACTGTATACATACAGTACACACACATACTATACACACAGCACAGACACAACATACACTGTATACACACACATGTACTATGCACAGAGCACACACACAACATACACTGTATACACACACATACTATACACACAGCACACACACACACAACATACACTGTATACATACAGTACACACACATACTATACACACAGCACATACAAACAACATACACTGTACACACACACACTTTGCACATACCTGTACACACAGCACATACACACAACATACACTGTATACACACACGCACACACGACATATACTATACACACACACAGCACATACACACAACATACACTGTATACACACACGCATACTATACGCATAGCACATACACACAACATACACTATATACAGTACACACACACTTTGCACATACCTGTACACACAGCACACACACATCATACACATACCACATACACATACATGCAAACGCACACACGCTATACACATAGCACATACACACACACACACTATACACATAGCACACACACACAAACATATTGTAAACACAACATACTATACACATACTGTAGCACATGCGCACATGTACTGTACACACAGCATTTATACACAGCACACAACGCTCATATTGTACACACATACAGCACATGTTGTACACACAACACATAGACAGCATTCAACGCATACAGCGCACATACACATAATATATACATACCACACAGTCCATAAAGACAACAGATACACACAACACATGAAACAAATACCCTTTTTCATTCTTTTTCTTTGTTTCTCTCCTTCATCTGCTTTTCTTTTGTCTCCTCACTTTCTCTCTCTCTCTCTTTTCTCTTTTGCTCAGGTTCAGATTTGGATCTCTGTGTAACGTGTGTTTAAGAACAAGCCTTTTGTTTGCTTGGTATTTAGGGCGATAAGAGAGAACTGAATAAATGGAGCGTGTTTAATAAGGGATGAAGTGATGTGCTTTTTCTCTCTTTCTCTTCAGTAGTTAGAGATGGAATATCAGTGATCAGTTTAGAGAGAAAGTCAAGTTTGGCTCAGTTCTGGCAGATTACAGAGAATATTTGATATCCAGCTCATCTTGTGCTCATGAGACTAAAACTCTAAAAACTCAAAAAATTCATCCATCAAAGTGATGTGCGGAATGAAAACGGGGGACGCTTTGATCAGGACTTTCTCAGAGAGACGCCACAGATTTCCATCACTTCCTCTCCTCTGTTTAACACACCCTGGTGCTCCTTTATATATATATATATATATATGTGTGTGTGTGTGTGTGTGTACGCATTTTCCATTTCTGCCTTAAACGTCAGTCTTCTGTCTTATTCTGCCTGTCTTTGTCCCTTCTTCACTTCCCTCCTCACATCCTCTCACGCTTTGTAATGCAATGCTGTCTATATGTTGCCCCCCCCCCCTCCACCCCCTCCTCCTCTACCTGCCCTCGTTTCTCCAGCCTCGCTCTGTTGTCTCTTTGTCTCTTTCCCACCACTACACCGTCACCGCTAAGGACCTTATCTCGCACTAATAGCGCTCATCTGGCGAATCTACAAAATGATCCTCTGTTGTTCTTTCCAGCAAATGAATGGCTTATAGCTTCATCCAATTACCTTAACGCACAACAGCTGGCTGAACAAAAGAAATGCGTACAGTAGGAAGCTCATAATGGCCGCCTCATTTCCTGTACTGCATCATTAGTACCTGAAAAGCTTCAGTGTTAATCAGCTGTTAGAAAGACAAAACTGTATCCTCCATCCATTAGAAGAGCACTTTACCTGGCCTTTGCGATTATACCCTCCCAGTGCTTCTGTATAGTACACAATAAATAATAACCTTTCATTTTGCTGCTCTGGAATCCGATTGGTCGGAAGTTCAGTTTCTGGAACAGCAACATTGACCGTTGTTCTAGCTAAGTTACGCCCCCTGCCTGCTATTCTCACTAATTTGCTTACTTGCCATTAACCCGCTCAATATCTATGAATGATGGTCATCATTTACTTCCTTTGAGACACGTTATTCGTCTCAAAGGAAGTAAAAAAAATCAACCAATGACGGAAACTTCAAAGCACTGGATAAAAGCATCTGCCACATGCCTAATTGTGAGGTCATTCAAGCTTGAGCTCTCGGACACTCGTGATTGGATAATGCAACTGTGATTTTTTATTTTTTATTTTTTTGCTTTCTAAAGGGCATGACCAATTACGTGCTCTCGGACAAGAGCGACAAAAAAAGTAATAAATGTATGTATTAGCACTAACTTGTTTCGTGGACATGGTGGTGGCGGCTCAGTGTGTTAAAGCTCTGACTTGCTGATCAGATGGTCGACGGTTCGTAAAAAGGCTGACCCTGCGCTCTGACCCCAACCTACTAACAACGCGTGGATATGCGAAGAATAAAGAATTTCACTGTGCAGTAATGCCTATGTGACGAATAAAGGCTGAACCTAACTGAACTTAAGCATTACTATAAATTGATAAAAGCATGCTGTTCAAAGCAAAGAAACAGTAATCACTGGCTCGGGTATAATAGAATAAAAAGTGTCTCTGCTTTGCCTTGGCATTGCACAACCTTCTCACTGATTACTTTCCTTTAACAGCATGCTCCTCTTTTGTGCTTTATTCCTTACATACTTGCACTTTCTAAAACTTTCCATTTCATTCTCCACTTTTCATCTTATGTGCCTCTGCTGCAGCTGTGGATCCTAACAGTTGCTGCAGTGTCTACAGGATAAACCTGGACCGCAGCCCAGCTCTCTATGACTTGCGAATGCATCCGGGCCATAAAACGTTTCATGCACGTAGCTCTTGGTGAGTCCTATGTCACACTTTCCTCTTTGCTTGCAGCATGAAGATCTCCAGATACCCCATTTATCACTGTTCTGTCCTGGCACAATGCGCCCCTCTCTGGTAGTTATATGGAAACAGTTAATGACTCTTTACAATGTCTGTTTACGCTGGCAGAGGCTCAACAGCTCGACTACATGTAAACTAATTTAATCAGCGCCGTAAGAGCGCAGAGACAACAAAATGACTTAAGCGGCAGCCACTGCACCACATAATTGGTCACAGTGAGACTCTGTAGGCCTGAGTGTTAAACACTAAACAAGTTAACTCTAGGATTCACTTTTATTACAGAATTTACATCTATTGCATCAACAAAGGTTACTCCCCTATGCACAGGTCTCAGTGTGTGTGTGTGTGTGTGTGTGTGTGTGTGTGTGTGTGTGTGTGTGTGTGTTCGTGTCATGTTGAAATTACGGTAATTATGAGTGTTGGTGTTCTCGTCCACACCGCGTTGCCACTTAAGATCTTTTGTTCTTTCCCGACAGCTTGTTTCCCTGGAAAACCTGAAAGAAGTCCATTTAACAAACTAAGAATAGGACATTTATTATAGAGATAAATCATTTCCCTGACTCAGAACACCACATAAACACCGTTTTGTTCATTAAGCATTTGCCTTCACCGTTTAGATATAACCGCTCGATATTTATCAAATCTTTAGCACATGCTTCTTCCCTAACTCTAACCTGTGTGATTAGCTTTGTGATTGTTTTTTTTTCCTGTGGTCTTGCCCCTGTTCAAATTATGACAAAATCTAATTTGGTCATAATTAGAAGCAATGGCATCCAAATTCATCTCCAACTTTGAAGTTTCTGCATCTTGTGTGTCTGTGCTTGTGCAGATGCTCAGGCAGGTGGAGAATTATACGGTGTCAGAAAGACGCCTAGAACTAATGAATGTTTTGCCACATTTCTCACTACTGAGGCGAATAAAAGGTAAGTAAGGAATAAAACAGAATGTGGTGCTGGGAAAATAATTAAAGACATGGTGGAGTAAAGCAACCCTGACACTCAGCAGAGTTAGTGTTCCCAGCTGAAGTTAATTATTTTCCAATAACAGCACATCCTGAATTCTTTAATATATCTCGTATAACAGGACTTTTTCCAGTCATTATAATATTTTATACCATGAGGGGCATTCAAGTCAAACCTGGATTCGTGATGAAATTTCTAATGAATGAAGGTGTAAAACCGATTGAAATCTACAAAAGACGGTAATGAGACCCTTAGCCACAGTAAAACATTTAAATGGTGCAAATGTCTTAAAGAAGACCATACAGTACGTCTGTGATTGATGATCCAGGCCGACGTGGTTACTAAGACATTCACGGAGTTGATGCCCGATCCTTGGAAACGCTAAAACTGGATAACTTCGCACCAACTTGCTGAAGAGACGCATCTTTTTTCTTTTTAAATCCTCCCATACAAGTCACATTTGTAGAGAATGTGTGATATTAAAGACTTGCTCGCAATGACCAGTCTTTGTCATAAATTCCCGCAACTGCTTCAGAGTTGCTGTGGGCCTCTTCGTAGCCTCTCTAAGTTTCCTCCTGGATCGTTCATCCAATTTTGGGTGACGTCCTGATCCAGGGAGATTGGATAAACAACAAATATCTTCTTTTCAGGCTGCAAAGCAACAAAATTTGATTTTAAAAGGGGTGATTATTTTCTATACCCACTGTAGGTGCATTAGTGTAGCACAGGATTATATAGAGAAATAAAGAAAGTTAAAAAAAAAAAAATTTCTACTGCTTTTTTTTCTATATAACAGCTGTTATATAGCAGATATTAACAGTAGTTCATTCAGACATGTCTATTTTCTCTCCATTTTAAAGGTAATAAGACAAAACTAATATTGACACTGGAGACTCCTTCTAAAAAAAAAAAAAAAACTAATACATTATCTCCTCTTCAAGATATCATCAGTCACATGCATTTTTCTGTGAATGTATATGGAACGTCTGTCATATACAGTACAGACCAAAAGTTTGGACACACCTTCTCATTCAAAGAGGTTGAATTTGTATTATGGCAAGAAAAAAGCAGCTAAGTGAAGAAAAAAACGAGTGGCCATCATTACTTTAAGAAATGAAGGTCAGTCAGTCCGAAAAATTGGGAAAACTTTGAAAGTGTCCCCAAGTGCAGTCACAAAAACCATCAAGCGCTACAAAGAAACTGGCTCACATGTGGACCGCCCCGGGAAAGGAAGCCCAAGAGTCACCTCTGCTGCGAAGGATAAGTTCATCCGAGTCACCAGCCTCAGAAATCGCAGGTTAACAGCAGCTCAGATCAGAGAGCAGGTCATAGCCACGCAGAGTTCTAGCAGCAGACACATCTCTAGAACAACTGTTAAGAGGAGACTGTGTGAATCAGGCCTTCATGGTAGAATATCTGCTAGGAAACCACTGCTAAGGACAGGCAACAAGCAGAAGAGACTTGTTTGGGCTAAAGGACACAATAAAGAACACAATAAAGAAAACTCGCTGAATGAGAAGGTGTGTCCAAACTTTTGATCTGTACTGTACATTGTTCCATTGTGCATTAATATAAATCCGTGAGTTGCCTTAAAGCCAGAACTAATAAAGCAACAACTTCTGACTAATCAGAATCAGGAATCCATCCGTTAATCCATCCAAGCTGACTCTTTGTCAGAGTGATGGTTGGCCGCATCGACCCATGACTTCATGCCAGCTGTAGGGGAAGTTACCTCGCTGAGGTCCTCAAACTCTGGCAACCCACATACAGACACAAACACTAACACATTCATTCATTCTATCATACACTATGGGCGATTTGGAAAGACAAACAGGACAATGTTTGGATTGTGGGAGGAAACCTGTGGACCCGGAGGAAACCCACCAAGAACATTTAAACTCCATGCGCACAGACCAGAGGAGAGATTTGAACGGCCAGATCTGGAGGTATGTGGTTATTAAGCATGGTTATAACATTTGACCATTTGATCTCAGAAAAAAAAGAATCACTTCCTTAACTCTGTCAAATGCAAAAACACAAATATTTTTTAAATCAGAACAGTAGGAAATTCTTGCAGTTAATCTGATAACATTGTATAACAACCTAAAGCCCTGCCTCTAGTGTAACACAATTACCTGTGTTACTTTATCCAGCTTCTTCTATCTTTATCTACAGCTCTACCTGTCACAGTGTTTCCCGCTAAGGGCTGTGTAAGAGACGACGCTCCCTACAGGGCTGTTATATAAATGAGACACACGCACTCAAAGTGCGCTGAGGGTATAGAGGAGTCCTTCGAGAATTCATCTCATATCATTGAATAATTACACCTGAGCAGCGCTTGCCATATTGTCACACCCTCCTCCTTATGTTCCACTGATGATCAGAAATAATCTCTTTATCTGCTTAGCCCTTCAATACTCTGAGGGGTGAAACCGCTATTTACGATATCCTATTAACATGTCTACCTTTTTTTCTAGGGGGTTATTTTGAGCAGAGCTTCCGAGATGAGCCCTGATGTCATTTCCACATGTACAGGTGTTTGAGTGGGATTGTGTGTACAGTATGTGTAGATTATGTATTATATCCCTGGATGTCATGTGACGTGTCACAGTGCTGTAATGATGTTGTAGAAGTCATGATGAACATGTATGCATGCTAGAAGTGTGATTCATTTGTAATTTCATGATTAAGTTAAATAAAAAATCATTAATTCAACGGTCACCTTGCACCTCCAGGATTCGGGTTCGATTCCCGGCTTTGTGTGCAGGGAGTTTGCATGTTCTCCCCGTGCTTGGTGGGTTTCCTCCGGGTACTCTGGTTTCCTCCCACAGTCCAAAGACGTGTAGGTTCGGCTAATTGGTGTTCCCAGAATTTCCAATAATTGGCACCCTGTCCAATCAAAGTCTCCATGAATAGGCTCCATATTTCATTTGTTTGGTGTGTAACAGATGTACCGGGACACGGGATTGTCTAGTCAAGTCAAGTAGGCTTTTATTGTCATTTCAACCACATACAGTTCAGTACACAGTGAAACGAAACGGCGTTCCTGCAGGACCAAGGTTATGGTCTAAGGTTATGATTAACGTAAAACTGATTGACATTTACACAAGACTTCAAGTGAGACTCTTGGCTCCAGTAAAACATTTCAATAGTGCAAACGTTTTAAAGATGGCCATACGTCCATGAATGACGATAATGGGCGATGTGGCTTGGAGCCCACTGCAATCGTTCCATTGAACGTTCAGCAAGTGGAACGCCTGATCGTTAACAAAATCGACGAATAACTTGTCAACTTACAGAAGAGATGCATCTGTCTGTGGGAAGTGCATCACTGTACAGTATATGGACAAGCATGCAGTGTTACAGTACTGTATGTTTCATTCGTGTAAAGTAAACATAGTTTTTAACTCTCATGACTGTATTGTTATTTAAACAAGGTCCCGGTTTGACTTAAACACCCCTTATAAAACCTGCTGCATGAACTCTACCGACTAAGGTGAAACAGTTAATGGAAATGGATAAAACTTCCAAGTGATTTCTCTTTTCAGCACGGGTCGCTCTTGTATTGGGTGGCAGTGTTGTAATGCATTGCTGCTCACGAGTTACCAATTACTTAGCTAAGTAACTAGCCATGCATGCGACATAATCATGGTAATGATGGATTCATTTAAAACACATACATTATGAAGGATTCCTCCGCTTCAAGCTAACATTAGATTACCCATTAAAGAAAATGACCTCTAGCACAAAAATGGGCTCAATGTGTTTGCGCAGATTTAACAGAGAGGCAGGAGGCAGAGGAAGCATTTGAAAGGAACGACTCTTTGTTCTGTTCAACAACAACAAAAAACAACAATTCAAATAAATCCATATGTGTTGAAGTGAAGGGATTTCTTCTGGCCATTTCGCAATTGCTCAGTATTGTAGGCTTACTTGTAATGGTCATGTTCTGGTTGTTTGCGATGTACAGTAGGTTTGTCTAATAGGTGCAACCAAAAAGGTCAAGAATCAGAAATCAAAATAAAGCATGCTCCGTTTTCTGATTGATGTGCTTTTTGTTTTTCTACCCATAATCAAGAAAGAAAATCAGATATGACTTAATATACAGTACAGTACCATGTCTGGAGCCTCCCCTTATTTCTCCATATTAAATTACATTAAAGAAATGGGAACATGTGTTTTTACTGTGACAGGCTGCAAAGTGCCCAAGGATATAATTTTAAACATTGGTTCTTTATATAACAACCTCAGCAGCAACCTCATTTTCCCTCTCGTCTGTTCCACAGAGCATTCAGCATCACCAGAATACTAATCACCTGCCTTAACATCTGTCCTCATCTGCACCTGTTTCTCACAGGTTCATGCCTCAAGTTTTTTAAAAGGTTTTTTTTATGCTTGAATGAGTCTCTTTGTAAGCAAAATATGAAAAAAAATGGGGTATAGTACAGTAGTGGAGTAGAAATGTGTGTGTGTGTGTATATATATATATATAAATTGTGTATATATATAAAATAACATATTAAGTTAAAATTCTTCCAAAATAGTAATCCTTAAAGCATTACTTACAAATATAAAAAAAAAAATAATGTGCTTGAGTACAGTAACTAGTTACATTTACTTTGTTACTGCACATACAGTTTACAAAAGCTCAACCAATGTTAAAGATACGGAATCGTTCATGCAGCGGATTCATCTGTGACAAATGACTTGTTACATGAATCATTAATAAATCATTAACTCTTGCATCGGCAGGAACACCTCCGTGACCTGTGCTAAATTAAAATCATATAAATATCCACTGAAGGAATGTTCTTTCAGTCTGCAGGCGGCATCAAGCAGGACCTGGTTGCCATGACTACAACGTGCAAGGGAGGTTTAATTATGAAAGTTGTTATGAGAATGAGGATTTACACACAGAGCTTGTTTATGAGCTGCATGACCTTGGTGCCTAGGAGCTGCGATACAGCGCCTGCAGGGAAAGCCAACATGGTAGGGATTGTGAGGACTTAATAAATTCCTCAAGTTGTGTGCCTGCTTGTGTCTTGGTGCTGAATCCGGTGCCGGATTTTTAAAAAATGTATAAAGGTGGAGAGCTTTGACGTTCTGCCGTGAGCTATATAACTCTGTGTGCAGCGCACGACACACGGGTCTGCGATATGTCAGTGTGAGATTGGTTGTGCTGTTCCAATCTGCTGTCTGACCATGTGTGTGTGTGTGTGTGTGTGTGTGTGTGTGTGTGTGTGTGTGTGCGCACATACACACTGCCTGTCAATGACCTCCAGGAGGATGTTTATAGAGACTGAGAATATACAGACACACTTCTTCAATCAGTGCAGTACAAGAAGTAGGTGAGGAATGGGGAGGCAGACGAGATCTCCTCGCTCCTTCTTTCACAACACCGCCTCTCTCTTCTCTCTTTGTCTCTCTCGCACTTATACTGTATGTCTGTTTGTCTGTCTCGATCATAATGTCTCTCTCCTTTTCTCGCCGTCTCTCACGGAAACTCACCGTTTCTCTCCCGTTCATTGTGTCTGTATACCAGTCCGTCTCTCGCCCATAATAAAGTCTTACTCAATCTTTCTCACAAGTCGCAATCTGTCTGTCTGTCTCACTTTGCACTCACCTGTTTCTCTCATCTGTCTGCTTTGTCTCATTCTGTCCTCACAATGATCTGATGGTCATGGTCTGTCTGTCACTCTCATTCATTCATCTCAGAATCTCTCTGATCACTCTCAATGTGTCTGTCTTTCGCTCATACTGTAGTACCTCACACACACATGCAAATGTGTACAGTATATGAGGAATATAATGATGTCATAGTTAATATTTCCCGACTCAACTAAGTTCTTTCTTTGTCTGGTCGTCTCGTTCCTCTTCTCTTTGGTCCTCTTTACACGCTCGTTCCCTTTCTACCGTCTGGACGCTCTGCGCCTTTAATTAATCGTCCCCAGAGTGACTAACCAGGCACATTTACAATATCTGCATCACACTGTTTTTATTATGGCGCGGACCTGGCCTTATTATTTTCCCCGGTTTTAATTAATATGCAGATCTGCACTGACACTATAATGGATCTTAATTAAAATGACCATGCTTCTGCAGAAATCCCTTCGCTGTGCTTACTGCAGTGGAGGAAGAAAAAAAAAGGTAGTTGTGATACACGAGTGTCCTCCAGAGATATGTTCAATGTGGAGCGCGTGTTACGATCATGTGTGTGTGTGTGTGTGTGTGTCCTGCTGCATCTGTCACGAGCACTGTGAGGTTGCCCACACACCTCCACGCTGGGGGTAAGGGGAGGGGAGCGGTTTTACACCCAGCCTCGTTTATCCTCAGCTGGAGAGAGTCATGGGAGTAGGGTGACGAATGAGGCAGGTTCGGAGAGGAATATTAGATAAACGAGAACAGCGCTCTGCTCATTAGCAAACGCTTGCTAGGCCACATTTTCCTAATCAGTGCTACCGATGCTCATTCAGATATCTGGACGTTCTCCTTGCTGCCCAGCGGAAGCACCTTGGAGAGAGGGTTTTAGCTCATGCAAACACACACACACACACACACCACTACAGTACATGCATGAAACTGGCCTTTTCTTAGACTGGATTTTGCATTGCATTCCAAATCAATAGATCACATGAAAATGTGTTTGAATTGATTAGTGCCTGACTGATATTATTATCAAGTCCACTATTTATTAAGGAGCTGACCGGCTTTGACGATGACGTACTTCCTTAATGCACAGTCTTTGCCTTTAGACATCCATCATCATTGATTCTTTATGCTCTCAGATACTTAATGGCTGTTGTTTTATTGAATGGAATCAATCAATTCTTTCTTACAAAGGTGAACTTTGAACAAGGGCATCCTATCACACCTGGAGAGCGATTGGTCTAGAAGTTTTATGAGAGTGTAATTTGGCTTCTTAGTGATTAAACATTCAGACATAACCATACTGTCAAACATATGGTGTGTGTGTTTGTGTGTGTTTATTATGAATAAAGCACAGCTTAGGATGCTTTCAAACTTGGTGTTTTTTGTTTTTTTTTCTAAATCGCGAGTTGAAAATGTAATCCTGAGGGAAGTGGATGGGATGCAGAGACTTTGAGAAACTGCTGCTGCTGCCAGTTCGCTTTTTCTATCACGGAGGAGCTTTAAAAGTGCAAAAAGTACAAAAAGTGCAGAGTGACGCAAAGATTATATTTATTTATTTATTTATTTATTTATTTATTTTTACCTTTTGACCAGACCACAATGTGTGCGCGCGCAAGCAGGGAAAAACAAACATGAAGGATGATAACCGAGCATTGTTAATGTGAGGAAATTAAAGACGAGTTTAAAAAATGCTCCATCGCCAATATTCCAAAGTTTATTCATATTATTAACAGTAACAACAGATGAAAAAATGTTGCTTTTTGTCAATCTGGCTTCTTTTTTTTTCTTTCTTTTTTTTTTAAACCCCTCTTGAGGCACACACAATTGTCTATCAAAACTCACTCCATATCTACTGTTTTTGAAGCTTTAAACTTTTTCTGTGAAAACATGCCAGTCAACATCTGTGTTTTTTTGCGAATCATGACATTCAAAGTAGCCAATCAAATTTCTTCTTTCTGTCACATGGCTGCTGTGAATTAAACAAAGGCATTCTATAGCTTTTCGAAGAATGTTAAAGCAATTCAAAGCATGTTTACAGTACAGTCTTTTACTGCGAGTGCACTTTCCCCAGCAGTCATGGACTTCTGTAATACGGCACTGTTGTCAACTACTGAAGTTGATTCGAAGGTAAAACTGCTAGATAGGGAGGCTGATGATGCTGTAAACCTCAGTATTTCACATTAACAATATTTAAAAGATTTTCTATGCAACAAAACTCTACACTTTCTTTCCTTATTCCAATTTGCTTATCTGTACAAACACATTCACAAAAATGCAACTGTGCGAGGTGGATTTATAGCGTTTTGCTAAATCACACAAAATTTACACATATGAGATTTTGGACATGATATTTGTGCATTTGTGTCTTGACCGCCCCGTTACTCAAATAAACTATGTACAAAATATTATTTATCATTCTAATATTATTTATTTCTCAGCTTGTCTATTTTTGTGCCACTCCCCAGAATCTAGTGTAATGTGATGTGATATTTTGTACGATTTAAAATTTCCCTGCTTTTAATCATTAATCAAGTCTCAGAAGCAACAAATTCTCTTGAATTTCTGCCCTGAAATCTACAACAAGCACAAACCAATCTTTATTTTAATCTTGATTACTTTTAACAATAAATCTAATCAACATCATAAACTAATCTGGTTATTTATCCAATATTAACTGTTAAAAAGAGAACAACATCCTCACTTCACTTGAAAACAGCTGAACCCAGTGTGTAAAACCCTTTAAAAATAAATAAATAATAATTAATTTGCACTACTGTAGATGTCGACTAGTGATTCGTCAGGTGTTGTTTATTGCATTTTGCCAGAAATGAACTTAAAAACACCCTGTACATATCTAATAATTATGTATTTTATTACTAAAAATCCTACGACACATGTGGAGTTAAATTTAATTACAATTCATCTATTACATGATGTTTTTAAAAATATCATGAATCAGAATCTGAATGCAGAACTGATGAGGGGTCTTGCAGAATTATATGTAATCAATAATTTAATTATTTCTTAGCACATAGAACACAGAATTAACCAACTTCTGAGACACAAAGCTCAACCTTTTCAGTTTATACAGTATATTTTTCACAACGTGATTTAAAGCCCAAAAGTGGTTGAAGGATCTTACAAGTTTCATATGAATGAATTAACAGAACTTTTTATTTTATTTTATTTTATTTTAGTTCAAGTACACCGTTACACAAGATCAATATTTTGCGCCTTGGACTTGCTGGTTTCTCTTTTGATCTGAAAATAATCTTGTGTGTTATGTAATTAGAGCTTTGGACATCCAGTCCATTTTTAACCCTTGAAATATTTCAAAGAATCTAACCGTAGCACCTCGTTTTTTTGGTTTCATTTCCTTCTTTATTTATTTTAAATCATAGTCCTTCGTGTTTCATCTTTCGAATCAGATGAATAAAGTCTGTCTGGAGCGCTCCTATTGCAAACTTACAACATAATCGATTTAAAGACTTTGAGATGAACTCAGATAAGAACTTGACTGCAGCAGAAAAAAAGAAGAAAAAAAAAAAAAAAACTTCATCTCTTGAGTGCATAAAAAATTCTCCCCTCTCCCTCTTTCTCCTCTAACATCAAGTTATGAAGTTGAAAAGCTGGTTAAAATTCACCCAAATGTTCCAACCTCCTATTGATCTCAGATGATGCATGAGAGAGTGGTGACCGGAGTTTGACTCCTGAGCTGTCTGCCTGCGTGTAACATTGATTTGAGCGGGAGACGGTCGGCTAAGAAGCAGCTCTAGCTCGGTGGAAGTGATGATGGAGGGAAAGGCTGGGTGAGGAGGGGAGGAGTGAGAGGTACATAAGCGGTATTCGCAGACCTCGGAGGGATTGTTGACGAGCTTGTGACAAACTGCTGTGGTCTCATAGGGGATAATTAAAATCACGGAGTAAGAGTGAAGCCGTCACCATCACAGAGACGCCGCTCGCCAGACAATAGGCCTCTTCTGATGAAAGACAAAGACTTGTGCAGCACTTTGATAACGGCTCGGCTTAGAGGCAGCTGACCCAGAAAAGAGCTAGCTCTCTCTCACACACACACACACACTCCACTGCTGTATGAGACGGGGGAAGGGGGACTTCTTTCTCTCTTTCTCCTTCTCTTTCTATCTCTAGCGCGCGCACACACACACACACACACAACTGGCTTTAATAGCACTGCTAATAAGCAAAGCATCTGTCTGCTCCTATCATCCCAGTACACGACTCCCAAATCAACTCCACACGAGCAAATACACATGGGAGAGTGAAAGCCTGAATATTATTCAAATAATATGTCCCGTCTCCCTGCTCTATTTATGGCAGAGACCCCATGATGAGGGTTACTTAGAGGTCCAACCAGTCTCCAGGCAATTCATCTACTACTAGAACTACTCAGATTGTCATATATTGACCAGAAACCACCTAAATTAGGCCTCTGGACGTCACTCAGGTCTGCCCTAGAATGATGAATGGATTGGCACAGCTTGGAAATAATCACTTTCCAGTCAACCACTTCATTTTTCAGTTTTCCGACATGAATAAAGCCTAAATTTAGCCAGTCAGAAATTTATGCTTTTACCCTGTGAAACCTTTTAGAACTTCGAGCAAGTGGAAATATGTGTGTTGTTGATGAAATTTATTGAATTGTAAAATTAAGACAAAAAGATTTTCTTCATTACCAGAAAAATTCAATAAATCTCATGATCTGCCTATCAAATCTAATAATTTTCTGCCTTGAAATGTATAAAGTGTCTAGGAATATGGATGCAAGTTAATTAACACTATTGGTTTTACTACAACCGCGGCCAAAAGTTTTGAGAATGACACAAATGTTAATTTTCACAAAGTCTGCTGCTTCAGTGTTGTCAGATATTACTTTGGTGGTTTACTGAAGTATAATTCCAAGCATTTCATACAGTAAGTGTCAAACTCTTTTTATCGACAGTTACGTTAAGTTTATGCAAAGAGACAATATTTGCAATGTTGATGCTTCTTTTTCAACACCCCTGCAATTCGCCCTGCCATGCTTTACTGTTGGCTCACCTTTCTTCCCCAAACAATCAGAAAGGGAGAAAATGACTTTACCCCAGTCCTCAGCAGTCCAATCCCCGTCCCTTTAGCAGAATATCAGTCTGTCCCTGATTTGTTTCCTAGAGAGTCGTGGCTTCTTTGGTGCCCTTCTTGAACTGGACACGGTTCTACACTACACTACACTACACTACACTACACTACATGCCAACTATATTTCATTCTATTATATTTTACTATTTTATTATACATTTTTCTACCAATTCTACCATTTTATTTTCATAATTTGTATTGCTTGTACATTGTGTAAATTTCAAATGTAAAAGTTATTTTCATATTTCTCTTACATTTCTAATTTGTAAATTCTTTTACTGCTTTTATTTCGCATTGAAACTTTCTTTTTGAAATCTTGAGGTCATCAGCAGTCAGGTACAGTAAGCATTTCACTTCATATCATACTGCGTATGACTGTGTATGTGATGAATTTAAAATGTCAATTTCCTGCGACCGTTTATGTTTGGAGTTGCTTTTTTTGGAGCAACTTTTTTTTTTTTATGTTTGGAGTTGCTTTTTGTAACTGATGCCCATGGCATCAGTTTGTGCTTTTTTTGTAACTGATGCCCATGGGAGTGGGCTCACTCTCAATTTTGTCTAAGAACACGACCATGAATAAACATCCTCCAAGAGCAACTTCTCTAAGTTCGGACCATCCAGGAACAGTTTGGTGAAGAACAATGCCTTTTCCAGCATGATGGTAAAAGAGTGATAACTAAGTGGCTTGGGGAACAAAACATGGAAATTTTGGGTCAATGGCAAGGAATCTCCCCAGACCTTAATCCCTTTGAGAACTTGTGGTCAGTCCTCAAGAGACAAACAAAAACACAAACCCAAAGGACTGATTATGTAAGGAACGAGCTGCCATCAGTCAGGATGTGTTAATTGACAGCATGACGGGTGAATTGCAGTGATTTTTTTAAAAAGGGGTCGACGTTTGTGCAAATATTGGCTCTTTGCATAAACTTCATGTAGTTGTCAATAGGAGCCTTTGACACTCATGCTTTTAATCATACTTCAGTACACCATAGTAACATCTGACTATCAAAGATCAAACAACACTGAAGGAGCAGACGTAAAACCTTTGGCCACGGCTGTACATGATCATGTCATTGTCAGTCTACCTGCTGGGAGAAAATTGGGGAACCCAAAGGAAACCCATGATAGCGACAGAGTGAACAAGTGAAGCTCCACTTAGACATACTGTATATAGAAATCCTGTATATTTATATATAGAAATTGCCTGTCTCAACGTTTTATTCACAGTAGCATTAGCGCTAGTTTCCCTGATGTGTTTGTTCAGACTGTGGTGTGAGCATGTTCTAATAATAATGATGTAAAGCAAACCACTATAGCAGATATTTTTAGGATGTTGCAGGAACTTCTCAGAACCAGACAGACATTTTCCTGAAGACTCTGATCTGATTCTCTACAGTATGTGTGGGATCAATGTGGACCATGGACGAACATTGTTTTTTTTTTCTTTTTTCTTTTTTTTTCCCCATGCTAGAAACAAGCTGAAAAAGTCCTGGATTGCTTCTGCGTGTTCTGAGAAATATGGCTTGCAAGTGCAAATAGTTGAATTTTGATGCAAAGCCACACACAGGTTCACACAATCCAGTCTTTATCTGTTCATTTTATTTTCCCTCTAGAGATAATGAAAGACGGCCAATTCCTTTCTTTGTGCAGTGTTTCCCCTGTGGCCAGTGATAACAGTGGAACATTGCCATCACTAATCCCCTTCTACTTCAACATTTTGGCCGTCTTTGTATCTGATGGAGAAATAATTACCTTCCAAATAATTTCCCGTTATGGATTTCTTTGGATTTGGTGACCTCGGGTTTTGCGTTCAGGCTTACGCATCATGGAATAGTCTGAGAGAGAACCTTGGCTAAATCATTTCTAATTTGAATATGTGTTGCCATATCACGAGTTGTTTTGGAACATTAATCATTCATTCATTCATCTTCAATTTGTGCTTTATCTCTTATAGGAACGTAAGGCAGGAGGAGACTCTGGGCAATACCGTGCAAAGGTCAACATACCATGGGGAATAGGTAGGCGCACGTACATCGTAGGGTTCCTGTAAAACCACACTAGTGTACATACTACATCTGCTTATATTGACTCAACTTTTACGTGTAAATTACTCCAAAGTCCAATGCTGAGCATCAAAATAACAAAGAGGCACAAAAGATTTTTGTTTAAATTTGTTTCAATTTTTACTTAAATCTCATTTAGGTCTGTTTACACACTGATAAAAAAAAAATTGCTACACTGTATAGATGTTCCAGGTGTAAATGATTATATGAATTAAGGAGGATTTGTTCTTTTTGTTTTTTTAGTTGAAGATGTTACATTAACAGGTCTGCAAATTAGTTCACTTGATACTAAGCTTGTCGAGCTTTTTGTTGACCGATATGCGTCCAAATGTCACATCCTGAACCCTGGAACCGTCGTCCCTCGAGGACACATCAGTCCAGTCCATCACAAAATACTAAGAGATCTCATTGAGTAACTGATGCCCAAGAATGTCAGCTCGATGACCCAGGATTTAAATTGTCAAACCTTCAACTACAGCAGCTTTATTCTTATAAATATGATATGACCAAAAAGGTATGTGCTTAATAAATACATATTAGCAAGTACAGTGGAACCTTGGATTGCGAGCGTGATTCGTTCTGGGAGCACGCTTGTATATCAAAGTACTCGTATATCAAAGTGAAACCCCATAATAAATAATGTAAACTCCGATAATTCGTTCCACAGCCCATAACTATTCATATAAAAATAATTCATTTAAATGCATATTCTTGGTGGCTTTCCTCCGGGTACTATGTTTTAATCCCACAGTCCAAAGACATGAAGATTAGACCAACCGATGTTCGCAAATTGCCTGTAGTGTGTGAAGGAATGTGTGTGTGTCATAGTGAGTAATAATTTATTATTATTATTATTATTATGATTATTATTATGATGATGATGATTATTATTATTATTATCCTTGCCAAATGTTCAGCTTCACAAGGTAATCCGGTACACTTTGAAAGCCCCTAGAAAACCCAAGGCTCATTTATGCCTGTGGGCAGCAAAGAGTATCGTGTCTAATCCAATCCCACAGAAAAACCAATGCAGCACAACTTACCGGAAAAAAAGTCAATATTGGCCACGATGATAAAAAGGCACCAGAACACCCAGTGTGTCACAGGTCGCCACACACGAGCCCAGCAGGCAAGGAGCCGAAGGCTACTGACCAGGCCTCCAAACAAACAAGTCTGATCCACAGGGGTCCCATCCCACCCCACACACACACACACACACACACACAACGGCCAAAAGATCCACTGCCAACATATTGGTGCCAGACATCAAAGCACACCCTCACAGGTCCTGCCCAGGTGGTGTATGCACAAGGGGTGTTTGTCCTGGTGCACTGCTCCAGTCATGTTTCCTTCAATGCCATATAACCATGTTGCTTTCTTGCAACGAGGGTGAGTACGAGGAAATGATCTTCTTCAACTTCTGTTGGTCTTACCAGTGCTGTTTGTTCAGAGCTACTGTCTCCCCAGTCAAGTCTCTGCTGTGCAGATGTGTAAACGTGTTCCATCAGTTCATTTGCAACAGCGGTGTGAGCAAAACTGGATGTCCCATTTGTGATTTGCACAAAAAAAGAGCAGCGTGCAGGGATTTGTGATTTGTGTGAGATGCATACCACAACAGTTCAAGGAAGAGCATGATGTTAAAGCATCCTCCCTACTGTCCTGATCTCGCTCCAACGGACTTTCAACTGTTTGTTCTCCTAAAAGCAGCCCTACAAGGATGAAGATCAACTTCTGATGAAGAAGCGAAGACAGCGGTGCATTCATGTCTCACAGCTCAGCCTAAAACATTTTTAACAAGGGAATACTAAAGCTTGGGGACAGATGAACAAAGTGTATTGAAAAGCAAGGAGATTATGTCTAATCTTTTAAAATTATTTTTTAGTTCTACAGCCAGGGTGGGGATCCTTTTTCACTCATCTTCGTACTTGCATGAACTTTGCCCTTGCCTCTTATTACAGGAATGTGCCTCTTTAGCTTTTTCCATTTAGGAGTTACAGTATAATGACGTCCAGGAGAACCTCAGGGACCTTGATCATGATTGCTATTTTTGTGTAAAATCAATTCATTTGCAGCAATTACGCATACGTCCAACATGATTTATTTTTATGTAACCTATATTGATTTATAAGTAGACAAACAAACTATATTATACTGTATGTATCAATCTGAAGTAAATATACAGTATGTGCTGGCTGTACATATTTCCCCCTCGCTCTAGTCCACCATTGTACCTGCTTCTATTATAGATCTTAGTATTCCGTTACGGCTTGTAGATAATGTTTTTCAACCTTTAAGCATTCGTTTTCGATGACAGCATGTTGAAACAGCAGATTTTCATCCGTATCAGATTCCTTGGGTTTTTATATTCATGGCAAGGACGTTTTTATGTGCTCTGATTTACATTAGGCCGTATGAAATCTACTGATACGGTCAAACAGAGAGGCATAATATTGTATTGTTTGGATCTCCATATGAGACAATAGATTCCCTGTTTGAACACCGCAACGAGGATGGTTGTATTGTTAGCGCTCTATTGTTGCTATGCATCCAATTACCGCAGAAGTCACCATCAATTCACCCTGAACAAGACGCAGAGTCAAAACAATAGCAGTCTGTGCACTACTGAGTGAAGACCAGCTGTTCAATATTTCAAGCAAGGTGCAAACTGACTACAAATGTAAAAACTTTGCAGCACAAATGTACAATACTGTCAGTGATGTATATAAATATAAAAGTTATATCGGTATGCAGTAAAGCAAAGAACAATGATTATGCAGTTTCTGAATGTAAATTTAAATTTTTAATTTGTGGCACAAATATGGTAATACAGTATAGAATTTTTTTTTTTTAACACACTATCGCTCAAAAGTTTGAGATCACTTAGAAAGGTTATTGCTTTCCAAGGAAACACACTTGAAATGAGTCTGAATAGAAAATATAGCAAAAGAACAAGAAATGCTGAGAGTTAGAAATAATGATTTTGATGGAAATGATGAATGTGTTCTTTAAACTTCACGCCAATCTTTAAAAAAAAAACACACACACACACCTTTTGCAGCAATTACAGCCTAGCAGACCATAGACATTCTAGCTCTCAATCTTTCAAGATAATCTGATGCTTACTGGAGCATCTCCCACAAAATGGATTGGCTTGACGGAGTCTTCCTCTGTACCATACGGTCGAGCTGCTCCCACAACAGCTCAATAGAGTTCAGATCCGGAGACTGTGCTGGACGCTCCATTATAGTCAGAATTAGGCGCTAACTTGAATTGTTTGTGAATTGCATGAAAATGTGTTTTTCTTTGGAAAACAAAGCCATTGGCAAGTGACAAATGTCACAAACTTTAGAGCAGCACGGCTCAGGAAAACAAATGAGACCGCTGCAGTTTACTCCAGAAAAGTTCTGTGATGTTAGAGTGGTATAAAGTTACCCAAGAGCAATGTGGAAAAACTGGTGGAGAGCATGAGCATGCCAAAACGCATGAAAGCTGTAACTGCAAATCGGGGTTATTTCACCAAATACTGATTTCTTAGCGTCATTTAGCCGAAGCATTAACACAATTTGTTGAGCGATTATTTGCATTTTGTTTTATTTGAGTTATTAAAGCTCTGCAAATACTGCATGATCTTGGGTTCTTTCGATGTGTTGTGATGTCATTTCCTTTAACTATACACTCTAGATAACAATAGTTATATTTTGAATTTAGGAGAAATATTGTCAGCCGTTCACAATATAATTAAACAAAACTGTTCATCTCACTAATACATGTACCTGTAAGGAAAAAAAAAACAATACAAGAAAACTATATTATTTTGCAGTGCTCTCCTTTTCTTTTTTTTTTTTGTCAGATCCATCTATCTTCGGATCTATTTTCGGATTTTCGTCATTATTATTTTTTTTGATCATAGAAGCAACTGAAGGCCTCCGAGTGGCGCAGTGGTAAAAGCGCTGCTCCCACATTAATCACGGCTCTACAGCCAATCAGGGGCGTCTGTGAGCTCGCGCAACGGAGGGAGTGGATAGCGCTGTCCTCCGAGTGTGTTACGCCGCCCCCAACGGTGCGCGAGCGAGCAGTTCGAGAAGATGCGGTCGGCTGGCTCGTCACGTGGTTCGGAGGAAACACGTGATAGTCTTCGGCCCTCCCGGCTGAGTGGTAGTAGTAGCCTTAATGTGGGAGCCCCCTAGTGACGGGGAGGAATTGGACACGACTAAATTAGGGAGAAAATCGGGGGAAAATCCCCCCCCAAAAAAAATAGAAGCAACTGAAAACAACAATAAAAATGTGGATCCGTGCTATTTCTCTGCCTATGTTACATTTTTCTTTTTTCGTTTAGTCAAGTTTGTATATTTGTTTGAAATGAACTAAAATTCAGTTCATCATATTGTCTATTTTGTGCTGAATAAAATGAAAATGTCACTCTGTACTGCACAATCCTGAGGCCTACTGTATATACTGCATGTTAGTTAAAATTTTTTTTTTTTAAAAACAAGAAAAAACAGCAAAACAAATAATGACTAAAATGCTCTGAGCTTTGAAGGGTTAATCAAAGCAGCTGATTTTGTGCACTCTGTCTAAAAAAATGAAGACCGTTTTCAATCCATACCCAACAGATGAAATCCTTCTTTGCTGAAGATTTTGCCAGACCTGTAATTAAAACCATTTTACTGTCCTAGTGGCATGTAAACAGAAGGCTGGGAATGAAACAGGTTGCATAACTAAACATAAGATGTGAGCAGGCTAGTGTATTATTTGCTAATCATATGCTAATTGCAACGTGATAAAATAAATAAATAAAAATAATAATAATAAAATGCAGTTGACCCAAGAAGCACAATCCTTTTCTAATTAAGACCCCAGAGTAAGGCGGATGCGAAGGAATCCTGTTAGAAAAAAAAAAATTAAAAACATGTTAAAAATAATGAGGTCACAAAAAAAAAAAAAAAAAAAAAAGACTCATGCTGAAATAATACCCAGGAGCTTCTGAAGAAAATACTGAGTCAAGGCAAGAAAAGGAGTATAGTGAAAACTTTATTTTTATCTCTCTATCTCCTGTCTCACTCCCAACCCGACTGAAACCTCTCAGAATGACATATACATGCACTGGGATTCTTCTGACTTTTCCCTTTCTCCCCAGCCAGAGAACTCCCACTGGGACTAATCAGAGTGGGAGCAGACTGGTAAACTTGCCAGATGTAACCCACAAAGTTTTCTCTTCTGTCCTCTGTCTTTTCAGACTTCATCTCGCAGAGCTAGTGTGGAGAGATGAGCTGAATTCATTCATTGCTATGTGGAAGGAAGACGTCCAATCCGCCGCTAGCGGTCTGCCAGAACTTTTCAAAGGGTTGAACTCCAGTTGACCGTGGCCCCAGACTGCTAGCTGTCTGGCCCCTGGGCGCTCTGGGATCCTGGTGTGCTTTATAGCCAGGGACTCTTGTACCAAGCCTGGCAGGGTGCCACTACTCTTAGTGCTTTTGAGCTTAAATCCAGACAGAAGCAAAGACATTAAAAAAAAAAAAAAAAGAAGAGAAAAAAAATCATCCTAGGGAAGAAGTTTCTGCCCCTGCATTTTATCCACTAAGACCCACCCTATACAAAGTTACCTGAGCACCGCAGACAAAGCAAACGAGTGACTGAGAGGCAGGACAAACCCAGCAAGGGGTAAGAATAAGTTTGACTCATCCCTGTCTGTCTGCTTGTTATCTGTCTTCATGAAATCTTAATGCTCCTCGGTCGGGTTGACCCGAGTCAGTTGGCACTCAGGGGTACAGAGCTAATGAGGGAGGATCCAGTTGCAGAAAGGACCTGGCCAACAGGGGGTGCTCCTCCATCTGCTGCCCTGCTACAGCAGGAGTCTCGTTGTCCTCTGTATGAACCCTGATCCAGCGCGAGGCTAGGATGGCGCATCCTTGAAACAAATTATTCCACAATTATGCAGCTGAGTTCATTATCAGAGTAGCGTATCCTGTCTGCTCAAAGCTACTAATGAGCAAAATCCATGAATTCCTTAATGACCAGCAAAGGCATGTTTTTAATACATTTTTAATCTGCAGCTCAGCATTCTATACTGAAATGACTTTCTCTGTAATCACTTTTCTATCAAAAGAAATGACAAATGCAAAATTTCAGTAGCGTTGGATTCTCGTTCTTGGCTGAAAGGAATCTAACATGATGGATGTTTTTGCGTTCGTATCCCATGCATCGAATGGTTCAATGTCATGCATGTTCTGGGATGCTTTTCTGCTCACCAGGGTTGTACAGAGTGGTTACTGTTTAATGTGTGGTTAACACCGTCACCTTGCACCTCAAGGGTCCTGGTTCGATTCCCACCTCGGGTTTGTGCGCATGGTGTTTGCATGTTCTCCCCGTGCTTGGTGGGTTTCCTCCGGGTACTCTGGTTTCCTCCCACAGTCCAAAGACACGCAGGTTAAGCTAACTGGCGTTCCCAGATTGCCTGTAGTGTTTGAACGACAATCGGGCATCAAGCCGGCAACCTGACCCTTCAAGTAAGTATTTTCTGCAACCCAGGCTGTCTGGAGCCAACAGCTACGCCACACTCAGATCACATTTTTTTTCTATTCTGATTTTTTTTTTTTAATTGTGAACATTAACTGAACCTCAATATGGTGTATATACATCATTAAAAACAAAAAACCTTGTAGTACAATATGAAGACCTTTCATGTACAGTAATATCATAAAGCAAAAAAGTCTGTAAAGGAAATAAAGTTTCATGCAAATGCTTTCATTTATTTTTGATGTGGTGAATAGAAACATCTGTCACAATAGACGGAACGCTATGGTCTTGAATCCTGAGTGGAAATTGATATGACACCATATGGCATGAAATCATTTCACCAAACTATTCATTAATTCCATCATTACACAAACTTACTTCGCTATGACATTTTGCATTCATCAACAGATTTGGTCATTTTTTTCCATTTGTCATTTCTCATCTGTCAACCCATATAGCATATAATATACAGTAGGTTTGACTCTTATTCTGTTATGGCACGCTAAATTGCACTGACCAGGCTTAGAGTAAGTAAATATACAACTTTAGTGCAGTATTTCAGGAGAGATTTTTATGACCATGCCCCGAGTTTGAATCCAAGCAATGCCGGGTCCATCTGCTGGCAGAAGTCCATGCAAACACATCATCATGTTCTAATTTAGTGGCTTGGTTCCTGTCTCCCTGCTGATATGATGTGAGTCAACTGAGGTTTCTCTCCGGCCATATGCACTCAGTGAGTGAGAGATGAGAAAGATCCTGAGATATATTTCTTCCAAAATATATTGCCTCAGATTGTGTTTTGACATCTACAGTAGCACATGGCTATAACGTCTCCCATAGGTTAACACCAGGGATGAGATCTCGTGAGTGTAAAGCCTATAACTTGTTTATAACGAAGTGGACCCAAACTGTGTGAGGAAAATAAATAAATGCCAAATAGGGACATTTTTCCTTTCATATGTCAACCATCTAAATAAGTTATGTGACCAAAATTATACTGCTGGACTGATTGTATCACTGTCTCATCATCTGTACTGTATATACAGGGTCGCGGGAGGTCTGAACAGCTTATCTCAGGGTGTCAGGCGGGGTACAGCCTGGACGGGGTGCCTATACATCTCAGAGCACACACACACGCCAATTGGGAACACCAATCTGCATGTTTTTGGACTGTGGTAGGAAACCCACCAACCCCAGGGAGAACATGAAGACTCCACGTACACAGACCCGAGGAGGGAATCGAACCCAGACCCTGGAGGTGCAATGCGTCAGTGCTAATCACTAAGCCACCAGACTGATTTTATATGTTCTGTAACACATGATAACTGCAAATGAAAGAATAATTATATGTGAACTTAGAGGATTTTAAACCCAGCATCAAAACATACTGCAAATTGATAAAATCCCTTCCTTACAGGCTAGGATAAATAATAATTGTTTATTGATGAGGTAGAGCAATCCTAATGGCGTATACACTCTGATTAGTCCCATTCATTAATAATCTAATGTTTTTAATTCCATGTGATGTTACGGACTAGTTACAGGCTGTATGCGTCCCTCAGGAAGATAGACTTTACTCCATTTAATTAAATAAGGATCAGAACTAAACTAAGGATATGTTTGACATCATTGTAAGCCCTGTTGCCTCACATCTCCAGGGTTTGGGTTTAAATCTTACCTCCGGTGTGTATGCGTGGACCACTGTTCACCTTGTTTTGCTTGTGCATGCTATTATTACATTAGCCTATGCTTCATAGTGTGTGTGAACACACATCATTAAATATAAGTGAGAGATATAGTCAAAGACGAAGAGTTTTTCTTTACGCCATACGGTTCCTGAGATATGACTACTCGCCTGTCCAGGGTGTGTGATTGAGTGAAGTGGGTGTGGTTTATCCCGGTTGTCTTAGCAACGGCTCTTGCTGCACAGCTGACAGACACGGATAATGTAACCTGACCTCTAGCTCTCACTTGGAAAAGGAAGTGACCGTGCTGCTTAATGACTGGATATCTCGGGAACTGTTAGTCCTAGAGCGGCTTTTCATGTGTGTATTTCCGACACTGGGGTTTCCCCCAATAAGTTTTTCCATAGTGGGTCATTCCTATGTGGATTTCAGCTTCGTTTCAGGTCCCAAACAAACCTTCACAACTCGTGAAACGGGAGACCCAGCTGATTTTGTGTGTGTGTGTGTGTGTGTGTGTGTGTGTGTGTGTGTGTGTGCGTGCGCAAAATTGTATGAGAATTGCCGAGATAGTTTCTGCTGACTCATTAAAGAATCACAAATTTTTTCAATGGAGAGAATTTGGTGTGATGTATAGAAGGGATTTTCTAGTCCTTACTTATTTTTGATCTGTGAGATTTTTTCCAGCCTAGCAGAGATTTTCGAGCCGTTCTACTGTAGGTGATGTGTCTTGTTTTCCAAACAGATTAAAAGCGTGTGAGCTCGGCGCTGTGGGAGCAAAGGTGTTCAGACATACGAATCCTCTGAATATGGCTGGATGTGTTCAAATAAGATTTATGGGGATGAGGGAGACACGGCCGCAGCGTTTTGAATCTGAAAAACTGGAATTTTGGGAAAACATTTCGGTCCATTTCACAGCCCAGTATAACTTGCATCACATGTCACAGATTTGGGGCTAATAAAGTGCAATAGTAGTTCATTTTGTTCTTTTTTTTTTTTTTTTTTTTACCTTTCTACATCAAAATGAAGACTTTTAATTCAGACTAATATCATGACGTTCAAAACTGTCTTTATTTGAACGTATATATTATAAATATAATAATATTTTTCAAATAGGGTATTCCAAGTTTAAAACATCTGTCATATTAGATGGAATGCTGTGGTCTGGAATCCTGAGTAGAAATTGATTTGGCAGCATATGGCATAAGAGAAGTTCACTAAACCTTTTTAATATAGATCTTGAACAGCAAATTACATGTATCATTTAGTTTCTTATGGGGTCAACAGTTATTGAGCAGGAGTGCCTATAGACGCTAAAAATACAAACAATTGATCAGTATAGCATCATCATCTGCTGGTTTCTGTAAAAAAAAAAAAAATTTTTTAAGGAAGTGTATGAATTTTACAGTGTGTAAGCAGGGTTGTTATTGTACAATCCTAGAAAATCCCTTTTTCTAAGGTTTCGATGTAATTTCAATGCCGAAAAGGTCTAAGTAGAACCCTTTCAGGAGTCTAAGAACCTTTGAAGGAGCATGCACCAAGACAAACAGCTTAATGTTACATGTCTGAAACCACTTCAGGGTATCAAGAGGAAAATTATTTCAGGTACTGTAGGTACAGTACCATACATACATAAAGCCAGTTAATGCATGCACTCTAAAATCAATGCACTTTTACCGTAGGGTTCTAACTGGAACATTTTCTCATTATAAAGTGATTTTTTTTTTCTTTTCTTAGATGGCCTGAATTTCGTAAACTGGTGAATGTGCCAACATGCCACCTCATGCCCACTGTCTTTTCCTCTCTCTGTTTTTTGTTTTTTTTTGTTCTTTTTCTGTCTGCCATGTGGCATGGCGGTTTCACCAGAGCCTTGAACCACAAAACGCTGAGTCACTGAAACTGATTAGGGAAAACGTCCTCCAACATTCCTGGAGAAGAATGAGCTTACAGTCGAAATGACCCGACTCTGTTCTTTCCCATGTGGGTATTGGTGCCATTTTGGATGTTTCCATGACACACTTTTAATTTCTGTCCCTCTCGAGTTCTTCGATACGGTCTCTGACGTGCAGAAACTCACAAACAGGATACGGTTCTGACCTAGCAACGAGGAGCCGATTGGCTGAGGGGGAGAGAGCCTGGAGCACGCCATTGGTGGACTGCTCTGGCGTGAGACAGGGACCTCTCGCAGGAAGGCAACAGAGGGACTAACTGAAATGCGAGTGAGTCACAGAAGCTGCAAAACTTTCTACAAGTGCACAGAGAACTTGTGTAATCAGTGTAATGAAATGGCTGTAAGTAAAATGGACGAGGATCTGAATGTGTGTGAATCTGGATGAATGAAATACAAGTTGAACAAAATCATTAACAAAATAAAAGTATCGTAACTAAAATAAATAACGTAAAAAAAAAAACACACACGTCCATTTCACTCTGTTATCCTTGTGGACTTTCATCACAATCACGACCCTTCATGTAGAGCAGGAACAGGCTGTCCCCAGCTTGAGTCTATTAACCCCGGGGAAGAGAGGAAAGGCAGCGGGCCCACCCTGAATCCATGGGGCACTGTGTAGCAGGGCAGAGGAAAATGCTAATCCATTGGCCCACATTTAAGTGGATCTTCCCTGGGAACATCCGCAGCCCTGCTCTCCTAATCTTCACTAAACGCAGAGCTCACGCACTCTGATAGGACACCTGCTGCTTGCCGTTTAGCCAATAGAGCGCCGGCAAAACGACACAGTGCTGGCTGTCTCCGGCTTGCCCTCGCTCTTGTTCTCTTTCACACACTTCGCACAAAGCTGAAGCAGATAGGTTATTTTATGTGCTGGGAGGTGTTTTTCAGACTACTGCACGATGTGGAGGAGAGAGAGAGAGAGAGAGAGAGAGAAAGGAGTCTGTGGCTTGTGTGGGTGGAGGTCAGCTCCTACTGCTTATCCATTACTGACATTTGCATAGAGATTAACAAAGCACTGCTGGTCCATCAAATAAGGGATTAATGACAACTTCTGTGCATGCATGGAAAACCAGGACAAGCTGAGAGATGTAACGGTTTTGTTCGGGTTTTTGGTTTGATTACTCGTGACCTGATGAACTCTTGACAGAATCGTATCATGGAGAACCACAAAGCATAGAAAATCTGACTCCCTTATACTAAGAGTATTTACATCTAAAATGCTTCTTTTGATACAAATCAGGGCTCGATTATGAAGCAATGCATAGACCCCATACCGGTCCTGCCCTGCTGCCCATCACAGAATAAGAAAATACAGATATTACACACATGGTGAGTGTATCTGTATAAAAGGATATAAAAAAAAAAGTTGGAAGTAGCATTCGCGCGAGACGGTCTGGTCACCGGGGACAAATACTCGATGCACAATGACGCGGATGTTGAAAAAACATAAAAACGATGAGCGTGGAACCGGGCGATCTGCGGACCTGCCTCGCCTTTTTCGATCATAGAGATGATGGGCTCTCCTCCACTGTGAAGACTATTGCTTCGTCTCAGACTCGTACCCGTACACCCAGTCATCTGTGATGACCTCTCAACATGAAGTACGGGTCATCCACGGCACGCTGACTTCTACGTGATGTTCCTTCTGCTCCTGGGTCTTATTTTGGGTGATTGACCTTCTACACTGAACACATATGCCCCAACTTGTGCAAGAGTGCACTTTTTTCTGCTTCTCTGGCTCCACTTTTCATTTCTTTTTTCATGTTTATCGATATTGTTCGTTTGCTTATCTAGCATCTAACTGATTGCTCATTGGTTACAAATTCACACCAACACAATAACATTTCCAATCATTTTTCAGATGCAACCACTTCACAATAATTTGCTTGCGTTCTGCATTATTGTGTTGTGGGAGGCTGCACTATGGCCTAATCGTTCACTTCAAATCAATGCTCAGCGAAGCCCCCCCTAGTGGTCATAACCCCTGGGTATGTCCATAACACTCAACACCCACTTGTTTACAGTCTTCTCATCCAGCCTGATCTCCAGTTAAACACTACCAATAGAGCATTTTCCCCCCTTCTTTCCCAGTTACTCTTCTTTATAATGCCTGTGCCAAACATTTTTCATTCTCTCTAACAGACAGTGGTAACGGGTATCCCGTGGTCATACTCAGTCTTTCTTTCAGTTGATGGCAATCCTTGTGATCTTTCTCCCCCCCCCCCCCCCCCCCCCCTTTACCTATCCCATGACATCAATTTTTTATTACCATATAGTGCACTGCAGGACATATATGCCTACTGGAAGGTAGCCAGCATCAATCTGGTCAATATCTCTCCTTTATCTACTATAGTCGTTCAATTTTATTGACACTGAGACCAAAGGCTGCTGTGGGAGACCATCACATACCTGTTTCTTCTTGCTGCACAGCGCCTGCTCGCTCTCTCTCTCTCTCTCTCTCTCTCTCTCTCTCTCTCTCTCTCTCTCTCTTTCTCACTGAGCAAAAAATTAGAAAAGGGTCACATATAGGCAGAGAAACAGCAGATACACCTGCTTTTATTGCTGTATTCGGTTGTTTCCATGAGCAGAATAATAATATGCTCATTTAGAGGGATCTCCATTTTTGCATCATTCCTATATTCGAGTCATGGTCAGATTTATACGATATAAAAGTATAAAAGTAATGATAAATTTGGTGTAGTGGTTAGCACTGCCGCCTTGCACCTCGAGGGTCTGTGTTCGATTCCCGGCCAGGTTCGATTCCCGCCTCTGTGTGCATGGAGTTTTCATGTTCTTCCCATGTTTGGTGGGTTTCCTCCGGTTACTCCGGTTTCCTCCCACAGTCCAAAGACATGTAGGTTAGGCTAATTGGCGTTCCCAAATTGCCCATAGTGTGTGAATGAGTGTGTGAGTGTGTCTCCTGCGATGGATTGGAACCCTGTCCAGGGTGTACCCCGTATCGTGCTCTAAGCATCCTGGGATAGGCTCCAGGCCCCCCGTGACCCTGAATGCAGGATTAAGCGGTATAGAAGATGAGCGGAGTGAGTGACCTATGCTGTGTTTCTGGCACAGATCTGGTTTGAGTTTTATGGTTAAACAGTGGCTCTCTGATATTCCTGGGATTTAAACATGCAGCTTTCTGATTGTTATTTCAGATCCCTTAAAATCTTAAAATTTAACTCAAGGTTTCAACTGCATAATATTTCACCAACTCTTTGTGAAGCACCAATCTCCATTCTTCATATTTCTGACATACATTTTGTGCATTATAAGGCACAACATCTGTCCCTTCACCACATGGAGTAATGTCTCCGGGTCATTTTGCCTTGTGGAAGTTTGGCATTTCCTAATGTCTACTTTTTAATCAAAATTCTCCAGCCAGCAATATGGACTTCACTGTCGATGGTCTATTTATGGCTTTTTTTGGATTTGAGTAGTACCAAGTTATTAATTTTGCTCATCTTGGCTTTTGGCTTTTTAATCTCACTGTCAGTGAACTCTTCAGCCCTGGTGTGATTATAAACTATTGTTTTTCCTGCAGTTATTTGGAAGCACCAAAGCTCATTGGTTTTGTTTTTACACCATTTAGCATGCTTAACCTGATCTGTCATTGATATAAAATGAGGTAATTTGTATAATATCATTTAAATGTATTATAAAATTACATCACAAATTATGCCATTCTTCTTCAGCTTATCAGTCACGATTCCCACCTTCACAGGCACACTAACACTGTGTCGGTAGCTGTGAGCTCCTTAAGTACCTGTAGTTAGATAGACCTGTGTAATAGCTAAGAGGATTAGCACAGTAAGAGAAAATACCTACGGAGTGGTCTACAGTATTGTAAATTGTCATTTTATGCAGATACACAATATATTCCTGTTCATGGTGGTGGGGCAACTTTTTGCTAAATTTATTGCGCTCATTTAACCCTTAAATATGATTTTATTTTGTTTTGTTTTTAATTATATATATATATTTTAAATTGTATTTATTGAATAATAAGTGTTTTTATAATTTTAGTCTAAAAGTAAGGTTTAATCAGTGTGTGTGTGTGTGTTTGACAACAATTTATTTTTTTTTAAATCTATTGGATTTAATTTTTTTTTAATAGTTTTTGGTCAAGTGTGTGTGTGTGTCGTTGGTCAAAATGAAATAAAATTTATTTTATCATATTGCCTGGGTTGTGCTGAAAAAAGGATATGAGACACACTATATTGCGCAATCGCTAAGCCTTGATATAATCATTGAAACACAGTGATGCAAAAAATCCCTAAAACTGCTCTGAGCTTTAATGAGCGCATGGTGGACTTTCACTTAGCATAGTGATTCACTGTCGAAGTTGATTGTGTATTGTTTATCACATATATTTTGAGTTTATGTAGTTAAGTATATCCATTAATATTTCACTATGACAGGGTGGACATGATAAGCTTGACAACTTCAAAGCACAAAAACAATATGATGGAAATTAGGAAACAGGAGTGTAAATAATTGATCTATTTACAGTAGTTGCATCAACGTCTATTGCAGAAGGATCAAATAACACCGATTAGTTCCCACAATGACATGGTGGACACCCAATCAAAGAAAATGGTATAAAATGAAGGGAAATGCATTTCAAGACAGTTAGAATGTTTATGATACCTGGGTGATTCTGATGATGAGACGCAAAGCACTTAGTAGTGACAGGCATTTCTTGTGTGTAAATGAATCGAGCAGGATAGAGAGAGAGAGAGAGAGAGATGGAGCAGCCTTTTTTATCATTTAGAATGGAAATAATGACAGGTGTGTGTGAAACGGCCAGACAGTGCCACTGAACGAAAAGCGTAATAAGTAATAAGTGCATTCCAGCTCCAAGTAACTTCATGCGGAGAAAAAAAACAAGACAGGTGATGTGCTTTTATTTCGCAATTTCATTTACATATCCGTAAATTATAGATACTACCTGGTGTTATACAGACTAGAAAAATCCTGGGTAATTATTTTCACCATGACACACAAACAGGATTTTATTGAAATGTTTGACATTTCCTGTGTTTTTACAAAAAATATATAAATATATTAGAATTATCCAAAGTCCACATCCGACACCAAACCTACCACAGATATTTTGCAGAAACAGAAACAGAAACTCCAGCCATGTCGAATTCTCAGAATGTCCTCTTTACATGGTTTTGCAGTCACTCTTTGGACCACAAACTAAACATGGGATGTGCATCGTAATCTGGAATAATGATAATGTGTGAAGTCTATTCATTATTATTATTATTATTATTATTATTATTATTATTATTATTATTATTATTATAAAATAAAATATGATTATTGCATATTTTGTATGCCTTTGGTGTTGTTTTACAGTGTAGAAATAAATAAAAATCAGACAAGACCATGGAATTAGAATGTGTGTCCAAACTTTAAATGATAAATATATATTTTTATTCTTTAGAATTTAAAGCTTGGACACACATTCTAATTCCATGGTCTTGTCTGATTTTTATTTATTTCTACACTGTAAAACAACACTAAAGACATCCAAAATATGCAATAATCTATTTTAAACAGATAACTATATATATATATATATATATATATATATATATATATATATATATATATAGTTTTTCAACAACAAAAAAAAAAAATCAGAGTAACCATAGTAAATACTTTAATATACCAGAGTATTATCATAGTACTTTGGAAATTTCCATGGTTAGACCCAGAGGACAAACATAGGTACTATTTGCACTTCATTGTGTAACACTGTACTTTGGTGAATCCCATGGTATGCTCTGTGGCACTTCAGTGGGTGGGTGTAGTGGCAGTACTGTACCTCGGTGTGTATCATAATACGATGAACACAGTAACATTTACTGTATTAGGTAGCACCGTCACCACCAAACTTGCCAAGAATTTCTTGGAACATGTTCTGCTTATTTAAACTAAATTTCTATTTGGAATATGGACTTTATTACCAATTTTTAATGCCTAGTTACTTTTCACTCACCCTGTATTTATTAAAACAAAGTGATGCAAAAAAAAAAAAAAAAAAGAGGCTAAATGGCTCTTGGTTTTAAGGGCTACAGGATCTACTGCTAACGTCTTGGTGCTAGATACCACAGCACACCAGCAGAGGTCTTGTGGAGTTTGTGCATTGATGGGTCAGAGCTGTTTGGCAGCACAAGAGGGACTTACACAGTATTAAGCAGATGGTTTTAATGTTATTGCTGAGCAGTGTACACTTCAAGCATTCCAGCTGCCAAGAATTAGCTGGGACACATTCTGCTTTCATTTCTTGGGCCTTTCATGATTTTAGCTTCTTTTTTTTTTCTTCTTCTCACTTTGTATTGACCCCTTGTTGTCAGGATGCTTGAAATAACGAAACAAATGTAAGCAATAATGTGCAGTGAACAACTACAGAGTGAATGAAGCAGGAAAGTTGGAAGTGCACGGAGGGGAAAATAGTTTGAGTCTCTCCAGGAGTCTGGATCTGCCTCTCTCATGGCAGTGGAAAATAGAAGTGGAGACGCTTTCAGGTGATTAATGATCAGAGGTCTGCTCTCTCTGGGGCTGTGTGCAAGAGTGCGAATGTGTGTTTCTATTTACACGATTGTTATCTTCATTTCCAACTTAACAACACAAAGTGTGAGTATGCGCGCCTGTTGCTTTAGTGTGGCTTAAGTGTTTGCATACCAGTCGGTGCTTTTCTTTTCAGTGCTGTGTATCTGCATATGTACGTAAAGGGGATTGTCTGACCCTGAACGCTGTGTACAGTACGTCTCTTGGCAGGAGCGTCATTGCCTGAGGAGATCGCATTAAGCTTCTGTAAACATCTCTCTGACATGGACATGTACTGTAATTCAGCCCACACTGTTTATTCTCTTTGCACACCACATGAATCAGAGCACTTCCAGCACTTCCCAAAATACAGGTCCTCCAGCTACAAGCTTCTCTCCACTGGTAAGAGGAGGCAAAATTATGCCAACACTTCTGTAAAGAACACTAAACTACTTTTTTTTTTCTTTTTTAAGTAAATACTTGTTTTGATGTGATCCCAAAAGAAACTACTATTTTTCATGCAAAAGACAATTTCTCAAATTCTATGACACAAAAACTTGGAATGGTAGACTAATCATCCAGTATGTCCTTGTTGATGAAACTGCAAAGTCTTTCACCTTTCTTAGTAATTTCACCAAACAGCCATTCAGGTGAAGCAATGTGGGGAGCCTGGAGCCTATCCCAGGAGACTTGGGGCACTAGGAGCGGGGGAAACCCTGGACAGGGTGCCAATCATCGCAGGGCACACACACACACACAATAAGCACTTTGGGAACGCCAATTAGCCTGATCTGCATGTCTTTGTACTGTAGGAGGAAACCGGGGGAACCCAGAGGAAACCAACCAAGCATATCTGGTCTGATCCCACAGAAGAGTGACTATGGCACTAATTGCTACAGTTGATTGGACAGAGTGCCCATGCTGACTCGTCCGTCCCTGAAACACCAATGCCATGTAAGTATCGGAACTGGGCCGTGGAGCAATGGAAGAAAATGGCCTGATCCGATGGATCACGTTGTCTTTTACATCATGTGGGCAGCTGAGTGTGTGTGCGTATGTTCGTGACCTGGGGGTGAAGGTCACCAGCATGGGGAGAACATGCAAACTCCACACACAAACCCATGGCGGAAAACAAACCCAGAACCCGAAAGTGCAAGGTGACGGTACTAACCACTAAGCCACCCATCATTCCAAGCTCTTGTTCTCAATCATTACAGCGCACTTCAAATCTGACCTGCTGAACCGAACACATGCTGGTCCTGATCCTACACCTCGATTCCCCCGTAAAGCCTGTAAGAAATCCCAGCTTCAGCAACCGCCACCATTTACTACATTACAAATTCATGCGTTTGTGACACTAATACAGGAATAACAGATAAACAGTTCCCTTGTGTTGTCTACCGTGACGCTTTAATGCGAGGTCAGCAAATGCCTGAGAAGTAATCTGCTTGGTGTAATAAGACTGGTTGTGCTCAATTAAATATTGATCTCGATAATTTGTCAAAAAGAATCTCATTCAGCAGTCGGTTTCAGTCATGTTTGAAATGAAGCTTTTCCCTTAGGACCATGTGATATAATGCTCTTCAGACATCCTGTTTACACTTTCGTTCATTTCATGCCGTTAAATTCTTCTCCAGGTTAGGGCTTCTCTCCTGCTATTTATGGAAAATGACAATAATTTAGTATGTACGTGCACTGCCAATTTTTACAGCGTTCCAAATAATCTTCCTGTGAACTCGTACAATTTTACCCAACATTAATTACATTCTTCGAAAATAATTGATAATTTTACTCTTTCTTTAACATCTTTTGGCTGGTCCCATCGAGGGGTCGCCACAGCAGACCATCTGATCGCAACTTGATGCAATCCTCCCATTTTATCCGGGATTGAGACCAGCACAGGACTACCACTGATTCACTACCACTACCACTGAGAAATAGTAAATGGCCTTATAATTTCTTTAACAAGTGAAAGAAATCGTCGAGCTTCCCCAAAGTGTGTGTTCATGCTCCAGCTGTAATACGCCTTAGATAAAGCATTTTTATCATACCTCAAATGCGATCCATTTCACTCCTCTTCCGAATGCAACGTTTCAGTGTCTATGTAAACTGGCTACCGCTGAGCCACGCCCCTCCAGAGAAAAGCAGACGTGAGCAACAAGCTAGGGGAGGAGATCTTCTTATATGAGGTCACAATAAGGGGAAAATCTACTTGGCTTGTTTAACATCTGGCCAATACAACAATGAAAAAAGGACAAAAATCAGGAATTATTTCCTTTCTCAGGTTTCCTTTGGTTTGTAGGTGTACACTAAAGATCTGACTGTCTAATGTCTAAAAATGACTAAAAATCGACCTTATGTCCCCTTTAAGAGATAAAACTCTTGGGGGTGTGCTGTTATTGGAAAATAATCAACATCGGGATGGTGTTGTGCAGCCTGATGTGAGCAGATACACCAAACCACAGCAATTTGCCAATTCTAATCAACTGAGCAACAGATCATGCTATTTATCCAAAATACATAATTTATAGCAGACATGATTAGTTGTTCTCTACAATCCTGGTGGCTTTAAAAATAATAAATAAAATGTAAACAGCTAGCAGCTATTCATGCTACAGAAAAAGAGGAAAGGTCATCTGAACGGTACAAAGTTCTAACAGCGGAGTCTCCTTCCATGAATGCTAAAAAAATGTCTTCTCACAGAACACTTTACCATATCAGCAAATTGTTAAATGTGTTAATATCCGTTTGTGTGAATCACCCACAGCACCAGTGCAGTGATAGAAAATTGCTAATGCATTAGAATAAGCTTCATGAACTAAGCTAAGCTTACCCAGCTAGCTGCTAGCTTGCAGTTTGAATGATAAGAGTTACTGTAGTATGTTGAGTTAATACAGTATGTTGATGTTTTGAAGACTGAAGTGGCTTGTCTGCTAGCTAGCAGGTTAATTTAGCGCTTTGTTTGCTATGAATTAGCATGTTAGTTAGCTTCCACCCAACATTCTGTTATATTTAGTGTTACAATAGTGAACAGTTTGTCCAAGGATGTAGCATAACTTGTTTTCCGTTAATCCAGGCTGTCAGGATGGATGGATCTCTGAGGTCAAAGGTCATGTAGTGGGAGACAACCAAGTGCTGTCTAAGTATCCTGTTAGGATCGTCCACTCATATGACTATTAATGCAACTAATTAACACTCTGCACCTGAATCAAACCCCAGGCCTAACCTTTTTTTTGCCTCATTTACTTTTTTTTTTTAAACAAAAGCTGCAGTGTAAAAAAAAAGAAAGAAAAAGAAAAAAAGTTTCCATGTCCAAGCACACACACACAGCGCCTAGTTTAAGCAGGATTGAGAGGCGCATTGTGTTGGTATCAGGTGTTGGCATGACCCGGCCATGTGATAAGGGCAGGAGTTCAGGCAGACTGAATGTGTGGCTCAGCTGAGCTCCTCAATGGACTCTGGCTCCATCAGTACAGACTCTCAACACTCCTGTATGGAGCCTTTCAGCTCACACTGTCCTCAGTGTCACAGAGAAACGTTTTGTCCCTATCCCTGTCCATCAATCATTCTCTCTCTCTCTCTCTCTCTCTCCCCTCATTTCCAGCTTTTCATTTTGATAGTGGTTGAAGCCAAGCTTTTATTCACTAATCCTTTAGGAAACATTATATTGATCTGTGTGTGTGTGTGTGTGTGTGTGTGTGTGTGTGTGTGTGTGTGTGTGTGTGTGTGTGTGTGACTGCTATAATTAGTGAATAAAACGAGTGGTGGTGTTATGGGTTGGGCCCGAGGTACACAGATTTAAATGGAGTTGAAAAAAAAAGAAGTCGTCTTGGCAGAGGACCAGCAGCGGGCACACTCGTGCAGTCACTGACCTTAAGCAAGACTTAGCAATGAAAAAGAGGCGAATCAAGGCTGGTACATTTCCATCACAGTGCCACACTTTCCCCTTACTCATCTGAAGCTTGTGCTATTTCAAGTAACTTTCCTTCCTGCATTACAGTTTGTTTATTGAGTGTTCCATTTCTTCACTGGGTATCCTCTTTTGTAATTTAATTAATCAATCACAAAATAAAAGCACACTTTTAAACGTTCCCTTCGTCAGCTAAACGTCCCCAACGGAAAATACAGTGCATGGTATGGAAGAGTTACCTCAGCTTTTTCCCCGAAGGAAATCTGTGGATTCATTATGTGACGTGTCGTAATAGCCCGCTGGATCACGGCGGTAACGGTTATTTGAAATTTGTTCACTTTTTAAACACGTTCCCCATTTACAGTATCTTTTTCATTATTTTTAGTTCTACTTTTTCGAAAGGGGCGTGGCCTACTTTCATCAGTAGCTCATTTACATAGACACTAAAACAGTGCATTTGGAGGAAGAGTGAAACATTATCTGAAGGGTATTCCAGCTGGAACATGACTTTAGGGAACTTTAGGGGAACAGAACACACTTTAGGGGAGCTCTGAGACCTGCGTTAACCTGTTAACTAGTAAAATATGGGAACATTAATAATTATGAATTGTAAACGCTACAAGCTCATGATGAGAAGAAAAAGGGTAAATATTACAAGAGCCAGTGAGAGTGTACAGATCTCTGTTGTATGCTATTATTTGATTCCTGTAAATAAGTGTAAAAAAACAAAAACAAATATATATATATGGTTAATTTATTTAAAAGCTAAAGACTGAAATATCCAATTTATGTAAATATTCTTTATAATATTTGAATATTCTTTATAATATATTATAATATATTGACTTACCCTTTAAAATTTTGGACACACCTTCTAATTCCATGGTTGGTCCTGATTTTTATTTCTTCCAAAATAGCCAATAATCCTTTGAACTCTTTTGAACAGTTGATCTGCTGAATGTTTCTTTATGATTTCTTTATGACTGATGGAATAAACCTTCATAAATGTTTTTGCCAGTTCTTGCATGCCAAGTAAAGTATACCGAAATAGACTCATTTCACATTACCATCTCCTTTCGTGCATTGTTTTTTGCAAAAAGACCACCTGACACACTTTTAACAGTAGAGTGCGATTTACTGACTTGACTCTTTCTTAGATAATCTCCTCTCACTGGTGCAATATGGCCAGAAAAAAAATGTGCATAATAGAACTGTTAAAAAAAAAAAAAAAAGACCTTATGTTCGTTAAACTGTTAAAATGGCAGGCTACCATATACTTTCAGGTGGTTGTAAAATCGTGGCTTTCTTGCCTGCTTCAAGTGCCACGACAGAAACCGGAGCTCTTTCCAAACATGTGGTCTCGGCTGGAGCATCAAGACGTGAGACCGTGGCTTAGACAAATACACCGGCGTTTCTTTAATATGAGCTCAGGGTGGAGGAGCACGGCTGTAAGCGTAGTGCACACTCCTTCATGCCGAAAGAACAGTATGTCTTATTCAGAAGCTGCCCACCGCACCACAAAGCTACATCAGAGCGGCGTAATGGCCACGGGGTTAGAAGGAGGCCGTTGAAAGACACACATAGGTCAGTGCTATTTTTACAAACATTACTTTGCAGTTCTTTTTTAGTGGCCAGACCACATATCCTGTAATTTTTGCCCACCTTTATGTATACAGACACACACCTTCCCCACCCTGAGCACCGTTACACCGAGGAGCGTATTCAGTTTTCGTCTACAATATCAAATAATCAGTTAACAGGTAGAGCAGCTGGTTCAGACTTGTGCTTACTTACCGGATCCAAAAAAACTCACCCCTTTATCCAAAAGCAACATTCTCCTTCCCCCCTTCTCGCCTTTTCCTCTCTCTGCTAACTCCAGCTCGCTGTCCTTGGAAAACACCTTGACTTTCATAGACCAATTCGGTTGAAAGCATCATAACGCAACTTAATGTCAACAAAAATCTACCACTTGACTGTGTTGTTGGATTAATCCGACATCACCATGACACAATATTGATGTCAGTTTCTTTGACAAGTACCGAGTGTTGGAATGAGCTTTTTAAAATATTTATGCCAGGCATCATGAGGAGCATATGAACAGTTTGACAGCAAAATGAGATAACTCCATTTCTGCAGTTGAGGAAAGCAGTCTCTCCTTCCAAATTGACTGAGAACTTTTGCAAACATAGAAAATTATTTGTTCATGTTTCCCTTGAGGGTGTTAAAAGGCTCGAATGCCAAAATGGTTTTGTTTATATTAGTGTCTGATTTTGCACAAAGCTATAACTCCAGCTCTCTCAGTTTTGGCACAATGGCAGTTTGTGGTTATTTAGGTACAATGTTGCCGCAGCATACGAACTCCCAACTCCCAAAAGAATTTTTGCCTTAAGAGCTGAAAATTTGCAATGAATTTGACTCGGCATGCGAAGCATTTCTGCCATACCGCCGAACCGGACACCTGCTAAGTTGCGCGTACGTAGAAATCCAAGCGAAGCGAGTTTACACATTTTTTGTGATGTTTTTTTTGCATTTTGTGCAAGATTTAGTGAAGACATGGCACCATTGGTCCTAAAAATGTTAGCAAGGACAGAAGCAAGAAGAAAGGGGAGCCACTTTCAGTTTTGTTTTTAAAGCAGTCGGTGCCGAGAGGAATCATGAATTAAGGTTAAGTGATGTTTAATGTTTATTTATTTAATATTTTTTCCTCATTTACATTTAGAAATGTTTTGATTGTTTTTATATGCCAAAAAAATACAGTGTTGGAAATTGGTAATATTGATCGTTTTCATCAGTTTTTGAGTGGCTGGAACGGATTATCTGCATTTACATTATTTCCTATGGGAAAATGCATTTTGGAATATGACATTTTGTATATAAAAAATCGCCTCCGGAATGGATTGAGGTACCACTTTATGTAGTTTATACAGTTTAGCTTTGATAGTATAACTCCTGTACACCATTAATGCTAGGCAGGTGGAAATTGCATTAAAAGTACCAGAAGGTTAAAATCCATTAAACACATTTGTTCACAATGTGGTTTTGCTTTACTGATAATGTGACAAGAAGCAATAATAATCATGATGCCTTGTTTTGTTTTATGTTTTTATCTGAAATATGGACACAAATTTACTGCTTCTAAAATAAGGTTATATAGCAGTTTTCACATTAAAAAAAAAAAAAAGTTTAACATTTTGTTGTCAATCTGTTCTTATGTACTGCAGGTGTCATATAACCTTAAGTACTTGAGGTATTTCCTTTGGAGCATTGCTTTATGTAGCATAAACACCTCACACTCTGACCAGCATGCTCAATTTTCTTCTACAGTTGCAAATCATCAGGTAAGAGGTAGAGCAGTCGGCCCAGACTTTGCTTATTTACCCGTTCCAAAAGACATGCTCCGTCATCCAACAGCAACATTCTCCTTCCCCTTCTCACCTTTTCCTCTCTCTACTTACTCCGTCTCAGTCGCTTTGGAGAATTTCAAGCACAACCACTTCGACGTTTACGGACTTAATTCTCACAGCGTAAGAAGTGAGTTTTTGTGTCCGTTAGCTGTCTTGTGTTGTGCCATGTTTGTATACAGTATAAATATATATTCTGCACCTGAAACATGAGGTTCAAATCCAGCACACAAGTTGTCAGTATGTAGGGCAGGTTTATGAGGTGACTCCGTGCCAACCGAGTCCCAAATGTTCCACGCATAACGGCCAGAAAAGCCCTCAGGCGTGCAGCTACAGGAAGGAGCTTTATTAGCATTTCACTGATGTCGGTTCAGAAGTCTTAAACTCCTGGCCTGCACTTTATGTCAGTTCCTGACTTTTGAAATCCGAGTGAATTTCGCGTCCAACCATAATCCGTCAGCGGCGGTTTTCTTCTTTCGGAACGCCGACGTAATCCGAACCCAGGCCTTGTCTGTAACATCTTGTCAAGCAAGGCTCACTGTGGACCTTTCCTGAAGGCTGTCTGCTTGGCGGTGGGGGAAGAAAAAACCTTGCGGCGCAGTTTTCGAGATATGAGCGCTAAAGGAAATTGGCATTATCTGCTCCAGAGATGTTTTCCCACAAGTGACTGTGATTAATGGGACCTTGGGATAGTAGAGCGGGTCAGACAGGTGTCACCTGCGAGCTCGCACTGCTGACTCACACTCGGTCGGCTGCAGACGGGACGAGCCGATCGTCTCCGGGAAATGAAGACCGGGCCAGTGAAACACGTGTCAGTCGAACGTTGAGCAGTGTTATAGCTTATAACTAGCACATACTTTACCAGCTCTGCTTCTAAAACAAAAAGAAGGTCGAACCTTTAAATACGTCTGCTCTGGGTGCCTTTTGTGCCAATGTTCGGACACCAGTGGTTTCTGATACCCAATGTGGGTGGTTATGGAACCTACTTAGCTCAGTCCATAAACCTGTATGAATATTAGATATAAAGGTGTATTAGAAAGAAAGAACTGTGATTTATGAGACCACCTTCACCAAGGCCACCGTCTTCCATTGCTCTATGGTGCGGTTCTGATACTCATCTGCCCCTTGTAGGCCCTATCGGTGGTGGACACGGGTCAGAATGGACATCCTGACTGGTCAGTAGCTACACTGTGTGTTTTGAGACCTTTTTACCGTAGTCAAATATAACTGTTCAACAATTTATGCTACAACAGCTCTTCTGTGGGTTTAGACCAAACGGGTTATTAGCCTTCGCTTCCTACTTGCATAAATGAGTCTTGGTTGCCCATGACTCACCGGTTGCCAGTTCACCAGTTTTCCTTCCTTGGTCTACTTTTGTCAGGTACTAACCACTGCATACTGGGAACGCAAGACGAAACCTGCTGTCTGACTCAGGCCTCTAGCCAACACAATTAGCCTCTTGTTAAAGTTACTCAGATCCTCAAGTTACGCAGATTACTCTTGCCCATTTTTCCTGCTTCCAACAACCTGACTGTCTAATATACCCCAGGCCCCGACATGTGCCATTGTAACGAGATAATGTTATTCAAATCTCCTGTCAGTGTTTTTTTTTTTTTGCCTGATCGGTGAACGTGTGTACCGTATGGAGTTATTTGAACACCATATTTGAAGTCCATGAGTCTTCTTAATCACACAGTTTCATAAACCCACACTATCAGATCGTCTGTTTAACAAGAGATCAAGAAAGCTTTTCTTCAGTAGGAAAGAACAGAAGAAGACACTGTTGACTTTGCATCCCGTCTTTCTATGCAGAATATCATTTTTCGATCAGATGACATAATAAATTAATATATTAAGCATACTGTGCGTGTAGAGTTATGTTGCACGCGCATGTATAAAAAACATTTTTTTAAAAAGGAAACGGAGTCAGGTTTGTTCTCAGTTTTAGAGATACAGCTCTTTCCCGTACAAGGTCAGAAGGCTTTTAACTTTAATTTTTTCCCCTGAAAGAACCTATTGTCGTATGAGATTTTAGACAAAACACAGCTGACTGGAATTTCTAGGAGCTGATTCATGTATTTCCTTCTAGTTATCTCATACTGGTGGCAGATTTGAGAGAAAAGCTTGTTCTGTTCAGGAAGACAATCAGATGATGGATTAAAACCTCTGAGGCTGGTGGAACTTCATCTTTCAATAAGTGAAACTATCACCGCGTCATATTATTGAACAGTGCCAAAGGCATGCTATTGATTTAGCTATTATTGTATTTTCTGAGGTCCGGGCACGGAGACAGAGACGGAGACGGAGTTGGCTCTGACCCTGACCCCTCCTCCACGTTCTCCTGGTCCCGCTGGGCGAGTGCAGTTGATAAAGAACGTAAAGATCTGCTGAACCCTGATCTTTATAGATTAGCGAATGGGAGATGTCAGCATTCTCATCTCCATTTCCAATGATGGACCTGCATCAAGTTTAATGAGCCTTGCAGGGATTTTCTCTCATGCGCGCACACACACATTCTGACTCTAACATTCAAAAGAACTTGAAGGTATACAGTAGGTCATCAAGTTTAGGAACTGTATGAAAGACCTTTACAATTCTTTTTTTTTTTTTTTTTTCTTTCCTGTAATGTTTTTTGCCATTCTGGTAACGAACTGAGCAAAACTTCGAATGCAGCAATTTAGACCTGGCCTAGCTCAGTACACAAACTATTGCTGACAAGTAACCACTAGCGTTAAAAAGTGTCTCATCTAAGCAGAAAAGTGAATTTTCAGATAGGATCATATACAGCAGCACAATATTTCCATAAAACTTAATGCTTCTTATTTTTCTATCCATGCTTTGTTTTTAAAAATATATATTTTTTATCAGATACACATACACAGAAACTCATTTGCGAAATACAATTTCATGCCCTTTTATGTCTGTAGTGTCTAACTTTTTGGAATTCAAATATTTCAACGATCTTAACTGTCATTCAGATGAAAATGCAAAGACATACACACGTGGACAAAATTGTTGGTACCCTTCGGGCAATGAAAGAAAAACTCACAATGGTCACAGAAATAACTTTAATCTGACAAAAGTAATAATTTTAAAAAATTCTATGAATGATAACCAATGAAAGTCAGACATTGCTTTTCAACCATGCTTCAACAGAATTATTAAAAAAAAATAAACTCATGGAACAGGCCTGGACAAAAATGATGGTACCCCTAGAAAATACTGAAAATAATGTGACCAAAGGGACATGTTAATTCAAGGTGTGTCCACTAATTAGCATCACAGGTGTCTACAATCTTGTAATCAGTCAGTGGGCCTATATATAGGGCTCCAGGTAGTCACTGTGTTGTTTGGTGACATGGTATGTATCACACTCAACATGGACCAGAGGAAGCGAAGGAAAGAGTTGTCTCAGGAGATTCGAAAGAAAATTATAGACAAGCATGTTAAAGGTAAAGGCTATAAGACCATTTCCAAGCAGCTAGATGTTCCTGTGACTACAGTTGCACATATTATTCAGAAATTTAAGATCCATGGGACTGTAGCCAACCTCCCTGGATGTGGCCGCAGGAGGAAAATTGATGACAAATCAAAGAGACGGATAATCCGAATGATAACAAAAGAACCCAGAAAGACTTCTAAAGAGATCCAAGGTGAACTTCATGCTCAAGGAACATCAGTGTCAGATCGCACCATCCGTCGTTGTTTGAGCCAAAGTGGACTACATGGGAGACGACCAAGGAGGACACCATTGTTGAAAACAAATCATAAAAAAGCCAGACTGGAATATGCCAAACTACATGTTGACAAGTCACAAAGCTTCTGGGGGAATGTCCTATGGACAAATGGAACTTTTTACCAAGGCACATCAGCTCTATGTTCACAGATGGAAAAATGAAGCATATCAAGAAAAGAACACTGTCCCTACTGTGAAACATGGAGGAGGCTCTGTTATGTTCTGGGGCTGCTTTGCTGCATCTGGCACAGGGTGTCTTGAATCTGTGCAGGGTACAATGAAATCTCAAGACTATCAAGGGATTCTAGAGAGAAATGTGCTGGCCAGGGTCAGAAAGCTGGGTCTCAGTCGCAGGTCATGGGTCTTGCAACAGGACAATGACCCAAAACACACAGCTAAAAACACCCAAGAATGGCTAAGAGGAAAACATTGGACTATTCTAAAGTGGCCTTCTATGAGCCCTGACCTCAATCCTATTGAGCATCTTTGGAAGGAGCTGAAACATGCTGTCTGGAAAAGGCGCCCTTCAAACCGGAAAACAACTGGAGCAGCTTGCTCATGAGGAGTGGGCCAAAATACCTGCAGAGAGGTGCAGAAGTCTCATTGACAGTTACAGGAATCGTTTGATTGCAGTGATTGCCTCAAAAGGTTGTGCAGCAAACTATTAAGTTAGGGGTACCATCATTTTTGTCCAGGCCTGTTCCATGAGTTCATTTTTTTTTATAATTCTGTTGAAGCATGGTTGAAAAGCAATGTCTGACTTTCATTGGTTAACATTCATAGAATTCTTATTTATTATTACTTTTGTCAGATTAAAGTTATTTCTGTGACCATTGTGAGTTTTTCTTTCATTGACCGAAGGGTACCAACAATTTTGTCCACGTGTGTAAACTTGACAAAGTGTATTATTCTAAAATGCTAAATTGTTAAGATATTGCAACATGAATGTGACATGGTTACGGACACTACAGGTTTGAAACTTTTATAAGCAACAGTTTTACAGATCATACGATTCTTAGAAGCTTACACCAATTTTAGTATGAATACTCATAATGAAATGTGAATAATTAGCATTTTAAATGATTATTATTGGAGGCGAGACGGTATAACGCTGAAAAATTGCCATTTTTGGGGCACATATAAAATCAACTCTCCAAAGCGACATGAAATTTTTAGAGAAGCAGGATTGGTCACTTCAATGTTAAATAACCTTCAGAAGTAACACATTTTCTGTATTATATGTATAACATAAAAAAAAAAAAAAAAAAAAAAAAAAAAAAACTCAAATTAGCACCAGTGCTGTGTTTCGGCCGACTCGTTATCTAGCTGATAACTCCTCAGTGCGACTCTGCTGTTTCCTCACTCGTCAGTTTTGCATAAAGACAGAAAGCTGCCTGTGAATACATAAATAAATGTACGGTCAGCATAAGAGAGACTCAGTGGCAGAGTGGTTAGCACTGTTGCCTTGCACCTCCCGGGCTGTGGGTTTGAATCTCGCCTCCAGTGTGTGTGTGTGTGTGTGTGTGTGTACACATTCTTTGTGGGTTCACTCTGTTTTCCCAAGCATTGTAGTCTGATTGCAGTGCCTGTACTGTATGACTGTGTGTGTATTCCTGTGCAGATCCACACACTGTAAGCAGTGTGGGAAAAAGAATGAATACATGTCTGTTAAAAATGACCTTGTAACCAGCATCAAATCCTAGAGCATCAGGTTGCAGTGTTCCTGGAAGCCATTAATTATTAACTGTGTTGTTATTATTTACTTTTAGGAAAGATACATGGAGACCACCAGTTCTTCAGTAGCAGCTGAATCAGGAGAAACCTGCACAGCAAGCCATCATCCACAGTCCGGGTCAGACTGGTTCAGAGATTGATTTTTTCTCTCCTCTTTTTTCCAAGTATAATTCAGTCTTGTCATAAAAGCATGGCTTAAGGCAGAAGCCCTGAGGACGTCTCATCCAGTCGGTATTGTTCTGTTTCAAGCTCGTCATGCTGCTCAGGCAGGTAATTGATGTTCTAAGCTCTCGATTTCTCGACGTTCTAAGCGAGACCAGGGCCAGTAGCGATGCGTATCGTTAATGAAAGAAACGATTTCTGTTCTGATTAGGTAAAAAAAAAAAAAAACAGCTGTCTCAGGATGTGTCATGCGATGCTGAAATGCACAGCTGTAAACACTCTGAGTACTTTATGATATGACAGCGGCAGAAGGTTTAGAAATGCTGGTAAATTCTCGACTCTGATTGGTCACCCACTTACACTCTCACTCATTCACTCATATACAGGGTCGCGGGGGGCCTGGAGCCTATCCCAGGAGACATAGGGCACAAGACACACTCGGCCATAATATGTGAACGCCAGATTGGCTGATCTGCATGTCTTTGGACTGTAGGAGGAAACCGGAGTACCCGGAGGAAACTTACTAATCAAGGGGAGAAGATGCAAACTCTGACGTGCGGTGTAGCTGAATGACGGATCACAGGTTTGTACTAAGGCACTTGTTTAAATGCATTACCGTTTCTATGGCAACAGGTCGTACAGTCGTACGTGACGCTTCACTCAAACAGATTTGAAAAATGTGCTAGATGAACTGATTATTCAGCGTCTCCGGTGTAAGAAGACATCTCAGTGAGTTTCTTAATAACATGACAAGCTGCATTCTGTCTCATTGACATAAAGAGACTAGTGAGGTAAGCGCCGTTTATAGCTGCTATAATGGAAGTGCTACTGTAGCAAAGCATCTTTTTTCGCAACGACCAAAATTTATAAATAAAAAAGTTTTTTAATAAATAAAAAATTGTTAGCATTGACAATTTCTGCGGTACACCAACCAAACAAGAGTTCAATGCCACACACCACCGTGCCATTGATTATTTTCCTGTAAAAGCACGCTGCGTTGTATATACTGGGGATTTCATGAAGTATTCTGTTAGAGTAGTCTGTAGAGGTTACACTAGTTTGGACCGGGCTGCTCTCTTATTCCCTTTTTTGACTCGCATTTGCTTTGGGCTGATAAAATAAACAAACAAAGCAGAAATATACTGTATATTTTTAAGAAATCATTACTTTACTGAATTAACCAGAGATGTTTTAGAAATTTTGGTCGAAAATTTTGGTTTGAAAAATGTATATATATATATATATATATATATATACTGTACTGTATATAAACTGTAATGCTGCATTAAAAAATGCTCTGAACATCTAAAATGTATAAATACTGTATGTACTGTAAGGCAGGATCTTTAATAAGTTATAGTCCTTACATGTCCATCAGTTGTGTGATAGAGGGAGGAAATGAAAAAAAAAAAAAAAGGTCAAAGTCGATTGAACGTTCATATGGCATTTGGACGGATCTTTAATCATAAGCCGTGATTGCGGTGAGTGTGGAAACGAAATAATTCATGTCTATCAAATGTGAATGCTAAACAAACACAAACACTCTCTCTCTCTCTAGCACTGTCACCTTGCACCTCCAGGGTCGATCGTTTCCCGCCTCGTGTGTGTGTGTGTGTGTGTGTGTGTGTGTGTGTGTGTGTGTGTGTGTGTGTGTGTGTGTGTGTGTGTGTGTGTGTGTGTGCATGGAGTTTGCAGGTTCTTGGTGGGTTTCCTCCGGGTACTCCGGTTTCCTCCCACAGTCCAAAGACATGCAGGTTAGGCTCCCAATTTGCCCGTATTGTGTGAATGCTAACGCGTGTCAAGCCAGGGTGGGGAACATCTGCTGCCAGATGTGCCAGATGGCACTTGAATGGACTAAAATACATTTAAAAAAATGTGAATGTCATACAGAAGAGCTGAGGGCTGATATCAAAGCAACCTGCATGCTCTTCTTCACTAACGCCTCAGCGTCGCCACTGATCGCCTCCATGCCGTGCCGCACAGATGCAGTGACTCGTGCATGAATGAACAGTTCTGACACTTCTGTATTGTAAATCAGTACATCCTGACATGTCTGACATTTCTGCATTGTAAATCCTTTTTAATTGATCTAAGGAAATACTCTACTAGTTTCAGATACTGGATTTTTTATTTCCATGGGCTATAAGCTATAAACATCAAAAACAAAACAAACAAACAAAAAGGTTCGAAATATGAGCTTGACTTTTTAAATTAAATTACAAAAAAGTAACTTTTCCACAATATTCATTTCTACATGAATTATACATACAGTACTGTGCCAAAGTCTTGCTCCAGCCCTCATTTCTTCATATTAAATTAAGTTAAATTAAATGATGTAGATTCAATTGAAGAAATGGAAATAAATGTTTTACTGTGACAAGCTGCAAAGTCCCTGAAGATACAATTGAAACATTGGTTGTTCATGTAAGAACATCAGCAGCGACCTCATTTCCCCTCTCGTCTTTTCCGACCACTCAGCATTCAGCATCAGCAGTATACTAATCATCAACAAACAAACTAAATTAATCCCTGCTCAGGTACAGGGACTGGACTGAAAATCAAACGGGCCAAAAAAATTCCTTCAGGAGACCTGGAGAACTATTCCTCAGGACTACATTAAAAATAAAAGTCTGGCTCTTTGGAGGCAAAATATAAAGATATAGGGGGTGGCTCAAGACTTTTGCACAGTACTGTATACAGTACATAACACACAGCCACTAAATCACTTCGGCTCATTTTAAAAAGCAGTAAAGAGGACAAAGATATTGAGGGGACCAAAAAAAAAAACCCAAAAAAACACAAATTCGGACAAGCTTGGACAAAAATATTTTCTTTATTCCGCAAGAGAAATGAATATGGTGGAGATCCATTGAGAATATACATGAGTTCATTTCATAACAAATGGAGAGTCTACAACCAATACAAACTGTCGTAACAGATACAAGAAAATATGGTGGAAAACAACTGAGGAGCATCAATAAGCCTGTAGCAAGGATGATATCCAAATACTGAGAAAGAGGACGATTTCTACTCGCCTTTTATTTTTCCCCAGACCTAACGGGCAGAACGAGACGTGACTGAGTAAAATAAAAAGTAATTATAATAAAAATAAAAATATTTTTTTTTTTTTTTTTTTTAAAGCGCATGTGTAGGTAGTAGTGCAGGAGAGATTCGAGTTTGGTGCATGCTCTCAGATTTTTCTTTGAACGGAGGGATTTTCAGCTGATTTCAGGGCCGACGGCTTATTGCTCAAGCTGAGTCTAGACATACTGTATCTGCTGGTGTCGGGCAAATATACACCGGAGTGTGTGTGTGGTGTATCGAATTCAACTGGTGCTGTTTCAAGAGATTATCAGGAGACGCTTTGTGGAAATCCAGTGACGTATGGATGAATTCCTGTGCATCCCAGTGGCAGGTTTGCTATTGCTGACGCGACCCCTCGTTCTCAGTATTTCGGAACAATATCATATTTGCGTTGTCCACTGAAACACAGGGTTCAAACTTATTTCAGCTGAAAAAGCAATGTTTTTAATAAGCGATATCAAAATGTATATCTGACTACACCATAAACAGACAAATAACAGTTTTTTTTTTATTAAATTTTTACTTTTTTTCTTCTTCTTTTTTTACACAAAACAACAGTCAAAAGTACCAAAGAAGCATGCTGGGTTTGTACGTATGCCAAAGTGGGAGGGAAAGTGGGTTGTTTAAAAAAAAAAAAAAAAAAAAAATCTTTTAAAGTTTTTTTTTTTTTTTTTACATTTTTTTAATACACTTTTCCTTTTTTTAAAATTTTTTTAATCATTTAAATATAAGAAGCTTTACTCCATTAAGCTGTGCTGGGTGTCATGATGTGACAGTGGTGGTAAGAACATAAAAGACTCCCGATGAGAATCACGACATATTCCAACCCAACTGCAAATAAAACTTTGCAGAGCTGCACAAAAGGGCGAGAGTATCGTACGTTGTGGCGTTAACAGTCTTGAAATAACCGAAGCCTGATGAATCGGATCACAACTCGGACGGTTCGAGGTGAGTGGAGAGGTTTTGGTTCACACCCAAACCCTTTGAGCTTTTGAAGTAATGCACCGTTACTCTGTTTTTTTTTTCTTTCTTTCTCTTTCTTTCTTTAACTGTGTTTAGTTGCGCTTTTCCCTACCTGACAAATCCCCGTCCCACGTCTTTATAAAGAGGGGGATAAAAACGCACAGGCGTTTTTTTTTTTGTTTCCCCCTCTGGTAAACATGTCCTTCATACGAAACCCCCCCAATGCAATGCTTGTTTTTGTCCCTGAAACCTTTTGGAAAGAAATTGAACAAAAAAAAAAAAAAGAGAGAAAAGAAAAAAAGAAATATTGCATGCTTTGTGGAGTGTGTGAACGAAGGGTGCTGACGAACCCCACCGCTTTTCTGCCCTGCAGAGAATGATGATCACATTGTGTCTTTCTTTCTTTTCTATCTTTCTGTTAGACAAACCACAACTTGCTAGGTGCACTAGTTTGCGTTTCTCTCTGTACACATGAGCAAAGGAGAGACAACTCCAGGGCTCCAGCTAGACCCCGGCTTTGTACGGACGTGAGAAAAAGAGCGACGAACAGGATTTCGGCAGGCGTGACGCCACGCGACACGCGTCAGTGAGCAGTCGGTCGAAATGAGAACACTGATGGCACACACTACTATTCAAGCACGTCCTACAATTGTGGTGGGGGAACAAAAAAATGAAAGAAAAAAAAAAATGTACCTCAGGATTTCTTCTTGACTTAAAGATTCTTGAATAGTCTGAGTATACGAACCATAATAATAATAATAATAATACGATTCACTAAGGTGTGGTTTTTTTTTTTTTTTATGAGCCAATTATCAAGAATACCCAACCAGTACATCACCTTGAGTTTTCATTAAAGCAAAAAAAAAAAAAAAAAAAAACTATGCATTCGCTCAAAAAACAAACACTAGAGGACAAGAAAAAAAAAATCTAACTGAAATCTTTGGTCTCAATGCCAGAAAATGAAAAAAGAAAAAAAAAAAAAAAAAAACATTTTTTACAACTCGGCCTTAACAATTGTTCAATAAATGTCCGAACATGACGAGTCGTACGAGACACACAGAAAGAAAGAAAAAACCCAAACCCCTCACTGTGTCGCCAGGCTTGTAACGTTGTTCTATAAAGTCTCTTCAACATGATGTGTGTGCAACATTGGACAGCAGGATCCAATAAACAGTCGTAAAAATTTCAGTTAAAGCAAAACCCCTTTAAGAGAACAACCGACTATCGAAGTTTGCGTCTTTGAATAAATGCGTTTTACATAGATTCCGAACGCGGCTGTCGTAGAAAGGGATTTCCTCTTCTTTAATATATTTGTATATATGCAATATAAAGACATTCAACAGTGAGCAATGCAATAGTTCAAGTAATAGAGAGAGGACCCGTCAGTGGCCCAGGTTAGACAAACAATCTGCATCTTTGAAAAAAAACAACAACAACAACAAAACAAAAAAAAAAAAAATCAAGACGCTAAATAGAACCTTTGATCTATAAAAGTCGTAAAAGCCGACCCCGTGCACGTGAGCGGCGTTTTTTTCCCCGCCGTCCGTCCGGGGTGTCATAGTGCAGAAGAGGAAATCAAGTATTTGTCGGGAACGGCGTTGAAAAGTGGATGTCTGGAGATGCGGAGTTCATGTGGAGACCGTGGTCATTCCCCAGTAACGCTCGAGTGCGGCTCATTCCTCAGCACTTACAGCCCAGCCGTGACACACACACACACACACATATGGTCATGTGAGGGTCGATGCAGATAGATCAACATGAGGCTGTAATGCAGAAGACAGAAGAGAAAGGGAAAAAAAAAAAATCCTTCACTGTCTGGTCACAAGCTGTGAGGACACGTTGCTTCGATCAAGGACTCGGAGGCCTGAACGCGGATTTTAAATTATTATTATTTTTAAATCTCGAAGCCGTACGTGAAGAGGGAAGACGGATAGAGCCGGAGCTGTCATAAAGACGGGCTGATCCTGGATCAGAATGACCGCTGACTCCTGGTCTGACAGACGGGAATCCAGGAAATACTGACTGACTGTGCATCTGTACGTGCGGGTTTTTGTACGTAAACGTCTCTGGTGCGGAGTACAATATCTATACGGAGGTGGACTTAATGCATAGAGTTTATAAAGGAGGAATAAGCAACGTTACGCTCCTTCAGCTGCCCATGCGATGTGTGTGTGTGTGTGTGTGTGTGTGTGAGAGAGAGAGAGAATTGACATCAACAAGCAATCAAGTGCCAGGCTTTTAGGATCGAGCTTTGAAAGAGGAGCATGGATGAAAAACTTAACCAAGAACGAGCAGCAGGGAAAAGAGAGCGAGAGAGCGAGACACAGAGTCCAGTGCGAATGAGAAGAAGTCACGTGGCCCGTGTAACCGCTTGTGCATTTCGGTTCGCTGTGACGTCATCTGAGTTCTGGAAAGGTTTTATTGTGCGACATGAACACTAACAAGTGATCCAAAGTTGACTTTCTTCTTCTTCTTTTAAACAGTGAAAGCAGTCACTAGTTGTAAGAAACACCAGGGAGAGAAGAGAAGATTTTTTTTTTCCTTCTCCTGTACGTGATTATCGCTGATCGGTGCAGCAGAGCTCATCTCTGCTATCAGGACACGTGTAGGGCTGCACTCCACGTTGTTGTATTAAAAACAAAAAAAAGAAGAAATCTCATGGCTGCTTCTTCTAACCGACCGCTTCTCGTACACTGAATAAGTTTTGTCTTTCAGAGATTGTGTCATTTTAACAACCACACATCAAATAGTGTTAGTGCTCAAAACCGAGCATGTCCCCATTTCAAGTACACGCACACACACACACACACCAACTCTATTTCATGTGTGGTTCATGATTTATTAGCATAGGCTTTAACAGGAGTGACATTTTCTTCCCTAAAACCTATTCAGACTTAATAACTAGAGCTGCACATGACGGCCATTTCCTTGACTGGCTTTATTCATTAATTCCTTTTTCAATAAAATTCTCGTCACTGTTTGCGATTCTAGGAGTCACGTCAAAAATGTGTCAATAGATTTTTTTTTATTTAAACAAGAGAGGGGGGAAAATAAATAACAATAATAATAATAATAATTGTTAAAAAATCCAGTCAAGAACTTTAGAAGCTTTATTTCTGTCTGGAGCTTTAGTTACCGAGTCTCAGGTTTTAGGGTGAAATAACACTCTCGTTCGTATTCAACAAATGAACAGAAAAAACAATAATAATAAAGGGACTTCTTTGCTATGCTAGCTTTGGTCTCTGCACTGGACTGTAACACCATTACTGCTCAGAAAGGTTTTTCTTAAAAAAAAAATCCAGCAAGAAAAGCAAATAATTATAATAAAAAACAAAACCAAAACAACAGCTCCCCTCTAACATATAAAAGCAAGCTTGTGTATTTTAAGACTGATATATTTTCACTTGTGCCCTCTCAGCTTGTCTCCCCAAGCCCACCCGTTACCCCCCGCCCCTGTCCTGCTCCGTTCCCTCCCGCAATCCCTTGTTCAGCAGCAGTTACTGTGAGAAACACTCTGGAAAGTGTCAGGCGTCTGTTTGCTACATACATTTGCCTTTTCAGCATACACACAATGAGAGAGAGAGAGAGTGGGGGAAAGAAAGAAAAAAAGGAAGGGGGAGAGAGAGAGAAGAAACAAACATATATTTTCCTGCCTTGCACTTTGTAAAGGAGGTTGGGAGAAAAGAAAGAGATAAAAAAAAATTACAAATGAATGACAATGAAGAAGAAGAAAAAAAAGAAGAAAAAAAAGAAAAAAAAAGCTTTAAATCTTGAAGCACGTAAAAAGTCCCAGCTGGAGTTTAGGTAGCAGCGTGGGTCACCTGAAACTCGCCTCTTCTGCTTCCTTCTGTCTTTTTTTTTTTCCTTTTTTTTTTTCACATTCACAAACATTTAAAACTTCCTTGTGCAAATCAAGCAGTCTTTAGAAAGAATGCCCTCCAAATTGTTCTAGTAAAAATATAGAACTCCGAAGGTGGCTGTCGTTCGTGTGTGTGTGTGTGTGTGAGAGAGAGAGAGAGAGTTGCAGCAAGTGTTTGTCATGTTATTTGTAGACAGACATGTGTCTGTCCGTCTGTCTGTCTGTACGTGTATGTGTGTTGGAGTGGGCGGGGCCTCATCTGCGGGGGCCCGAGGGCATCTGTGCGTAGACGGGGTAGGCCAGGCGCACGTTGAGCGAGTCGTTGTGCTGGACCAGTGAGGTCTGGTGATAGTGCAGAACAAGGTCTTTCAGAGTGCTGTACAGGTTGTATGGCTCAGCGAAGCCGTAACCACGCGGCGTGCTGTAGATCACACAGTGCTTTACTTCTCCGTCCACACTACATGAGAGAGAGAGAGAGAGAGCGCACAGGTAAGTTCAGATCACTAAAGACAACGCAGGTTTATTTGCAGAGTCTGTATACATCACTGACTCAGTGTGTATAACTTTTTTTTTTTAATTAATTGAGATTGGCACGTGTTGGCAGAGAAACTCTTCCTCTGTACAAATGTACCACTTAACAACACAGTCGCCATCACAAGCCAGGAAACTGCTGCATCGCTGAACCCAACTCGTGCATCCTGTTTGAAAATCGCAGTTGATGTTGTCGTTTGTCTACAATGCTGGTGTCACTTCTTTAAACTTCTTCGTCCATAAATGGGCTCGTCTGTGTAAACGATCTGTCAGACCATCAACTGCGACAGGAGGGATTTTACAACACGATCTGACGATGAAGAAAAGGCCTATGATAAAGACCAACTTGCTGAGTAGTACCTTTCTACAGAGGAGGAGTTACAGTCGACCCCCGCGAAGTCGCGGTTCAGAGTTCGCTGCCTCAGTCGCTCGTCCTTAGAACCTTAATGATTGTTCGCGGAAATCCCAGCGATTTCACGAAAATCTTAAATATCCTCAGCAATTTTTAACCAGCAATTTTTAAATGCCTTTTTTGTGGAAGAACAAAAAAAAAAAGAACAATATAATTTACTAATTTTGTAACATAAAATAAATATTAACGTAAATTGAGCGCAATTTCATATAAAATATAATCCTATAATATTTTTTAGTATTGTAGAGAAAAGCGCAGCCTGGGATGGTGAATTATTACCGTATTTACCCTACTATAACAAAGAAAATGACAGCACATACAAAAGAAAACATGCCTGCATGAATTACAGAATGACATACAGGAGTAACATCTGTGTTTTACATTCTAGCACTGCGGGAGACACGGCGGTTTACCTTTACTTTCTCTTTTTATTTAACGGTAACGTATTAAACTGAGTTTGAAATAAAATGTAAGTGTTTTGGGGCATATTCGATCACATCCAAAATGTGTTTGCACAATTCACAGGTGCTCTAGAAACGTAACCGACTGTACTCTACCACCAGCATGTTCAATTTAAACCACCTCTCAGTTCACTAAAAATTGCTTTTGCATTATTTTCAGTACAGCTCTCGTATCAAAGGCCGGATTATGGATCAGATTTTTCTATGACAACAACTCAACACTGCACATTTTACTCCAGTAACCTATTGTCATACACGTATACACACAGTATATATGTCTATGTATGTATATAAACAACTCATCAGCACCACCGTGCCTCCAACAAACTCCCTACATCCTACTGCACATTACTACTGCTTGTGACACACACAGGGCTACTAGCCCTACCTTGCGCACTCATTTTATGTACACAGGAAGTCCCCTACTTACGAACTAGTTCTGTTCCGGGAGCACGTTTGTAAGTCGGATTTGTTCTCAAGTCTGACAAACTAAGTCTTATACGCCTTTGACAGGAATATACAATGTAAAGCATACCATTCTCCCGCACCCCCCCTCATGCGCGCAAACATTAATTATACAACATTCAGTCAGTATATTGTCTGTGTATAGTATTTTGTCTACAACAAATGTACAGTGTTTTACGTTGGTCTGTACTTGAGAGCTGCGAACAGCCGGGATCAAATTCCTTGTGTGTGTTAACACACTTGGCGAATGAAACGGGATTCTGATTCTCAGATCAGTAGTGTGTAGTTCTGCATTTTGCATCATGGTGTTGATTTATTGTGGCATATCAACTTGTACAAAGTCTGCACAATAGCTATATAACGCTGAATAAAATACACCACTCAATCTCATTTTAATTATATATGAAGAATACAAGCGATATGGATTTTCATTCAGACAGCTATCGCACAGATGCCCGATAAACTTTCCTGTCAGAAAGTGAGGCGCGTCGTATTGTTGCGCCTGGTTAGCAGGAATTTGGGTAGTGATATACTTGATCGAAATCGACTACATCACCACCAACTGCCCACCTCTCATCCTGTGTCAATCAATCACTTAACCAATTCTGACTGTCTTTGTCCCAGCAGTGAACAAATTTTTGGGAAATGTAATTAAGAGGTATACTCACACTACAGAGCAGGCGTAACAGCCCTTCTTGCTGCTTTCCCGGATGAGGAAGGCTCCGTCTGGCTTGCCCAGTAGAAGATCCTCGGCCTGCGTCCTGTTCAGGTCCCCGACGAACCAACTCTTCTCGTCGTAGTGTGGCAGGTTCTCGTCCTCTTCGCTCACAAAGTAAGTGCTAGAAAAAAACCCCAAAACAAACAGAGCGTGATGAGAGACTGATGACACTGAATAACCGACACTCATGATGCAGAAAATCTTCTCTGAGGAGTGAATTCGCAGCCAGCTCCAACAGTGACTCGAGGGGAAGGTAAAAATAAAAGGAAAGAAAAGGGGAGGAAAAAAAGCTCTAATGAACTTACTCATCTGTGTTCTCATTTTTGATGCCCAGCCAGTCATTTATTCGTTTCTGACGTACGCCTTTGTGATTGAGCCAGCTGTAAGACAGAAACTACTGATGAGGGGAGGAGGAAAAACAAACAAACAAAAAAACCTACTCTCTCTTTCATGTGCACATACACATTCTCTCTCTCACACACACACACACACACACACACACACACACACACAACCCCACCCTGCTCTACATGGAATAAAAGCAGCCACTTACACAAGATATTGATCTCGGATTTTCCTCAGCTGGATAAGGTCTGGCTTTAAGCTGTTCATCTTTTTATCCGTCTCCCTGTTGTCCAGAGCTTGCGTCTTCAGGTCCTGCTCCAGGCGGATTTTGCTTTCGTGGATTTCCCCTAGTCGAGATTTGAGTTTGGCGTAGTTCATCATTATCCTAGCGGGAAAAAAAAGAAAAAAGAAAAAGTGTTTTATGAGTATGCCTCACAATTATGGCGATGTGGGACTTCAGGCGACCTTACTGCAGGAGAGTAAAGCGAGCGTGTACCTTTCGATCTCCTTGTCGTTGCCCTCTCGGCGGAAGCGCTCGATATATTCCTTGCTGTAGCGCTCCTGCGTGTGACACTGCTCTTCGAATATCTTGATGGTCTCGTTGAAGGCTTCTATCGCCGTGCGCTTCATCTGAATCTCCTGCGATCGAAGGCGAAGGAGAAACATTTTTTTAAATCAATGCGCTCAATACTGACACGGTTCTGAATAGCACGTAGCGTGTGCTAAAGCCCTCTCCACGAGGATGAGACGGATGTGGTAGAATGGAGGTTTTATATTAAGGTTTATGTTTTTTAATACAAAAAGAAAGAGATGTAAAACGTACGTTATGGTCCTGCATAAACATACGACATATTGTGTATGGATCGTGAAAAAACAAACAAACAAACAAATTTGACTTTTAATAATAGAGATGAACCGATTCAGTGACCAGAATTGCTTGGTTCCCAGTTTGATTCGTAACCTCAGATACAACCGATTCTCTACAGAGTGGCGCAACGTAAACGCATTCTTACGCCGTTACATCATCAGAAACCGCATGTGTTTAAAAGCCTCCGATCTGCCTTTTTTACTCCAAACGTTGTGAGCGAGTCAGTCTCGAACCCAATCATTACACAACACCAGTCTCAAAACACCGCGAGCGCCAATTAGTCGAAAATCCGCGTGCTTGCAGCCACTCAACCCGTGCGCTCGCTGTCAAGTTGAGTTTTGAGACTTTTTATAAAGGACTCTTTCCTTAATGATCCTACAGATGGCACACTCTGAGCTATTTACACATTTCCATCCCGTGTGGTAGGAGTGAATTATTTGCCAGGTTTGTTTAGAAATAACAATTATAGCGGATACACACTTCTGCTCATGACCGGACATTTTATTACTTGTACATAGTTTACATTTTTACAGCTAGAAGTTTTCTGTGTCTGTATCATTTTGAGCATGATTTTCTTATTTATTATACGTGAAATTCTTTCTTCTTCTTCTTTTTCATACTCTAGTTCATTATTATATTCTTATTTTATACTCTTTATTTGAATACTCTTCCTTTTTTTTTTTTAATTGTTAGGTCATAGGGTGTTTTAAAAGCATTTTACTGCATATCATTCTGTGTACGACATTCTGTGTATGTTATGAATAAAATGTGAATTTGGACGATAGAGATGCGTACTGCTCGGTAACAATGTAGCTTTTTTGCTTTACTTACTTTAGAGTTAAATGTTAAACTCTTGTACTTGAAGTTACTTTGTATTGTTTTAATGTTAAATGTGAGAAAACTACTCGGGCTACAATTAATTACTCATTAAACTTTAGATTTAAAATTTTTTAAAAAATTGTACGAAAATCTGGGAAAAATCTAATATTGAATCTGGATATTTATAAAATGGTGATGCGTACAAAATGACAATATTAATCGAATCAGCACCTTGGTAAATGTTTAGGTTTGATGCAAATCTTGTCATTTTTTTATTTTATATACCTGCGATGTCTTCGTGTACTCGTCATATAGCCGGTCGTACTCTTTGCTCTTTTCCTGATATTGATTGTGATATTCCTGGAGTTTCTTCCCCACAGCATCAATGTTGTCTTCTTTTACCAGCTGATCCTGAAAGAGAGAGATGAAGGTTGAGGGCGAGTTGGACGAGATCTTACTGAAGAATATAAAAGTGCCAGCCTTGGACAAGTTACTCACACTCTACTCTTTCCTTGTAGAAATAAGGAACACTTATAAAGCTGAAACATTGTATATGAAAGTGTATCTCTGTGGTATTTTCTAATAATAATAATAATAACAACAATAATAATAATAACTGATGGTGTAGAGATGGACAGAGTTGTGAGACACCTGGATGGCCTTTAGACACCGAGTGCGAGTGCGTACCTGCTGGTAGCGGGAGATGGGGTACATGAGCTTGACGTCCAGTTTGGTGTTGTACTGAGCCAGAGACTCGTGTCTGTAGTGACTGATGAGCTCCACCACCGAGCTGAAGGTGAGCGGGTCCGAGAAACCGTACTTGCCGTCCCGGTGGTAGATCTTTATTAGCTTATTGTTCCCGCCTTTCCTGAAAGGACAGATCGAGTCGCGTTACGTGACGTGATTCAAGGACAACTCTCATGAGCTGATAGTCAAAAGGATGAGGTTAGTACAGGGGTGGGTAAACTTTTTGATTCGTCGGCCACATTGAGTTCTAACATTTGACCAAGGGGCCGGAACAGGAGCAGATAGATGGCATGCTTTGGTCAAAGGGTAAAGTGCAAACGTGGAGTAATAGGCCTACGCTTCACCTCAACAAAGCCAATATATCTAGAGTGCGCCATCTAGTGAGGGAACATGAGAATTACAGGGGAAATAAAACATTAACAAGGTTAATTTATTAATTTTTTTTTCAAGTTTGGCGGGCCGAATCAAAACGTTAAACGGGCCGGCCCGCATGTGGCCCTCGGGCCGTAGTTTGCCCATGCCTGGGTTAGTACCTTAAAGTTAGCGTGTAGTCTCCCTGCATTTTAGTCGAGGCGTCCCGGACCAGGAAGGTCCCGTCTGGCATGTCTCGGAGTTTGTCGTTTACTTCTTCCCTGGATAGACAGAGACACAAGACGGTGAGACAAGGACAACGCATCACGGGTACACGGGAACTGGTAGAAGCCTGCGCTTCCTGTGTCCTGTCTTCTGCATTACTCTCTCCTGCTGCGTGTGTGTGTGTGTGTGTGTGTGTGTGTCAGTCACCCAGATGAGGATGAAGGCACAGGAGTGTGACCGTCCTGGTCTGATACTGAGCCTCCTTCTACTTGTTAATTGATGTATTTTTTCGATGACATTATAACCCTTCAGTACTTCATTATAACACAAATGTATTATTTCTTTTGTTTAACTCATTAGAAATGCGTGGCCTTGTTCCTCCTTTGACCTCGACTGAACACATGGTTTAAAAATCAAGGTCTTGTATTCTTTCACTCTTATCCAGAACGTCTGCGCTCTCTCTCTCTCTCTCTCTCTCCCTCTCTCGCCCCTGTCTGGCTCTTTTGGTCGTCTCAGCTGACCTCAGAGATCCAGTGCTCTCAGAAAGGGTGTTGGGTTATAAATTTATCCTGCTGTGTACCCATCTGAGGTAAAGACACTATTTTAAGGTCACTTTAAAAAAAATAAAATAAAAAAAACATTTTTTTTTTTTTTTTACACAGTCTCTTTTTTTTTCCCGACATGGAAAGTAGATACGGCAAGACTTTCAGACCATTTGAGGAATCAGAGCGTGAACACAAGCTGGATGATTCTGTATTAGCGACGTACTCTTTGGCCTCGCTCCACTCCGAGTGCATTGGCACGATCATTTCTGATACGCCCCCGAACAAGTCCGGGGGAAAAAACTTAAAGTGGAAAAGGATTTCATGACGCAAGAATCGTTCAGACGTGAACCGTTAGAAGGCGCGAGCTGGCGAATATCTCTCTCCGTATCCTAACGTAACGAGGGTGGCGCAGGAATAAATAAAAATTGAAAGGAAAAAAAAAAAAAGCTGCAGAAACACACTTGGAACGAATGCCGGATCTGATCTGATCTGACTGGTTGCTTCTAATTTTTACCTGCGAGATGTGTCACGCTCTGAAAATAGCCAGGATTTCAGGTCAGACTGAAAAGAAGCTCCTTCAAACGGGGGGAGGGGGATGAGGGAGGCATGATATAAAGCCCGGTCAATAAGCAAGCCTCTAATCTGGTAAAAACTGAAGAGTTTTAATGCGCTCGACAAGCCGCTTGACATTTTGCGGTTGGGGAGGGTTTATTTCATCGCTTTCTTTGCTAAGATGCACCTTCGTCGTGATCTATCGTCCCCCAGCGGACAGAGCGGTATGAACAAAACGGAGCAGGGCGAATCGGATGACGTCATCCCGAGAGACTGCGCGGATCGTTAGCGGAGGGATCGATGGCGGAGATGGGAACGCTTCTCTTTCTTCCTCGGCGCGTGTGGGAGTGATGTGATTACGCTGTGGGATCCCGCCGAGCCTTTTATCTCATCCGCAGGGGAATCTCATGACTCCCATCACCTGGTTGGGCAGATAAACCATCAAACACAAACGCACGTGTCTCACCTGGATATGTCTCCCCAGTACCATTCGGCTTCCTGCAACGAGCTGCTTGGTGCCTCCTTCACGCCGTTACTGTTCACAGGAGTCATGGGTTTGGCCGGCTTCGGAGGAAGAGCTGCGAGAAAGAAAGACAGAAAGAAGAAGAAGAAAGAAAAAAAGCTTTAATCTCGTCCGTGTTCCGTTACTTCATCATCAGGTTCAGACATCAAAGCTACGTTCTTTTTAAAAGACTCCTGAACAAGAGTCGAGTGTCGGAACTGAACTGTTACCGATTAAACGAGACGAGACAAAACACGAGCAGCTGGCGCGGGGGTCACGTGAGGCTGGCGTGAGAACCAGACGTGAGCCCGAGCCGTCAGAGTGGACAGAGCAACAATTCTTCTTTAAAAAAAAAAAAAAAAAAAAAAAACACAGCTGGCAAGATTAACACCAGAACCACAGACCAGAAAGCCATAACACCACCAAATAAAAACAGGGCAAGGCTATTTCTCGTTAAACACACACACACACACACACACACACACACACACACACACACACACACACACACACACACACACAGAGCTCAAGCAGGGTTTTCTGCAGGTATCAGCAAATTCAATTTACTGCTTTTTATAACCCTATAATGCAGTCTTTTAATGCCAAGGAGGCCTCGTCTGTGCAAATCAGGAACACTGCAATGAGGAGCCTGCGGTCGAGAAACAGATGATGATGATGATGATTTCTTGGCAGCGCTTTGTTCACTGAAAGTTCAGCTGAAACTACTGAGCTGAGTTTCTTGGATGGAGGGAAAAAAAAAATAAACAAAAATCTGCTTTCGTGCACATCATCATCTCTTAAATCTCTCATTGCTTAAATCAGGACGCATCGGCCTGAACGTGACTGAGAATTATTCACGTCTCGTGTTCACCTGTGAACTTGTGGGAGAAAAGAAAACACTATTTAACCCGCTAACGATGTGATTAGACAGGATAATGCTTGATCGAATGCTTTATGATGACACACGGTTTACTCGCTGGACTCCACTGAAGACGCGCGCCCGCACCTCGCTGGTGTTGGACGTCAAGTGTTTGATTTGCAGTAAATAAATAAAGAGTGCTGAACGCTCCTGTCGTCACGCGCTCTCTGTTTTTGTCCAAACAGCTGGAGCACCAGCTCAGGGGACGGTGAAGCGGGAGCTCGCGGCGCTTTCCAGGCTCGGGGTCGAACTTCATCGGACCGGAAAAACCCAAACATGTGAAGGGCCTCCTCTCTTCTCCAGGGCTTGTTCCTTCTACGCACGTCACCTCGCTCGTTCTGGGATGAAAAAGCTGCCCATGTGCTTATGGTGTGTGTGTGTTTTTTTTTTTTTTTTATTGAATTTTTTTTATTCGAGCAGGCCCTGGATGAGGTGTGTGTGTGTGTGTGTAGTGGCTTTGGCAACCCTCACCAGGCCAGGTGCAGCTAGCTGGCGAGGAGGAGTTCCTGACTTTTGAGGGGAAAAATAAGCTCGCGCTTTAATTCACAGAGGGTGCAGTGTTCGGCGTGAGCCTCGCGCCAAGCCAAACTAAACTTCTCCTGACCCAGTCTGAGGCCTAACGCGCAGCGCCGCACCCACAACGTCCGTCCAGCACGCGCGCGCGCGCCCGGAGCTCCTGCAGACGCCTTTCAAGTGAGAATCAAAGACGCACTCTGGGCTTTGCTCCTTTTTTTTCTTCCTGTTCGAGAGGGCGAAACATCAAACGCCGCTGACTTGGGTGGAAAGCAGACGCGGACGAATCGCAGAGCAGACACATACACACACACCTTCAGTACGGGTGTGATTCCCACACAGGGCTGTGGAAAGCCTCCGTCAGGGTGCCACCATCCTCACAAAGGGGGTTGTTATGTATTAACACACTCGGGTTTTGGAAGGAAAAAAAAAAAAACGCTCGGGAGGAAGAAGGGCGGCTTGAAAGAGACACCGGTTTCATCCTTTGTAAAAGGAAGGAATCAAAAATAAGAACAGCGAGTGCTTGCAAACAAACCTTGTATAAATGTTGAAAAAGGTACCATGAACATGAAAAAAAAAATAAAATAAAAAAAAAATTAAAAAAAATTTCTCTTTAGGTGCTGCTCACTGAGAGCCTTCACTCTTCACTCTTCAGATTTTTTGTAAATCGGCTTCGGGAGCGGATGAAGGAACGAGGGAGTATGAATGGTGCTCTTTGAGGGCATGATTAATTAAAAGCAGTGCTGCAGTCTTGGGAAGTGTGGAGTGAGTTAGAGCCTACACACACACACACACACACACACACCTGAGGGCGGGACTTACACCCAGTTTAACCCGGTGGGGTGAGAAACGGGGACCAGTCATGGAGCAGCAGGATCAACAGACACGTGTCGTATCCGACCTGAGCCTCTGCAGGTGCGTGTTCTCCAACTCTCTCTCACACACACACACATACACACACATACACACACATACACACACATACACACACATACACACACACACATACACACACACACATACACACACACACATACACACACATACACACAGATCATTCAGTCTGACAGAGAGGGAGGACAGCAGGAAGCCAGGGGAGAGAAAAAACCCCCACACATTTGGACTTTTGATAGAGAGAGTGAAAGTGAGAAAATCTTGGATGTATGATTTCTGTTTATTTTAGTTAGCTTGCAAAAAACAACAACAACAAAAAATGTCTATAGATATACGGATGTTACCTGTACTCTACTCTGTGTGTGTGTGTGTGTGTGTGTAACTCCCATACACCTCAATGAGAGGGCTGAGGGATTTCACAGAGCCACAAAGGCCCATTGAGGGCTACAGTAGCAGGGCGGCACGCTGCCATGAGGAAGGGAAATGCCTCTGTGGCTTTTCTCACACACACACACACACACACATCCACACACACACACACACACACACACACACACACACACACACACACACACACACACACACAAAGAGGCCAAAAGGCAGGTGCATCAGCAGAGCTGAAACCTCACATTCCTGCCTCAAGTTTTCCACGGTCAGCTCTTTCTGCAAGTGCACGGCCAACTCGGCTCCTACCAACACACACACACACACACACACACACACACACGATTTGACACTAAGTAGAAAAGAAAGGGGAGGAATGGAAATAAACACTTATAGCGCTACACTTGCATTCTTCTGCTGCTTCAAATGACACACACACACACTCACACACCAACACAGAGCTTCCTCACATTGCTGATGTTGAACAGCAGCGCAAAACTCCAAACTTAGCAGAACTCTGTCCTTAGTCTGGGTCACATCAGCACGACACGACCAGGAGGAAAACAAAACAGAGCTCACAATAAGAGGGAGAGAGAGAGAGACAGAACGAGAGAGAGAGAGAGAACGCGGGATAATGAAACGCGAGCGACGGTGCGTTCCGGCGGCGCGGCTCAGAACAAAGGAGCGGTGAACTCTGATCCCTTGTATTAGCCGCGACTCGCAACAAGGATGCTCAACAACCGGGGAGCGATGCTGTAACCACACACACACACACACACACACACACACACACACACACACACACACACACACACACACACACACACACACACACACACGAGTGTGCTCCATATTAAGAATAGAAAGAAAAGGAAGAAAAAACCTGGAGTCTAAATCCTTAACTCAAACTAAACACTCTCTCTCTTGCACATCTGCATTTGTTCTAGAAAGTGCGGTAGCGAGTGACAGCGAGTCACGTCAGTCACACGAACTGCGCGGCGTCCCAGCTGCAAAACAGCTGAACAAGTATCTGATATAAATATAAAAAAAAAAACAAACAAACAAACTATGGAGCGGCGTGTGCATCGAACAGAACGTGCGCTCAGTTTAACAGCCGGCCGTGTCGATCCTCCGCGCTGACATTCATTCCTGCAGGAAATACGATCACAGCGACGCGTCAAAGGAGAGAGACGAAGACGACGACGAGCCCTGCACGTCCGTTCAGCATCGCACAAAAGGACACGAGCGCCGATTACCGCGGGGGTCCTTTTGTCTCCCGGCGGGACTGTTACAGAGAAGACGCGGCGGCCGTGAAAGATCGATGAAAGATGACGGCAGCGCGCTTACCTTCCTCCACCGCTTCCTCTTTCAGCTGCATGCGTACAGAGTGCGCTCGGCTGCCCGGGACAGGAGTCCTCTCTTTCTCTCGCTCTCTCTCCCTCACACTCACTCTCACTCACTCCCTCTCACCCTCCCACTCTCTCTCGGTCTCTCTCCCTCTCCAGCCTCCGCCTGCGTTGTGGCTCTCAGACTGAAGCCAGAGGGAAAATCCCTGCTCCTAAATTCAGACGCTGCTCCCTGAACAAACCCTCTGAATGGAGACGTCGGCTGCAGCCAATAGGAGAGCGGTTTGGAGGTTGGAGGGGGGGTGGGTATGACCATGAGAGAAAAAGGAGAGAGAGAGAGAGAGAGAGAGCTCAGGGGAATGGTGAGGGAGAAGGAGGGGAAAGACGCTCCTCCCAGAAAGGGATAAGACACAAATGTAGACACACGCACACAAGCACACACACACACGGAGCAAGTTTGTGCCCCCTGGTCTCAAAGAGCCTATGTGGAAACTCCAGAAAGGAGTAAAAGAAAAAAAGACATAATGTCACTTCTTTTCATTGTGTCTCCCAAAAAACAAAACAACAACAACAAATTTTTTTTTCTGTGTGAAGCTAAAATGCTACTCCTCATTACTATTACGCTTAACTCAAACTCATAACTCCAGGTGTGCGGCAGTGCAATGCATTGTGGGATTTCACAATCACGCTCTACTCAAAAATAGTGAGAAATTGGCAGAACAGTCAGGGGTTTGTCTCGACGTAAACCATTGTTTATTCTTCATTCATTCATTCACACGTGTCTATCTGCCGGAGATAAAACCGTTCACAAAAATCTAACTCCGCCCACTCGTTCCGAACTGCAGGTCCCCCTGGGTGGGTGGAGGGTGTGTGTGTGTGTGTGTGTGTGTGTGTGTGTGTGTGTACGCGTGTGTGTGTGGGGGGGGGGGGGGGGGGGGGGCGTGCTTGCACCACCTGTGCTCGCTGCGTGGTGCGACGGAACAAAGCGCCTTCGCTCTGAGTGACGCAGCCGATCGCCGGCGCTCCTGCTGACCTCGCCAGCCTTATAAATTTCTAATTAGTTTAATATTCTAATGAACATCTGCACCGGGAAACCTCTGTCTGCACCCCTTTCCCCCTTGGCCGCGGGGTTGTCGACCCCTCTGCTCCCACGACCAGCGTTCAGACGGCTTGCCGCCGGATGACGAAGTGGCCGTGTACAGTGGAATGAGAGTCGCCAGGGTTTGTGCGGCACGGGAGAGAAAACTGCGTGTGCGTGTGTGTGCGGACGGAGAGAGCGAGAGAGAGAGAGGTGTTCGTAAAAAGCTCTCTCATCCGCCATAAACCAGCACATCTTGGCATCAGAGCAGGAGATAAGATGAATGTGTGGACTGATCGCACTCGGTCGTGCTCATTCATTCCAGTGGCAGAACAATCGAACCGCTATTCAGTCCATAATTCTACCTGCCACCACGCTGAAGCCTGATTCGACCAAGCAAAGCTCTATCAGAGGGGAAAAAACAAAAAAACAAAACAACACAAAAACAAGCATCTGCAGAAAAAAACAAAACAAAAAAAAAAACAAGTGATTTTCTCAAAGGATAGGATGAAAATCCTGGGCAGAACCCGAGATACGCTGGGATTCGCCGTACTGACGTATTTATTATTATATTATATATATTTTTCCCAGAGTAAATGTTGCATCTCTGACAATGAAAGAAAGCATACCGTCTCAAACAAAACACAGGTTACGCTTCAAAGCTTCTGCAACATCGGCAGTAAAAAAAAATAAAAATAAAAATAAAAATGTAAAAAACGCGATTGTGATGGTGATAAACAAACGATATATTGTTCGCGCAGCTTTGTGCTTTGTTCGGGAGAATCATAACCCCAACGCCTATGACCGTTGTTGGAATAAAATTACAGCTCGAGTCGAACACTGACTCTTTTCACGCATCCTGCCTGCGAAGAGTCATCTGAGCTTTTATTACAGGAATCGTCCCATCAAGAATTAACGGTCCGGATTAACGAGCCATTGTCAGCCCTGCCTCTGGCTCCTGAATGGGGTCCGGGCTCGAGTCTATGACATCATTGTGAAGGGCTGTAAAACGCTCACGGAGTCACGTTGAATATATTACACACAGGCCGGGGACCTGCGCCGCACTGCACTGAAACAGTTCTCTGCATAGCCAGCGCTAAAGAAAGAAGCCTCAGGAATGTTCCAGAGACGGATGTCAGGGGCGTCCGGATGAGCGGTAGAAGCTGCTGGAGCAATCGGTGCAAAAAGTAGAGAAAAAAAAGTTCAAAAATGAAAACAGGCGTATATATATTATAATACTATTATTAGAATACGAAATCCCATCGTAGTTATGATATGAATCAGTTTGTGTCATCATTGTAATCACTGTTAGTAATTATCATATGAAATGCACTGTAAATATTAAAGCAATCTCTAGTTATATATTAATCCCTTTGTAGTTATGATATGATATATCATTTTATCAGGAGTTATTACTATAGTAATCACTTTATCAGTATATGACTCACTTTGGAGTTATTATTATATGAATCATTTTCATCATTTTGTCTGTGTTCGTTATGTGAATAATTTGGTCAGGAGTTATAATAATAATCACATTGCATCTGAATCACAATCTGTAATTAACACTTAAATGTGAATCATTTTGACTGTAGTAATTATATGAATCATTTTATCCTTAGTTACCGTTATATGAATCGCTTTGTCTGTAGTAGTTATTATATGAATCTTTTTGTCTGTGGTTATGATATGAAATTTTTTTTCTGTAGTAATTATTATATGAAATCACTGCATGTGGTTAATACTATGTGAGTCATTTTGTCCTTAGTTATTACGTGAATTTTGTCTGTAGTTACTGTTATATAAATCGCCTTCTAGTAATTATTGTATGAACCATTTTATGTGTAGTAATTGTATCATTCTCTGCTATTAATACTATGTTGATCATTCTACCTGTATTGTTATATGAATTATTTCGTCTGCGATTGTTATTATATGAATCATTTCGTCTGTAGTTATTGTATGAATCATTTCGTCTGTAATTATTATTATATGAATAATTTGTCCTATAGTAACTATTATATGAACCTGTGGTCATTATCATTACACGAAGCAGTTCGTCTGTGGTCATTATCATTACACGAAGCAGTTCGTCTGTGGGTCATTATCACACGATGCAGTTCGTCTGTGGTCATTATCACACGATGCAGTTCGTCTGTGGTCATTATCACACGATGCAGTTCGTCTGTGGTCATTATCACACGATGCAGTTCGTCTGTGGTCATTATCACACGATGCAGTTCGTCTGTGGTCATTATCACACGATGCAGTTCGTCTGTGGTCATTATCACACGATGCAGTTCGTCTGTGGTCATTATCACACGAAGCAGTTCGTCTGTGGTCATTATCACACAAAGCAGTTCGTCTGTGGTCATTATCACACGATGCAGTTCGTCTGTGGTCATTATCACATGATGCAGTTCGTCTGTGGTCATTATCACATGATGCAGTTCGTCTGTGGTCATTATTATATGAAGCAGTTCGTCTGTGGTTATTGTTATATGAATCATTTAGTCTGTAGTTATTATATGAATAATTTCATCTGTGGTTATTATATGGATTATTTTATGTGTAGTAATTGAATCATTGTCTGCAATTAATACTATATTGATCATTTTGTCTGTAGTAATCATTGTATGAATCATTCTGCCTTTATTATATGAATTATTTTGTCTGTGGTTATTATATGAAAAATGTTGTCTGTGGTTATTATTAAATTAACCATTTTGTCTGTGGTAACTATTATATGAGTAATTTTTCGGTTGTAACTATTATATAAATCAATCACTTCGTCAGTAGTTACTACTATATGAATCATTTCATCTGTGGTTGTTATATGAATCATTCCGTCTGTAGTTAGTATTATATGAATCATTTTGTCTCTGGTAACTATTAAATAAATAATTTTATCTGTGGTGGTTATTACATGAATCATTTCGTCTGTAGTTATTATATGAACCATTTTTCTGAAGTTATTATTGTACGAATATTTTTTTCTGTAGCAACTATTACATGAATCATTGTGTCTGTAGTTATTATTATATGACTAATTTCGTCTGCAGTTACTATATAAATCTTTTTGTCTGTAGTTATTATAAAATTCATTTTGTCTGTGGTAACCATTATATGAATCTTTTTTTGTTTGTTTGTTTGATTTCCCCCCGATTTTCTCCCTAATTTAGTCGTGTCCAATTCCTGCCCGTCACTAGGGGGCTCCACATTAAGGCTACTACAACCATTCGTGAGAGCCAAAGACTATCACGGGTTTCCTCCAAACCACGTGATGCCAACCAACCGCATCTTTTCGAACTGCTTGCTCACACACCGTTGGGGGAAGTACCCCTCATCCCTCCCCCTCTGAGAGAGCTCGGCCAATCAGCTCTCACTAGGCCTCAGGCTGCGAGAGGTTACAGCATCACCTGGGAATCGAACTCGCAATCTCCGGATGATAGGGCGAGCACTTTACCACTGCGCCACTCGGAGGCCCCTTTTATGAATCTGTGGTAACTATTACATGAATCATTTTGTCTGTGGTTATTATTATTATTATACAAATCATTTTGTCTGTAGTTATTATATGAATCATTTTGTCTGTGCTAATAATTATACAAATCATTTTGTCCGTAGTAAATATTATATGAATCCCTTTATTTGTAGTTATTATTAGAAAGTATGAGAAATGTTCTCTGTGATTATTATTTTATGAATCTTTGTTTCTGTGGTAACGATTAAGCATATGTTGTGCGTAGTTTTTATTATACAAATTATTCGTCACTACACACATGTAATTATTGCATGAATCATTTTGTCTGTAGTTACTGTTATATCAGTCACTTTGTCTTAAATTATTATACTAATCATTTATCTGTACTCACTATTACATGAATGGTTTTTCATCTATAAGTATGATTCGATTATTATCAAAATCAGACTGTTAAAGAAACGAAAACTTTACAAGTGCGATATAAACTAGACCTGAATTATTATTATTATTAATATTTTTTTTTTTCCCCTAGAAGAATCCAAACACCTGTTAAGCGGCGACAGGAGCACTGGATCTGAATGAAATATAGATTCGCCTATGTAGAAAAAAATACATATGAATGACGCATATTTGCAATAAACAACAAAAAAGTTTCTTTTGGTCATATCAGAACTCTTCATCGAGATACTATACAGATCATTCAACGATAATTATTCTCAACGATAATAATCGCTTTGTTTAACCATCCTCACATTACGCACTCTGTTTAGTTAAACTGTGTTCCACCATAAACACTTTACAGCTGAACTGTAAACACAGTCCATACCGGCTGACACCTCATAAAGCCTGAAATGCCTTTGCAGGATTATTTGATCCGGACGAATACCGAAAAGAAATCTAGATAAGATCTTAACAAAAGCAGATGCACACAAACCGGCTGGTGTCATTTCAAGGATTTAATGCAAATGGAGGCGGACACACTCACCTGCACCTATTGCAGAGGGCTGTGTGGATTTCAATATGCAAAGACAAGGACACGTCTACTTCAAATATTTAAAAGGTGAACAGCAGTCCATTATTCAGCACAGTGCATCACAGTCCATGCATGCATGCACACACACACTCTCTCTCACACACACACTCTCTCATACAGAGTGATGTCATTGGGTCACTCTCAGTGCAGATAGGCATAATAATTTGAAACCTTTACTATAATAATATTAATAAGAACAATAACAACAAGGCTCAGAATGTTGCTGCATATGATGAAGTGTACAAGTAAGGAAAATGATCTGCTTTACAAATGAAGCAGAAAAGACTGATGAAAAGACAAAAAAAAAAAGTTGAATGGGGGGGAGGGGGGGGTTTAGCCAACCAAGCTGTGAGCTAGTTATCTCATGGTTAGTTCCCTGACTCAGGACTCATGATGCATGACATTGTGTGCAAGCTTCAAACTCTTTACCGTCAGTGCATGTCTCATCTTAGAGGGTTTTTACCTGGAGGTTGGTCCATTTCAATGTAAAAGATCAACTCTGTGGAATATGGCATCATCAAGTCCTCCCTCGGCTCGGCATCGTCTTTCTCCGTATTCCACACTGTATTGTACATTGTCTCACACTCCAGTGGATGAATGACTCAATCAATCAATCAATGTCACTTTGTCAAATCATTAAAAAAATAAAAATAATGCAACAAAACAAAGACACAAATCCCAAGTGCTAATCTTCTGAATTAATCCTGCAAGCTAGCATAAGCTAACTACACTACTTGACGCTTAATTCTTTTCTGAATGCCCGCTTCAGAAAACATACAGTCTTAGTCTAATGCAACAAAATAAAGTCTCCTCTTCTTCTTGTTGTGGTGGCTGTTTAAGATTTCCATAACATAAAGCTCTACAATCCACTCCACTGCGCCCCATCAAGTCTAAACGCTTAATTCTGTCATTTCAAGTGCTCTCTCTCTTTCTCTCTGAGTGAGTCTCACAGCAACCGTTTCACTTCATCCGGAACCAACCATTGTGTAGAAACAGAGCGGGGGTCGACACGCGACACGGTGCAAACCGGTCCTCCATGACGCCGCACTGAAATCCGAATCAATCTTTCAATTTTAAACCATCTATATCTGTATAATCATCGGATTTCTGGCTAAAATACACTTTCTTGGTTTTTAAACAATGTTTTTGTTTGAGCGACGCGTCCATTACAAGTGACATCATTTTTCGAACACCCCTCTCTCATTGAGGCTTGATGGTCTCGCCCGAGACTGAGTGACGTGCCATGCTCGGACGCTGCTCACTGCGCAGACTCCAAACTCATCAGCCAATCAGAAGCGCCGTTTCTCCGGAGCTGTTGCCGAAGAAGGAATTTGCATAAATTTTTTTTATGAGAGCCGCGTGTTTCTCGGAAGCCAATGAACACGCGAAGAAGATGAAGTTAAACCCTGATTGGTCAATCCGTTACTAAGAGGAACACAGAGGAAGGCGGGGGGGGGGAGAGAATGTAAAATGAAAAAAAAAAAATGTAATTGAAATCTTTGCACAAGTTCAACATAGAGAGTTGACTAAATGGACAGACTTTTTGTTGTTGTTTAAAAGATATATTTATGTGTTTATGTATGTCATTACTCTCCATAATACAACTAAAATGAGCAGGAGTTAGTTTGAAACAGGTTTTAATGGCATTTAATTCCCAACAACTTTATCACTACTACTTGCTTGTTTTTCTTATTAAAACCATATGCTTCTTTTTGCTTTTAAATTAACAAAAGTGTGTTGCACAATTTTGTTTTAAAGTCTGTCCTGTTATGCGGAAAACATATAAAACCACAAAAAGTAAAAAGAAATGGTTAGATTTAAATTGCAAATTTGATTAACACCAAGGCTTAAAAAGTTGCTCATGTAATGCGTTTAACACTGCATGTAAATACGTCCTACGCTACTTACAACGTAAAATAGAAAGAAAAAGTTGAGAGATATTTAATTCATTCATTGTCTCTATTGATTATCCTGTGTATAGGGTCGTAGGGGCCTGAAGCCTTTACCAGGAGACTTAGGGCATGAGGCAGGGTACACCCTGGACAGGGTGCCAATCCATTGCGGAGTGCACACACACACACACACACACACACACACACACACAACGAGCAATTTGGAAACACCAATGAACTAATCTGCATGTCTTTGGACTTTCGGATCAAACTAGACTACCTGGAGGAAACCCACCGAGCACACAGACCTGAGGCGGGAATCGAACCCTCGACCCTACTAACCGCTACGCCACCGGGCCACCTGATATTTATTTAAGCCCAACAAAAAGTCTCGTTAACAATCAGTTTTTGAAAGTAACTGCTGAGAATAGAAACCGCATGTTACTGTGCCTTGTTCTCATTTTATACTCATCTGTCAAATCTGTGTGTCTTCCTGGATAAGGATGTCCATCTTTCCCATCCTTCAGAGACCTCAACATAACATTAAGAGCATCTATTTAATTCAAGCCTCAGAGGCCCAGCCAGATGGCTTCTGTCTGCCACAGGCATTTCCTATCAAGTATGTCAAACTTGCGTAATTGTCACTAACTGTCCCTGTGTTGACAGATGGATCTGAAACAATGACCAAGCAGTTACTCCCAATGGAGTAAATGCATTAAACCCGAAATATATTCATATAGAATTAAACTGGACAACTACTTCAATAAGTGCCAACAGCCATACAATTAAGACTCAATAAAATAATAGAAATAACATAATGGGAAGGTCCCAGGTTCAAAATCCAACCCTCACCAAGATGCCACTGTTGGGCCCTTGAGGAAGGCCCTTAACCCTCAAATGCTCATATGTATAATTAGATAAAAAATATAAGTCGCTCTGGATAAGGATGTCTGCCAAAGGCTGTGAATACACTGTACATGTAAAACATTGCTGTAGGTGTCCAAAATATGCAATATTCTCCTTTCAACAGTTGATATTGAGATGTATCTGCTACTTTTGCTCTGTAAAGCCTTCATGACATCTCTAATCTGAGGTACTGTTTGTTAATTGGTGATTTCTGAGGCTGGTAACTCTAAATGAACTTCTCCTCTGCAGCATTTGGTCTTGCTTTCCTAGGATGATCTTCATGAGAGACAGTTTCGTCATGGTGCTTGATGGGTTTTGCAAATGCACTTGACATTACTCTTCTTACAAGCGCTATTCCAGAACAGCTGACTTTCATGTCTTAAAATAACAACAACTGACTGTTGCTATTGTTATTAAATTACCTGTATGCACATTTGATATGGTGAGGAGTCTCTAGTGACAGTAGATATTCATCAGGACAGAGTACTGTATTCTTAATGGAGAAAGAAAAACAGCTGGAGAACAGCTGTTTTTAACTGCCATAACAGAAGCCAAACCTTTGTTCATCCTATATACACTACTGCACAGTGAAATTCTTTATTCTTCACATATCCCAGCTATAGGAGTACTACTGCACAGTGAAATTCTTTATTCTTCACATATCCCAGCTATAGGAGGCTGGGGTCAGAGCACTGGGTCAGCCATTATACGGCACCCCTGGAGCAGCCAGGGTTAAGGGCCTTGCTCAAGGGTCCAAAAGCGGACTCTCGGATGAGCTTGGGCTTGAACCGCCAACCTTCCGGTCAGTAACTCAGCTCTACAGTATACCATATACTGAGTAACAATTGCAAGATAACATTACATTTCTAGATCACAACACTAAAAACACTCTCTGAGAATACTTAACTCTGAGAAAACCTTGAACTGCTCGCTGTATTAATGTCACCTCCAGGGTGGAGGGTATGATTCCCTGCTCAGGTCCGTGTGCATGGATTGCATGTTCTCCCTGTGCTTGTTCGGTTTCCTCCAAACGTCCAAAAACATACAGATGTGGCTAGCTGGCATTCCCAAATTGCCCATAGTGTCCGAATGGGCGGGTGAGTGTGTGTGTGTGTATGTGTGCGTGTGTGCACTGTAATAGATTGGCACCACATCCAGGGTGTACCACACCTCGTGCACTAAATCTCCTGGAATAGGCTCCAGGCCCTCCCACGACCCTGTATACAGGACAAAGCAGTCTGGACAATGACACGATGATGATGCACCAATTAATACCAGGGGCTCACTTGTGCAATATGAGGAATGTGATTCAGTTATTGAAAAATAATCAGCTTCAGGTCCACAAAATCACCAAAAGATTTGATTCCTTATATATGGTTCCATTTATGTACTGAACATTGGGCAAATCTAAAATGTCAACATGTGATCAGTTAGGTATTAGTCAGCGATTGGTTAAAAAGGTAACAGGTAGTTGGTTTAGAGCGAGTGTGAAGTTTAATACAGTAACACCGGATTTTCTGCCGCATCAACATACTTAATACTTCCTTCTGCAATGATCAACGATGTGTGTTTTCAGTGTTGCATGGTGCCCGGATCCGAAAATTCTGTCACATGAATAACGACAATCACATGATATCGAAACGTCAACACGAACTAATGCTTATGCAAACACGGCCTCCTCTCTCTGGCTGTCCGATTATAATAATAACACGAGAGCTTAGACCTGCCTCTCTGACTGATGCAAGGAAAATGTCCTTGACCACGTTGTTGTATGGACTCGTTTCAAACAGGTTTTTGGTTTTATTTATAAACGCTCTCTCCCGCCTTCCTTTCTCATCGTGTCATCAGAGTTATTTGCGTTTCTCCGCGCGGGGCTCGGCTGACAACTGTTTCGCATGTTAAATTTTATGAGCTGAATTTTCTCATTCCGCTTTGCCTCTGTGCATGTAAATTGTTGACTTGCAGCCAAAGCGTAGGCGTGACTACCAGAGAGATCCTAATCAGCCTGACCACAGTGTGTATGTGTGTGTGTGCATGTGTGTGTGTGTGTGTGTGTGTGTGTGCGTAAAATAAAGCCTTACTTGATGAAAAGATCTGATTACGGAGATTGTACAGTAGCCTCGGGCACTGTCATATGTTTTTTTTTTTTCTTTGACCTTAGCAGCTCAAGTGTACGTTTTGAGCGTGGATGTGAACAGACTGTTCTATGGCAGAAGTCAAGTATTAAAGATACACACCACGGTGGCTGTTGTGTAAGCACTGTTCTCTCTGATGCATAATTCATAAAGTTTCTGAAATCTAAAAGAAGGCGATGCCATTGCTCTCCGGCTGAAACGGCGAAGGGAAATTGGTCCCATGCTGTTATAAATTACATGCTGAGAGAGATCGCCTTTTTTCCTTTTTTTTTCTTTCTTTCTTTTTTTTTTTGCTGAGCTCATCAGATCCAGGTTGCTCTCCCTTCGTCACTGTCTCTCCAGCTCTATCTCTTTCTGTCTTTGTTTGGTAACAAAGTTGAAGAAACGACCAGTACACCGTCTTCCTCCGAGTTTCCCGGTAGCAAAGGGCATCAGAAGAGATACGGATGAGTCCTAGAGCTCTATCCTTTATACGGTAACATGCGAGAATAGAACAGCTTGAACCCAGTAACTCCAACTCAAACCTAAGCTTTGGCATCTTTCAATTCTCTTTTTGCTGCCTTTGCAAATTTCCATTTCGTCTAAAGCATGCCTTCAAGTGAACACGCAGATAACGGCCGCCCTCCGCGGCTTCCTAGATGGAATATGGTATAGCTTGCATTTGCACAGACTCCCCCATTAGAGGTGAGACACTAAATAATAGGTTCACATGACAAGCCTCGAAACCCATCTCCCTGAAAGCACGTTACAGACCAAGTAGGCATTACAAATTCAAAAAAGGAAAGAAAGAAAGAAAGAAAAAAGTTCTTTATTATCAGATACACTTTCGAGCGTGACTTGCTATCAGCCAGTATTTTTCCACTGAGCTACACTAATGGGCTCTTATGACTGCGCTCCCCAGGAGGAGTCATGTGTCTCGGATAATGTACGCTCCGATTCGTGTTAAACGATTAAACGTACTGTCTGGAAGTTTCACTTCGGCTTTTCCTTACGTTTGTCTGCAGGCAACCATGCGCCGGGAATGCACATATTCGGGGGGAAAAAGGCATGACTAGGCAGAGCGCGCATGCTAGTGTACAGGGCGGCCTTAAAACCGACACCGACGTGTTCATGTCTCTGCCAAAGTGAGAGGTAGAGGTACACCCCCCCCCCCCCCCCTCCGTCCCTTATCAGTCTCTCCTTCCGTCCTCCATCCAAAGCCAGTGATGTCATCGTGCAATGAGAGCGTCCCTTTTGGACTGATGCAATACTCCGGTGACACAGTGTAATAAGCTGGTGGCACCCACCTACCCACCTCTCTCACTCTCTCTCTCTCTTTCTCGCTCGCTCTCACGTCGTCATTACCATCTCTGTACGCTCTAATGTTATACTTTAAATTATAATGCTTTTTCCATCCCTTTTTCCTGTCTACTTTTTTTTTTTTTTTGGCCTGTCTCTCTGCCCACCACTTTCTCTCTCCTTTTCCGCTCCCCTTCTCTTTCTCTATTGGTTGTCATGGTACCGGGCACCATGGCTCAGCATTCTGCAGATAAAGGCCGGATTCGAACTCTTTAACTCTTTCCTGCCCGCAGGTCGAATAACTCTGACAGATATATATATATATATATATATATAATACGATATCGGCCAGCCGGATCCACACAGCTTTACCTAGATCTCAGCTTTACAGCCTGTGGAACTGATTAAACAGCTATCGATGCTACAAGTGCTGTATCAACCGTAAGATATGATTGAAGCCCGCGAAACAAACAGTATCATCAGCTATGTGGTCTGAAGTTATTCCAACCCAGGGTACAGAACAAGCCAGGGGAAAACAGTCTAGCTGGCTTGCTTGATGACAAATAGCTGAACGTTGTTTTAAACTCAGGCCAAGGGTGTCACATCAGTGAGAAGGATCCCTGATTAGGATCATGACTGACGATTAGTGAGTTTAATGGAATCCAGAAAAGCGGCCTTAGAGGCATCTTCATTGGATTTTTTTTTTTTTTTTTTTGCGTGTGTATGTTTTTATTTTTGGCATAAGGTGAAACAGATATTCCCATCTCATATGAAACCCAAACATGAACCCGAAGCAGAAACTTAAACAACTGGGATGGTGACAACTGTTAATCATCATTCACACAAATAAACAGAGCTTAGTTTAATCTTCCAAGACAGACTTCACTAATGTGTCACTAAAGAGTCCGGTACTGTACGTTTGGTTAAATATGTGGCCGACTTTCACATTCATTCTTCCTTCCAGCTTTAGTCACTGCACCTGATGTTTCACCTGGTGCTTTATCCTGTTCAGGCTGGCAGCGTACTCCTAGAACAATGAGGCTCGAGCACACCCATGATTGGGCGCCAGTTCATCTCAGGGCACCGGCTTTAACAGGATGAATCTATTTGAGTGACATTCGGGATTAACTTTTAAAAATGGGATGCCATGATTTTTTTCTTCATTCATTCATTCATTCATTCATTCATACACATCATTCGTTCATCCACTCCACTTATTATATACAGTGGAAGCCTGGAGCCTATCCCAGAAGACTTTGTGCCAATCTGTGGCACGGCACACACAATCAGAAAAGGGCAACAGTGCAGACCACTACGCCATATTCAGTTGTTTTTTTTCTCAACAGAATCGAAATATGGGCAGTGGTAGCTCAGCTGGTTAAGGGATGAATGAAATATCAAGGCACTGAGTTACTGGTCGGAAGTCGGCAGATCAAGCACCGATTCCACCAGGTTGCCATCGCTGGGCCCTTGAGCTAGGCCCTTATCCCGATCTGCTCCAGAAAAATACACAGCGTCTGATCGCACAAACGGAAACACTTATCTGTCTGGATTTATTTTTACTTTTTTTTTTAACGGTAAAGTGCAGGTTAATTTCTTTTATTTTTATTTTATATATTGTATTCATTATTTTTATGTAATACATTTTTTTTGGCTGTGAAACGAATAATTTGAGTTTTCATTTTTGACTTGGAATAAGAGCCCTCATCTGGAACAAATTATGCTCGTAATCCAAGGTTCCACTGTATTACTTTCAGAACTCTAAATTAGTTGAAGGGCAGCATATGCTTGGATTAACACTGACTGATTGTCAGGCTAATTTGGTTAGCCTGCAAACTTAAGTACTGTTGGTGAACACATGGCAAAAACATGTGAAACAAAAAGCCCCTCCATGCAGACAGTGAGAAGTTTAAATAGTTGTTTGTTGCAGATTATGTAATGTATGATGCATAACCAATCAGCAACAAGCACTCCCTCAGACCCCGCCCCCGTGTTCCATTGACCATGAATCAGAATCAATGCATTTTGAGCTTTAAAAAAAGGAAAGCAAGAAAGAAAGCATTAAGAAGCAAAGTACATGCTCTCATCCAATAATGCAAATTCTCACTCAAATAAACCTCATGCTATGATTTAGAGGAGTTTGGGATAATGCGTCTCAGCTACATGAGCAGCTTTCATGTCCCTGCCTGGATGCGATTCAAACGCTTAGCAACCTCTACTCTGGGAGTTGTGGGTATTCAGAATTAGCTACAGTGCATGTGCAATTGAGGTTAGTTATCCGTCAAGGGATGATCTGGGCATCAGGTGCCAGGTATAATTGTAACCAAGTGCAAGAGAGGGGGGCTTTAATGGATAGTTTGTTCACCTCAGCATGAAACCTCAACGGAAATCATACAATCATCGAACAAAATGAATTACGCACCGATGCTCCTTTAGTTTGGGGACTGTGTAGACATGCCTAGGGCCCCTTCCCTGGGTATGCTCGGATGGTTAGAGGTGACATGTTAACACCTAAAATGCTCTACTACGTCAGAGCTGAGATGAATATCCATGCAGTGCAGTTTCATTTTAAAGGTCACTCATGACCAGTCTGCATCTCCTGCATTAGGGTCAGTATCTCCTGAACCATGTTCCTGTTCGTGCGCTTGCTAGGACAGAATGGAGATTTGTACCACAGCCTGAGTAGGCAGTTCTGTGAAACGTGTGTTTGACCCGGGCTATAGCCTGCAGCCTACCGGAGTCAGGAAGCAAGAACAAAGTCACATGAGCACCAAGCAGCAGAGTGCTTTATAGTGAAGGGGCATCAGGAGGTAAGTGCTGTTTAGCCCGGAGAAAAAATAAGGTCTTCAGTACGGCACCATGTCATATGGAGGGGCGGAAATGTCGCCCAGCGTCCACGGGTAGCAGATTAGTAGATCAGCATGTTAATTACTAGCAGTGCACTGAAGGTGGCTTAAAGACCTACACTAACCAAGCATGTTCGTGACAGGTGAAGATTCAATTCGACGTTGGGGGTTTTCCAAAATTCTGGGGGTTTCCTTTGGGTTCCTCAGTTTCCTCCTGCTTCCCATTTGCGAATAGGTGCACTGGCGACTCAAAATTCTTCCCTAGATTGTGTGAATGCATGTATACTATACAGTATGCACGGTGTCCGGTGATGGACTGCCTCATTATCCAGGATGTATTCCTGCCTTGAGCTGTATGTTCCCAGGATAGGCTCTGAATCCACCAGGATAAAGAGCTTACTGAAGATGAATGAAGGAATTTTCCACTTTAGAAGCAAATTTCTCTGTTAAAAAGTCAAAAGTCTCATGATAGAGTCACATGATGGACGTACTGTATATACAGGTTACTTTTATCACTATTACTTTAAAAGATTATAATAATAATAATTAATGCTGGATCGAAAGCACCAGACATGGAAATATATCAACCCGATCCTAATCATTAATTTCATCAAATGCCAGTTACAATTACGTCCTTTCAGCTTTACTGGTTGCTTGATCAAACCCTTCCAAAAGGTTAGAAACAGCTGACCTGTATGGTACAAACCGCAAAGCTGACTCACACAGCTGGGAGTCATCTCCTCGCTTTAATTTCAAATAGGTTTTCAGACTGACGTGGTGATCCACTTTCCCATGCCAGTAGATGAACTGGCTCGGAGCGCTCGTTCAGATGATGCATGCAGCAGTGGATGGAAAAATTCACCATACGCCAGCTGGCTCAGGAAATGGTAGTGTCATGACTTGCCAGTGAACCTCCAAAATAACACCATTAGTTTAAAATATAATGTACACTTTAAGCTTTCTTTCCCATAGATCTAAGACGCACTGTGCTTTTTAGCACTCACCTCTGTTTGGTTTGCTCTACAGTGGTGTAGGCTTAAAAACGAATAAAAAACTAAACCCTGATGTTGTACTTTACATGTCGGAGCCGGGCAACTAATAAATTCTTAATCGACTAAGAAGCTTAGGGCACTTGAGGGGAAAAAAAAAAAAAAACACACACACACACATACTGTACACACCCATGTTTACCAGTGAGGGAGCACTTGGATGCAGGAATAAAATGATAGAATAAGACACAGGAAAATCTTTAATCAGACGTTGAGTATGACTTCAAAGCTCATTTTCAAGGGAAGGAGTAAGGATCGAGTCCGTGTCTTCATCGGGTGACGAATACTGCCCACCCTGGACAGATGTCTATAATTTGTCCATCGTTTCTTACGGGGCTGGGTTGCCAGGTTGATGCCCGATTGTGTCTAAGCAGTTGAGAACGAAGAACCTTGAGAACCGGTTGAGCTCAACAGCTGCAGCTGGTTGGCGCTTGGGCTTGAACCTGTACCTTCTCATCACCAGTGAAAGGGTCGGTCTATGTGCCACCCAGCACATGGGGCAACGGATCCAACAGTGGCAGCCTAGCGTCGTTGGGGCTCAAATTGGGGACCTCCTGATCAGCAGTCCATCACTTTAACCATGGAGCCACACCTGTGCCCCCTCACCAACATCTTAACGACTGCAGCTCAATTTCAAATAAATATATAAATGCTTCTTTGCCATCACCAGTATTACACAGAGTTTAGTATTTAGAGCCAAATGTCAAGTCAGCCCCCAGTTACAGGTTTTTATATACAATAAACATGCTTTAATATTCTAGAAATGAGATTAAAACAAGTTTTATGTTTACAAAAGCTACAGTCAGCTGGTCACATCTTAGGAATTTTTGTTCGTTTGTGCTGTTTCGTAATCGTGACATTAAAATGATTTAAACGTACATTTAAAAAAAAAAAAGACTGATTTAATATCTGGCTGAAGGCATGCATATTACAATCTGCAATCAGAACCATGTCTCTATAAAGTTTCCCGAGAGCACAAAAGTCTGTTTTATGTCTTTTACTCGTATAGAAGTCGTCTACTGGAACGCATTCATGCTTCACTAAATGCTTTATCCAGGTCAGGGTCGCGGTGCATCTGGAGCCTATCGCAGGATTTGAATCCCAGGACTATCCAGCTGCCACGGCTCGGCCCGTCAGCCAGACTCTTGACCTTCATCTGCTCGCCTGAGTTGCAACACACTTTGGACAAAAATCGTCTGCCAAATGACAGAGATGTAAATGTAAATGTAAATGAATGGGACGCCAGTCCATCACAGGCCACCGTGCACACACATTTGCAAACCCGGGAGCAATTCCTAGCCAGCAGTGTGTAGAGGAGCCAGTGCTGGTATTTATAGATCCAGTAAAGGACGACAATGGCAGTTGGTGGACACTGGGTATGAAAATAAATCACATCATCATGATTTTACACTGGTGATATTAGAGTAGCTGTTAGACGACTAGGAGATGTGTGTTAAATGCGTTTAATCACACACACACACACTGCAAAAGACGACATATATTACTTTAATTTATGCGCCTTAGCAAGTGAAACTACCGTTAGTTCAATATTATAAAATGTAATTAATCATTGAATATTTCCTATTAAACGGCTAAAATAAACCAAATTTGAAAATCTATATTAATAAAAGAAAGTTTCTGTGTGTACTTTTTCAGAACTGACATCTTCAATGATACGTTTCTGTCTGTAAGTCTGTCTGTCTGTCCAGTCAGAATTTCTCACAGCATCACGCGAAAACTGGCTGGACAATATCTAATGAAACTTTGAAAAAATATCAATACGTATCAAACTACCGCACTAGATTTAAGCTCTCGTCATATTTAACCAGAGGTGGGTAGAGCTGCCACAAAATGTACTCCAATAAGAGTAGCTGTATTCAAAATAATATCACTCAAGTAGAAGTAAAAAGTCAAAATATTACACAAGTAAGAGTAAAAAAGTATTAAGTATTAAGTATTAAGTACTGAGTATATATTATATATATGCTGAAGTGTGTGTGTGTGTCTGTTTTGGCAGATAGAGAAGACACCGCAGTACGAAGTTGTTCTTTTGCGAGTGAAACATGCTTTGTATATGATGCCAGGGACAAGTTACTCAAGTAAATGTAACGGAGTAAATGTAACTTGTTACTCCCCGCCTCTGCATTTAACCATACTTATGTTTCACTTTCCTCCAATTTTACAAATCTTTTTTTTTTTTTTTTGAAACATAATTATTCTAACAGACCACATACTACAATCTTCAACTACCGACCAGCCAAGCGATGCCGATCCACATTAGGAGGGGTGTGGAGAGGTGGTAAAAAGTGCACAGAGCCCCTGTTTCTCACTTAGCAACCCTGTCATCTCAAATCCAGCTCCTGACCGCTGTTCACGCGGAGTGGCAGGCTGATTGAGCTCACATCCCTCCAGTAACGCGAGCCAGGAGCTATTGACACAGTCCCAGCCGAGCCAAACCCTGCCTGCAGGGGGGAGTCGGCTTGTGTATAAGCAAACCCCACCTCATTCAGCCTCGCGAGAGGTCAAGCAGCACATGTGTAACGAGTTCGCGAGTCGTGCATTTCGAAGCCAGGTGGTCAAACACGGATTCCTGAAAATCCGCAAAGACAAAGCAGGCTGTCGCGTTGGTCACACACACGCGTCAAGAAAATGGTGTCCAGTTACAGGTCAGAGAAACTCCGATGTCAGGCGTTCTCATCACTGTAAGTGACACTTCAAGAGTCTGCATAAAGAGAAGGTTCTTTTGAATGAACAACAAAGGGTGTAAAAAAAAAGAAAAAGAAAAAGGAAAGAAACAGTGTTTCAACGTCACTCTCTGTTCTGTATTTTAAATGGAATTAATTCTTTAATAGTTTACTATGATGCATAGATTTATTCTTATACCATACTTTTATTATTATCATTTATTTTTTAATTTGATTACAATTTTTTTCTTATAAAATTGTAGCACTGAAGCTGGAAACGTAATCCGTTCCCTGTCGTTTTTCAGCATGTACTGTAACTGCGCTAAAAATAACTCCCAGATAAACCACAAAACTACTTCCCGAATATTTTGACGATCAAATAAATGACACAAAACAAGCATGTTTTTCATTTTCCCGAGTCTCCCAACGCTTATCCGAAATTGGAAACACAAAAGCGTATTTTCCAGCTCTCGAAAAGGTCACAAAGTGAAACGAAGTGAAGAAGAGTGACGATTAGGGTGAGAGAGGTACCGGCAGGAGAGGAGGGGTAGAAAGGAGCATGTGTGCTCAGATTAAAGTGCTTTCAAGGGATCAGGACAGGAGGAGGAGGAAGAGGAGCATTCGTGGCACATTTCACTCCCTCACCCCACTATGCCTTCAGCCCAATAACAGAAAAGACGGGTTAAGTACAGCAGAATAAAGAGAGGGTGAAGGAAATGCCTAATTGAGCATTAGAATATCTTTCTGACGAGCGAGACAGGGATAAAAAGGAATCAGCACAATTTTTTTTTTTCTTCTCCCAAGTCATGCTGCACTGATTACAGAGGCGATCAGTGAAATCAGCCAGAACTCTCACACAGCAGCGTGCATGCACGGGGGCGCGAGCGCAAATCCTGCTCACTCACCTGACAATGACGAGGAAGTAAAGAAAGCAACAATAAAAGCACCAGTAAATTCATATAAGCAAAGTAGAATGGGTACTTCGGATTTAAAATTTACGTTCAAATCGTAACCATGTCTGAGTCTGAACACAAGTCTGTCTCGAGTGCTGCCCCAAAAAAAGTTGGAACTTTTTTTCAAGTCTTGATGGAAGTGTGGCCTAATCTGACCGCACCTGCTAGCCAAGAACTGGCTTTGTTTTGATGCCTGGCTTTCTTTTTATACAGTATATATATATATATATATATGATTTTGTCAATGTTACCACTTTAACGCATGTGATGAATCTAAACATTTTAACACATTATTATTTTTATTTTTTTTGATAATTTTTTTATCCTATGTCCAATATTGACCCTGATGGCTTCCCATAATAGCAGCGTGGCTACCCGGCTGTGTGTGATAATGGAACGTTTAGCGCGGATAATAAGATGACTGAGGAAACATCACCAGGTGTGCTGAACGGATGGTTTTATATCAAAAAGCTTCTAGATGGAAGTTTGGATGAAGGCAAAGGTGTCAGTCCGAGCTACCTTCAAGGGGAACGAACTATTGTTACAACTATACATGCAACAGAAGTTATATTATAAGGATATTAGCTATTGCTATTGCTGGGTTTTTTCTACATTCAATTTTTGAGACATTATAAAACTACATGACCTGCTTCCTCTAACCAGTTTGTCACGCATTTCTTTATTCCTACACTGCACTTTATAATAAAAGTCCATCTGAGTATTTTAAAATCGTGATTATTCGAGATTAATCACGGACTGACAATGACTGATTAACTAGATTCAAATTTTTAATCGAATGATTGATTTATTTTTGATTGATCAAGTCCATGAGTGAGGATATCCTGGCACAACCACGCCCGGACTCACTCCGCATCGCATAAACTTCCACTGTTTAATTATAGCACGTCAACATGCCATTTATTCAATGTGAGCGAGCTGGACTACAGGCACCGATTTTGAAACGTGACATGTGACAAGTCAGCAAATAAATTATGGGGAACGTAGGACATGAAACATTTCCGTCACTCGAGTCTTCAAATTAATAAGCCAACAGCCTCGCAATGAACCTCAGTAGGGAGTAAAGAAAGTATTCACTGCTCCGCAAGATTGGACTCTGGTCGAAGACAAACAAAGACACATTCTGATGTCTTCGAACACATTTTGTTGGTTGGTAGTAAAACTTTTGTATAAAAGCATTATGTCATTCGTGCCGATCTCCCCACACTACATTCCTAATTATATTACACTATATTATTTACTTTGTAATGATATGAATATAGAAATGTGAAAGTCAGGCAAATATGAACTTAAATACATTATGAGCTTGGGGGGGGGGCGGGGGGCGTGGGGGGTCGGAGGTCAGGCACCCCTACTTTCAATGTCTGTGCTTGAGACTGTGGCAGACGGGATGACGTGTACATCATGATAACTTGAGTCTCCGTTTTTGGGAATGCATCGATACCCGTATTGTTATCAAGTATTGCTCATACTCATATTTTTGTTTGTAAAAATATACCACATAATACCACAATACCACATCCAACACCAAATGAAGTAACCCTAGTGCGTCTATTTACCAGAGCTGTGTGATTTAATTGATTTTGTAATTTAATCAATATTTTGTTAGTCAATTCAGTTGATTGAACCATAATCGATTGATTTAGGTTAACTTTTAAACATTAATTTGTCTAAAAATTTGTCTAATGATTTTCTCAAAAATATACATTTACATTTGGCAGACACCCTTATCCAAAGCAACTTACAGTACACTGTTTTTGTTGTCTCATTATACAACTGAGCAGTTGAGGGTTAAGTGCCTTGCTCAAGGGCAAAACAGGGACAACTTGGTAGTCAGGGGATTTGAACCTGAAACCTTCTGAACCATAATCCACTGAGCTGCCCCCGACCCAGAAGAAATATACTTTTGCATATAAAGTTTTCCATCATCCGCAAATACTCCTGTTTTATGAGAGTATTGCTTCTTCTTCTTTAACGTTTATGGGCAGTTGGTGCAATATCACCACCTGCAGGACTGGAGCAGAGTGGAATAGATTTTTTTCCATTCAATTCAATTCATTTCAATTTTATTTGGATAGCACTTTGAACAATTGTCAATTGTCAAAAAAAGAGAAAAGATTATGGCCAAATCAGATAATAAACACTAATCCTATGTAATCAAATTCAACTGATAATCATAAGCTCAAACAAGAAAAAAATCAAACTGAATCAAATCGACAGTCTAGTTATGATTCATAGCTCTACCAGTTGCACTAATGAACAGATGACATGGAATGACAGGGATCTGATTGCACTCCATGATTAATTTTGGCAACCAAAGCAAAGCAGACTGCTTTGATCAACACAAGAGGAAAAATATCTCAAGAGGACAAACTACAATACAAGTAACATGATAAAACATTCCATGATGTTTAAACAGTATCTTTAATAAAGAGCATGAGGTTGGAATGCACCTGTATGCATCCCATATTAGTGAGCATTGTTGATGAACGGGGTGTGGTGGTGTAAACCGGGCACGCATCAGAAATCAAAGCACTTCATCTGCACGAGCACTGAGCACTGTGATTGCAAGTTGAGAGGGAATCTGTGTGATCATGTGCACCTTTACATGGCTTTACAGCTTCACATGCTCAAACATCATTCGAATAATCCCTTATGATTCATAACTTTCCTCATCTACAGTACGCACCGTTCCAGACTCAAGTCATTTCAAATTCTAGCATCCTAGTGTTTCCTTTTTACTTGTTTATATAATTACATATTATCTGCTGGTTGAACAAATCTATGTCCCGTACGTCTCGGAGCCCCGTCATACTCTGATACGAGTCCGTATGTCTCTGACTCGGCTGTCCTCTCTTTGCGGCTTACAAAGAAGTGTGTGTCTGAAGCAATGACATCACCACAGAGCATGACACCCGACACCGGCGCTCACATTGACCGCAGCACGTCTTTGTTAACCGAGCGGCCAATCATTAGGGCGCGTCGTCAATTATTCAGGGTGCTGCTGAGACACTTCTACTGCCTGATGAAGACGAATGGCCAGTGCTATGGCGAGAGAGGAAAAAGAGAGCAAACATGAGAGCGGGTGAGAAAGCGACTGAGAAAGAGACCTAACTGGACCCGGTGGCGCTGGTGGTGGGGTGTTAAAATAAAGTACACATGGATTTTACATGAATAAATAAATGTTGAGAAAGCTGTTTCCAGTACTCACTTTCCAGTAGCAATTATAAGTTAAGACATTGTGACCAATAGTCCGAGAGCCCTTTAGAACTAACATCCCACAGATCCCATAGTCCAGTTGCCTCAAATTTATTTCAACTAGACATTTTATAATGATCCAGACCACTGCTATGTGGTATAAACAAGATGTATATTTTTATATTTATTATTTAAAATTCGTTTTGTGTAATTTCTTTTCCTCCCACGATTTTCTCCCTAAGTTAGCCGTGTCCAATTCCTCCCCGTCACTAGGGGGCGCTCCCACATTAAGGCTACTACTACCACTCGGAAGACTATCCGAACCATGTGACGCCAGCCGACCGCATCTTTTTGAACTGCTCACTCACGCATCGTTGGGGGCGGCGTAACACACTTAGAGGACAGCGCTATCCGCTCCTTCCGCTTGCGTGAACTCACAGACGCCACTGATTGGCTGTAGAGCCGTGATTAATGTGGGAGCACTAAATACCTCTCATCCCTCCCCTCTGAGAGAGCTCGGCCAATCAGCTCTCTCCGGCTGCGAGAGGTTACAGCATCACCCAGGAATCGAACTCGCGATCTCCGGATGATAGGGTGAGCACTTTAGCACTGCGCCACTCGGAGGTCATATTTCATACAGTATCAATGGTCTCGATGGCTGTCACATGACTAGGGCTCATCAGAACAGTAATATCATATTTGATAATAATATACCATTGCATTTATGTTCTAATATAATATTTCATATAGATCATGTAGGGGGGGTGGGGGCAACCCGTGGCAGGATTAACAACGTCTGTCATCCTGTCATTTGTTCACGTTAATCAGTCCACCTAGTGTCCGATGTGTGAATTGGTTCCGGACATGCGAGCTACGGTTATAGCATTGAAGACGTGACACACTGCTATGAAGTGTACTACGCTAATAATAGTAATAAGGATAGGGTTTTTCTCAGGTTGTTAAACTTACTTATCAGCAACAAATAAAAAGCGTATTATGCTAATCTGTTTATGGTCTACCCATTTGTCCAGACATGAACTGAAAAACTGCGCGTGAGTGAATGAAAGCTTTACGTTGGATGGAGGTTATGAAGGAGGACATGGAAGAAGGAAGTGAACAATGCAAAGTACTGTACAGTAAGTCTGTCTGCTCGTCCCAGGTGATGGGACCGCCCCTGTTGGGATTAATGGAGAGCAGTTAGTGTGAAAGAATCTGCCGATGGAAGCCGATCCACCCTGTGTCTGCGCGCTCATCAGACTCAATCAATGACTGACAAGTTGCTACTGACAGTACTGTATCTCCAGGGCCATTATAACTCCATGTGCTACTACAGTCATACAGCAATACCTGTATCATCATCATCATCATCATCGTGATCATCATCAAAAAAAAATCTTCTGCAAACGTCAGCGTTACAACACGAGCCCAGTCGACATGCTACGAAAAGACAAACGGGGCATGCTGACCAAGCAGGCACTCGAATCCTAGGTGGGAGTCTACTTAGTCAAGCTCATTATTGTTCATTCATTCATGCATCTTCAGAAAGCGCTTTATCCTGGTCAGGGTCATGATGGATCCCTGGCTCTTACCAGGAACACTCGTCAGCGACCGGGTGTCAGTTATTAATGAGAAATCAGATAGGAATAGATAAAGAAGGAATAAATTACGGCATGAAATCAACCACGGACAGCTAGACCACTAAAACCCATACCCTCGATCGCGAAGGCCTTTGCTGTCTAGTTGGCAAATGATGTTGTTTTTCCACGATCAAAGTCAATTTATAGAGGAGAAGTACTCTAATTGGTTAGTCATTGAAATGTTACCTCCAAGACAACATGTACTCACGAAGCCTAATGGGTGGAGGTCAGAGGCTAACAGGCTACTATACTATATCATACATAATGGCATGTAGAATAAAAGGTCATGGATGTAATTATTTACTCTTCTAGCAACATGTGTGTGCATTTACATGGGGTGAAGGAATGATGATGATGACTGCAGTGCATTCCCAGTGTAATTGTCGTCCTTCTTTTTTCAGTGACTTTAGTTGTTTTTAAAAGAAATGTCTGTCATTTACAGTAGGCAGCACAGTGGCGTCGTGGTTAGCACTGTCGCCTTGCACCTCCAAGGTTGGTGTTCAGTTCCCGCCTTGGGGTCTGTGTGCATGGAGTTTGCATGTTCTCTCCGTGCTTGGTGGGTTTCCTCTGGGTACTCTGGTTTCCTCCCACAGTCCAAAGACATGCAGATTAGGCTAAGTGACATTCCCAAATTCCCCATAAAGTGAGTGTGTGTGCGCGCCCTGCGATGGACCCGCACATTGTACCTTAAGTCTCCTGGGATAGGCTCCAGGCCCTCTGCGACCCGGAATAGAGGATAAAGTAGTATAGACGATGAGTGAGTGAGTGTCTGTAAAGTCTTCCTAAAGGGTTGATGCAAAGTTTGTGATAAACCCAGCCACTTTAAGGTGAAGGTCTACGCTTCCAAATCATCTTGATTGCTTGATTTCAAATCCATTATGATGCTGGACAGAAGAAGCAAACTTGTCTCGCTGTCCGAATTTTTATGGACCATTCACTCAATTCAGACCACGAGCTCACAGCATCACATCGTATCGCATCGCATCCCATCCCCTCACACAGCAGGCCTCAGGAAAACCGTGTGTATGGTACATGACTCGGAGTGTAACACACTCTAGCACTACACGGCAACAGTTCATTATTGTTTTTGGCCAGGCAGTCCTGCCATATGTCTCGGACTCCAATGAGACGCAATATTAATCAGGAAAACCCCCACTAACATACTCTCCAACCACCCTTATTTTTAATATGAGCAACAAAAGTGTGACTGATGAACTGTCTAATTAAGTGTGATTGGGACATTAACAACGCGTAAACAGGGATAGGAATAACCGGCACCGCGCCACCCGTTTGTAAACGCGAGCACGCCGAGTGGTGCAGAGCGCTTATTGCTTGTGCGCGGCACGCGTGCATGATAAATTTATCCTGACAACTCAGAAGGCTGACTCGAGTCACTGGATTTTTACGGCAAACACAAGCAAATCATATACCACCAGATTTTTTTATAGTACGCCCGGTATACAAATGAACAGAATAGTTTCTGCATATGAACTTGACTTTCTCTTGCTACTGTACCACTGGTAAATATTCACAAGCGCAATATAGAAATGCTTGCATTCGCAGATCCTGAACTATACAAGTGGTTGGCATAAGAGTTTTTTGATATGCAAAGGGGTGTTCAAATCAAACCGGGACTTTAGATTGTGCAGAATAACAGAACCTTTATTTCTCTGTATAATTCCCTGCTACACTCATGCACTCATCCCAGCATCACACTAGTGCGATAGCTATATACGATAAGATACACGATAATGATAGAAAATTTTCTCAGTACACTTGAGCAATGATCAGACTGCCTGCGTCATGTCTGAAACCCTAGCCTACCAGGAACTCCTGAAAGAGCCCAAACCTGTGGAAATGGCATGGAATGAGGTCAGGACTGGACTGTATGGAGGATGTGACGATAACTCCCGTGCAAGTGGTGTTCGTGAATAAGTGTGCGTACAATTCCTATAGACAGATGGGTCTCATCTGCAAATCAGCGTAAAGTTATCTGTCAATTTTCAAGGATCCGCTAAATGTTCACGGGAACGACTGCAGTGTTCCCGTCACGGTACTGTGAGACTGTAGTTATGATTATGGTTCTGGTTATAGTTATATATACTCATTTATAGATTTTAATAATTGACAATATCTGTGGCCTTGCACCTCCAGGGTCAATGGTTCGGGTCCTGACTTCGGGTCTTTGTGCATGTTCAGGTTTAGAGTTTGCATGAACCCCCCTCCCCCTCCCCGTGCTTAGTGGGTTTCCTCCGGGTACTCTGGTTTCCTCCCACAGTCCAAAGGCTAAATGGCGTTCCCAAATTGCCCGTAGTGTGTGAATGAGTGCAGAATAAGCAGTATAGAGGTGAATGAATGAAAGAATGAAAATGTCTTGAAACCTAATAAATCCCTGAAGATATTTTTGTCAATTCAACCCAAAATGATCTCATTTTCTAAATATAAATATTTGGAATCGCCAACATTATTTAGCCCAAGTTTGAAGTGCTTTTATGTTTAAATGAGCGTCACATTTGACTGCGTTCTATCACGCTGATGGCGTCATGGCAGCTGAAGGCTAATTAATTAACCAGAGGCATGCTTGTTCATCACTGGGTGCAGATGTCTCGGGTGATTTGCAAAGATTGCAATTATTTCATAGTTCAACCACTCTGCTAATTCGCTATAGTTTCACGGCTTTTAAACAAGCACGTAAAACTCCTGGCATGGGAACAGCGTACTGTATATATATATATATATATATATATTATTTTTAATGATGAATTAAAGGTATTGCTCGTTAATTAGTAAAAAACTATTTTTCAATAGTAAATTCAGGACATGTTGTGATTGTGTAGGCTATTTAAAACATCCCAACGTCTTGACATTCTTAATCATTTTATTCCTCATACAATATAAATAAACAGCTGTTCAAATCATTAGAGAAACTGCTTTCTTTCGCAGCGCTTTCACTGATGAACCTTGGGCGCTGTCCATGTTTCAACAAGCGCGCGCTTCCTTTTCCCCCCTCAAGATACTCTGTTTAACCCTACACTACCTCCCCAATCCTTTCATCCCATGTCCCCTTTTCACCCTGTCAAGAGAGCGTGTCCATCAGGAGGCTCCAAACAAATGATTATTGTGCACAAGTTTCATCCCTCACCGTGGCATGTGCCAGATGTATGAGGTCTGGAGCTGAAGGACTATTGTGAGAAACAAAACAATGCGAGACGCAAAAAATTAAAAATTAAAAACCAATCACACAAAGAGAAAGAAAAGCAATTAAAAAGCATGAGATTGTAGGGAAAACGGATAAAAAAAACATGAAAATTATATATCAAAACATAAAATGCATCATTAAATCAGGTCTGTGCTGTGATCCGGAGCCATAGGCGTCGTTCACACTGCAGCCTGAAGTGGCACAAATCTGATTTTTTGAAGCGGCCCAAATGTGACGCATATCTGAGATTCTTATGACAGTCTGAACAGCACAAATCCGATTGTTTCAAATCGAATTGTTCAGATCGTTTCAGGCCCAGTCCACTTTCATATGTGGTCCTAAACCGGATGTTTTGCAATACGACTTCAGTCTGAAGGGCCATGCCGCATTTCATGCTTACAACCATGGTGTTGATATACATTTTCGTGATTCGTAACACATTCTCTCTTAATAATCAAAAGATAGTTTTCCTTTGTAGTCTATAGTTTTCTATAAAAAAAATATTGTTCTATTGTAAATAAAATCTTTAAATAAAATATTAAAAACCCAAATGTTAAAGTAAGGTGCCATACGAGGCATCTTATAATAATAATATTAATAATAATAATAAGAAGAAGAAGCAAAGACTGGGCCAATTTTTGTGAATTTTGGTATGTGCATATACAACATACAACATTACTACACATTGCTGCCATAATTCAAGTTTCAAAAAAAGGGCATACAGTAGATAACACCTATTGAAGTGTGTATAAACGTTTTTTTTCAGCCCCTCTGGGCAATAATTATAAATAATATAAAAATTATTATAAACATATATGAGTTCTGGTGTTCTTAAACAAATATGATTTGTCCTGCTTTTTAATGGCGTGTCCAGGCTTTCAGCAGGGTGAAAAGTGGGGGATTTTGCATGTGTGATCTGGCAACCCCGAGAAGCACAAAGGTAGCCACAAAGACAAAAAAGTATGAATAGCTCAGAGTAAGATCTTATTCAAGTAACATCTACAACAAGTGACGCTTTTCTGAATGCCCTTAAGTTAAATCACGCAGCTCCGTCATGGACATTTTAGAGCTGGGGTTAAACGAACGCATTGTTCATTAGCTCTATTGTCTTAAGAAATAGGGCTTTTGTAATCATTCTAATGGATCCCCAACACTACGCATGTACAGTAGCACACCATAGTGACTCTGACAGCAGCACAATGAGCTCGACGCTGATGATAACTGATTGCCGGCATCAATTATTAGGCATGGACAGAGCAGAGGACATGACGTGGACAAAGCTGTCTGGAGCTAAGCTCTTGCGTGGCTCAATCTATAAGGTGTCTCCATATATACAGTAGTAGTGTGCAAAAGTGTAAATAAATGCTGTAGAGCAAGGTAAACAGCAATTAATGGATCAACGTCAGTATTTTTGAGAACCCTTTTGTCTCAGGTACCATTTGTGAAGTTTTATGACGAATTTAGGTTTTACTGAGCATCCTGCAGAACCACCCACAGTTCTTCTAAGGGCTTTGACGTGCTTCTAGGAACGCTTCCATCTAGGAACCTCTGTAGTCCAACTAGGGACTGTAGTGATTAGCATTCAGTCAACATTCAAATGTGCATGGCAAGTGGACCCTGGAAGTGCAAGGCAACAGTGAATGAATAAATAAGTAAAATAAATAAAACAGTTATTTTAAGTATGCCCTGGACTAAAGAAGAATGTATGGAAATCATTTTCTTAGCTAGATCACAAAGATCCCTCAAAATGAACACATTCAAAGTGCAATTAAATGATGTTTTAAAATGAGATAACTCGGTGTGTGTTTACAAAGAAATTGCACTTATGTAGGGGATGTTTAAAAAAAATAACAAATTAAACGAAATAAAAAAACGCTAATTTCGTCTGTGTATGGAGACTTTTCGGACACCCTGTATATTCCCCTTATCGCTCGGACACAGACCGTGGTTCAGCATGAGCATGGCATCATTATTCAGGCCCCAGATGGAGAGGTCTTTTGTTCGCGGACTATGGGTTTATCCTGCGGCCGGGGAGGAGGGCTGACCTACGCTCCTGACCTTTTCCCCGAGCTGTACCTGTGAAGCGGGATGATGGCTGAAATCTTTGGCCAACAATGGCAGCCGGAGACACTGACGGAGGACCGTGAGACCAACAGAAAGCCTCATCAGTGTCAGGTCGAAAAGAAATGACCAAATCCACAATGGAATACAGCTGTAAGTCATCATTTAAATGTGGCTGGATGGGATGAAGCCTACATGTGGCCTCCTGATTACTGGCAAGCAATGGACATTGAACTGAAAACAATGGGATTATGGGGGGGACGAAAAAAAAAAGAAAAAGTCTTGACATGGAATGGCACTATAAAGATGAGCTATTTCTGCGTTGTCTACACTGTGAGCTATATCATTAAAGGAGCTGGTCTTAAACGGGGTGAGGGGGTTGTTTTGGCGGGTGAGATGGTCAACCATTCAAGAGACGTAGTGGACATTTAATATTTTCTGCATAGGAAGACTATTCAGATGAGCAATGGGGAAGCAGACCAAGGAGACAGGACCATTAGATGATGCTGTCAAAACACTGGCTGTCTGCATGATAACAAATCACCTATTCAAGCACAAAACCCATCTACTCCCATGCTTACTATCTACCCCAGTGGTTAACAAGCTATTGCAGGAGTGATAAGACCCAGCGCCCATGAAAGACACAGCCTGATTGGGTCAACGTTTGATGTAAAGCCCCCATCATCCTACTCACATCTCAAGGTCCCCACTAGCCTCATATCACCTTCTGTAATTCAACCCCCACCCCTTTCCCCTTTTCTGGTCTCCTCCCTCACATCCATCCGGCAGCCTGTGACAAAGCAGCGAGATGATGTTCCCGCTTTGAACTTAAAGAAAAAGCGTGCCAAAAGAATCAGGTCTAAACCGGGGTCCATGCTCGCGCAGAAATCCCGTTTGCGGCTCAGAAGCGTCCGGATCCCTTAGCGTCCATCGGTCACGTGGACACTCGGAAGGGTTGACGGACAGGGCCATTTTCTTTGCGATAGCTACAGTAATCCGTCCATATCAGACGCAGGCAGGAGCTCGCGCAAGAGGCACACGGGGTCAATAAGGCAAACCGTGCTATTGTTTGCGCCTCGAGTTGTGATTGAATTATGTCTGCCGTGTTGATAACAAGCTTGAGAGAGACGAACAAGAGGAAGTGGAACCGGTCATATGGGTATGCGCGTAAAGCAGAAAAACAGCATTCTTGATTTGTAAAGCGTGTCGCGTACACGTGTTGTAACACACATTATCAGGGTAATCGTATATAGGACACGTTTTCTAGGGAAAAAAAAAAAAAAAAGCCAAGCTCCACACGCTTCTTACACACAAAGGACAGTCGTAACGACAGACGTCTCTAGGATGTGACACACGGGGTAGCTTCGTTTAGATTAAGGAGACGCGTACGCCACCGTGTAATACATAACGATACCGTACGTCATCCATCCGCTCAAATCCATATGAGTTGTTTTACCAATACTGAGAATTTTGGTAAAGCAACACGAAACCACTATGACATATTGTCTAGTCTTCCCTGACGCACTGTTCAAACCGCGGCTTCACGACTGAAATCTAAAGCACTTATCTTGCTGATTACATGACGCCTGAAAGGCACTTCTGTGATTCAATGGATCGATACCATTATAAAATGAGCAATCTCACAGCACAGCCGGTGTTCTCTCAATGTGCGTGTGTGTGTGTGTGTGTGGGGGTGTGTGTGTACGTACGCGTGCGTACATGCACGTCTGAGTGAGTGGGCTCCTGGGGAAAAAACAATAATCAGGCTTCTGAAGATGTGTTTTAATCTCTATTATTTTCAGGCTCTGTCGACCTCCTGTCAGGGTCCAATTAAAATGTATGCTTTTTATTGGCACCAGGCTCTTTTTCTGGCCCTTCTATAACTAATGTCTTAAAACATCGAGGGGTAGAGTGACATGAAGACAATCGGTTCTCTTTTTAGTACTTCTGAATATGTACCGAAAGCAAAGTTTTGTGCTCAGGGACATAAACCTGGACTATGTTGGTCAGTTTTGGTAGATCTTGAAAACATTCATTCACTCACACACTCACTTACTTTGTTACTTACGTATTCGTCGTCAATACCGCCTCGATTTATCCAGGGTCACGCGGGCCTTGAGCCTATCCAGGAGACTTACAGGAGGGTACAAGGCGGGGTACACTCTGAATGCTTATTTGCTTACTTCGGGCAATTTGGGAACACCAATTAGCCTAATCTGCATGTCTTTGGACTGTGGGAGGAAACCGGAGAACCTGGAGGAAACCCACCAACAGTGTTGGGGGACGTTACTTTTTAAAGTAACTAATTACATTACAAAATTACTGTCTTCAAAAGGTAGTCCGTTATATTACTGCGTTACTTTCTGATAAAAGTAACTCGTTTGAGTACTTGTCCACTGCAGAAAATGAAAACTTCTTTGTGCTTCCTCATGCATGTTGTTTTAGTCAAGACCTTTATAATTATTCTACCATCATCACTCAGCGAAGTTTGGCCCATAATCTGTTAACTACTAATACCCCTACATGGATTCACGCGGTTCATCATGATTCACCGCGAGTTTCGGCGCTGTGATTAGGTTTCCATCTTTCCGCATAGTTAAAACCGCATAGGTGAGATAGGGGTATAACAGTGAGAATAAAAAAAGGGGGGGGGGGTAATCGGGGGCGGGGCTTGTGGGACGACTTCCTCTCTCTCTCTCTCTCACACACACACACACACACACACACACACACACACACACACACACACTAATGGATTGGGAACGACTGCTGTCTGGCTCACAGATTACATAAATTGTCTGAATTACATTTTTCAAAAAGTAACTAAGTAACTGATTACTTGAATGGCGGACCGAACGTGTTAGATTAGTCGTTACATCAAAAAAGTAATCCGAGTACTCTAACGCGTTACACCCAACACTGCCCACCAACGGAGAGAATGTGCAAACTCCATGCACACAGACCTCGAGGTGGCAATCGAAGCCTTTATTCTAGATTTGGAAGGAGACGGTTTTAACCACTAAGCCACCGTGTCCCCAAATTGAAAACATTAAAACAGTAAAATCACTCATTAATTTTAAAATGTGGTGCAGGAATTGATGAGTGTCTCCCTTTCATGAATTATGCAAAGAAAGCAACTAAGGAGATTAGAATTAGTGAAAGTAAGAACATTTCCACACACACACACACACACACACACACATACACACACACACACACACACACATACACACACACACACACACACACACACACACACACACACACACATATATATATACAGTATAATGTTGCAAGAACTCACAGGATTGGAACTGACCGGCTGTGTGGCCATAAGAAAACCACTTGTTGGTGAAGCTAATTGGTAAAATATTAGATACTACAGTTCTGAATTCTGAATCTGAAACCTGCTTGATTGTTTATGTATATAACAGCAACTCTGGCAATATTTCCGGCTGTAGAGCAAATAATATTTCATTGCTATTCCAAATTAAAATTCTTATTTTATTTGTCACATACACAACCATACACAGTATCATATGCAGTGAAATGTTTAAAGACTCAATTATCTGATATGTCCCTTCCAGCAAAGTGATTAAATTTTTCATTTTTTTCCCCTCACATATCCCATTTAGGATGCTGGGGTCAGAGTGCAGGGTCAGCCAGGATACAGCACCCCAGGAGCAGATAGGGTTAAGGGCCTTGCTCAAGAGCTCGACACTGGCAGCTTGGGCTGTGCCCCCGACCTTCTGATGGGTAACTCAGGCCCCACTGGCCCTAAACATCCCACATCTGGCTTGCGCATTCAGGATTTCTAATGTCACAACTGCTAAACAACTCACCTGTCTACAGTCTACAGCAAGTCGTCTGTGAGTTTAAATGTATGTTAAATAATGCTATGCTTCTGTGACACATCTCTACCCCTTCTTGGTTTTTCATAAAAAGGCAATGTGCACAAAACAGGTAGAACCTTTGGAATAGTGTACTGTAATAGCATTGCTTCGGAGGTGAGGACGATGCATCTTCACGCACATAATGAGCCATAAGATATGCTGAGGTGAAAGATTTTCTCCCAGTCAGTGTTCCTTTCAGTGGAGCATTTATTTTCCACAGTACATAAAGATTTCTGCGCATCTACTGACTTACCGTGCTCTTTCGTTACACATCTTACTCAGCTTTGACTTTTTTTTTTTTTTTACTATGATCCCCAAAAACACACACACACACATACGTAAACCCACATAATGAAACACTGTTGTTACATATGTCTTACTCAGCACGGCATAAATTCTCGCTTACGCTAGTGTAGCGAGAGCTTCGTAATTCTACAGAGACAGAACGTGCATCTGCTGCTGTGTGCAATTCTGCACCGTAGTACTCATTAGCTATAGAACGCTAAGATGATTCTTCAGATCCATCATAGCAGCTCATTTCCACCTTCATTCTCAGCGATACCAAGAACAATGGCGCGCTGAGCTTACGTTATAGTAGTCAAGAATATAATGTGAGGGAACTTTATTGTTTCTCGAGGAACAATCCATCCATTTACAGTACGGTCACATTGTTGACAGGTCAGATCAATGGCAGATTTCCTCCGAGGCCCATTTCAAATTATGTTGTCCGATAGTGGAGAGAAGCAAAGAACTGTAGCGCTCCAGCCTGGAGGACGGAGCGAGCCCGTGACTGACATCAAAATTAAAATAAAACATTGATTTCCTACACACAGATATTGCCTGTCTGTAGTGGGTGTGTACACACTCCGGCCTTGCAGTCGCAGCATGGTGTACATTTCATGCCATTCGATCCAATGACTGGGAGACTTGATGAAAGCTTGGTGGTGAGCCGAGCCCTCGGAGGGAAGACGGTGGACCCACGGCACACAGGAACAATACTCCTATGATGGTATGCTTAAGGCTTTGCAGAAGCAAAACTGTCCGTGTGTTAAACGTGTCCATAAGGAAATGGCAAAACTATTGATCTGAAAAGAAAAAAAAAACTTCAATTTCCTTGAACAGTTCCCTAGTTATCTGCTTATGGAAACGGTCTTGATGTGGTAGAAAAGATGAAACTTCATGGTTAACTCAGCGCCAGCCCCTGAAGGATTTCACTCACTCATCATCTATACCAGTTTATTCTGTATTCAGGGTCACAGGGAGCCTAGAGCCAATCCCAGAAGGCTTAGGGCACGAGATGGGGTACACTCTGGACGTGGTGCCAATCCATTGCAGGGCGCACACACATGTTCACTTACACACTACGTTCAATTTGGGAATGCCAATTAGCCTGTGGGAGGAAACCGGAGTACCTGCAGGAAACCCACCAAGCATGAGGAGAAGATGCAAACTCCATGCACATAGACCTGATAAGGGAATTGAAGGTACAAGGCGACATTGATAACCACTGATAATTTCAACACTTCTTTAATCAGCACTGGACAAAGATGATGCGACTGTGTGGCTTCACATCACTACTTTCCCATTGGCTACAAGGTTCCTGTGAATGTCCTTGCTTCCTTATCCGGTACCATCTTGCATTACACTGAATTATGGACGTTAATTGCACAGCTACATGTACTGTAGTTGCAAAAAGCGTCAAAAAGATGTCAAAAGCAAGCACTTTGTTAGATAAATACTTCTCGCATGACCTCCATCCCCTATATAGCGTACATCATGAATAACATCAGGTCCTAACCTAATTGCCTGCAAGGCTGCCAGGGTGGTTCCCGCTCTGAAAACCCACTCTGACGTCAGCAGCTACCAACTGATACACGTCATTCTTTCTCTACGAAAGCCTTAAAATGTTTGGTCTACAATTATTCCTTACTCATAGCAAGCTCGGTGATTCCACTCCCTCTGGATTATACCACATAACACATAACAGTACCATGCTTACTGCTAGACCAGCCAAACCTCTGTCACTACCGGCTGTGAAAGTCCTCACTTAATGATGAGCTACGTAACTCATCATAGGACCACAACTACTCACAGTTGGGATTTCTCCAAAAAAACCCACAAACCTATTATTTCAGTATGCCAAAAGGGGTTACACCGGATAAGCAAAAAAAAAAAAAAAGCAACACATTGCAGGTGAAGCCCAAGAATGCCACAGACATCCATGGCCAGGAGTCCAAGAGAACAAACTAGGACATATGACACCTATTTATCCATCCATCAATCGTCTGTACTACTTACCCCATACAGGGGCCATGGAGCCTATCATAGGGAACTCATGGCACAAGACAATATGCACCCTGGATGGGGTGCCAACCCATTGCAGGGCACAAGCACACACATTTACCCACCCAATCATACACTTAAAAATGATATGCACAATACACTGCATATCTTTGGACTAAGGAAGTGAAACTCGAACCCGCAACCCTCCCTGGAGGTGTAAGGCAAACATTCCACTGATATGACAACTTATAAACATCTACACACTTTTGCAAAATGCTGGACTATTTTATTAATCTTTGCTCATACTGCATATAAAAGTCTATAAAGTTAATTAAACCAATAGTTTCATACATATACTGTATATATATATATATATATATATATATATATATATATATATATATATATATATATAGTGAGTGTGGTTATGATTAAGTGCTTGTGTGGCCCTGGGGGAAATAAGGGATTGCTGACCTTTAGCTGTGGTAGTATTCACTTTCTAACACTCACACATGTATGCAGACACATGTCTACGCATGCACAGTCAAAGATCATGTGATGGTCTATAGTGTATATCTGCAGATCAATGGCCTATGTGGTATATGCGAGCAAAAGAGTTATAGCTCTACTTCCTGATTGGTGTGCGTCAGTCTACTTTTGTGCACTGACTGAAGATGAGGTACAGACCTTCTTCAGCCCTGCCCTTCATCGCAAACTCTTGAAGTCTTTGGGTTCTTTCAAAAGAAGGTCAGTGAAGAAGGATTCAATCTTTTCCCTCAGCTTCTACTCCTCCCACTAATCCTTCCACTGTCCCCCGCCCCCCCCCCCCCCCATCACATCCCTAGCATGCTTCACTCCCCTTCTCCAAATGACTTAGACACCAATCCATCCAGGATGCTCCAGGCTCTCCACTCCCATTACTCATGACCTCCTTCCCCTCATCAAATGCGTGATGAGTAACATCAGATCATGTCCTGATTGCCTGCCAGGGTGGTATCCATTTTGGAAACCTACTCTGTCATCGGCAGCTACTGACCGATCTATCCCTTCTGTCAGTACTTTTGTCAGTCTCTAAACATGCTGTCTACAATCAGTTCTCTCTCATTACCAGTTCTCTACTTCTAATCACTCAGGTTTAAAACTACAACGCTTCGAACCTCCATGCCACTACATCAGCCAATCAATTGTCAGCCCTGATCCTTCTGGACCTTAGGGTAGGTTTCAAAACAAGTAACCATAATATACTCCTGTCAATCCTCACAAGCCAGAAATCACTAGTTCAGCCTGGCGGTGGTTCGCTTCCCACCGGAAGGGCCGTTTGTATCAGGTGACATGAAACGAATCCATATCTTTTTTACTGTGGTGTCCCTCAAGGCTCAGTGCTTGGGTCCCTGATGTCTTCTGACTATATTCACTATACACCCCATAAAATCTTCACATGGTTTCTTTGCTTTCTCCTACTTGTAAGAAACACATCTACATCCCTACACACACACACACACACACACACACACACACACACACACACACACACACACACACACACACAAACACACACACACACACACACACACACACACACACACACACACACACACACACACACTAATACAGTGCCTGAACTAGCATTTCAGCCTCGTTACCGGGCTCCTTGTCTCTGGAGACAACTGATTCACTCGGTTCACTTTAGGACACAGAACATTGACCTAACCTCTCCTTAATCTGCTTATGCTGTGTCACGGTCTCTGTGGAATGCATGGAAGAAAACGGAGGCTTCCTTTTTTTCCTTGTTAAACGACGACACTTGGAATCTTACATAACAAGGCATTTTTCTCTTAAATCCCTTTCATACCAGGGAATTAGTAACTGGCATTTAGGTAGCATTTGCTAAAAGCAGTAATAGATAAAAGCCATGCTTTTTTTTTTTCATGTTTCAAAGGAAAATTACTAGATAGGTCGGCTCATCCTTTTAAAAAAACTCAAGGTAGTCTACACTATCTTAAGGCCAACAAAAGAAGGCAGGGTAAATAAACGGATGTCAAAGCGGCGGAGAGATCTGTCTATGTTGTGCGCTACCTCAAAAGGAGCCCAACAGCTGAGTGGTGCTGAATTCAAACATAGCAAGGCATACAAAAATAATAGCAGTGCATAAAGGAAACATTTGAAAATCGTCTGAAACTCAAACGCCATGGTAGTAGGCGGTGTTGGATTAATAGGGCTTTCCACTTCAGGCAGAAACAAAAAAACGAGACCTCTGACTGAAAGAAAGTAAGGTGCAGTAAACATCATGGTAAGACGTCCTGAGTCTCTTAAATAAAAACAGTCATTTCTGGTTAGTCGTTTGACATTCTGCTGCAAAAAAAAACCAAACACTAAAAATACTTATTTTGAGGCGTTCATATAAAGTTTGAAGGGGAACTAAACTAAAGTTTACAACAACAATAACAAGAAAAAACACACACACTGTACATTTCTAGTGTACACTCATATGTTTAAAAATGACCCAGATTTTGTTTTCATATAGTGCAAGTATTCCTGCCAAGGAAGCCGCCATGTTTAAGACATGTGATCTCAAACATTCATGTAATAATCTTTCATAGCATTTACAGTTCATAGGGTCACAGGCAGTCTTAGGGAAGGCAGAGGGCACAAGGTGGATGGGGTGCAAACTTACACAGGTCATAAACATACACACTCACAAACCCAGTCATACATTACATTAATGTATTTGGACACACCAGTGAACCTGCAACGCATGTCTTTGGACTGTGGGAGAAAACTGAAGTACTTGGAGGAAATCCACAAAGCCTGGGGGAACCGCGCACACATTCGGGTGAGATTCAAACCTTTTTTTGTAAGGCAATTGTGTTAATCATTGCACCCTCCTGAACGCGACGATAGTTTAAATATTAGTCAGCAAAAACAAAACAATAAAATAATCCATACATTATATTTTAATGTTTTTTTGCCACTTATTTACCATATGTTGTGACACTGGCAGCTCAGGTGGGTGAAGCTCTGAGTCACAACAAAGGGCTAGCTCAGAGGTTAAGGAACTGGACTATGGTTTGAAAAGTTGCTGGTTCAAATCCCATGACCACCAAGTTGTCCCTGTTGAGCCCTTGAGAAAGGTCCTTAACCCTCAGATGTATAAAGAGCTAAAAGGTTGTATGTTGCTCTGGATAAGTGCATCTGCTGAATGCCTAAATGTAAAACCATTAACCACATACAACCCAGCCACTGCTTGTAGTGATGGTCCTAAGCCCGGTTAGAAAATGCGGGGGCTTTGGCAAGAAGGGCATCCAATGTAAAAAAACATATATTTCGTTAATCCAATTAGCCGGTTTACACAGGCTCTGATCCGATAAGGTTTATACCATCTCCAATTGAAAAAAAATCCTTTTAATTGGGCCGAATCGGATAAGTCTGTTCCAAACGAGGTGTTCACATGATGCGGTTTTATTCCAATCGGGCAATGACTACTAGTGGAATGATAGGGCAATGTAAACACACTTACTTTTTAGTAGGTTATCATTCTAACATACAGTGCCCGAAAGCAGGACCCATATGACTGATGTCTGTGTTCTTTATTAGCCAAAACGCTATAACGAACTTGGTTAATCACTATTCATAAAACAAGGAAATGTGGGGGAAAAAAAAGTTAGAACCAGAAAATATAAGAAAACACGGGTTTGAATTAATGACACAAAAAAAAAACAAAAGAAATTAAACAAACGAACAATAAGTTAATTCAGAACTGGTGGACCCGACTGGATAATACATCAACGACAATCGGGGACAGAGACACGACAGAGAAAAATAAACAAGACAAACCCTGAGGATGGACATTCCGGTCACTTATATTTGGAAATCTGATTATCTGCTTTTTTTCTTTATCGTTTTGGGTAGAACAACGGCTTTCTGGTTACTGTATAGCACAGTCCAACAGTCTGAAATTAATAATTGTAAATACTCCTATTTTGCATTTTTATCAAATGTAGTGATCAAACGCAACTTTGATCACAAATTATATTATTGACATCAACTTGAGGTAAAAGTAGAACCTTTGAATGAACATTTCACATGCTTTTCCTAGTATTCGGTACATTCCATTTGTGCTTTAATGACGGTGTGTATTCGAGCTGGCACAACCTGATGAGCCATTTTAGTTTAAGTGGCATCTGAGCACATGCTTCAAACGAAATTAGACAAGAAGAAAAATGTGGGATTTTATACGAACCAGTTAGTATGTTCAATATATAAAACTTAAGTATGGAGCTGGAAGTAGTGCCAATATAAAAAAGATTATACAAAACTCACTTTTTTGTCAATTTAGACAGTTTGTTCTCTGAAGGGGTGTGGCTTAGCAGTAGCTCATTTGCATGGACACTAAAATGGCACATTTGGAGGAGGAGTCTAACTGAGTCAGTTTATGGTGGGAAAAATAACATGATCTGGGGGATTTTAGCTGGAGTATTAGCAGACACACTTTGGGGGGGATCTGGGACCTGTGTTAACTGTGAAGCCGTAAAATATGATACAGAACTTTAAAGTAAATATTTAAAAATTCCGAAACCTTTTCGTTTATTTTTCGTTCTTCAATAGCGGGGAAAAAAATCCCAGATCATCTCGATGTGGTCTCATACCTCTGGACTTCCCTGTATACATTTAATGCTCGAAAAACTCAAAACTCCTATTTAGGGCCACTGAAGTCACTTGACCGTGAACACTGTTCCTAATAACTGAGGCTTACAGTTTGCTCAAATGAGCATGAAGACATTCCTTGCACACACCACTCTCCTTCCACACACTATTAGTCTAGTACAGAATATAACAAAAGGACCTCATGGGAAAGCTACCCATTTTTATGCTTTTCCTGCTCGAACACACCTGATACAATACACAGCTGGATTCATAATTAGCTGACGAGTTGAATCAGGCAGCGAAACACACTAAACCCCGGTGCTCTGGGAGTGGCACTGTACATAGGAAAGACTACAAGATAAGAAGAGAGAATATTATAAGATATAGATTAAGGCGTCAATGACAGATCATTAATTAAAGGATCCGTTTGCGCAGGGGTACACAAACTCTAACCCTCGAACCAGCCCATGGATTCACATCAGGGTTTAGAATCGTGCCTTCACACCTATTACTCCATATTTGGTTTGGTTTCACGTTGCACGTAATTAAAGAAGAACAAAAAAAAGAAAAAAAAATCCAGTGTTTATTTTCTCGCAATCTAATCCTATTCTCGGAAGCAGACCAAGACCCACCTCGCTCGGATGCTCGTGGATCTTTTTTTTTTTTTTGGCGCACGTGTTAGCTGAAGAAATGAACAACCTAAGTAAATTTTTTTTAACATAATTAGACTTCTCACATTCTTTAAATTCTGTATAATTCATATATTTGATATATTTTTCTATTTTAATGGTATTTTACTGTAACTTTGTGATTTTTTTTTAATTTGACATTTTATCTTGCAGTGCAATCTTTCTAACCTATTATGCGAGAAGTCGTATAAGCATGGCACTGCATATCACACTGACATCATACATTTCAATGTTTACTCTGTTTTTAAGCACAATCAAGGAAATACAAAACCTAGGGGTTCATGATTCGTGAGCTGCAACAATTTGTTCTTAGGACTGAACCAATTTTGCCCTTAATAACTGGATCTTTTATGAATAAAGAGCGAAATGGTTACAGATTAGGAATGACATGGGGTTTGCTACTCATATTGCGTATAATTTGGTGGCCTAATACCACCAGGACTGAGGGTTCGATTCCCATTTCAGTTCTGCGTACGTGTTCTCTCCGTGCTTGGTGGGTTTCCTCCATATACTCCGGTTTCCCCCGACAGTCCAAAGACATGCAGATTAGGCTGCAGATCAGTTCTGCCCAAATTGTCTGCGGTATGTGTGTGTGAGTGTGTGTGCTTATGCCCTGTCATGATTGGCCGCTCCATCCTGTGTGCACCCTGCACTCCGCCCGAATCCCCTGTGAGAGACTCCGAGCCTCTCAGTGACCCTGTACAGGATACGCGGTATACAGTAGAGAACAAGTGAGAGTAATTTCCGCTCTTAGGTTTTTTTTTTTTTTTTCAAAAGTGGTTATTCAGTGGCGAAAGGTGATGCACTTGAACTTGCTTTCACAATTCTAACGTGTGGAAGAAAAAAAAAAAACTCCCAAGCTGCAATTCTGGTGGATTCTAGTGTAACAAAAAAAAAAAAAAAAAAAAACGTGCATGAAGAGTTCTGTAGTCTGCCACCTTTGTTTCCCACACAAAAACCAAAGCTCCGCTGCTGAGAGTGCAGGAATTAAGTCCGAAAGATGGGGGGTTTTCCTCGTAGCCTGGTTCAGAGAAAGGACAGACTCTTTAAGCAGAGGCTTAGATTTCCCACAAAACTGCTTGTGTATAATTTAGTAACATAAGCTCATGATTGAGAGTCCTTAATCCACGATAGAGGCTAAGGCGTCCACTGCATTAGCGCCAAGATCGGGTTCTCTCGGGCCGAACCGGCGGACTCTCCACCGTTTCTGGTTAAAAGGCTTCGAGTGAATGCTTGCTTTCTGTGTCTATTTACAGTACACGACAATATAAAGTCTTTAAAAAATGAAAGAAACAAAGGAAGAAAGAAGGGACGCTCATGCACCGCGACGACCCGGAATATTCGAAGCCGCGATCGTGTTTACTTTGTCCGACCGCTAAACTCTCATATTACTGAACAATCAATAGACACGTCGGTCTTGTGCGGTCTGCTGAAGTAAGGCACCACAGAAGGGAGTCATGTTGCTAATCCTGTTTAGGCTGCTAAATGCTACACTCTTTTGTTTGAGAGAATTATCCGGCTTGCGACGAGACCTTAACAAAATACACAAAACTGACATTCTGCTCTCGCGCTGGTCTCTGCCCGCGGCTTGTTTGCATTCGGCTTGAGGCAACAGTGAATAGCCAAAGCCGGTGCACTCTGACCTTTGGCCAGGTGTCGTTAAGTCAAATGATCTTCAGTTGCTCGTCACGTCTCTTTCTTTCGTCGGCTTCGAGGGAGCGCCCGGGAAAAAGGCGATTTTTCAATTCGGTCGAGACAAATCCATTTCCCTCTCCGGCAGTTCAATGCATAACAAACCAAACCGTCCCGAACAGAACGGGCGTAAACAGCGAGCGGAGGCTTTCGGCAAGGTGAACGCTGGAACGCTAACGTATGAGAGCACTTATTAGAAATGAAAGCCTTCTCATTTTTTTCGCTTTCTACTCAAGCTGTGGTCCATATTGATGTGCAGCAAGGTGAGGAGATCAATACAATCCCTTTATCAAGCTAAGAGCTCTGTCAGTGTCAGCGCGAAACCCCTGGGGAGGTGGAATGAGAGAGGGAGAGAGAGAGAGAGAGAGAGAGAGAATAAGGGCAACGGACAAGGAAGGAGGAGAACCGCTCCACGGTTGGTGCTCAATCAGGAAGGATAGCGTGAGAGACCGGGGTAGAGGGCATGCAACAGGATCTATTGCCTGAAAAGCAGCCCCCCATCACATACACACACACACACACACACATACACACACATATCATTTTCCAAGTACATGGTCTGCTGGTGGCGTCGTGCAGCCCCCGGGCTGTCAGGAAGAGTGACCTGGGCCATCATTTTGGCATCTAACAGAGAGAGTGGAATCTGCTCTGGGACCAACAGCTTCCCTGATGATTCAAAGCCAACAGAGCCTAATAACTCGCTCTCCTCGGACCAAACTCATCATTCTCTTCTACCCGTGCTGGATAGAAAACGGATGAGAGCCAAGAGCAGCCAAGAAACATTCCGTATGTGGAGAAAAAAAAACTAATAAAAAAATGAAACACGCACAACACCATGGACAAATCGTAATAAAGCGTTCTATTATGCAACGGGCTTAAGTGGGTCATAGTCGAAAGTGTGAACGCTAGTCACTGTGTGTGCATCAAAACCGGCTACGGAAAACAAGTGTGTGGGAGAGACAACTTTATGCCGATAATGTCTCTGCTGATGAAGCATATCATGTTCGTGTGTGAAAGCTAACATTTCAGCTTTGAGATGTGATATTCTTTCATTGCACACACACACACTCACACACACACACACACACAAGTCTTGCCGACGGCTTCATTTCTGTTTGATGAAATGTTTAAACGAGAAGCGAATGCACACTGGACGAGCGTACCCTATATTCTGCACTCTACACTAATACGGCTCAGGTTTTGTCATTATTTCCAAATTTCGGTTTGTCCTCCCGGAGTCTGTTAATACTTCCTTCGCTGAATAATACCCCTGATATCGATGAATACACTGGACCGTCTTCTTGGTCCGTGGGAGTAATGCAGCAGGTGGTAGGATTTCGAAAATGTGAAACAAACAAACAAACAAACAAACAAACAAACAAACAAACAAACAAACAAACAAACAAACCTGATGCGTTGCTTGCTATCGAGTGTACAAGCTAGTGATGCACCCCGTAGCAGCACTACGTGCGCCGTGATGAACGGCCCGCTGACATTAGCGCGAAGCCTCGGGTCTAGACGTTCACTCATCCTGCGCCTGTGCCGTACTTTTCATTCCTGGGTTTACAGTGTTTGCGCTTTAACTTACAGCAGTGCCATTGTAATAAAAAGGTCTTGCCAAGTTAGCAGGAGCCGAGATGGTTTTGGGGGGCCCGCTGGGGTGCTCGTTCACCGTTTAACGACTTTCAGATGTGCTCGAGTCTTTCGAAGTTTGTAACCTAGACTTGATCTTGGGTACTGTAAAAAAAAAAAAAAAAAAAAATCTAAATAAATAAAAAATCTGACATGCAAAAATGGAAACCGGTAGAAAATTTTACTGGAACGAAAAACATTCCACATAAATTCCACATATTATATAATAATCTGAAATAAAAGAATAGCTACGGATATGACTGAATACCCAGAGAGATGATATTTCAAGATCTTTGATGTTTGGCGATGCACGCGAACGCGATCACACAGCGACGATGCAGACGGAACCGAGACGGATTCGCCGTTAACTGCCTCTTTTCATCTGTGATGACAAAAACTGCTTTCGGCCATAAATCCTTATCAGGACCATAAAGCCTGTCTGCTCTCCTCCTATGTAAACAGAGCGCCATCACAAAAGGGCTACGGTAATATAAACGCCATAAAAACAGGCAAAAAAAAAAAAAAAGAAGAAGAAGAAGAAGAAAAAAGAAAAACGTCAAGGCCGAAGCACTTATACTACGCGTACTGTACAGTATTTGCTATAGAGTGATTGCACTGCGGCCCTTTCAGGGGAAAAAATCAGCCTCTCTGTCTTTACTTTGGCTGCCGTTGTCAATAAAACTCCGCGTGATTCATCCTTGTTGATCCTGGGGCATTTCGAAGAAAGATCAAACAAAGCCGAGGCGCGGACCCGCGGTGTTCGACAATAATCAGGCCGCCTTTTACAACCTCACTGACTGTACAGAAACGCGGAGTATTTAAGAAAAAGTGTGTGTGTGTGTGTGTGTGTGGTGTGTGTGTGGATGAAGCAGGTCATTAAAATAACAATGAGAACAATTCTAACCATATGATCTAACGTTTATTCATTCATTCATTCATTCATTTATTTATTTTTATTTTCCCTAGCAACATTCTACTAGGTTTAACTCATATTCACATTAAACAGATATGAAAATTACACGAAATTGCAAAAAGAAGTGAATTTTACCCTGAAAAGTATTCTGACATTTTTTTTTTTTTTTGCTTAGTCATGCTTGTACACTTGGTTAAAATGAACTAAAATTCAGTTCATCATGTTGCCTACTGTATTTTGTGCTGAAAAAAAAAAGCATATGTCACTCTGTATTGCACACTCCTGTGGCCTATATACAGTATGTTGGTTATAACCAGTAATAAGCAAAATAAATACAGTAATGGCGAAAAATGCTCTGAGCTTTAAGGGAACTAAAGCAAAGGAGTTTGTTAATAATATGGAAGAGATGGGATGGTGTGTGTGTGTGTGTGTGTGTGCGTGTACACGTGTGTGTGTGTGTGTGCGTGCGGGGAAAATGTATCACTGAAACAGAGAGACAGGAATTTACAGTAAGTTAATTAGACAGGCAAACCAAACCTTTCCATAATATATCTGTATTGTTGAAGAGCAGGCATGTAAGCGGCTCGTTAATAATTACTGTAGTCACATGATTACATTTTTTTTTAAAGCTATCAGCAGCTAGGGGTCGATTTCTAAAGCTTATCATCAGGGCTGAAAAAGTTGAAAAGGTCTCGCTGGCAGAATGTCTAAAGCCCATGCGTTCATTCTTTTGCTGGTTTCTACTGTAGCTTATCGTAGTCAAGTTACTATTCAGGACAAAAAACTATTGCTGCTTATTATTAACTGGGTCGATTGTAATTGCCTTCGCTCCGGCATGTCGTTGTGTACCATTAATTAAATGATTTCATCATTTACATACTGTATGCAAAATACGAATATGCACTAACGGAAAAAAAAGGAAAAAAAAATGTATTGAAAAAGTGGAAAATCTAAACTTGGACGTGCTTTAGTGCACCGATGTATGAACATAACAAACATTTGCACACACATGCCCTGATTTGTTTGTATAGAACATATGCAAATCTGACTACACCTGTAAAGAAAAGAAAAAAAAAATATATATATATATATATATATCTATGCAAGCTAAATTATTAACAGCTTCGATGAAAAACTGTGTGTGTGTGTGCGTTTCACTTTGAAGTTGCTTTAATGAACAGGAAATGAATGCGATGAGTACTGCATGTACTGAAACTCACTTGCTGATCATATAGCACACGGGATTTATTTAGTTAGCAGTATGCTCGCGCTATCCGGGTTCACTTTGAGTTTCAAGATTTTTTCCTCATGTCATCTCAGGGAGTTTTTCCCTGCCACCGTCGCCCTCATTAGGGACAAACTGATGAGCTTAGTAGAACTGACCTATTAATGAGATTTATTTTCCCCCTAAATTATGCACAGTACCGTGCAAAAGTCTTGCGTCAACCCTTATTTCTTCATGGTATACATTTTTACAACATTTTACTTTGACAGGCTGCAACATGCCTTAGGATGTCGTTGGAATTCGGCTGCTCCCGTCGAGGGGTCGCCACAGCAGACTGCACGGATCGCAAAGTGCCTGAAGATACAATTTAAAAATGCGTTGTTTATGTAAGAAACTCAGCGGCGACCTCGTTTCCCCTTTCGTCTGTTCCAACCACTCAGCATTCAGCATCACCTACTAAGTACACTGATCACCTGATCATCTGCACCTGTTTTATGTGTTAAATTAGATGTTTTTTTTTGTATGCTTGAATGATTCATAGGTCACTGCGCGGCTTAACAAACAAACAAACAAACAAACAAACAAACAAACAATAAATCATTCCTCTTAAACCGCTCAGGTACAGGGACTGGACTGAAAATGAGAGCCAAAAAAGTCCTTCATGAAACCTGGAGAACTATTCCTCAACACACGAAAGTCTGGAAATGTAATCATACTTTTTTTTTTTTTCATTTTAGCAAATCAAAGCCAATTTAAGATCACATCTTATTAAACTGTGTCTCCAAAAAGTCTGCATCCATATGCGAATACAAAAACGTTGAACATTTTTCTAATGTATCAGAACTGATGCGGTTACACTCGGAGATGATTTAACGCAACAGTTGTTCTGGGTTGATTCTGATAAAACTTCAGTTGACCCCAAAGACAATAAGCTCTACTGCTGTTAGGTCTGGTTCTGTTCCATCTTTTACTCCTAATTTCACAGCCATCTTGGGTCCGAAATAAAAATGAAAAGATCAAATTTCACATTAGGAAAATGCTAATGGCTCTAGACTTTAGTCCGACCTTGTATAAACACAGGTCCCAAAGCTGAGAACAAAGCCTACATATACATCTCGGCTCATGTAAATGAATTCAAATTTGCACCTGTTTATTCACATCCACTCAGTCTGATTGCCCAGGGACCTCAAAATCAATAATTTGGTCATCCTTAGCCAGTCATTTGCATTAGTTATCTGTGAATGATACATCAAGAATCACTAACGCAGGTTAATTATCTTGGATGGGTTGGCCTCATTAAGACAGATAATGAATTAAGCTGATGACTTCATTGTCCAGTGTGCAGCTCTTTAACGAGATGGCTCGGTTGTTGGCCTTAGTTTGGTTAGACCAGGTGGGATGACCTTCAAACCTGCACTCAAGCAAATATCACCAGTGGCGTTTCCCTGGAGATTTACCTTCTTACAGAATTCATTTTCTATTCATCTTCCACACTCATAATCAGTCTGGTTGATTCGCTGCATCAGCTCTGTTCTACCCAGGCTGAAACTGGATCCTGTTGATGCCTCCTGGACAAGGCTGATGATCAGTGACGCTGCTCCAGGAGATTCGTCGATGTTGTTGAGGGAGTTTTTTAGGGACATCTCAATCTAGGTTAATTTTATAGACAAATACATTTTTTTTTTTTATATAAACAAGCTCCTACAAAGTTAATATCTACAAAACCTGGATATATTAACTGCTGAGTCGAATCAGGAGGAGCTTTCCTCCTTCGTACTTTTGCATTTCGGACAATTTATATCTAAATTTTTAAAGAAACCTTAGAGAGTATGAGCTGTGAGACTCATTGAGAATATTATGAACGACAAAATTGAAGATATTTCATCATTCATCTATTGGAAACCCACCAAGCGCATGGAGAACATGCAGACTCCACGCACACCGACCCATGGTGGGAATCGAACCCTGGACCCTGGTGGTGCAAGGCCACAGTGCTAACCACTAAGCCACTAATTTAAGATATTTATTTGAAAAAAAAAAAAATTGATTCTGACTGTGTCAACTGTGGTTTGTGGTTAGCACTATGGCCTCGCACCTCTGGGGTCAAGGGTTCGAGTCGCGCCTTTGGGTCTGTGTGTGTGGAGTTTGCATGTTTCCTCCATGTTTGTTGTGTTTCCTAAGGGTTTTCCAGTTTCCTCCCACAGTCTAAAGACATGCACATTAGGCTAACTGGAGTTTCCAAGTTTCCTGTAGTATCAAGTGAGTTTGTGTCCTGCGATGGACTGGCACCACGTACCCCGTGTACTGCCCCGAGTTCCCTGGGATCGGCTTCAGCCCTCCAGTGACCCTATACACGATAAACCTTATAGAAAATGAGTGTAAATCATCATCCTATAAAACACACACCAAGATACTATATACTATATATACTATATGCAACCTTTTTTCACATCCTTGAAAAGTTGTGAAAGTTTTTATAGAAGGCCAACTGTAGAAACAGGATACTGTTTCCAATAAGTTTAATATTTCCAGAAGTGTCACGAGCACTTTCCTTGTCTTCTCTACAGAAAAATTAAGTATGCTAAGTTAGAATGCGGGAATGACATCAAGGATTTACATGCATCTGTCCAAGGCCTGTCCGAGTAACCGCGGCATAGTGATTCTCCAATAAACAACTTAAAATGGTGTGGGAACATCCAGCAGATCACGCTGGGCACGGCAGGGTGCATTCCGTAGCCGTCCCGGGATCTGAAAGCGCACAGGAGCAGAAGTAACACGCGCTCTTGTTGTTGCTCTCAGAGGAAATGTTATAGATACATCACTGCAGGAGCAGCCTGGGAACGACTCGGGTGTGGATGGAGCCCTTGAGACTGCATGGTCTGAGGTTGAGGGGACTTTTCAGCTCTCGCTTTTACACTCTCGGATCAGACCTCACCCTGACGCGACCTCGGGAATGCTAACAGTGTGGCTTTGTGGTGGAACGGGGGGGGGGAAAAAAGAAGCTTTGGGAATGTTCGAGGACAATATGGGTTGTGAAGGAGGTAGAGCTCTTTAGAATCAGACTGAGTTTTATAGGGCAAAGGAAGATTAACTTACAAAGACTGTGACTTGGGACTAATACTGAGTACAGTCTGAAGAAAAAAAAAAAATCTAGAACCAGTTTTGGGTTTCCCATCAAGGGGACACTTCAAGGTTCTATGCAGGAGCCTACAATGCAGTGTTTACTCAGTTTCTTCAGATAGCGGATAGTGCGAGTAAGAAGAAGAACATCCAGTGCTGTTTGCAGTACAACAGATTTAGCAGTTAAAAGAGTTATTCATTTGTTCATTTTTACAAGTCAAACCGGGACCCGTGTTGAAATTTCTCATAAATAAAGGCGTAAAATCGATTGACATTTACAGAAAAGCTTCAAGCACAGTACAGTGATAAGACTCTTAGTCGCAGGAAAATGGTGCAACCATTTAAAAGAAGGCTGCACGTCCATGAACAATGATTTGAGGCCCACTACAGTCAGCTTCACACAAATACACACAAATAACTTGTCAATACAGACAATTAACTTGTCGCTGACTTGCGGAAGACAGGCACCCCCATGGTCTGAGTTATTGCCTCATCCACTGTATAGTCCTGAGCTCACAACTGTTTCCACATGTTTGGGGCATTAAAGGAGTTCCTGGGAGGCCAGGGTTTCAGACATGAAGCAGACAGACCCTACCTTAATGGTGTCCAAGCCCAATTGAAACACTGGGGAAAGTGCATTAGTGTAGCAGGGGTTTCTTATGAAGAAATAAAGAGAGTTTTTACTCTCATAACTGTCAGTCCAGGTTTGATTTGAACGCGCCATATCTTTCACCAGAACCATTAATTGGGACCTATTATTTAATATTCTTTTCCATTTTTGTATTGGCTGGGGTTTAAACGAGCCAATTAGATTTACGCACTATTGTGACCTCATATAAGAAGACCCCCCGCCCCCACCACCACCACCCCCCGATCTCTGGAGAATCATAGATCAGTAAGACGAGTGTAACAGATGGAGGTTGAGGTTGAAATAAAAAAGCATTATCTGAGGAGTATGTCAGCTGGAGCATGGACAGACTCACTTCGGGGGATCTCTGAGACATCTACATCTAGGCATTTGGCAGACGCCCTTATCCAGAGCGACTTACATTTTTATCTCATTACATCTGAGCAATTGAGGGTTAAGGGCCTTGCTCAAGGGCCCAACAGTGGCAACTTGGTGGTTGTGAGGTTTGAACCTGTGATCTTCTGAACCATAGTCCAATGCCTTAACCACTGAGCTACCCCTGCCCTGTGAGACCAGTGTTAACTGTGAGACCTTTATGTCTTCCAGAGAAACTTTTTTTCTGACTTATCCTTAAACATATAGCAAGTGTAGCAATAGCAAAAACATAGCAGCGGTATATATTTTATGCATCATACACTGTAGCAGCACCACTGCGGGCGGGACTTTCCTGCCTGCAGCAGTATTATAGACTTATCTCGTTTAACAAATCAAGCAGAAGTAGTATTAACAAGACAGAACTGTTAAAAAACAGTGTTAGTAATGATCATAAGACTTGCGGCGTGATGTGTTTTATGGAAATATACGATCATCATCTTTGGTGATAAATATTTCTCCAGTTCTCAGCATGTGGGCCAAAACCAGCAAAAAAAAAAAAAAATAAGAAAAAAAAGAAAAAAAAAGAAAAGCAAGTAGGTAAATAAAGCAGTAGATGAAAATGGCTCTGGTTAGCTTGCGTGCGACGTGAATGCCCAGTGGCTTCTTGGGAGTGCATTTTTCTCTGACAGCATCATTAGGCAAAGCGAGTGCGGCCTGGGAGCCACATTCTATCAATAAAGAAGCAGAGACAAGGGGCGTCCGGCCAAACGCTGCCCAGGAGAGGGCTGCTGAGCTGTGGGTGCGGGCGGCGGCTGGAGCGCGGCCCAGCGCTAGCTCTCTCCAAGCCCCAGAGGGCCTGCCTTCTACCGACACATAACTTTCCGTTGCTCGTGCATTTCCTCTATATGCGGATGATAATCGCATCTCGCGTACTGTAGCTCTGTTAAATGCTTCTCTCTTGCGTAATGAAATCAGTGCTTCTAATTTCAGCAACAGCTCTGTACAATGTGTTTGGTCACATCATGTTTTTCCCTGCATGGAATTTGGGCTACTTACATTATATACTTATTTACTGTGTTAGACATCAAACTGCTATGCAGCTCAATATGGATACTCAAGACTATATACAGTACATGTCTTTTTCTACATTATACTACATTACTGCGCTTCTTGCTTCTTCCCTTTCAGGGAGTTTTGCTTTGCCTTGCATCTCCAGTGCCATAATTCCAAAACGTGGTTCCATGATGTACTATACTATATGCATAAGGGCCCTTAATATATTGGCCCTTAATGTCTTTGTGCTTTTCATTGCGGATTTCATTGTGACTCTTTAATATACAGACCTCCACTTATGACAGAAATTCATAACCATCAGTAAAAGTCAAAGATTTTATTCCCGACTTGAGCAGAACAGCATTCGTTAATTCATCTTTTACACCGTTTATCATATACAGGGTCACAGGAAGCCTGGAGCCTATCTCAGGAAACTTTGTGGTGTGCATACACACACCATGCACTCACACACTCGACCACATACTACAGACGGTGTGGGAACACTAATTAGCCTAATCTGCATGTCTTTGGACTGTAGGAGAAAACCGGAGTACCCGGAGGACACCCAGCAAGCACGGGGAGAACACGCAAAATGCGTACACACAGACCCCGAGGAGGGAATCGAACCCGGCTCCTGCAGGTACAAGGCAACAGGTAACTCACTTTGTAAAGTAGCATATTTACAGTAAATACAGGGCCAACCCTCATTTCTTCATGTAGGTTAAATAAAGAAATGCGGACAAACAGAAGATACAATTTTAAAAGTAAAAAAAAGTTTTTACTCTCATAACTGTAAGTCCAGGTTTGATTTGAACGCGCCATATCTTTCACCAGAACCATTAAATGGGACTTATTATTTTACGTGTTGTTTATGTAACAACCTCAGCAGCGACCTCATTTCCCCTCTCGTCTGTTCCAACCACTCAGCATTCAGCATCACCGGTATACTAATCAACACCTGGTCATCTGTCATCATCTGCACCTGTTTCTCACTGGTTTATGTGTTAAATTAGATATTTTTAATGCTTGAATGATTCACAGGTCACTGTGTGGATTAAAAAACAAAACGTTTCACTATCCAGCATCGTGATAAAAAATCTGACATTCATGCCGGCCTTGCAAAAAAATAAAAAATTACAGCAGCATTTTTAGGCAGACTGGCTGTTTTGACCTTACACAACTCGTTAAGATCTTTGCGAGAAAGTAGAACTGGCAAGATTAACAAGCAAATAAAAAGATGCTTGTGTCATTTCTGTGAAATATATTTATATTGCATGCGAAATGTTAATTGAAAGCAGATTTTCTGTTATTTTGGCTGTTTGCCTGATTTCACCCACAATAACAAGCCACCTTTTTGTTTTTTTGGGCCACTCCATACATTATATAAAAAGTGCTCGCAAGAATCTCCAACGCCCTGTAATTGATCACATCTCCTCGAAGAAGAAATCGCTCCCAAGAAACGACATTCAACCCTCCTGAAGAACCAGGAGCCAAGAAGGACTGAAGGAGTTGAAGACTTGTACAGGCATAGTTCAGATGTTTATCTTGCATTACGTATTACATGTAGTAGGTGGTGTGTGGCCTTGCACCACCAGGGTTCGGGTTCGATTCCCGGCCAGGGTTGTTGATTCCTGTCTCTGTGTGCATGTTCTCCTCGTGCTTGGCGGGTTTCCTCTGGGTACCCCGGTTTCCTCCCACCATTCAAGGACATGCGAATTAGGCTAATTGGCGTTCCCAAATTGCCTGGAGTGTGTGAATGAGTGTGTGAGTGTGTGTCTGCCCTGCTACGGCTTGGGATGTTGTCCAGGGTGTACCCTACCTTGTGCCCTAAGTCACCAGGGATAGGCTCCGGGCCCCCCATGACCCTGAATACAAGATAAAGTGGTACAGATGATGAGTGAGTGAGTGATTACATGTAGTTTAGATGCCCAGTATTTCATGAACATATATATATATATATATATATATATATATTTCCATACATGCATGTGTTGCTGGCTGTCTACATATTAATGAAACAGACTGCGAAGGAGCGAACCCATGCAGTGTGTGTTCTGGTAGATTTTCTAATAACTGATGCTAGCCTGCTGATTTTAAATGAGAAAAAGCCATTATGCACGGACCCGTTTAATGAACAGTGACAACATCCTGAGATACACATATATATATATACACACACACACACACAGTATATTGTATATACACACTACTGCTATAGCAGCAAACTGGAAATCTGTCACACCAATCTCACAAACAAGGTAACAGTTATTACCTACTGATCACCTGACCAACATCACTGCAGTAGGAAGATAAAGGATGTGAAATAATTTAAAAGGGAAAAAAATAAATAAATAAAAACACCTTCGGCTTGCGGCTACGCTTATGTAACTCGTCTGAGAGGAGGGAAAGGCGAGCGAGACTTTGCTGAAAGTTAGTTCTGTCTGTGTCAGATTGAGAAAGTGGAGCAGAGGGATGGCGTGAGAATCTGAGGGAGACTGCAGCTCTGTTCTAAAGCCTCTCACACACTCTCTTTTCCTCAGGGTCAGGATCATCTAAATCACCTCGCTTATTTTACCCAAGCAGCCTGACTCGGTCATTAAGAGCCTAGGGCTGTTTTACTTAAAAAATTAACCCCTTCAGAGCCTCTTTTTTCAGGCAGCGTCTCGGTAACGTTGCTGTCTCGCCGCTCCGGGGTCCTGAGTTTGATCCTGAGCTCCGGAGTGGAGCTTCAGATGTTCTCCCAGTGTAAATGTGACTGCTTTTGGGTTCCTTAATCATATCAAAAACATACCAGTAGGTGGACTGACCAGAATCCTGACGCTCTCTCATTCTTTAGATGAGATTCCTAGACTGACTAGGACCGCATACACCCCAAAGACAGACTCCCTTACATGCTATGGACAACTCTGAAACAACAACTATCCTAATCTGCATGTTTTTGGACTGTGGGAGGAAACCGGAATTCCCAGAGGAAACCCACCAAGGACAAGGAGACCCTTGAACCCTCAACCCTGGAGGATGCGAGGTCACACGCCACTGTCCTCACATTTTCAGAAGAAATTTTTGTTAATATATTTTACTACTGTGTACATGATGTTCACAAACACTCACGGACTACAAGGAATTTGGAAATGCTAATTAGCCTACTCTGCATGTCTTTGGACTGGGGGAGGAAACCGGATTCCCCGGGGGAAACCCATCAAGCATAGGGAGAACATGTAAACTCCATGCACACAAAGATCCCTCGAACCTTCGATCCTGGATGTGCGAGGCCACAGTGCTAACCACTATACAACCGTGCCACCCAGGATAAAGCTTTAAATGAATTTTAATTGATAGATGATCATTAAAAATAGAATTATTATTTGAAAACCCAACCACAAAAAACTAACCAAACAAACAAACAAACAAACAAAAAAAAACATTCGTGATTCTTCTCTCTTTTTATTTCTGGCAGCCATGTTTCGCTTTTGAACTTTTCCATGTGAGGGTGAAACCAGCACTCTCCAAAAACCTATCAGTGGACTTTCCCCCAAATTTATGCACTCGGATGAATCATGTGGTATTCATTTCATTGGAGGCAGATTCAAAACAGCCTAATGAAACTTTAAGAGTAGCCCTCGCTCTTTCAAAATAAGCTCCTGTTTAAAGCCCCATAGCCTTCAGGACAGCTGTTGACTCCAAACCCACATCAGCAGATCATAATCCTAAATATATCATTGTTCAATTCCAAAGCCTGTTGTTAAATGGCTCTGACCTAGCAGTTATTCTTGCTGAAACCTAATGGCTATTAAAAACTAGATTTATAGCTTCAGGATTTTGGGGAGAATCCCATTATAATTTAAGGAAATGTAATAAAATACATCAGGCCACAGCTATGAAACCACAGTGGAGGAATGCTTCATGACAGTGTACCTACTGCTGCTCATGGCTTGTGAACGCGGCATTGCAGAGTGACTAAGGAACACGCTGTGGTTTGCTACTGGCTTTCACAATGCGGCCTTCTGAGAAGTAGATATGTGTACGTGTAGATATGCGCCCGGCAGGGAGTGCATTCAGCAGCTTGACTGATCAGCTGATGCCTAAAACGAAAACAGTAGTCTGGTCATAGCATGTTAATGCGGTTGCTGGCGATTGAGTTTTACATTAGTTTTACTTTCTGCTGTCTATGAAATGAGCATGGGAATGAGCTGTTATTTGATTTTGCATGTTGATGTTTGTCATCGAGGAAGGATCTTGATTTCCACACCAGCCAATAGCATTTGAGATATGCCAATCCCACACCACCCCAACGAATCGTATAAGTGGCAAAGCAGTTAAATAAGAGACCATAAGTATAAATACAGCTTGTTTTCAGCTGTACTGATTTATGACACTCAGTACTCAGTATTCTAGACCATTTATTCCAAACTATCAGGCACCGGAAGCCTGTCTCGCACCTCCGGGGTCGAGGGTTCGAGTCTCACCTTCACGTCTGTGTCCGTGTGTGTGTGTACCAAGTATGCTCAGGGATATTTCTAATCCCATTCCCACCTGTCTCCTACAGAAATGTCCCCGAGAGTTATTTATGTTGTCCTAAAATTGAAATCAAACCCTAACACCTTGGCAAAGTGCATGCTGGTGTGGCCAGAGTTGAGTCAAAAAGGGCTTTTAGAGCCGCAGGTTGCACATCGGTATCCATTCCTACTCAGCTAGTTTAGAATTAGGCTACTGACACACTTTTCACACAGGTGAACATGGCAGAAAAATATTTGATATTTCAGAATCAGCCATTTAAGCCAAGCTTCCAGTCTTCCAGATGATACCAAGAACTGGTACATACTTCAATTAAGTAACATCACATGAGCAAGAGTGCGGATATACTGAATATCAGCATGACTGCAGGTCACTCGCAGGCACAGACCTACAGGACACTGCTGCAACACACATTATACAGTTGTATAATAGTGTAAGGTACCAAGATTTTCATATTTTGCACATTTATTGTATGATGAATGATGTAATTTCGTTATAAGGAAAAAAGCAGTGGGCTGGAAACATGGCTGTTAACTCAATTAAAGTGTGATGCATTCTTTACTCAACAAATAAAACAGCCTAAAATAGTGACGACCTGAAACTGTTTCCGTTTTAAGTGTGGAAAAGATGACTAGCTGAATATATATTTTTTAGTTGCCATGCAACCTCTATTCCATTCCCTGTGCCTTGGACTGGTACCGGGTCGTAGCTCAGTGTGAGAATTAGGCTACTCATGAGGCAGAGGGAAAACTGGCATTTAATACGAGGCAGTAAAATAAAGCAATATTGAGAAAACAAACTTTCGGGACAAATCGCACACACACACATACACACACACACACACACACACACACACACACACACACACACACACACACACACACACACACACACACAAATACAAACAGAGTCTTGCTCGTTCACTTGCTTTCACACCCACACACATACACACACACACACACACACACACACACACACACACACACACACATTAGCTGTATATTAAACTGTGTCGCAGTGCATAGACCATCACAGTTAGAGCAGCCCGCAACGGTCGTAAATGTTTGAGCCAAGATCAGGATTTGAAGCGGTAATAACACAGACACACACATAATCTTCAACTAGCTTTAACACACAAACGTGATGTTTGGGAGGTGAACAAAGTGCAGCAAGATCACAACATCAACACCTCATTCTTGATGCTAACCATAACCACCATCACTAACCCTAACCCTCTAACCCAAACCCCTAACACTAATAGTAATCCCTAATTCCTAACACTAACTGTATCTCATGAACCTTAATCCTTAACACTAACCGTAACCTCTAAATCCTAACCCCTAACCCTAACCCTAACCCCAACACCTTACACTAACCCGTAATCCTAACCTATAACCAGAACTTTACCCCACTAACCCTAAACCTAACCCATAGCACCTAACCCTAACCTTAACCCCCAACCCTAACCTTTACCCTTACCTTTACCCATTAACCCTATCCCCAAGCCTCTAAGCCTAACCCCTAATCCTTACCATCTAACACTAATCCCTAACCCCTAATAGTAACCCTAACTCCAAGCCACTAACACTAAACCCACTAACACTAAACATAAACTGTATGTTGATTTGTCCTACACAGTGATGTTAAAAGGGGCGGGACAAATGTATTCTAGAGAGCATTTGATTGAAATGCAAACTGGATGAGTACAGGATTAATCATCACACAAATCAGAGTTTTTAATACACTAACATTAAAGCTACAAAACACGTGTTGTTGTTTTTTTCACGTGTATACTTCTATATATGTGTGACGAAAGTTCCAAGAGACACTCAAACGACGTGATTTTGACCCTTTTCAGAAAAAAAAAAACAACTAAGCAATTAGAACACTTGATAATTGGATATAAATTGATCATGCAATTTATTATCTAATCTCATTCAAAAACACTAGGCTTCTTTTGTCTTTAACTGAACTTCAATGTTAATGACCTGAGTCTTACACATACACACTCATACACACTCATAGACGTTCATACACACGAGAATTTGGAGCTAGAGCGGGGAGCGGAGGGGTGGGGGAGGGGGTCACCATAATTAACTTTATAATCAGCCTCCCTTTCTCTGCTATCTTTCAGTAATTACTTTGCACTAATCAGGATTTATAGTGATTAATTGGTGCACAGTGCCATATTGATAAATGATTAATGTGAATAAACAACCTAATGAGCTGCATCCGTAGAACAAAATATTCTGTTGAATGAACATTTTTATCTGTTAGCTCCAGTCCATATTTTGAATCAAGTTTCCAATATTGGGCATCAAATGAAGCAGCGGGCAAGGTATAATATCTCTATTGTCTCGGGTTGAGTATCAATGCTATTGTGGAATACCTACTGAACAGATTACAGTGTTTTATGAGTTCAGAGAAAATGGGTTTGCGAACTCGGTAATGAATTAGTTTTCCCCCCCCCCCCAAAACCTAGTGTCGAATGTGGATATGTTGGTTACTTGAGTGACACTCTGGTATCAATGTAGCAAATGGCCATGTAGGGTCTCATTCAAATGCTATATATATATACACACGTGGACAAAATTGTTGGTACCCTTCGGTCAATGAAAGAAAAACTCACAATGGTCACAGAAATAACTTTAATCTGACAAAAGTAATAATTAAAAAAAAAATCTATGAATGTTAACCAATGAAAGTCAGACTTTGCTTTTCAATCATGCTTCAACAGAATTATTAAAAAAAATAAACTCATGGAACAGGCCTGGACAAAAATGATGGTACCCCTAGAAAATACTGAAAATAATGTGACCAAAGGGACATGTTAATTCAAGGTGTGTCCTCTAATTAGCATCACAGGTGTCTACAATCTTGTAATCAGTCAGTGGGCCTATATATAGGGCTCCAGGTAGTCACTGTGTTGTTTGGTGACATGGTATGTACCACACTCAACATGGACCAGAGGAAGCCAAGGAAAGAGTTGTCTCAGGAGATTCGAAAGAAAATTATAGACAAGCATGTTAAAGGTAAAGGCTATAAGACCATTTCCAAGCAGCTAGATGTTCCTGTGACTACAGTTGCACATATTATTCAGAAATTTAAGATCCATGGGACTGTAGCCAACCTCCCTGGACGTGGCCGCAGGAGGAAAACTGATGACAAATCAAAGAGACGGATAATCCGAATGGTAACAAAAGAACCCAGAAAGACTTCTAAAGAGATCCGAGGTGAACTTCATGCTCAAGGAACATCAGTGTCAGATCGCACCATCCGTCGTTGTTTGAGCCAAAGTGGACTACATGGGAGACGACCAAGGAGGACACCATTGTTGAAAACAAATCATAAAAAAGCCAGAGTGGAATATGCCAAACTAGCCACAAAGCTTCTGGGAGAATGTCCTATGGACAGATGAGACAAAAATTGAACTTTTTGCCAAGGCACATCAGCTCTATGTTCACAGATGGAAAAATGAAGCATATGAAGAAAAGAACACTGTCCCTACTGTGAAACATGGAGGAGGCTCTGTTATGTTCTGGGGCTGCTTTGCTGCATCTGGCACAGGGTCTCTTGAATCTGTGCAGGGTACAATGAAATCTCAAGACTATCAAGGGATTCTAGAGAGAAATGTGCTGGCCAGTGTCAGAAAGCTGGGTCTCAGTCGCAGGTCATGGGTCTTGCAACAGGACAATGACCCAAAACACACAGCTAAAAACACCCAAGAATGGCTAAGAGGAAAACATTGGACTATTCTAAAGTGGCCATCTATGAGCCCTGACCTCAATCCTATTGAGCATCTTTGGAAGGAGCTGAAACATGCCGTCTGGAAAAGGCGCCCTTCAAACCGGAAACAACTGGAGCAGCTTGCTCATGAGGAGTGGGCCAAAATACCTGCAGAGAGGTGCAGAAGTCTCATTGACAGTTACAGGAATCGTTTGATTGCAGTGATTGCCTCAAAAGGTTGTGCAACAAACTATTAAGTTAGGGGTACCATCATTTTTGTCCAGGCCTGTTCCATGAGTTCATTTTTTTTATAATTCCGTTGAAGCATGGTTGAAAAGCAATGTCTGACTTTCATTGGTTACCATTCATAGAATTCTTATTTATTATTACTTTTGTCAGATTAAAGTTATTTCTGTGACCATTGTGAGGTTTTTCTTTCATTGACCGAAGGGTACCAACAATTTTGTCCACGTGTGTATATTCCTATAAATCTAAAAAATACACTCTAGTTACACAGTCAGACAAAAACATGGTATTGGTGCTAATAGATGAATAAATTTTCAAAACTTAAAACTACATAAAGCCCTATGCTTCTTATATCCCGATCCATGCCTAATGTTTTATAAATATGCAAAAACATTTATATTTTTATCACATAAAAAAAAGAAACACACATGCCCTTTTATGTTTGTAGTGTCTGTAACGTTTTTGAAATCGAATAATTCAATGCTCTTAATTGTCATTCAGATGCCAGTTCGAAGACATGCAGGTTAGTATAATTGGGATTCCCTTGTGCCCAAAGTCTATGGAAAATATACGGAAGCCCATCCAGATGCAAAATTCTACCTTTTGTATTAATGTTCTTGAATTAATACAAATGATGAACTTTCAGCTTTCTGGTCTCCAGGATGCTTGTTGTTCATGAAGTTTATAGATGTGACCAAATATGAATATGTTATTCAGTTTGAACTATTATTACAGTACATTGTTTAATATATTTATTATAACTATTACACAATTGTTTTTTAGACAATGAATTTGGCAGAATTAGGGGGGAAAGTCATGCGAGTGAGAATTCTTTGTTTCATGCAGGCTCGAGTGGGCGTCAGATATGAAGCTCGCTGGACAAACAAAGACCTTTGTTTTATTTACAGTATGACATGCTGATAGTACTATTTATCTGTGTCTTCTTTCCTAGTGTTTTCATGCATTCAATAGCCACATCCACTTTGGGTTTAAATATAGATACAGATAGGAATCTTCAAAGCACCTAATAGATACAGATACAAACAGTGGCATTGTGTTATAACAGCTCCAGTGTGACATCGTGTCCATGTTGGACACCAAACATGACTCGTCCACTTTCCAAGCTGTGGTTAAATCTGTGGAATAATCATCGTCAAATCTGTATTGATGTCAGATAAACATTGCTTCCAGATCACATATAGAAAGAGGACCACTGTGGCTGAAAAAAAAAACAAACATATTAAAATATTTCTATTTTTCTTAAAGATCATGAGTTCAGGCCTTAGACCGAGCTGTTCAGACTGAGCTGCCTGGATCTGGAGGTTAAAAATGTTCCTAAAATAGTCCAGTTCTTGAGAAAACCTATATTCTATCAAAACCTGTAGTTATGCTCATGACATTAATTAGGATGGTTAGTTGGACAAAAAAAAAAAAAGAAAAGAAAAAGAAAAGAACAGAAAGAAACACCTTCCAAATAAAGAAAATGGAATACTACTAAAATGTAGAACCTCGTAGCAACCGAGTAACCCAGTTATGCTGTGAGAAATGAAAACCATGGTGAGACCAAACAAACCGATTTTAAACCAATTTAAGAAACGTGCCACAACCATTTAACCAACAAAACCACGTTCCATCAACAAACAGCTGTGTTGACTTGACGACCTTCGAAGAAAATGACTACGGCCTGCTGTCTTGTCTCTAGAGACCTGTTAGTGGAAATAAAGCCCTGGTTTGAAACTAAGGCACTGGGACGTCTTTAATTGTATTACTGCACTAGTCTCCGTGTCAGACGGCTTGCAGGGAAAGCAGTTTATGCTCCCACGTCACACAAGACGTAAAAGACGTCCTGGGAAGGTGCCAGTGATTTATCCAGTAACCGGATAGATGTTGAAGAGAAGTGCCGAAAACACTTGCAGTAGCACTACAGAGTGTTCATTAAAAGAATGTCAAGTTTGACTTTCCTTATCACTTCCTCTACATGTCTGGCACCAGGACATTGGCAGCAGATTGCAGTTTGGCCTCCATGGATTGGACCTGGGCTGCTCGATCGGACTGGGATCTAAACATTTCACTGCATATCATCATACTGTGTATGGTTGTAGACGTGAGAAATAAAAAATCTTTAATACGAATTTGATCTGGGGAGCTTGGGGACCAGGTCAACCTTGTGCTTGGGCATTGACTTTTTTCGGTTTCGGGTTTTTGGTGTTCTACATTGGGTTTTCTGTTCGATCAGACTGGGCTGGTCCTCACGGGCACGAGTGAGCCTTGATTTGATCATTCATAGCTGGAAATCAATGTTGTTTAGTTCACCTTGCAGTGGTCAGAATGTTATGGCCGATCGGTGTATGATAAGCAGTTTATAATTCTATATTCCTGTGCTACTTCTACAAGCAATATTCATAAGCATTTCTTGTATTTAGTATTCTCATAAACATTCTACTACAAGTGTTTTCTTTCTTTTTTTTCAAGAGGTAAAACGCTTTCAGACAGCACGGTGCCTTAGTGGTTAGCACTGTTGCTTTACACCTCCAGGGTCTGAGTTCCCGGCCAGGTTCGATTCCCGCCTCTGTGTGCATGAAGTTTGGATGTTCTCCCTGAGCGTGGTGGGTTTCCTCCAGGTACTCTAGTTTCCTCCCACACTCCAAAGACCTGCAGATTAGGCTAACTGGCATTCTCAAATTGCCTGTACGAGTGTGAATGAGTGTGTGAGTGTCCGATGGATTGGCACCCCATACTGGGTGTACCCTGCCTCATGCCCTAAGTCTCCTGGGATAGGCTCCAGGCCCCCGTTGAGTTTGTATACAGGATTAAGTGGTATAGACCATGAGCGAATGAGTGAGAGAGAAATGCTTTCACAGGGCAGTGGTGGCTCTGGCAGTTGAGGATCTGGGTTGTTTGTCTGAGGTTTGAGTACTGCTACAACCGGATTGCCACCGTTGGGCTCTTGGGCACGGACGGCCCTTAACCTTATGCCCATTTAAATGTGGCAAGTGGAAATAGGACCCACAGATATAAAGGATGATCCATAAGAAGAGTGCAGAGTGGACACTGAAAGGGTTGACTGAGACTTGGATGTCTGGAAAGCTGACCATTCGAACCGTGGCCTACCTTCTCTTGATGAGTATGGGCCAAAAAATGTATTGGGTCTCGGGCAGTTCCTCAACCTTAACTGCATTCCTCAAGTTAATAAACAACTGTATGTAAAAAAAAAAGTGGAAATATTTTTGTTTGTCCCATACACTTTGTATTGGACTCATGCCAGAAGGACCAAAAACCACCAACTTGTGACCTTATTTGTTGTGTCCTGCAGGATCACAGTCACAAAGCACACCCCTAGTCTTAATAGTCTTAACTGCATACTCTTCAAACATGAATAATATATTCATGTATACTTGGTTAGATCCTTGCATCTCATGTTCAGAGGACACAGAGTTTCTATGAATTATTATTATATTAACTTATAATTAGTCTTGCAAAACTGGTCGACTTCACTTGGACGGCTGACTCTGATTGTGCTTAGGTCACACTGGATGTTGCACTTTTGTACTGTACTGATAAGGGCTTCATATACTGTAAAACTGTATACTGTGAAAACCTGTAGCCTAAACAAGGCTTTTTGTCAACTTCTGACCCCGACCCCAAGTGACCTGAACTTCTATCCTCAAGCTGAGCTTCACCTTGGCTTTACAGGATCCAGACGGCAGCACTGATAGGATTGTGCGAAAGACTCTTCCAATTTCTGTGTAATGAAACCAAACGCTTTAGTCATGGAGAATCCCTTTAGCCAACCATGCAAAATGCCCCTGGAAAAAGCAATCAGATTAAAGTCCTAAAGCAGGACTAAGACCAGGCATCACACGGCCCCACCTTTGCCTTGTTAATTCAATTAAACAGCCTTGAGCGCTTCTCGGGGTCGGGTCTTTTCTAACACGTCGCGGGTGAATTTATATCATAGTGTGTCCGGTGCCGCATCCACAGGACTGCCTTTGTTTCCTTTGTTCTGAGTCTCACCAATCGATTCTGCTTCCGAGCTTCTTTAGTGTATCCCTGCTTCCAAAGACAAGATTAAGGAGAGAAAACCTTCTCCTTTATGATTCCTGATTCCTAAAATATTGTGTAGTGTCGCGTCAAATTGGTCTCTTCTTTTGCATTTCTCAGTATTTCTGTAACACCATGTCTAACAGGGAACTTTTGTATAATTTCTGCTTGTGATGTAATCAGATTTGCACTTGATTTTAAACCAATCCATATGCAAATTAGGACATTTCACTATTAAGGCACCACAATGCTAGACTGGAACATAAATGATATGACGATAAATTTCTGCAGGGTTCGCTACTCTTAATTAAACAGCAGATGCAAATCATGACTTTGACACTGAGATTCAACTCATGTGTATCTCCGACCATTAGCAGTTAGCAGTTAACTAGCTGACTAGCTATTAGAGATGATAGGGAGTCACTGGGGTGTTTCACATTTCACTGTCTCCTTGTATTGCCGGGGTCGGGGGTTTGATTCCCGCCTCGGTGTCTGTGTTCCAGTGCAGTCCCAGTGCTATCTCCCTGTGCTTGGTGGGTTTCCTCCGGGTACTCCGGTTTTCCTCCCAAAGTCCAAAGACATGCAGATTAGGCTAATTTTAATGCGTTTCCAAGTTGCCCGTGGTGTGTGAGTGTGCGTGTGTGTGTCCTGCAATAAATTAGCATCAGGGTGTACCCCACCTCGCGCCCTAAGTCTTCTGGGATAGGCTCCAGGCCCCCCCTCACCGTGTATAAAGAAGAAGGCGATACACACACTCTTACAAGCTCGCTCACACACTATGGGCAACACCAATTAGGCTAATCTGCATGTCTTTGAACTGAGGGAGGAAACCGGAGTACCTGGAGGAAACCAACCAAGCACGAATAGAAGACGCAAACTCAATGCACGCACTAACAAAAATAACGAAGCGTTCGTGAACGTATGACATTTAAACAGTCTGATGAACTCTGTTATGTCAATCAGGTTTTTCTCCATTCATGAGAAATTTCATCACAAGTCCCGGTTGGACACGAACGCTTATGCTCGTGCTTATGGGGGAAGCTACAGTATGTAAAAATGTATACTGAGCTGATGTTTAACATCTGTGAGGACGCAACGACTTTTCGTCCTGAGTTCTTCAACTCCTTGAATATCTACAGATTTGCATGTGTAGAAACAGGTGCAAAGTCGCTAACACCCTCAAAGTTCTGTTGGGGTCTGTGTCTTGTCTTTCACACGGACGGAACAGTGTGTCTTGTTTGTTTTGCGTGTTTGCCCTAATGAATATGCAATCTGCGGCGCTTCTACCTAATGGTTTGAAATACAGGGCGGTGTTTATGCAAATAGCTTCATTTTGCATCCGCAGTGTGATCTACTAGGCCTGAAAGTCCCCTTCAGGAACAGCGGTTTGCATGTGCAAATTAATATGTCCGGAGAGCGTGGATTAAATTTGTGGCAACTCGTTTCTGCAGGACAGAATTATACAATTTATCAAAGGATTGAGAATGATTAATTGGATTATGTAACAATAGTCGTATCATGGCGTATATCATAGAAGTTATTATAATGCATGCTCATGTGTACATATTTACACAACCTATTCTGAAAACTTTTTCAATGCATTTAATTTTATTTCACGTTTTATTTTATGGCAAAATATGTGTTTTAGGTATTCTTCAAACTTGGAACATTTTAAAATCTCGTTTCCATCCATATTGCCACCTCCCCCTATTTCACATGATTATTATTTGCAAATCAGCTACGACACAGATATTATTTACTGGGTTTGATAGCATTAACGGTACTTAAAGAGCTAAATAGCAAAAAGAGAGATTTCTCTCCTGATGCTTCCGCTTATGTGAAGCAATGACGTGCTGCATGTGCTACAGTGCATAATGGAACGCTTTAAACGTGCACCTCTCACGCTATGCATTAAGTGGGATTTGGAGGGATAAAGTGTGCTTATATCATGTTGCATATGAGTGGTAAGTCTAACAGACCTCACTGTGTGCTATACTTAAACAGCCTCCAGCCCACTCCACATGACAGGAGGATTTCGCAAGGTACCATACTGTAGTTATATAATCGTTCACACCCCCATGCAAAAACGATATTTTGTTACCGCTAGTCATTTTTACAGTAGAGGTGTAGAGACCGATGAAAATATAGTGTGTAATACTGCAGTTTATGCTTTATTTCACAGTAAATCCCAAACACTGAGTTCATACATACTATCGGCCAAAATACAGTATTGGCGCTGATTATTGTATTTTTTTATGTCCTACATATAATACAGAAAATGTGTGCGCCAAAGAAGTTTATGCAACATGGAAGTGACCAATCTTGCTTCTCTAAAAATTTCAAGTTGATAACTTCTAATTTTACTGTATATGTGCCCCAAAAAAGGCCATTTTTCATTGTTATGCTGTCTTGCTTCAAACAATAATACAGTGGAACCTGGGATTGCGAGTAACGTGGTTTACGAGTGTTTCACAAACTGAGCAAAGATTTTTAATAAATTTTTAATCGGAAACCGAGCAAGTATTAGTTTATGAGCGCCGAGTATCATGTATCACGCATGCGACTCCTATTTTGACACCGAGCGTCACTCTCTCACCAACGGAAACACTTATCTGTCGGGATTTATTTGTACTTTTTTTTTTAAAGGTAAAGTGCAGATTAATTTGTTTTATTTTATTTTACGAGTCCACTTCCGGAACAAATTATGCTCGTAATCCAAGGTTCCATTGTAGTTTAAAATTGAAATTTATTAATTATACTTCATGAATATTTATACTAAAACGTTTTAAGCTTATAGAAGCTTATTAAGGATTTTTTCCACCAAAAAATCAGTAGTGTCCGTAACCATGTGAAATTGAAAATGCTGCAATATCTTAACAATTTTGCCTTTTTAGTGCATAAGAGAATAATAAAAATTTTCAGGTTTTAAATTGGCCAAGTTTCATCTAAATGACAGTTCAGATGATAAAGATTTGAATTTAAAAAGGTTTTTAGCAAATGCGTTTCTTTTTATCTGATAAAAATATAAATGTGTATGCATTCATCCAGAGATGAGAAGAATTAAGTTTTATAATGATCCAATCTGAAGTTCCACTTTTTCCCCTAGGTGAGGCACTTTTCAGCACCGATACCATGATTTGGCGGTACATGTTTAAAAAGTACGAAAATCAGAACAATTCTTGACGTGGATGAAATATTGCATGGGGTGTGTCTGGCATGGGAGGTAGTTATTTACGCTTGAATTATCATCAGAATGTGCTGAATGTTAAAAAGAAGATGCAGCTGGGGGAACAAACTCCACCCAACCTATTATACACAGGATTTGTTTTACATCACATATTGTGTACATCGTGTCCTGGGGCAATACATCACGCCTTGTGTACATCATCTCCCAGGGCAATACATCACGTCCTGAGGCTATTCATCACGTCCGGGGGTTTTAATAGAGATTGGGAAGTCTGAATGACACGAAGTTAGAATATTATTAGTGGAGTGATAACGTTTCAGGTAGTGAGTGTAAAGATTTCATGAGGTAATGGGAAAATGCTATGTCTGGCTGAATTGATTAAAAATGAAGGCTAATAGTATGCTGGATACAGGAAATCGCACAGAGTCAGGTGTTACTGTTGCTGTGGTTATTTATAATTTTAGGGTAGAATGTATGTGCTAGAATGTGTTATTTGTTTTTTCCTCATATTGGAATCTTTAATCTTGCCTAGAACTGAAAGAGGTGTGATTTTTAAAGAGGTAAAATCATTAGCCCGAAATGAGGATGGACTGTCCCAGAGTTAAACAGCTAAGGACCATGAAATCCCTTGAAAGCTTCTAAAGGAGAACACTACCATACTGTAGGCGTCGTTGTGTTTCCTGATGAAGTGAGGGAGAAAGAGAGAGACAGAAGCGCTGAAGGAGATGAGAAAAAGAGGGTTTTGTCAATAGCGCAATCATGCATGAGGGCTGTCGGGGTCAAGTCTGCTTGACCCCCTGGTCCTAAAGTTCAAGGCTCTCGGGTTAACATCATGGTCAAAGCCACGTATGCAGAGTGTGTGCCATGTGTCTCAGGAGAGGAGGAGGAGGATGGCAGGGAGGAAAGGGACATCTGCAGCACACCGAGGGCTATCGTCTGCACTGCCAACAATGACCTCACCGCCTCCTGCCCACCAGCCGGGCTCCAGTATGGCTCCCTAGAGACCTACGTCATTATAGCACTTTGATTGCAGCTACTGAGATGGCACATCAATGCGTTACCACAAATACAAAGCGAGAACATTTCTCAGATAACAATCCTCCCACCAGACGCTCGCTCATAATCTTTGCCATTTACTATTTCTGAAACGCTTCAAAAAGAAAAGAAAGGGGGGAAAAAATCAGTCAAAAGAATTAATCGCATGTAAGCGTGTAGGTGAACGTGTGAGGACGCTCAGATGGCGTGGGATTGCATGACGGCCGCTATCTCCACGTATCCAGCCGTTTACAGTCCGCGTCGAGCCTTTAAAGCTCCCCAGTGTGAAAGCCGGGGTGAAGCCACCCTTTTTATTGAAGCCTGGACAGAAATGAGAGCTGTTTTTTACACGTCTCGGCTCTGGACGATATCACGTCCCATTTCACGTCATCATGTAGGCTCACCTTGAACTAATGCTCTCTGGGATTGTGAAAGGCCCATAATGTCCCCTCATTAATCTCCATGGGTGGGTGCGGGACAGGGGCGGCTGACAGCACAGATGACCTGTAAAAAAACCACACAGCCCAAACTGCTCAGGTCCTCAAAAATGCCCTGCAGGTCACGCCTCGTATATCACGGTACATTAAGACTTCAGGGAAAGCAGACAAAGTCCCGACAACAGCAACAACCGCCGAAGCTCTACACCTACAAACAGACTGATTATGTTTTGTTGTTGTTTGTGTTTTAATGTTTTAAATCACATATTTCGCACCATTGTTAAAAAAAAAAATATATATATATATATATTGAAAGCAAATTTGACATTTCGATTATTTAACTGGGTTTGAATAAGCGCGACTGTAAAACGAATATCCTATAAATCCGATAAAGTTTGACTCCTGAACAAAAACTTGGCAGCGCTGTAGCATCCTTCTGGAAGACATGAAATATTAACCTTGTTTTATAGCAGCGTGTTTAGTTATTTTTAGTCGCCTCATTATAAAAATACCAAACATACAGTACTGTGCAAAAGTCTTGAGCCGCCCCTCATTTCCTTATATTAAATGAAATAAAATGAAATGATGTAAATTAAATGAAAGAAACGGGAACAAATGTTTTACTGTGACAGACTGCAAATGCCTAAAACAGCATTTATAGTTGAACCGTAGCATTTCTAATTCTGGCCTCCATGTTTGGACGACATGGTGGTGCATGGTGGTACTTTACTTCCATCTAGAAAAAAACATGCTTGGGTTAAATCAAATTGTGTCTAGGTATAAATATGTTTCTGCATGATTACAGTACTAAGCAGGTCTTGAGACATACCCTCATGTTTTCATATTAAATGAAATTCAATCATGAATTTAGAATGAATGAAAGAAATCGGAACAAATGATCATCATGTCATCGTCTGCACCTGTTTCTCACTGGTCCATGTCTTAAATTAGACGTTTTTTTAATGCTTGAATGATTCATAGGTCACTGAGTGGCTTAACAAAGAAAAACCTTCCTCTGAAACTGCTCAGGTACAGAGACTGGACCGGACTGGACTGGACTGGACTGGACTGGAAATGCGAGCCAGAAACGTCCTTCAGGAAGCCTGGAGAACTATTTCTCAAGACTGCATTAAAAATACATGAACGTCTGGCTTTTTGGAAGCAAAAATATGAAGAAGTGAGTGAGGCTCAAGGCTTTTGCCATACAGTACTGTACTTTTGTACTGTGTGCTTGTATAAAAAGTAAATAAAAATGTTATTCAGTGGGATAAAGTGTAGATATATACATTATGGAGTGAAACACGCGCAAATGCACATGTTTTACAGTTTATTGCTGCAGTTTGCACTAAAGATGCAACGGTGAACCTGTGATGTAAAGTGGCCGGTTTTCAGCTCGATCAGCCATGACTGTGATATAACAGGTTCTTTGATTATAGCTCTTTAGACAAGAAAAAAAAGAAGAAAAGAAAATCAGAATTGGCCAAAATCGCAATTAGAACTGTGAAAAAATAATTAATTAAATAACTAAATAAATAATCAGAAATCGGCATCAGCCAAGGGAAGTTGCCTCTTTAGGTCACCCAGTTAAACCACTTATCTGGGAGTGACAAGAATGGATAGGATCAGAAATTAGTCCATCAGAGGGACAACCCATGTTAGATGTTGTGGAGATAAAGTCAAAAAGGCCAGATTGAGGTGGTTTGGACGTGTCCAGAGTAGAGATTGTGAATATATCGGTAGAAGGATGCTGAGGTTGGAACGGCCAGGCAGGAGGTCTAGAGGAAGACCAAAGAGGAGATTTATGGATGTAGTGAGAGACGACATGAAGTTAGTTGGTGTGAGGATGCAGATAAACCTTATTTGTCCGAACCAGACCTTCTTTGCCTATCAGCTGTTCCCTTTCACGGGTCACCACAGCGAATCACCTGCCTCCATCTAACCCTATCCTCTGCATCTTCTTCCTTCACACCAGATAGTGATAATGGCTACTTGTTTACATAATATTAGCGTGCCGTCTATTTATATAGATATAATTATCTCATTTTAATTAAAAACCAAAACACATTTTAACATGTCAGGTCACTATTTGTAGTTATTTGTTATTTGTAGTTATTAGTTGTATGTTATTAGTTTGGATATTATTTTACATGGGCGGTACAGTGGTGTAGTGGTTAGCGAGGTAGTCTTGAACCTCTAGAGTCAGGGGTTCCAGTCCCTCCATTATGAAGGCTGTCCATAAATCTTTGATTTCAGCTTTAATTCAAGGAGTTTGGCAATAGTGTGGCAGTAATCATTCAGGAATTACAGTCATACACACACACACACACACACACATTTTAGGGGGCTTAAATTACAGCTGAAAAGTCTTGACTTTTCAATAGGTGGTCCAAAGTCAGTGGGGTGGTGCACACGGGTGAAACGCCTTAAGAATCTTCGCAAGTAAAATTTTGAGCAAGAAATTTACCTCGGCATACGACAAATTTTTTCACAAAGGGTCGACAAAACCGAGTCAACTAAGTGCAGCGTCCAGCCGGGAACCTTTCAAAGCTTGTTTTTTTTTTTTTTTTTTGGCATTTTGTGCAAGATTTAGTGAAGACACAGCACCATGAGTCCCGAGAACGGTATCAATGATGGCAGCAAGAAGAAAAGGGAGACACTTTCAGTTTGGTTTTTAAAGCCAAGATTTCAAGAGCAATCATAAATCAAGGTTAAGTAAGGTTTAATGTCTATTTATTTCATATTTGACTCTATTTAAATGTTTTTAAATGTTTTGATTGTTTTATATGGAAAAAGAATATGATTATAGTGTTGTAAATTGGTAATATTTATAATATTGTTGGGTGGCTGGAACGGATTATCTGCATTTTCATTACTTCCTATAGGAAAATGCGTTTCGCAGTATGAAATTTCGCTTTAAGAACTCGCCTCTTGAGCGGATTTAAAGCGTATGCCGCGGTACCGCTGTATCTGTATATTATCTATTGTATATTATCCATGGACAGTCTGCATATTGGTGTATATACAGTTTAGATACCTCTTACATATGGTATATTCATGGCTAATACTTGCATACATTAAATATTTTACACTTATTAAAGTTTTTCTAGTATAACATAGTGTCATTCATAGTGTTATTTACTCATAGACTACTGAAGATATTCACTACCAGAAGTATTTGCATTTATTTAACTGTTTATATATTCAACTTGCACTTTGTCCATTAGCACAATGCTAATATTTGCCCTTCTTGTAGACGTTAAACTATCTATCTATCTATCTATCTATCTATCTATTCTTGTCCTTATCTACGTCTCATCACCTCCCCCTCACTAGTAACAAATGCTTGATATGACAAACATCTTTTGACATTACATCCCTGTCTTTCCGTCCATCTCAACACACACACACACACACACACACACACACACACACACACACACACACACACACACACACACACACACACACACACACACACACACACACACACACACACACACACACACACACACACACACACACACACACACACACACACACACACACACACACACACACACACACACACACACACACACACACACACACACACACACACACACACACACGTTAGCCTGAGCCAAAGCCACACAACACGCACTGGCTTAGGCACAGCTTAACACTTCAAAAGCCAGCACTAAAACTGCAAGTAGGGCAAACAAATGAGCTTAATAATTATATGGATTAGGGTTGACACAAGCTGATGACATTCACTGGAAACACAAAAGACCACAGATGGCCTGGACGCTCTCTACACAACACACACCCTCTTTTTTGTTCTTCTTTATGAGCCACTGAAGAGCCAGCGCTCACACATGCACAAGCCAAGTCATGATGAGCACTCTGGGTGGTCATTAATGTATGAAACACACACATTCACGGACACAAGGGAGCATGTGAAGATAAATATAGAAGCGCACACACACCCTACATACACAACGTCTCCGCACACATATTGAACTTGGACGAAGCGAACACAAGATACGAAACTCATTCAGGATGAAGGTCATACGATTCCCCTCTTATCATTTAATCTCAAACATCCAAATGTGCAACACTTCACTGTCTTACTCAACACAGGCGCCAAAGTGAAGAGGGTAAGAATTCAATTCTCAGCACTCCAGAGATCATGATTAATCATGTTTCACATTTCTTTTGCTTGGCTCTACAAACCTTTTTTTTTTTCCCTGCAAGCATCCCGTTCTGTAAAGGCTTTCTTCTCGTACTTTGAAGTGATTCCCCTGTCGGGCAGCGTGCCCTTTTTATCTGCATATGACATCTGTGCATGCATGTGACTGATTTGTTGAATTAATTGTAGTGGTTCTTGCTCTCTCCGAGAATGAGAGAGAGTCACTACTTTCTCTACAGGAGGAAGAAAGGGATGAAGAGAAATCAAGGTCAAGCAGCAATTCATTAGTACAAAAGCAGGCCGAGGAGTGCATGTATACAGTACATGCATACATACCTGTGGACACACACACACTCACACACCCCTAGGCTTTGTATCTAGATAACCAAATATTTTATCTTGTCCTTTGAAAACTGTAAAGGAGGAGTCGGGGCAGTGCTTTTTTCCTTTTTTTTCTTCTTCTTTTTTTACTTTCAAAATGTCCAATTTCCAAAGAAAATATTGTTATTTTACAAAGTGGGTCATTTTATACACAGAGCTACAGTAATATACGTTAAAGTATATAGTGTGTGAACAGTTTGACGGCAAAATGAGATAAAGACCATTTTTCAGATTTTCTGCAAATTTATTGTTTGCAGCCACACAAAGTTCACTATAACAAAATTATTATTATATATAGATGAAAATCACTATACATTCTTCTTTCATAAGCTTATCCCTTAGGACTTTCACTTAGACTGGTTTTGCTGCATTTGCAAGTCATGATGCACTTAAATATTTACAAAAGTAATATTTACAAAAGAACATTAAGCAGCGAGATAATGCTGCATCATCCAGGAGACATGTGACCACTTAGTGTAGAGATACACGTGTTGTGTGTGGGAAACTGTTGAGCTGAGTATGCCAGGTTATGTCTGCTACATCCAGTTCCCTAACCAGGAACTCTGTATAGACGTACAAAAAGTTCCATTTTTGTCTCATCTGTCCATAGGACATTCTCCCAGAAGCTTTGTGGCTTGTCAACATGTAGTTTGGCATATTCCAGTCTGGCTTTTTTATGATTTGTTTTCAACAATGGTGTCCTCCTTGGTCGTCTCCCATGTAGTCCACTTTGGCTCAAACAACGACGGATGGTGCGATCTGACACTGATGTTCCTTGAGCATGAAGTTCACCTTGGATCTCTTTAGAAGTCTTTCTGGGCGCTTTTGTTACCATTCGGATTATCCGTCTCTTTGATTTGTCATCAATTTTCCTCCTGCGGCCACATCCAGGGAGGTTGGCTACAGTCCCATGGACCTTAAATTTCTGAATAATATGTGCAACTGTAGTCACAGGAACATCTAGCTGCTTGGAAATGGTCTTATAGCCTTTACCTTGAACATGCTTGTCTATAATTTTCTTTCGAATCTCCTGAGACAACTCTTTCCTTCGCTTCCTCTGGTCCATGTTGAGTGTGGTACATACCATGTCACCAAACAACACAGTGACTACCTGGAGCCCTATATATAGGCCCACTGACTGATTACAAGATTGTAGACACCTGTGATGCTAATTAGTGGACACACCTTGAATTAACATGTCCCTTTGGTCACATTATTTTCAGTATTTTCTAGGGGTACCATCATTTTTTGTCCAGGCCTGTTCCATGAGTTTATTTTTTTAAATAATTCTGTTGAAGCATGTTTGAAAAGCAATGTCTGACTTTCATTGGTTAACATTCATAGAATTTTTTAAAATTATTACTTTTTTGTCAGATTAAAGTTATTTATGTGACCATTGTGAGTTTTTCTTTCAGTGACCGAAGGGTACCAACAATTTTGTCCACGTGTGTATATGCAGCTCCTAATAAAACCTTATACCAGATTACATGAATGAATAAATAACTAAAGATATAAAATGCATACGTTTATGACCACAGACATACGGTAAGTCCTGGCTGAATAAGCTATTGTGACAGAATTCACTCACTCTCTATCTACATCACTTTATTCTATATACATGGTTGCAGGGGGCCTGGATCCGATATCACCCCAGGAGGCTTATGGCACGGGTGTCAATCCATTGCAGGGCACACACATACACACACTATGGGTAATCTGGAAAGCCAATCTGAAGATTACTCAGATCCAATCTGTCTTTTGACTGTGAAAGGAAACCGGAGAACCCGGAGGAAACCCATCAAGCATGCGGAGAACATTCAAACTATACATTGGTTTGGGATCTGAGGATCTGGGTTCCTAGTCGTCGGTGGGTTGCCGCTGCATGCAGTGCCGGTCCCAAGCTCGGATAAAATGGGAGGGTTGCGTCAGGAAGGGCATCCGGCATAAAACCTATGCCAAGGTTGGCTGCGGATTGCATGTGTCAACCATCTTGAGTTTTACTTTTAGGAAAACAACTTTTTAGTAGTATTTCATCAAATCCCACAAAATTCACCAATAAAATCAAAAGATCAATCGAAAGAATTGCAATATTTTATTTACCATTTGTGCTTTTAACACCCTTTTGACTCAAAGAAATAGCATACAGAATATTCTCTAACAGCTTGTAATTCTTCTTCTTTTGCTGTCAAACTATTAAAAAGAAAAATATAAACGGATATAAAGAGGTGAGTTTTTAATTCTCATAACAATCAGATGCTAATAAAACAATCAAATGTGTTGTTATTGGGAAATGAGCAACATATACATGAAAAAACATCTATATCTCTAGTTGTCTAACCCTAACCCTAACCCTAACATTTCCATCTAACAAATCTTTCTAAAACACCCCATATCACATGTTTCTTTGTTTTCCAGTTGGTATAAAGCTGTGCGATGCGAAGCTATTAACTATTAATGCCATTTTGCGCCAAACCTACTGTATATGCCCTAACAGCTATGGAGTGCATCAGAACAACATGTTTATCTGTTCATATTCTAAAAAATACTTGTTTATATATTGATATACATCTTAGACAGAACTTTGATGAACTTTGATGACTACACCCAGTTTTTAACATACAAGCTCAACCCTGCAGTAAATGAGTTAACCGCGTCTTAAACAAGAATAATACAGATTTTTGACCACAACAGCTATTCATGGATGTTTATTTCGGCGGATTCTGTTACAAATGCAAACAAATGCAGGCAGCTGGCTACGACCAGGCAGGGCTAAGGGATACATCGAGTGGGCTGCCAAACCAAACTCTGGTCAGGGGGGTCCCTAAAGGTCGCAGCTAACTATAGGCAAAACAATAGGCCATTTCTGACGTTGAAGTCGACTGGAAGCTACACGGGGAGTATGAGAAGTCATCCAAAAATAACCCTGAGAAGAATTCTTCCTGTGTGTGAACATGATCGAGGCTGGGCGAGGAGGCGTCCGAGGAGAGTACGGCACTAAGTGCGAACTCTAAATAGGAAGGACAACAGATGAGGTTCTATCCGTTGAGAAATCTTTGACAATGAAATCCCCCCCCCCCCCCCCCACACACACACACACACACACTATTTAAGCATGACTGTGGAGGTAATAAGCTGTTCCTCCCTAGAGAGTAAAAAAACCTCCCCCTCTTAAACCTACGTACCCTTAACCTTCTGCTGTGACCAGCACCAGCCAGGCTGAGGGGGGAAAAAAAACCGCTTCTGAAGCTTGAGAGACACTTGAAAAGCCTCTGGGACGTGGGCCAGTAATTCATTAACTCCCATTTAAAGCAACAGTGGAAAAAGTTCCACAGACAGTGAGAGCAGCGTTACCGCAAACATGCAGCGTTCACCATCGTCTTCCCATCAGTTTCAAGCAGTACTGTAGAGTGTTTCAATGATAGTAGTATAAAGCTTAAAAGAGTACTCGAGAATGTTGTGTTTAGTTTTGTTTTTGCATTTGTACAGACACATCTTTAGCACAATTTCTTTGGATGTACTGAGAAAAGAAAAATCTAAGAATATCCATGTTTATGCAGAACTTACTTTAATTGAAAGGCGAAAAAAGCAGGAAACGTTGTGAAACGTCTTTTAGTCGATTGCTAAATTCTTCAGTCCGAGTTAAAATGTGAATGAAGCTGCGTAGATCTTTTCAGATATGGTACTGCTTTTTCAGAAAGAGACAGGAAAAACAAAAAAAAAACTTAAAAGTAAACATTAAAACAAATTTTTTTAATGAATTTTGCAAAAATAAGCACTTTCATCTGGTGTTTATAATTGCTATGTTTTATATTATTACTACTAATATTACGGCTATTGTGATTTTCCCCCTTATTTTCTCCCTAATTTAGTCATAGCCATTACCCGCCCTTACTCCCACATCAAGGCTACATCTACCAGTCAGAGAGAGCCGAAGACTATTACATGCTTCCTACTGTACAACCCACGTGACGCCACTAACGGCATCATTTCGAACTGCTCGCTCATGCACCGTTGGGAGCAGCGTAACACACTCTGAGGACGAGACTCACAGACACTGTGACTGGCTTGATTGCTGTAAGAGGACGAAAGTGCCTCCCCTGCCCTTCCCTCTGAGAGAGCTCGGCCAATCGGCTCGCATGGATTCGAACATGCGATCTCCTGACGATAGGGCGATCTGGTGATTTGTGCCTGTGACACTCTGGGGCCATGGTTGCATTGTTTAACTACATCAACTGTCAATTCAAGGTTATACATATGATTAGAAAATAAACACACCAGAGCTTATAGTTACAGTAAGCTGTAACAGTGCGTTTGTGGAGAATTTGCCGACTTCTTGGTGTAATCATGGTGTGCTACATTAGAGCTTTGCTCAAATAGCGTAATTAAGCAATAGCACATGAGCGGGAGTGACGTAGTACTGAATATCAGCACAGCTGTGATGTAGTGGTGCCGATATTCAGTACAACAGCATGACCTCGAGTATGATATTGCTTTTATAGAACATTTCTAAAAACTGGCGGAGATGCTGACAGTTTTTAGTGACCAACAGTGTAATTAACAGGGGTGAAAGTAGTTTTAAATTCCTACCCGTAAGAATTAGGCAAATGGTGAGAAGAACAAACCATGGAGGTGGTGCACAGTACTGAAAAATGGACAAGACTTGCTTGGCGCTTTAGAATATCAGCTAACTCCTGGGATTCCTGGGATTTGGTTGAATACCAAATAGTGTTCAATGGAAAGCTAGTGGGCCAGGGTGTACAATCCCTTCACAATTCCGCACACTAAGTTGTACCCTTGATCGGGGTTTAGAGAGGGATTTGGATTCAGCCTTGCCTTAGAAGCTAGTTAGCTTTGTAGCTCACTTTAGCTGGAAACAGAACACCACAAACACCTACAGTAAGTGATATACTGTACGTATAGTTCAACTTCCCAGTACTGTCATTGTCTATCGTCATCACTTGTTGAAAGCTTCTCGTCCAATCAGATTGCTCGGTCGGAACTAAATGCCGTATAACTGTCAATATGTTTGTTTAATAACTATAAATCTCCCTGTATGTTAATATATTATGTTAAATATCATTTTTAGGCATTTTTCTGGACATCCTAAGCATTTCAATTCAATGACTAATGAATATAATTTGTTCAACCCTGAAAGCAATACTGCTTGTGCCAATGCCTATACTTCTTATACAATTACATGCAAAATGTAGGAAAAAAGAAAACATTAGTCAGTTACTGTAATGAAATCCTTTATTTCACCCAAATACGCTTCACATTTGCTTTAGATAGCAGCCGGACAACAGAAATTAAAGAAAAAAGAGTTCAGAGGTGTTGATCTTTGAATGGCAACTCTACAATCAATCCTGAAATGTGAAGCCATGGACACGCATGCGGTAAAATGCTAATATTTAAGCAGGATTAGGTGGCTGATTTCCGGAGGACGGCACACACAAGATGAATCACAAGTTGGCATGTGTTTAATTATTGTTTGTCGCTGCAGACACATTAGTGATAGAACCTTTGTTCTTTTCATGCACATGAGACAGGACAGGATTAGCTAAGCAGCCCGGCGCTACTGTGATCTCAGGCGTGTATTAAGTTTCTCATCGTTTCAAAAATACACCACACTACAGGAAATATGTGCTTACAAAATGATTGAATGCAGAATTTCTCATAGACATTTTGTTTCAATTTTTTTTTTTTTTAAATCATACACCGATCAGCCATAACGTAATGACCACCTGCCTATATTGGGTACATCCCCCTTTTTTTGTCACCATAAGCGTAATGACCTGTTGGTCTTGACACCTTTCTATCACAACAAGCATTAACCTTTTCATCAATATGATCTACATTAGCTCTTCTATTGTATTGAACTAAAGTTAAGCCTTTTTTGTCACACATATATATATATATATATATATATATATATATATATTACTGCATAGTGAAATTCTTTCTTCGCATATCTCAGCATTACTGGGGTCAAAGTGCAGAGTCAGACATGACTCCCCACTGCCCCGGTATGTGCATTACTGAGTCTTAGCCGCCCATGACCCTGTCACCATTTGGATCACTTTTGGTATGTCCTGATTACTGTAGACCAGGAACATCCCACAAGAGCTGCAGTTTTGGACTCACCCAGTTGTCTAGACATCAAAATTTGGCCCAAATCCTTAGGCTTGCGCATTTTTTCCTGTTTCCAACACATCAACTTCAGCAAAAAAAAAAAAAAAAAAAAGTTTCACTTGCTGTCTAATACGGCATATACAGTACAACCCATTTCCAGTCACCACTGTAACAAGGTATTGAGAATGTACCAACTGTGAGAAGGGCCAAATTGTGATGGCTAGACAACTGGGTCAGTCCAAAACTGCAGGTCTATAGTAATCAGGACATACCAAAAGTGATCCAAGGAAGGAAAACCGGATGACTGGCGACAGGGTCATGAGTGACCAAGGCTCACTGATGCACATGGGGAGTGAAGGCTGGCTCATGTAGTCCGATCCAATAGAAGAGCTACTGTAGCTCAGATTAAGGAAAAGGTTAATGCTGGTTTGATTTAAAGGTATCACAACAACACACAGGTCATTACTGTTATAGTGTCAAAGGGGCCCCCCTTCCAGGACAGCTGGTCATAATGTTATGGCTGATCAATATGTGCATGTGTGTAATGCATCTGTATTTTTCTTTTCACTTATTACAGCATAAGGGGGATTTAAAAAAAAAAATTTATTATGCAATCTGTCTAGTATATTTTCAGGAAACCGCAGACCAACATTCTGAGTAGAATAAAATCCGAGAAGTGATGTGACGTGACATGATAAAAATCTACTGTGAACGCCAGGATTTCGTTGTGCAAATGAACCGAGCGTCTGTAGAACTCTGTCATGTGTGAGCTTCTGCCAGATTTACTTTGAATCACCTTATCAGCGGCTCCAACTCCCGTTAATTGTCTTAAGATCAGCCACGTCATACTAATCAGAGCTTTGTTTGCCTCGTACGAAGACCAGCCTGCGTATACTTAATGGAAGATTGATGTGTTTAAATGTGCAGCAGAGGAAACCTTAATGACATTGGTAACGTCTTTAATGAAGAGATGGCACAATCGGAAAAAGATGACAGGATGAGGGAGGATGACAATATAACATCATTGCTCATATAACAGAACTCCTTTGGTACACACATTATAGAATAACTGGCTTGTACCAAACTGTTGAATTTTATGAAATACTTAGTTATAATACACACACACACACACACACACACACACATAGAAAACATTGTTCTTAACTGAACACATTAAGTGTTAACCCTTTAAAGGACCCATATGTTTAAATACTTGTTTCATACCTTTTGAAACGCTGGACTCCCAGGAACTCCTTTAATGGCCCAAACATGTGGAAATAGCTTATGTCGAGGTCAGGACTGTATGGAGGATGTAACAATAGCTCCCAGCCGAGTTCCTGTAATGTGCAAGTGGTGTTGGTGAATGATTGTGTGTACAGTTCCCACTAACTTCCACAAGTTAGCGACAAGATAGCCGCCGATTTTCAAGAATAAGGTGCGACTGCAGTGGACTCTCGGCCGGGATCGTCAGTCATGGACTGACGATCTGCGGTTACTGCGGTTAAGAGTCTCATCACTGTACTGTCCTTGACATCTTCTGTAAATATCAATTGTTTTCAAGCCTTCATTCACAAGAAATTGTGTGTCTGAAAATACAATAAGTGCTGGGATAGAGTTTTATTCTGTTTAATACAGAATAAAAAAAGCTTGCATCAGTACACCGGGCATGCAGGCCTCTTGATGTTAATATCATCTGAAAGGGTCTTTTTTTTTTTTTTGAGCAGAGGGGAAAAAGGGTATTTGAAGTAACAAATGTCATGACGTGTTCCATGAGACATCAAGACAGCTCTCCCTCAGAAGAAGGGATAAATGAAAGCCGGAAAGTTGACGCATGACAGAGTAGTTGCTGATTTAGGATGAGAGGAGATCTTTTATCTTGCCTGCGAGCGGACGCCGGCTGAGATTGGATTAGCACTCTTAATTACGTAATACCCCCTGGTGGTCCGTTTGGGATCGGGTTTTATTGCCACATTCTCGTCTATATTCCTCGAGGATTTCCTGCCATCACTTGTGGTCCCTGTGGACAAAATATCGGTATCTTTGCATTTTAAAACAAACCACTTGTGGTTCCGCGAGGAACGGCGCACCATGATGTGGACGGCGCACAACTGACGGCGCCTTACGTCATCTCCAGTGTCGATTTACAGATGGTACGAGTGCCTGAACAAACAGCAATGCTTCGAGACTCGGTTCTCCATCCCATATTAGGAGAAGGCCGGATCATTCCAAACATAACCCGGTCATTTTTAATACAGGATTTTCTCTCTTTGCCCGCGACTGGCACACTTTATTTTGTTTTGGCTCTCCTTAGTTCCACATGAGAATTGAACTAAATTCAGACATCACTGCAGGATAGCTGAGACTTGTGAAAATGACTTCATGCAGAAAATGGACTGCTTTTATTCATGCATGGATAATACAGGGATACAGTTCCATGCTGTTTTTGGCTGTGCTTCTGGACTCCAGACGAAATATCCATGTTTGGGTAATCCATTCAACAGTAACGCTGCAGAAGTACATTTGCATAATGGCATAATTCGATTGTTTTCACTGACAGCACCGGAGGTTTAAATCCAAAATGTTTGCTTTAGATTGGAAAGCTGCGGCTGATACACTTAAAAAAAACTGGTCAGATTTTCGCCATTCAACACACACTGCAATCTCGACTCCTTCACGCCTTCTTTAAGATGTGCTGAACAAATCAGTAGCTGGATTAATTCATGTCTAGACTTTTTTTTTTTTTTTTAACTCATAGCTGGTCAAAGGCCAAATAAGTTCAACGATCAGAAAAAAAGAGAAACTGAACTTTTGCAAACTGTAAATGTGCGCTTAGTGTATAGTATAGTATACATCAGTGGTTCCCACTCCTGGTCCTGAAGGAGCCCTGCCTGGCACATTCACGTCTATTGTTACTTAGCTGGTTAGTTCGATCAAGTCTGCTGGGAGCTGAGACATCACTAAAATGTGCAGGACACATTGAGTGAGTCCTCCAAGACCAGGATTGGGAACCACCGGCGCACACTACTGGTTTTTAATGCCACTGCTTGTTGTACCACAGACTAAGGGTGCTTTCACAGCTTAGTTTGTTTGCTCTGATCCAAATGACCTGACCAAGACTTTTCCACTTTTTTTGTTTGTGATCTTGTTCCTTGGTCCTTTTTCGGTTCAGTATGCTTTCTATCTAGCAGGACGACACCAAAGTTCACTAGATAATTCAAATTGAGACCGTCTCTTTTTGAGGATCATAGCGTGATTGATTTGGTCCACACCCGAGTGTGATTCCTGTGTCCACAACAGATGAAACAGACCGCGCCAAGAGGCAAAACGAACTAGTGTTCGATTTAAAAGGACTGAATTCCGTAGGTGTGAAAGCACTTTAAGGATGTAGTCAAGACCACCACTGTCAACTCCAAGACAAGTCTTTGACCAGGACTACCGGAGATGGAGTTAACACAGTGGGTCAGGGTCAGGTCAAGATTCAGTTCAAATGAAAGCAAGACAGAGGCAAGTTGGAGACTGAAAACCATCAAATTTTTTTTTGGCCAAGCCTTTACTTCACCAAGCTGGCACCTTACATTGTGATAGGGATTTTAGCATTAGGATTTCTACAAGAAGTGGAAAAAAAAAAAATTCATTCATTCATTCATCCATCCATCTTTATACTGCTTATCCTGTCACAGGGGCCTGGAGCCTATCCCATGAGACTTTGGGTACGAGACGGGTACACATTGGACAGGGTGCCAATCCATCACAGTTTGTTTAAGACCAAGATGATCCAAGGGGTCTTAAAGTCTTAAAGCCAGCGTTGAAAGTAGTAGTTTCACTTCTCTTCTTTGTCTTTCGGCTATTCTCTTTTAGGGGTCACCACAGCGAACCATCTACCTCCATTTAACCCTATCCTCTGCATCCTCTTCTCTCACCCCAACTAACTTCATGTCCTCTCTCACGGCATCCATAAATCTCCTCTTTGGTCTTCCTTTAGAGCTCCTGCCTGGCAGTTCCAACCTCAGCATCCTTCTACCAATATGCTGCTCTGAACATGTCCAAACCAGCTCAATCTGGCCTCTCTGACTTTATCTCCAAAATATCTAACATGGGTTGTCCCTCTGATGAACTCATTCTTTATCATATCTATCCTTTATCTCTGCTACCTCCAACTCTGCTAACTCCTGTCTTTTCTAAAGTGGCACTGTCTCTAAGCCGTAGAGCATCGCTGGTCTCACCGCTGTCTTGTACACCTTTCCTTACATTTTCGTCGATACTCTTTTGTCACAAAACACACCTGACACTTTTCTCCACCCATTACAACCTGCCTGTACACGCCTCTTCACCTCCTTTCCACACTCTCCGTTGCTCTGGACCGTTGACCCTAAGTACCTAAAGTCCTGCACCTTCTTTAACTCTGCTCCCTGTAGACTTACCGTTCCACTTAGGTTCCTCTCATTCACACACATGTATTCTGTCTTGCTACGGCTAACCTTCATTATTCCTCTGCTTTCCAGAGTGTTCCTCCATCTCTCTAGATTTTCCTCCTCCTGTTCCTTGCTCTCGCTACAAACACAAGGTTTTAAATTCTCACTATGTAGTCATAAATACTTGCTATGTAGACACAAGGTGATGAGAATGAACCAGGGCGGTAGTGGACACTCCTGTAAATCTCGTAAGTTTCTACATATGTCTCCGCTTAGTCCGATCGGGAATACTCTCATCTGTTCCAGGGTGTACAATCCCTTGTTCCACACATCAAGTAGTGCCTAGAAATGGACTAACAGTCCATAATAGATGGACAAAGCAGTTTGGTGAGTCATGAACCTGTTAGCGCTTTGGCGGAAACTCGTGCTTACGTTAACTAGCAGTAATCATAGGTCAAAACACAATGGATGATTCGGCTGCAACTTGGAACGATTTGGAAGCAGTTATTAAAGTGAGAAAGTGTTGTTTTTAGATGATGTAACATTATCGGATGTGTTTTTCCGCTGAAAGTGCGTCCATGGCTGGTTTTGAATGTGGGTTTTGGCAGGCAGCTGCTCTTCCTATTTTCCACTGAATGTTTTGGTGGTACACGGTACCGGATCGTACCAGCCTACTTTCACCCCATGTCACAGCCCTACTTCAGTAAAGATGCATGTATGTGGAACACACAGATATTTGGAAATACTGCCGCAACGCAGCACAGCAAAATCCAGCACCTAGCACAAGTCGTCATATAACTTTACTGTTAGCTTGACACACAGGTTTAGCCGGATTCAACTAGTATTTTACATGTGTCAATGCAAGAATAGAATTATATATACACTCTATTTCCAAAAGTATTCGCTCGCCTGCCTCCACATACATCTGAACTTGGGTAACATCCGATTCTTAACCCATAGGGTTTAGTATGATGTTGGCCTACCATTTGCAGCTATAACAGCTTCATCTCTTCTGTAAAGGCTTTGCAGAAGGTTTAGGAGTGGAAAGCCAACCACACCTGAAAACCAGGTCCAACATGACTGCCCACCAGTGCACAAAGCAAGGTCCTGCTCAGAATCCTGACCTAGACCCGATAGAACACACACCTTTAGGATGAATTAGAGCGGAGATTGTGAGCCAGGCCTTTATGTCCAACTTCAGTGGCTGACCTCACAAATGCGCTTCTGGAAGACTGTTCGAAAAATTCCTATAAACACACTCCTAGACCTTGTGGAAAGCCTTCCAAGTAGAGGGTTGTTATAGCTGCAAAGGGAGCGGGGCCAACATCATATCAAACCGCATGGATTAGGAAATGGATGTTACTCAAGTTTATATAAATGTAAAGGCAGACGAGTGAATACTTATGGCAATATAATGGACAGACATTCTTTAAAACACTTGCACACCTTGCCAATCCATCGCAGGCAGAACACCACTTAGCCTAATCTGCCTGTCTTTGGCCACCATGCACACAGATCCGAGGTGGTGCAAGGCGCCAGTGCTACCGTGCTGAACATAAGCATTTCGCATGTTTATCGTATTATGTGTTTGTGATTAACAATTTACATCGCAAATGATAAATATCCATGAAAGCAGACGTTTCTGATGAAATGGTGACATGCTGGTTGTTCACATCAAACGTTTTTCTAATGTTCAAACGTCAAATGTTGTTCAATTTGCCGAAATGTAAGGAAACCTCTCCGTGCTCCTAGAGGTTTGCTCAGCAAACTCATCTTACGCAACATGGTTTTCTGCTTGGACAGCCTCGAATGTGAGATCATACTACACAAATGTCTCCGCACGAAGAGGTAGGATGAAGACTTGGAAGGCAAAACATGGCTGAAGAACAAAGGCTATAGTCAGGGCAGTTACAGGATTATTACATGGTAGACTGAAGCATGTGATTGCAAGCAGCTGAGTGGACAGCGGTGGTCATTTCGGCTGGCTCAGCGAGGACATGGGGTCAGCTAGTGGGGAATTTCACGAGGTCATGCCCTGGCCCACTGGCGATGCGTGTGTGTGTGTGTTTGAGAGAGAGAGAGAGAGAGAGAGAGAGAGAGAGAGGAGTTGTGTTTAATGGTTGTACGTGAGTAGGTTAAATTTAGGGTTTTGGGACAATGAGGGTAAGTTTGTGGTAAGATGACATAAGAGCATAAACAGAGTACACACTAAAGAGAGAGAGAGAGAGAGAGAGAGAGAGAGAAAGAGAGAGAGAGAGAGAGAGAGAGCAGTGGCCTTTAACTGACCCCAAATTCAAAAGTCAATTTTCACCACACCAAATCTATTCTCTCTCTCTCTCTCTCTCTCTCTCTCTCTGTCTCTCACACACACACGCACACACACACACACACAGAATACATTAGAGAAGCCAAAATATTTATTGTTACTTGTAATAATTCATGTAATAACTCATGCAAAAAGTAGTAAAAGTAGAATGGGGTAATCAGTAAGGAATAATACATCACGGGGTGTGCAGTTACACATCAATAATCAACAATGCAGTGGGGTGATGATACAAAAAAAAGAGTAAACGTTGTATTGTGAATCTGTTTTATACTTCTTATAGTACATCGACTTTACAATGATAGCAAATTATTAATGAAAAACGGTTATAGTTACTTTTAATATTTTAGAACATTCACAAAACAAATTAGTTCCTTTTATCACTTACAGGTTTAATAATCTCACTTTGAAGTTAAGAAAAGGTGAACATTATAAGTGCTTCTATAAAATGACATAATGGAAAGTGGGAATTGTGTCATTTCCATGCATCATGTTTTCTCCTCGCTCGGTCACGACTATTAACCTTTTATTGTAAAGAAAGTCTTTAAGACTTACAGTAGACTCGTCTTCGAGACTTTAGATTGAAACTGTTCATTTACTATGAAGAAGATTAGAGCCACCATAAAAACATTGATCTGAGTGCTGACGCGTCAGAATCTACTTTCTGTAGCCTAATTCCCTGCCGGATTCCCGCCCCCCCCCCCCCCCCCCCCCCCCCAAAAAAAAATTGGACTTTAATCTCAACATTCCAAATTTATTCTCAGATTTCTGGCTTTTTCTACTTGATTTCTGGTTTTAATCTCAGCATTCACGATTTGAATCACAGAACTCTGATGTTTCTTCTCAGCATTCGGTCTTTAATCTCATCATTCCGATTTGAATCTCAGCATTCGGACTTTAATCTGAGAATTCTGCTGGTTTTTCTCAGGATTCGGACTTTAATCTTAGCATTATGACTTTAATCTCAAAAATCTGATGTTTTCCTTTTTTTTTTTTTTTTAACATTCTGATTTTAATCTCAGCAGTCTGACGTTTTTCTATGAGAATTCTATTAACTAATAACTTTTATCTCAGCAGGTTGACTTTATTCTCATCATTCTGAGTCTAATTTCAAAGTCAAAACTCAAATTCTAATCCTCTTCAATAGTACTTGTACAGAAATACATCAATGTTTCGTTATCTAAGCTGCTTCAACACGACGTGGTTGAATTCAGAATGACTGCATCACTATTCACTACATATTCTGCCACAGTGCATTCACACGGATCTTTAAAACCATGCTTTTTACAATTTGGGTAAGGAAACATACAGTATCTTATATGTTCAGCGTTAAACCTCTCAGAGTTGTATAAACACTGATACCAGGATACATGCGGACAATCTAGCTACTGACAAGAGTCATAAATCCTCACATTCTCCAAAAAAATGAATAAATAAAAGCCACTACCGTGTAATCACAATTATCGTCAACTGCAAAACAACTTTTCATGCAAAATGTTTTAACATACTATTTACAAGGACAAATCAGTTTATTTACAGTAAGTAAACATTTAGATGTAAAATGTAGCTTAACATCACTTACACGGACGAATGCAATACTACAATGTTACCGTTTTGAGTTCAAATGATTTAATTGCATGTTGTTGCTATGCATGTGAATGCAATACGTCCCATCATGCAATGCAGCTTTATACATCTGTGCACAATCTCACAGACCAGAGCTGCTATGTCACACATCTTGTCATACAGTGTGTCTGTACAGTATAAAAAATGGTCTCTCTCGTCCTCTCTCACACACACACACACACACACACACACTTGATGAATCCATCATCCTCCGTCGGGCGCAGTCTTCTAAGAGAAGCCGAGTCTAAAACAACCCCCAAAGATTGGTCTTTAAACACAATATTTCACCAACAACCCGTACCAAGCTGTAACCCATTAGAGGCCAAGTCTGGGGTTAGAGGCGAGGAAGCAGCCAGGCATTTGAGGGCACAACATTGCGTGCCTGCACGGCGGGAAAATAAGAAAATTATTTGGGAAATAAATGAGGAGCTGTAATGTGAATGGATGGGTTGTTTTATTTCCTCGTGTATTTGCGAGTGTGTGTACACTGGAAGGTGGGGGAGTATTTCTGTGTGCCTAATAGCTGACAGATTGACTGCCTGCACCAGGCTGAAAGTGAGTCATGAACGTCAGGTGCCAGAGTTCGACACACGCACAGAGAAAATACGGCCTTTCCCAGGTGTCCCTGGCTTGTGTTAGGAAGCTAACACTGGTGTCTTGTGCGCCTGGGTTCTTTGACCTTTACATGAACTCGAACTTGTCATTGGAAGGCCTGGCGTTCACCCGTGACCCTGACCTCGTGCTCGGTGCGCATAAACAACCTTAATCAAAGCCATCGTTACTGGGTCGTGAATGTTCAATGTTCGGGGAGGTTTATCCACCAAACACCTGCATATGTACATACACAGCACCCCATAAATTTAGCTTTGCATGCACAGAGGGAGCGCTGCCACAAAGTTTATCTTACTCTTGAACACATTCATAGTATCCCTATGTAAATAAACCCACCCTGACAGTAGTAACACCTATGCTGACCATGTCCTTAAAACATCACATTTATCAGCAGTTTGCTTCATAGATTCATGATACAAGGAGCGTTCGAGTCAAACCGGGACTTTCTAGTGAACGAAGGCGTAAAAAAAAAAAAAACATTTACGGTGATGAGACTCTTAGCTGCAGTAAAACATTCGAAATCGAGATGATTCAGACCCCACTGCAGCCGTTCCCAGGAAAATTCAGCCTGATCTTTAAAAATCGACTGATAACTTATTGCCAATTTGCAGAGGAGACACATCTGTCTGTGGGAACTGGACACACAATCATTCACCAGCACCAATTGTACATTACAGAAGGCTATGTAAAGCTGGGAGTTGCTGCCACATCTCCTGTACAGTCCTGTGACCTCGCACCAAGCCATTTCCACATGTTTGTGCCATTAAAGGTGTTCCTGGGAGGCCAGCGCTTCTAACATGAAGTAGGCACACTTTGTACCTTGATGGTATCCGAGCACTAGTGAAACACTGGGATAAGTGCAAATAACGATTCAGTTATTCTGCACAATCAAAAGTCCCGGTTTGACCCGAACGCCCCTCATACAGTACAGAAAGGTTACGCCCCAAAGTTACGTTAAAACCAAGCACACCATTGTTTTTCTGGTGAAATTCCCAATAAGTTTGATGCGTCACATGACCCTCTTCCTATTGAAAAAACAAAAGTTGGATCCGAGATGGCCGACTTAAAAATGGCCACCATGGTCACCACCCATCTTGAAAAGTTTGCCCCCTCACATATACTAATGTGCCACAAACAGGACGTTAATATCACCAACCATTCCCATTTTATTAAGGTGTATCCATATAAATGGCCCACCCTGATCGTATCCAAGCACTAGTGAAACACTGGGATAAGTGCAAATAACGATTCAGTTATTCTGCACAATCAAAAGTCCTGGTTTGACCCGAACGCCCCTCATACAGTATATTGGCTGCTATTCAATTCAATTCAATTCAATTTTGCATTCAATTTTATTTGTATAGCGCTTTTAACAATTGACATTGTCGCAAAGCAGCTTTATACAATCAAAAGAATTATTGAATAAAATTGAAATAAATAAATTCAGATAGCACTGCTTGGCAGCACATTCTAACTAACACCTTTCCTCCATGTCATCTATCCGTTTTATACAAGAAATCCATATAATTAAAATCCAAAGTGTTGTCCTGAGAATTCTCAATTCTGATTGGTCAGAAGATTCTCCATAACAGCAGCAGTGACAGCGGTGCCAACTGCAAGCTTCATATACAAGTTCATGGGCTTTACTACTCCAGATGTCCCCACTGGGACTGGGACAGATTAGGTCATCTAATATTAATAATAAAGTTTTCTACAATTAAATGTTTATTTACCATTGTTGGAAAGACTCTCGATAGATACATAGATAGATAGAGAGAGAGAGAGAGAGAGAGAGAGAAGGGGATACATAGAGAGAGAGAGATAAATAGGATCGTTCTTGTATGAAAGAAATAAAAAGCGTTGCCTATAGCATGATTACAGGAATAATCATTTAATTCAGGGTGGTACACTAGCAGTAACTCCGCCCCGTCTTTGATCATTCCTCTCTAACAGCGCACCCTGGTGAGTTCTGTTTCTTTCACTCTGCTATTAAAAACGTTCGGCTTCCAAAAACATAAACCTTCTGTGTCCATATTTGTTTTGCACAACTAACGATGATAACTGTTTTAACGTCAGGGTTCGAGTGAGGAGCCTGGCCATTCTCTCTGTGTATGTGTGTGTGTGTGTGTGTGAGAAATACACAAGTTAAATAAACTTCAGCTGAAGAACTGTATCAGGCACCGAGTCAAACTCCTTTCATTAAACCACAAAGCAGGCCATGAAGGGAGCCCGGACTGCCAAAAAAGCCCTGACAGGAAATCAAGATTCATCGCTCCACGCGAATGCCAGGCCTCAGAGGAGTCCTAGTCAGTCCTTGGACAGGAGGATCATCTCCTGCTCATTTGCTCCTTGCTCTCTTCTGTTGCCATCTATCCACAAACATTCGATGGCCCTTCAGCAGCCTTCATCAGTCACCGGGACACACACTCACGCTTTGCTAACTTTATTTAGGAACAACTTAATCACTTCCAACAGAGAGATAGATACCGTCTACATCACCTCTAACGATTGCAATTACCGAAGAGGAATTATTATCAAGTAAGTGACCTCAGCTAGGAAAAAATGCTGCAGCATACATCTGCTCTTTTTTTTTTTCTTTCAAGAAAAGGCTAAAAGCAGGAAACCGATAACAGAGAGCCAGAACCGTCCTCACGCTTCGGATTCATTCATCGGAGCAAAATGGAGATCTTGCATACCTGGGGCAGCTTGCATCTCGGTCAGGCCTCCAACGACAACGAGGGCTTCCAGGATCTTCACGTGATGATCAGGGTTCACATCCGCACTGGAAACACAAGAAGGACAGACCTTAGATGGACTAGACGAATCGTCAGTGCTCATAATAGCTTTTTCTTGCAGGACACTTCATGCACCGATCTTGTAGCTGGACTGAATCCTGATTTTTTTTTATTTTTTATTTTTTATTGTGTCCAAACTTGCTGCTTTGGTTAGCACAATTAGTCTAACACATATTATGCAAGCTATTATCAGCTCCGTACAATCAACCCACAACATCCTGTTGTTCATAGTGTCTGGTTGTTTCAAACAATAACAAAAACCACACTGTTGTCTGGGGTTTATGATTTTATTCACAGCACATTCAAATGTAAGTCCAGTATATATTTACATTTATGGCATTTGGCAGACGCCCTTATCCAGAGCAACTTATATCTGATCTCATTACATGTCTGAGCAGTTGAGGGTTAAGGGCCTCGCTCAAGGGCCCAACTTGGTGGTGCTGGAGTTGTCGAGTTACTGTATCTGAGAATTTGCACATCAACTTCTGCTTCAAAACCCGAAAAAAGCCACAGTCAACTACAGCGGACACGAGGATCGACTCTGGAATCACTTTTTAATTCTCGTGTCTGACAGCTTTGCAGGTTACACAACAGTTGTTCAAAGTGGATGCAGCCACAAAAAAGGTACATCACTATTTCTGATCGATGGAAAACACACTCAGACAACAGTCAACAGTATTGAGCAGAATAGTAATTAAATCAAATATCAAATAACATGCAATCAGACCTTTGTACAAGTACAGAGAGCAGTATTATCGTACCGTCGGCGTCCCTGGGATGACCAGCCGCTGATGCGCTTCCCTGTCTCACATGTTACTGACTGCGTGCGGTCTCTTTGACTTACACAGACCGCATACAGTAGTTACCTAGAGGTAGAGTCTGTGAGGTGGCGATTCTGTCACAGAGGCGCTTGTACTGTACTGTACCTTTGCTCCATTAGTGACTGTGAGGTGATGCAATACTGTAATGACTCTGATCGTGTCTCGGTTGTTCCTTGTCAATTGAATTCAGCTCCACCATTTCACTTATTTGAACTTTCCAGGGGTTTTTCAGCTGGGACCTTCCGATCAGGAGGCCGCTGAGCTACTCCTGCGCCATACACACATACTGTTTTCCTGCGGCGGTGTGTTTTAATAAATTCCGATTTTGTTTTGAGTGATCTAAGGGTAATATTTGCCTATATACAGTACAGTATAAAAATATATCATTTAAAAATGAGCCTCAGGAATACAGCTTTTATGTAAAACTGAACAAAGGTTAAACATGCAAAAAATTCCCAGTTTTTTTATTTAATTCAAGTTTTTTTATTCAGCATGTGTCGAGTATAATGTCAAATGATATGCATTTAAGGGCAAATATTTCCCTATGCTCGTTTAAAAAAAAAAAAAACGTTAATAAAATAACTGAATACAAACACTATACATTTAAATTTTTTTATTTTTTATTTACCAAATCATATGCATTTAAGGGCAAATATTTCCCTATGCTCGTTTAAAATAAATAGATAAATAAATACATACAAAAGCTATAAATTAGTTAAATATATAAAGTGTATAGAAATCAAATATGCAAAACATAAACAAATACTTTCGTCATCGTCTAAGTTTAATATACAAGGGGTGTTCAAGTCAAACCGGGACTTTTGATTGTACAGAACACAGTTATGAGCTATATATATATATATATATATATATATATATTAGCTATATAATCCTCTGATACGCTAATGCACTCATCCCAGTGCTTCACTAATGCTTGGACACCATCAAGGCAGAAAGTTTTCTCAGCACACCGGAGCCATGATCATGACATACGGCCTCCTTTAAAACGTTTTACTGCAGCTAAGAGTCTCATCACCACACTGTGCTCGAATCAATCATTTGAATGAACCTCCTATTCAAACCTCAATTTCATCCAAGTCCCGGTTTGACTTGAACGCGTACCCCCGATGAGACTCGGGAAGGCCGATGCATTCGCGCTGACGTGACGGAGATCTTCTGAAGTGGCTTGAGGGATTGGATTTCAATCTGCATGTACACCTGTATTGTTATGTGGATTATCCTGATGCTTGACATGCACAAAACACAGGGGGATAAAACAGCGTGTCAATCACATGCCTCCAAAACAAACAAGTCGGGTCTGCTGAGCATCCACATGATGATCGTCCTTTACATCCTCAAATACTGGTTTCAGTTCCCTTTCACAGCTGATGTCAGAAACAACACTTCTGCACTAAAAAAAAAAAAACTCTCCCTCTCTCTTTCTCTATCTCTTTCTCACACTCACATACACACAGTCACAGGTTAATCTCATCACACTCAGTCATGTCACGAAACACACTCAGTCACGTCTTGAGATTCGGTGCCTGGTCTGCCTGGAAGCCCAGAAGTCACTCACTCTGACTCATTTTTATGGTCAGAATGTCATGCAGAGAAGTGCTAAATTTCTGAGAAAGAAAAATATACCGATGTTGGGAAGCAAGACTGCCAGGAATAGGTTTGGCAATTCCAACCTAAAGCTTCAAGTCTGTGCAGTACAACTAAAAGCTACAGTTAAGGACCTTGGTGTGAACCCTTGTGGCTTCTCGAGCCATGTTGGAGGGAAGACAAAAAAAATCTCCATCTGGGAATTATCATTTTAAAAAATGCGGCTAAGAGGATAAATACAGTATACAGTACTCGTCAGAAGACTGGACACACCTTCCAATTCAGTGTTTTTTGTTTACTGATTTTTTTTCTACATTCTAGATGTAGATGTAGACAATACTGAATACAGTGGTAAAGCGCTCGCCCTATCATCCGGAGATCGCGAGTTCGATTCTCAGGTGGTGCTGTAACTTCTCGCAGCCGGAGGCCTAGAGAGAGCTGATTGGCCGAGCTCTCTCAGAGGGGAGGGATGAGAGGTACTGAGTGCTCCCACATTACTCACGGCTCTACAGCCAATCAGGGGCGTCTGTTAGCTCCCAACGGTGCGTGAGCGAGCAGTTCGAAAAGATGCGGTCGGCTGGCGTCGCGTGGTTCGGCCGAGTGGTAGTAGCAGCCTTAATGTGGGCGCCCCCTAGTGACGGGGAGGAATTGGACACGACTAAATTAGGGAGACAATCAGGGAGGAAAAAAAAGAAATTACATTACTATATATAACTATTTGGGAGAAAGCAAAAAAACAGTATCACAAAACATGAGACATATGTATGAGCAGGTTGTGTACAAGACATGTTAGATGTACGCCTTAACCATATGGTATTCCCGAAGTTAGTTGGTATCATGATAAAGTGCTGCGGTCGGCTACCGACGTGAAACTTGTCGAGGAGGAGGCTGATGATGCTGTAACCTGCACATTTTTGTGTTGTTTATGATGTGTCTCATGATCTTTAACTCACTCACTCATCATCTATACCACTTAATCCTGTACATGCAAACTCCATGCACACAGAGACGGGAATCGAGCCTGCCCGGGGATCGAACCCGGACCTTGGCGGTGCAAGGCGACAGTGCTAACCACTACACCACCGTCCCGCTGATCTTCAACCAGCTTTGTAATTACAGGAAAATGGTTTTGTGTGCAACAAACTCAACACTGATATATAACATATTAGATACTAAATTGCATACTATAATAACCATAAACACACCTGCTGGCTGTGGATTTATCTATTGTGGAAAACTGTGGGAAATGTACAATAGTTGAAAATTCACGCAATTTGGACAAAATAATTGGGCATTTGTGCCTCAAAGAAATGCACAGAAATGATCTATCAGTCTGCAATGCGTATTGCTACCATTGAAAAAAAAAAATAGCTTGTTTTTCTCAAAAATGCAAAATCTCATTTTGCTGTCAAACCGTTCATAGAACAAACGGGTCTAAGAATACCTTTAAGCTAAAACTCTGAAACCTGCACTCCTGCCAAGAAAACAAGCCCATTATCCCTAGTCTTGCTGCCTATAAAGGATCCGGTTTCCGTTTCTAAAACCATGTATGTTGGATATTTCAGCGTTCTTGGAACGGCGTCTGTAAAAAGAATCGCGATATCGAACCTTTGAGCTTTTTCCCACCAGCATGAAATGAGGAATTATTTAAAGATATGCATTAAAGCTTTCTTTTAAGAGTGAATTGTTAAACATGCCTTCCATCATTTGTAGTAGTAATGTAGTAATTCTCATTTATAGTACGGATAATGATACTCGATTTCACTTGAACCTTGAGCTTTGCTCGGAGGGAGCTCTTGTACTCTGTTCCAGGGTTTTATTAACGGCCTTTGAAGTTTGTCCAAAGTAAAGATCAATGTTCCACGTTATGTTCCACATAATCTGAGATTAATAATAAATGAATAAAAAAAAAAGAAAGAAGTCTTGTTTAACTCGGGGACGGAGTCTCAAGTCTTTGTTACTGTGTTTTGTAAACTTTCCCATGACAGGAAAGTGTTTAGGGCAGAGGAGTTTACACTTTCCGGGTTCATTGTAAAAATGATAAGCTGCAATTTTCTTTAAAAAAAACAACAAACAAACACAAGAACGACAATACAGGAGGAGGCCGATACAAGATACAAGAGCACTTGTTAATGAAAACCTATCCTGTTTCGTGGACATACTGTACCACAATGTTAAATGTAAATATAAATATTTAAACTGTGCGCTTAAATATTGCGGATGGCACCGATGGCGTAGTGCCCTTGCACCTCCAGGGTCCGGGTTCGATTCCCGCCTTCGGATCTGTGTGCATGGAGTTTGCATGTTCTTGGTGGGTTTCCTCTGGGTACTCCGGTTTCCTCCCACAGTCCAAAGACATGCAAATTAGGCGACTTGGTGTTCCTGTAACCAAGTACAGGATAAGCAGTATAGACATCTTGATATAATATATACAGTATAATCCTGAATCGACGTGGTACTTGACAAGTAACCTACTTAGGGTATATCAAAACAATACACTTGTGTGGATTATTTTCATATAACCCTACAGTCGCAGTGGTGTCTCATTCATTCCTAAGTTGTAAATCCTGCTGTTTAACCTTTTTTTTTTCCTTTACGTTCTGTTCCTGCCATCCATTATTACATTTTCTGATGAAAAGCACTTTAACCTACAACAACTACATCTACTACTATTAGGAATATTTTAAACCTAATCCTGATGATTGCCCCACATGACCCCAATCATCATGTTTTGTTGTGCTGACTTGACAAAAAAAGAAGTATTTGGTGCATAATACAGCTCTTCCTCCTGCTAATCTCAGACATGATATGGACCTGGCACAGTGAGAAAGAAAAAGCCCCATCCGCCTCATCCACTTGGCACCGAGGCAAGGAAATAGATCACAATCAAATGGGACGAAGGTGAGCTCGGAGTTGGAGCGCAATAGCCAGGCTGTGATCCCGACGACTCCCATAGTATCCCCCTTCTGTGTGTATGAAAGTCCATCACGCAGCCAGGCACTTTATAGGATATGTGGTGTCACTGCTTACAAGGTAATTGTGATGAAATGTGACGAGGCCTTGAATCACCGGGGCTACTTCTGCCTCGTAGCAATTCATCACTGTGTTCCAACTCTGACTGAAATTAAGAAGTTACTACTACAGTCATTATAGTGATCTGGCTTCTATAGGAAATCTGTCATATGCTAGGAATGTGGAACCATCTCAGCGGTTAAGTCAATTTTTGAATAAATTTCACTCGTTAAAGCACCTCTTAAAAACCCCAGAGTGATTACTTGCTCCAGAGTTTCAGTCCTGTCCTGACATAACTACAAACTATTCCCAGTCCTTGCTGTGGTTATTGAATAATTCATAGTATTTCCTGGATGATATGCTTTCTATATATAAGCACACATACACAAAAATGAACCATTTGGGATTCAGCGATGCTGAAAAAGAAGAGAAGTACACTTTAACTGCCTAACCTCACATCTTCTCTTTCTATATACTGTATATATAATTTATATATAAAGATGTTATAAGATGTGAGGTTTATCAGTTAAAAGGTACTGATCGCCTCCGAGTGGCGCAGTGGTAAAGCGCTCGCCCTATCATCCGGAGATCGCTAGTTCGAATCCCGGGTGGTGCTGTAACCTCTCGCAGCCGGAGGTCTAGAGAGAGCTGATTGGCCGAGCTCTCTCAGAGGGGAGGGATGAGAGGTACTTAGTGCTCCCACATTAATCGCGGCTCTACAGCCAATCAGTGGCGTCTGTGAGCTCACGCAACAGAAGGAGCGGATAGCGCTGTCCTCTGAGTGTGTTGCTCCGCCCCCAACGGTGCGTGAGCGAGCAGTTCTTAAAGATGCGGTCGGTTGGCGTCACGTGGAAATGGCCCTTCCGACTGAGTGGTAGTAGTAGCCTTAATGTGGGAGCTCACTAGTGACGGGGAGGAATTGGACACGACTAAATTGGGGAGAAAATGAGGGAAAAATCCCCCTAACCCCCCCACAAAAAGGTACTAAGTATCTTTTTTTGAATAGCTGAATCCCAAATAGTGCATTTATGTAGACTAATAAAAATATAGGTACATAAATATAAAAATAAATATTAAATATTAAAGCTCCAAATATATATATTTTAATTGCCACCTTTCTTGTTTAGAAAGTGAAACTGTATGTAACGTCTGTGATTTGTGAAAAAAAAAAACAGGTCATAGTACTGGCCTTTGAGGGCAACAGGCCAAGATAAGAACTAGCATCCTTTTTTAAAATCTTTTTAGTGGTGCTTTGCGAATCTCACAGGCTTATTATTAGGGGTGCTTTGCGAAGCAAAGGACTACTATTATAATCTCACAGGCTTATTATTTTTCTTTTTATTCTTATTCTTCCGTATGAAAGTTTGGCGCGTAACTAGTCCCATGAATGAGGTATCAAAACGTGCGGCTTGGTCGGGAATGGGGTGCTATGACTTTTCTGCGGGGGCAATTAACCGTTGCAAAAAGTCCCACAGACTTAACATTGAGACCAACATCAGCTGTGACATCAGCTACATCTATGACTATGACATGGGAAGCTCTATGACGTCACGGCAAAGCACCGCTCACAGTTTCTTCAGAAAATGTGCCTCTCTAGTTATTAGTGGTGTTTTGCGAAGCAAAGGCGACGGACTACTATTATAATCTCACAGGCTTATTATTATTTTTCTTTTTTTTCTTCCGTGTGAAAGTTTGGCGCGTAACTAGTCCCGTACCGCTTGTCGTAGACCCATGAATGAGGTGTCAAATCGTGCGGCTTGGTCGGGAATGGGGTGCTATGACTTTGCTAAGGGGTGGGCCCCAAAAAGTCCCATAGACTTAACATTGAGACCAACATCAGCTGTGACATCAGCTACATCTATGACTATGACACCCAAAAAGTCCCATAGACTTAACATTGAGACCAACATCAGCTGTGACATCAGCTACATCTATGACTCTGACACCCAAAAAGTCCCATAGACTTAACATTGAGACCAACATCAGCTGTGACATCAGCTACATCCATGACTATGACATGGAAGCTCTATGACGTCACGGCAAAGCACCACTCACAGTTTCTTCAGAAAATGTGCCCCTCTAGTTTTTTTCTTTTTCTTATTCTTCCGTATGAAAGTTTGGCGCGTAACTGTCCCGCACCGTTTGTCGTAGACCCATGGATGAGGTATCAAAACGTGCGGCTTGTTCGGGAATGGGGTGCTATGACTTTTCTAAGGGGTCCCATAAAAAATTCCAAAAAGTCCCATAGACTTAACATTGAGACCAACATCAGCTGTGACATCAGCTACGTCCATGACTATGACATGGGAAGCTCTATGACGTCACGGCAAAGCACCACTCACAGTTTCTTCAGAAAATGTGCCTCTCTAGTTGTTTTTGTAACTCTTTTTATTTCATCCTGTATAAACTGGAGTAATTTAATTCACATTTAGTTTAGTGTATATAATAGCAGTTTGTGGGCCATCTACACCCAGTAATTATTTTAGCCTCTTGCAGATTGTACACAATGAGATTATTTATATTATACCCAATTAAATTGCCTTTATTAATGTACTTATTCCTATATAATGATTTAACATAAACATACCACTATCACTCACTCGTCCTCTATACCGCCTATCATGTACAAGGTCACGGAAGCCTGGAGCCTATCCCAGGCATGTCTTTGGACTGTGGGGGGAAACCAGAGTAGCCAGAGGAAACTGACCAAGCATGGGGAGAGCATGTACACAGACCCGAGGCGGGATTTAACACCCATGATCCTGGAGGTGTAAGCCCACAATGTTAACCATTAAGCCAACATGCTGGCATAAACAGAATGAAGCTATGGAGTATATATGCAGGTTGTAAGGGGAATGGAAAAGAAGGAATGAAGAAGAGTAGAGAGAAAAAAAATTATATAAAAAGGTGGAAAGGTAAGGAGGAAGGAAGGAAGGAAGGAAGAAAGAAAGAAAGGAAGTAAAGAATGTTTGTATACGTATGTATGTATGGTATGTATGTATGGTATGTATGTATGTATGTATGTATGTATGTATGTATGTATGTATGTATATATGTATGTATGTATGTATGTATGTATGTATATATGTATGGTATGTATGTATGGTATGTATGTATGGTATGTATGTATGTATGGTATGTATGTATGGTATGTATATATGTATGTATATATGTATGTATGTATGTATGTATGTATGTATGCATGGTATGTATATATGTATGTATGTATGTACTGTATGTATGTACTGTATGTATGTATGTATGTATGTATGCATGGTATGTATATATGTATGTATGTATGTACTGTATGTATGTATGGTATGTATATATGTATGTATGTATGGTATATATGTATGTATATATATGTATGTATGGTATGTATATATGTACTGTATGTATGTACTGTATGTATGTCCAGTATGTATGTATGTATGCATGGTATGTATATATGTATGTATGTATGTACTGTATGTATGTATGGTATGTATATATGTATGTATGTATGGTATATATGTATGTATATATATGTATGTATGGTATGTATATATGTACTGTATGTATGTACTGTATGTATGTATGTATGTATGTATATATGTATGTATGTATGTATGTATGTATGTATGCATGGTATGTATATATGTATGTATGTATGTATGTACTGTATGTATGTACTGTATGTATGTATGTATGTATGTATGTATGCATGGTATGTATATATGTATGTATGTATGTACTGTATGTATGCATGGTATGTATATATGTATGTATGTATGTACTGTATGTATGTATGGTATGTATATATGTATGTATGTATGGTATATATGTATGTATATATATGTATGTATGGTATGTATATATGTACTGTATGTATGTACTGTATGTATGTATGTATGTATGTATGCATGGTATGTATATATGTATGTATGTATGTACTGTATGTATGTATGGTATGTATATATGTATGTATGTATGGTATATATGTATGTATATATATGTATGTATGGTATGTATATATGTACTGTATGTATGTACTGTATGTATGTATGTATGTATGTATGTATGTATGTATGTATGTATGTATATATGTATGTATGTATGTATGTATGTATGTATGTATGTATGGTATGTATGTATGGTATGTATGTATGGTATGTATGTATGTATGTATGTATGTACTGTATGTATGTATGTATGTATGTATGTATGTATGTACTGTATGTATGTATGTATGTACGTATATATGTATGTATGTATGTATGTACTGTATGTATGTATGTATGTATGTACTGTATGTATGTATGTATGTATGTATGTATGTATGTATGCATGGTATGTATATATGTATGTATGTATGTATGTATGTACTGTATGTATGTATGTATGTATGTATATGTATGTATGGTATGTATATATGTACTGTATGTATGTACTGTATGTATGTCCAGTATGTATGTATGTATGTATGTATGGTATGTATGGTATGTATGTATATATGGTATGTATGGTATGTATGTATGTATGTATGGAGGTAGGTCCACATGGAGAAATAAATAAAGCTGTAGGGAAGAGAGGCAGGCAGCCATGAAGATTTTGCACTGATTTTATTTCTACTCGAGTCATTTTTTTGCCGGAGTAAAATTTTTGCCGACTCACCCCTGTTCTGGTTCTTATGCAACATCATCATTTTACACAGCGGAACCATGAAAATATCAGATGTCAGTTTTGCCAAGAAAAAAAGGTCCTGAAACAGTTTCTACACACCAAGCAGGAGATTCTTACATCCAACAGATTCAACAGTCATCCAAAACATCTGCATGACTGGGCTTTAAATGTCAAATTTAACTACATGTGTCTTTCTCTGGGTGTAAGTGGGTTTCTGTGTTGTTTTTGTGTGCGAGTATGAATCCATGTTTAATAGTGTGTAAATAACATCGCATGCTATATGCACATTTTTTAAGGCATTTTTGGAAATGAAATGCTGCTTGGAATCACAATAACTTCTTTAATAGGCAGAGAAACAGAAGCATGAAAGAGAGGCACGCCAAAGACACAGTTTGAAGAGACAAAAGAAAAAAGTCACAAAAAAATGCCAAAGTATAACTAAATAGATACTGGAAGCACTGACTTTATTAATAAACAAATGCATTTGCTAAAAAAAATCATGCACCATTTTGTACTTCTTTTTGATTCAACTAATTAACAATTAGGAAAATAAAAACTTCCTGATACAGTATGTGTGAGTTTCATTTTCTTAAATTAATGGATAATAATTGGCCTGAAGTTGAAAAAGACAGGGGTATACTGTACATGTTTGGGCCGTTAAAAGAGTTCCAGGAAGGCCAGCATTTCAGACGTGAAGGAGTAAGTTGAATCATAGCTCAGGTGCACTGAGAAAACTTTCTACCTTGATGGAATCCAAGCACTAGTGAAACACCAGGATAAGCGCATTAGTGTAGAAGGGGATTATATAGAGAAATAAAGGGAGTTTTTACTTCCGTAACTTGTACTTCCGTGAATTGTTCTCTTATTCTGCATAATCAAAAGTCCCAGATTGGCTTGAACTCAATGAATCTAATCATTACCAATGCACATGATATTCACTTCTACCTGCATGTGGAAATTAATATATTTGTAGGGCAGATGTTAAATTTATGGAAGCATTTCTGCATGAAACCATTTGTTTCTCTGACAGGCTCTTTGATGTCCAAACTTGCCATGGTTGCAGACAATTAACACATGCAAAAAAAATAAAATAAACAGTTTTCTTCACCTATCACATGTGATACATGGGTGTCATTTATCATCAGTCAATCGAACACAAGAACATTGAGTTCATTATGAATTAGCATATCTGTCTGACAAACTACTGTACACCACTAACCCCTGGCACAGACGCAATTTCATCTTACCTGAAATGGCTGTGGTTAAAGACCAGCTCGCTGTAGGCCTGAGCCAGAACCCTGGCGCTCTCCTGAGCAGCTCCTCCACTCTGAGTCACTTTGCTGAGGTGGTGGGTCAGATAGACCAGAAGCTGGTGGTTCGATTGTGGCATGCTGGGCGAGTCCAGGATCCTCTTCAGCTGCAGACCACAATCCTCCAGACTTGCTGTTTCTTTAAAGGAGACAAAGGCCATTTAATAGGTTAAACGTTTATTATGCAATATTATATCCATATATATCAGCAGCAGCAGCAGCAGCAGCATTACATCCTATATGATAGCATCAAAGCATGTACAGACGCCAGTTACACATGCTTTCTGTGCCATGGCTTGCTATGTTTAATCATTTCTTTCAGCCAGACAGTGTTCTATTAGCGCGCACAATAATATGACAGAACTGGCAGCTGGATAAAATGAGTCAAAGAAAGAAAGAAACATGATAGAACTGGCAGCTGGATAAAATGGGTCAAGGAAAGAAAGAAAGACGGAATGAAGGAAAGAAAGAAGGAATGAAGGAAAGAAAGAAAGGGAAAGAAAGAAAGAAAGAAAGATGATAGAACTGGCAGCTGGATAAAATGGGTCAAGGAAAGAAAGAAAGAAAGAAAGAAAGAATGAAGGAAAGAAGGAAGGAATGAAGGAAAAAAAGAAAGGGAAAAAAGAAAGAAAGAAAGAAAGAAAGAAAGATGATAGAACTGGCAGCTGGATAAAATGGGTCAAGGAAAGAAAGAAAGAAGGAATGAAGGAAAGAAAGAAAGGGAAAGAAAGAAAGAAAGAAAGAAAGAAAGAAAGATGATAGAACTGGCAGCTGATAAAATGGGTCAAGGAAAGAAAGAAAGAAAGAAGGAAGGAAAGGGAAAAAAAGAAGGAATGAAGGAAAGAAAGAAGGAATGAAGGAAAGAAAGAAAGAAAGAAAGAAAGAAAGAAAAAGAAAGATGATAGAACTGGCAGCTGGATAAAATGGGTCAAGGAAAGAAAGAAAGAAGGAATGAAGGAAAGAAAGAAAGGGAAAGAAAGAAAGAAAGAAAGAAAGAAAGATGATAGAACTGGCAGCTGGATAAAATGGGTCAAGGAAAGAAAGAAAGAAAGAAAGAAGGAATGAAGGAAAGAAAGAAGGAATGAAGAAAAGAAAGAAGGAATGAAGGAAGGAAAGAAAGAAAGAAAGAAAGAAAGAAAGAAAAGGAAAGATGATAGAACTGGCAGCTGGATAAAATGGGTTGAAGAAAGAAAGAAAGAAAGAAAGGGAAAGAAAGAAGAAAGAAGGAAGGGAGGACGAAAGAAAGAGATGATAGAACTGGCAGTTGGATAAAAATGAACTAGGAAAGAAAGAAAGAAAGAAAGAAAAAAGAAAGAAAGAAACATGATAGAACTGGCAGCTGGATAAAATGGGTCAAAGAAAGAAAGGAAGAAAGAAAGAATGTACTGAAACATAAGTGAATTGACAGCCAAACATAAAACATGCTTTACAGAAATGTGAAGATTAGAGGAGAGGACAAGGAAGGGGAGGGTGAGGGATTGTGGGAGAAACAGAAAGTAAAGAAAAGGAAAGGAAAGGAAAGGGGAAAATTAAAATGGGACAGGGCAATTACGAGAATCGGGACAATTACATGATTCATGCGTGGGTGCACGCTGCCGTGAGATGGCCTGGCGTCCCATTCCATGTGTATTCCCATCTCATTAAACAGGCTCCGGATACACATCCACCCTGATCGTGGCTAAATTAACCTTCTTTATTTTGAACTACCCGAGCAGAAGCTACAGTACCACAGGTTGGTTTAACAACTCGGTGTCAAAAGTGCTGCGTGAGCTTTTTCTCCGGCGCTCACCTTTATGAAATATGTGTAGCCATTAGCTACAGTATGGACTGATGGGCTGAGCCAGGCAATTAATGTTACTCCATCATTATATCCATCTACTAATGACATTATACATCTGTACACCGAAGATTGAGTGTTAGCCCTGCCATGACTACTGCTAGCTTTTTGTCTGCCGTGACAGCGGGGAATAGGGCTCTGATTTAAAGAACCCCTATGTATTGATTGGGGATATTCAGATGGACTTTCCCACAGTGGAGAAAGACAACAACATCTGCGTTCGAAAAAAAAAGAAAAAAGAGGAGAAGATGCAGATCTGGGTTGCAAAATTAGGTCAGCGATTCAACGTAATGACTCTTGCATGCAAAACGGTGATTTAACATGTGGCTGAACGCTAAAGGCACAATCTGCTCAACCACTGGCGTTGAGTGATAAGTCATCACAAAATCCCCAGGAGCCAGAACAATGACTGATACCTTACTTATAATGTACCTATTAGACATACTGTAGAAATGTGTTGAAATGAAATGACTATAATTCGACAGTTGTCTTATGCGGATTTACGGCTTTATGTTGCTTTTAGCGTGAGCGGCGTGAATCTTATCCATCACAGCGCTCTAAGAGTAAGTAAAGACAAATGTCTAAATGCATGCCAGACGCACACGAACACACTCTTAAAAACCCTTGCCAATTACATTTCCACATTGAATTATGAGCGTCATTACGACCTGGCTGGTTAAGGCAACTCGCCAATGGTGCTTATGTAAGATAAGTGTCCTGGGGTCAAAGGTAATGAGCAGCCGGGAAAGGGGATATAGAATGATGGATGTTTGACAGCCGGCAGGCTCAAATGTAGGGCAGCTCTCTGACCTTGGCCTCTGACCTTGGCCTAAGAGCAATGACAGGCCTAGACCCTATGCGCACACCGCTGTGAGCTATCACCCTTGCTCTTTAAATGGATATGTATATTACTAGCTGTTTGAAGAAGAACAGCCCCTTTCCACCCCTTCAATCCAACCCTGCTAGTCCATGATCAATGGAGGCGTTCAATAAAGGCCAGGGCCGCAGGAACTTAGCTGAGTCCATCTGGGCTCAGCAGGAGAGATGTAGGAGAGGGGGCGGGTAGGGCAGTCAAGAAAACCAGCACTGACACTCCTGAAAGGGGACACAGTAGCCCCCAGTGAGCGAGCCAGATGCTCGCTGGTACTTCACGCTTATACACCCTGACAGATAACAGCATAAGATACTTACCTGGGCTTTGAGTTGAACCCCAGTCAAGAACACTTAACGGCAATTAGCAGCGCATCTGCCGAGAACGACACCAGATCTATACGTCCATTGCGGAACGTTTAATTGTGAAGGTTACTGATGCTCTCCCTCTCAGAGAGCAGATAAATAACTTAATTGGTCCCGCAGAATTTATTACAGCATGAGACAACTTCACTCAAACCTCTTGACAGTTGATTTATTAATGGTCTGATGAAGAATGACGTCTTCCAAATCAGCAGAATAGCCTATCTTGTACGTTTCGCATGTTTGTCTCATTCATTCATCTTCAGTAATTGTTTTTATCCTGGTCAGGGTTGACAGGGATCCAGAGACTATCTGGCATTGGACTATAGTTCGGAAGGTCCCAGGTTCAAATCCCACAACCACCAAGTTGCCACTGTTGGGCCCTTGAGCAAGGGCCTTAACCCTCAACTGTTCAGATGCATAATGATATAAAAATGTAAGTCGCTCTGGATAAGGGCATCTGCCAAATGCATACACACGTGGACAAAATTGTTGGTACCCTTCGGTCAATGAAAGAAAAACTCACAATGGTCACAGAAATAACTTTAATCTGACAAAAGTAATAATAAATAAGAATTCTATGAATGTTACCCAATGAAAGTCAGACATTGCTTTTCAACCATGCTTCAACAGAATTATAAAAAAAAATGAACTCATGGAACAGGCCTGGACAAAAATGATGGTACCCCTAACTTAATAGTTTGCTGCACAACCTTTTGAGGCAATCACTGCAATCAAACGATTCCTGTAACTGTCAATGAGACTTCTGCACCTCTCTGCAGGTATTTTGGCCCACTCCTCATGAGCATGCTGTTCCAGTTGTTTCCGATTTGAAGGGTGCCTTTTCCAGACGGCATGTTTCAGCTCCTTCCAAAGATGCTCAATAGGATTGAGGTCAGGCTCATAGAAGGCCACTTTAGAATAGTCCAATGTTTTCCTCTTAGCCATTATTGGGTGTTTTTAGCTCTGTGTTTTGGGTCATTGTCCTGTTGCAAGACCCATGACCTGCGACTGAGACCCAGCTTTCTGACCCTGGCCAGCACATTTCTCTCTAGAATCCCTTGATAGTCTTGAGATTTCATTGTACCCTGCACAGATTCAAGACACCCTGTGCCAGATGCAGCAAAGCAGCCCCAGAACATAACAGAGCCTCCTCCATGTTTCACAGTAGGGACAAGTGTTCTTTTCTTGATATGCTTCATTTTTCCGTCTGTGAACATAGAGCTGATGTGCCTTGGCAAAAAGTTCCATTTTTGTCTCATCTGTCCATAGGACATTCTCCCAGAAGCTTTGTGGCTTGTCAACATGTAGTTTGGCATATTCCAGTCTGGCTTTTTTATGATTTGTTTTCAACAATGGTGTCCTCCTTGGTCGTCTCCCATGTAGTCCACTTTGGCTCAAACAACGACGGATGGTGCGATCTGACACTGATGTTCCTTGAGCATGAAGTTCACCTTGGATCTCTTTAGAAGTCTTTCTGGGCTCTTTTGTTACCATTCGGATTATCCATCTCTTTGATTTGTCATCAATCTTCCTCCTGCGGCCACGTCCAGGGAGGTTGGCTACAGTCCCATGGATCTTAAATTACTGAATAATATGTGCAACTGTAGTCACAGGAACATCTAGCTGCTTGGAAATGGTCTTATAGCCTTTACCTTTAACATGCTTGTCTATAATTTTCTTTAGAATCTCCTGAGACAACTCTTTCCTTCGCTTCCTCTGGTCCCTGTTGAGTGTGGTACATACCATGTCACCAAACCACACAGTGACTACCTGGAGCCCTATATATAGGCCCACTGACTGATTACAAGATTGTAGGCACCTGTGATGCTAATTAGTGGACACACCTTGAATTAACATGTCCCTTTGGTCACATTATTTTCAGTATTTTCTAGGGGTACCATCATTTTTGTCCAGGCCTGTTCCATGAGTTTATTTTTTTTAATAATTCTGTTGAAGCATGGTTGAAAAGCAATGTCTGACTTTCATTGGTTAACATTCATAGAATTTTTTTAACTATTACTTTTGTCAGATTAAAGTTATTTCTGTGACCATTGTGAGTTTTTCTTTAATTGACCGAAGGGTACCAACAATTTTGTCCACGTGTGTAAATGTAAATATTCATACACCCTTTAAATTTAGTGTAGCCAGTCCTCCTATCAGAACATTTTTGTAAAGCGGGAGGAAACTGGACAACCCAGAGAATACAGGAAGTGTAGGTGAAACTCCACATTGACTTAAACCCAAACTCAGTACTAACGCAAACCAGGAGCTATGGAGCTGTGAGATGGCAATGCTACCTGATGCAACACCATGCCACTCCTGCTTCCCTTTATTAACTTTAAATTGTACCTAAAAAGTGTATAATCTGAGGCTGTGTGTATACAAATAAGTAAACGATCAGTTGAATCCCCAGACATGGGTAAAACCACTTCCACCAAAGAGACTCATTATGCAATATATTAATTATATTTTATTAATTAAAATTATGCTTAATATTATGTTTGCGGTTAAAGCGTTTGTCAAGCTAGTCTCTTAACAATGAGCTTATGAACAGAATGCACGGTCATATCTACACTCATACATTTCTGTGTGTTTTGAATATTTTTTACTCATCTCTCTCTCTCTCTCTCTCTCGCTTTAATTTTACAACTGCTCTCACTGTGTAAGCACAATTTTACATTTCAGCATTAATCTTGCAGGAAAACAGGTATCACATTTTTAAAAAAGCATAATTATGTACCAGGTTCAGCACCTTCTATGCATGTGACACCATGTATGTAATTACTTTTTGCAAATGCATCCACTAACTGCACACACAATTTATCAGAATGCATGCAAATTAGCCTTGTTGTTTATCTCGAAAAAAAGGCAAATAAACATCTCCTAACAAAAAAAAAAAAACCTATATAATAGTACATATTAGAATTAACACATTAATATAAAACTGTGACTGAATTGGAGCTGGTTTAGAGCTGCAGTGATGAACAACTTCTGGCCAATATGAATGTTGCATGAATGTACGGTATGCGCCAAAATATAGGAGACGATTTGCTCGAGTAATGCAGACGCTGTTCTTGGCGGATCTTCCGAGTTGAACACAGTCTCCTTTAACATACCCCACAAGTAGGCATCAGGTGGTGTAAGATTGGGGGAATGGAACGGGTTTGGGAATGAATTGTTCTCTCACCTTTTTTAAACTTGGTCTCCATTCACAACCACTTCCATCTTAGGAGAAATAATACTCAAATGTGGATACTTTGTCCTCCATCGAGAGACCCATTTCCAAAAACAAATGCACAACACAGTTTCAGTACTCTATATTTTGGCGCATACCATACAGTACAGACCAAAGGTTTGGACACACCTTCTCATTCAAAGAGTTTTAATTTGTATTATAGTATGGCAAGAAAAAAGCAGCTAAGTGAAGAAAAAAACCATTGGCCATCATTACGTTAAGAAATGAAGGTCAGTCAGTCCGAAAAATTGGGAAAACTTTGAAAGTGTCCCCAAGTGCAGTCACAAAAAACCATCAAGCGCTACAAAGAAACTGGCTCACATGCGGACCGCCCCGGGAAAGGAAGACCAAGAGTCACCTCTGCTGCGGAGGATAAGTTCATCCGAGTCACCAGCCTCAGAAATCGCAGGTTAACAGCAGCTCAGATCAGAGAGCAGGTCAATGCCACACAGAGTTCTAGCAGCAGACACATCTCTAGAACAACTGTTAAGAGGAGACTGTGTGAATCAGGCCTTCATGGTAGAATATCTGCTAGGAAACCACTGCTAAGGACAGGCAACAAGCAGAAGAGACGCGTTTGGGCTAAAGGACACAATAAAGAACACAATAAAGAAAACTCGCTGAATGAGAAGGTGTGTCCAAACTTTTGGTCTGTACTGTATGTCCCAGTGCACCCCTAGCGGTCTTGTGGAGTCAGGCAGCAAGGGCCAGAGCTGCCCCAGTGGCACAAGGAGGTCCCTTCACAATACTGGGTATAAAGTTTAAATGTTTCACTGCGACAAAGATACACTTTAAACATTAGTTGACATAACAAAAAAAGGTGTTTATATAAACACACTGGTTAAGAAATGCTTTTACCTTTCATTACAGAGCTCATTCACTTTTGGGATTGTCTCAACAACTAAATGCAGCATCATACTGTAACACTTATTTCCATCCAGACTTGTACTCATTCAGGTCTGAGATCTTGTATTGAGTTGATCCAAAGACTTTCACTTGGGTTAAGGTCAGGACTCAGGAATGGTGGTGGCCAGTTGGGGTTTACGTTTAAGTTCTGCCCATGCTTTGTGGGTTACCTCCTGGTGCTCCGGTTTCCTCCCACAGTGCAAAGGCATGCAGATTAGGCTAACTGGTGTTCCCAACTTGCCAGTGGTGTGTGAATGTCTGTGTGAGTGTGTAGTGGAATGGCACACCAATCAGGGTGTACCGCGTCTCATGTCCTAGGTCTCTTGGCATAGACTCCAGCCCTCCCGTGACCCTATATATAGGATAAAGCGGCATAGACATTGAGTGAGTGAGTGAGCTTAAACCTGGTCATCCAGTACATTCAGGTCATCAGCTGGTTTCATTTTATTGCTACATAACATTGCTGAGCCTACACCTGACCAACCTCAGACCATAATACTGCCTTCAGAGGTTTGTGTAGTGGGCACTATGCATGATTGGTACATCGCTTTTTACCTTGACTCACCCATCTTTTGGGAATAATGTCACTCTAATGTCAACCTTTTTCTATTGATCCAAAATCTAAGTTCCCTAGAAAACGTTTTATAAGCCACACTAACAAGTGATTTTCTTATGGCCTCACAGCTGTTTAAATATTAAACACAGCTGTGATTAATACTCACTCACTCACTCACTCATCTTCCATCCCGCTTTGTCCTGTATTCAGGGTCATGGAGGGCCTAGAGCCTATCCCAGGAGGCTTAGAGCACGAGGCGGGGTATACCCTGGACAGGGTGCCAATACATCGCAGGGCACACACACACACATACACACACTACGACCAATTCGGGAACGTCAAATAGCCTAACCTGCAGGTCTTTGGACTGTGGGAGGAAACCGGAGTACCCGGAGGAAACCCATCAAGCACGGAGAGAACATGCAAACTCCACGCACACAGAGACAGGAATCTAGCCTGGCTGGGAATCGGACCCGGACCCTGGAGGTGCAAGACGACAGTGCTAACCACTACACCACCGTGGCACCATGATTAATACTGTTGATTTTTGTTTCTTAATGCAACTTAACTAAGCGTTTAAGTGATCTCTGATCATCGTCATGCATGTTTTTTCTTTTTTCTGACCACATTACTGCACTGAAGCTGAAGATTCACTATCCCTCCAGGTTTTAATAATGTGTTGGACAGTTCCTAAACCAATTATACTCAATATTTTTATTTTATTATAGTAACATCTTTTCTATAGTTATGGGATATGTCTTTGACATGGCTGTTTAAGAAATGAGAAGATACTCACTACATCAGTCAGGGTTAAAGGGACTTTTGTCAAATGTCAAATGTATCACTAACTACAGTAATGATCCAATCGAAGGCTTTTAAATATTTTTAAGCATGTTTCTTGGGGTGGGGGGGGGGGGGGGGGTGGGTTGGCACCGTATAGATATATGCACAAATGAATAAAACAGTACCATCATTTTTACTGGCTATAATTATTAAGGGAAAGTTCAGATCTGGGACATGATGCATTGCTGAGAGATCAGCACTTACATAATTCAGCTCGTGTGTCCTAGCTAAATCAGGTCATGCTGCGGATCAGATGAGGCTAAGGGAGAACGCAGCCTGTGTGTGTGTGTGTGTGTGTGCATGCCAGTCAGCATCAGTGGGAGTCATTTAGAATGAGGCTGTTATCTTACCCTCAGGCATGTTAGCGCCCCTCTAAACCCCAAACACACACCCACACGCACCCACATATGAACAAAGACAAACCCTCTGTTACATAGAGGTTTTCCTTCTAACAAATCACTTACACAGGGTTTTCTGTGAACAGATGTTTATTTAGCTTTTTCTGGATGGAATCTCAAATGTTTCTTCTTGTAACGGTGAGATGTGAAGGATTCATTTGAGGTCTTTTGGGTCGACGGTTTATGGTTTCTAAGTAACCGTCCATATCAGTTGTAACAGATGATAACAAGAGCTAACTTCAATATAACTAGTGGAATCACGGATGGCTTACGGTAATCAACTCTTCCTCAAACATTAAGGTCATATCATGTCTTCACAAAGGTTTTTCATTCCGCTGCTATGCTGTGGACATTTAACTCATCCTCGCCTTTCCTTCCTCATAGCCTCATTTTTCTGCACAGATCTCAGCATGCCTCACAGACATCTCATCAGAGATGGCATCTCATCAGCTACAAACTACTGTACATCCCAGCATGACTGAGTTGCTGTAAATCCCTGGAGATACTGTACATCCACATGTTAGAGTCTCCCTGGAAAATTCCGATCTCACCATCTGTGAGTGCACAAAGCCTTGTGGTAACCATAAACTATTCTTCTCCTGGCAGGTCCAACTGATCCTGATATACTGTAGCCGCACAACCTGTTTACAACCTCCTGAAGTTCTCTCACGTCAGATTTAAAACACTGACGCTTGCATGAATCATTTCTACCCCTGAGCGTCTCGCACCACTTGAGTGGACACACCATCTCTCGGGTGAAAGTAGGACATAAATCAATGCTGTTCTCTCTCCTGGTACCTGACCTGGGTTGTGAATTGAACTTCTCTCCATTCTCCAAACCAAAGACCTACCTCTTCACCAAGTACTTAAGTTAACACTTTGCTAATCCATTAACATTTGTTTTGAATGTTTTTTTTTTTCTTTTCTTTTTATACTGGACTGTCCTCACCAACTGCGTTTTTAGACCCATCTGCATCTTAGTCTCTAGGCTAGGATGAGACTCAAAGTCACTCTGGATAAGGTCGGATGCTAAATGCTGGAAATGTAAACATATCACCAGAGGTGGGAGGTAACTGAGTTCAAATACGTGAAATGTGCACTTTTACAGTGTACAAGTACAGTACAGTAAAGTTCTTTTTACTTTTACTCCATTACATCATGCAATAGATATCAGTACATTATCTAAGCACAGCGGTGTGTAGTATTTGAAATGGGACTGTCAACACCTGCTGACTACTATGTATAAGTGCCTGACTTGTCTTTGTTTCATTTACAGCATTTGGTAGACGCTCGTATTCAGGGTGACTTTATTACATTATCTCACAAACCTGAGCAGTTAAGGGTGGAAGGTCTTGGTCAAGGGCTCAACAGTGGCAACTTGGTGGTGGTGGTTTGAACCTACAGTACAACCTTCTGAGTCATAGTGCAACACCTTAATCACTGAGCAACGCCATGTGTTTGAAATCAATTCAATTCAATTTTATTTGTATAGCGCTTTTAACAATTGACATTGCCACAAATCAGCTTTACACAATCAAAAGAATGATTTAAGTTCGTATTATCAAAATGATAAGACTGTCCCTGATGAGCAAGCTGAGGGCAACGGGCGACAGCGGCAAGGAAAAACTCCCCGAGATGGCTGTAGGAAGAAACCTTGAGAGGAACCGGACTCGACAGGGAACCCATCCTCATCTGGGTGATAACGGATAGCAGCGATTTTCATCTGCAGTCATGCTGAACTGTGTGTTAGGACGCTGGAAGTTTAGTCTAACAGGAGATGTGTTCAAATTAAATCAGAAGTTTTGCAGACAGCAGAAAAAAAACAGCAAGAGAGAGAGAGAGAGATTTTTTTTTATTTTTACTGTGAGTCAGTGCAAGCCATGTTTTTTGATAGTTTAAAATGAGTACTTCTGGTCTTTGTACTCAAGTGCACAAGCCATAAATGACTTCTACTTCTACTTGAGTAATACCTGCTCATAGGGAATCTGTACTTTTACTTACGTACAAGATTTGTGTACTGTACTTTGCCCAACTCTGCATTTTACACTTTATTCATTTTAACTGTTAATTCAGATTATTTGCTTCCTTTTATATTTATACTGTAGCCATTTCTCATAGGTAAGATTATAATTCTTATCTATGACAGAATATGACAGACATTTGATTAGTTAATTCTAAAGCATCATTATTTTCAGATAGCGACTCTTTTTTTCTTTTCATCAGGGATACACTGATTGCATATTGCTGTATTATAGTTAGTATCTACAGACCGGCTTACCCTGAGCAGTGTAGACCAGCTCACTGTAGAGCACAGATGGGATGATGGGACATGGCAGCTCCTGCAGGTAAGCCCTGAGAGTATCGGCCAACACGGCCAAGTCATACTGCTCACACTCCACTGCGGCGGGGTCTGGAGGGGGGTGTACGATGAAAGTGGGGGGGAGGACAAAGAAAGAGCAAGACCAGAGATGGTTAAGTATAGGCATCTTCCGGACACTCTCTTCATTATTAATTTTCACAGGGCAGGAGTGCACTTCAAATAATCACTTCTTCTTCTGAGCAGGTCTGCTTGATTCGGTGGCATTTTTCAGAGACAGAGAGAGAGAGAGAGAGAGAGAGAGAGGTGTTCTGAGTGGAAGATTACTAGTCAATAATTCACTGTTTCGTATAATGGCACTTCAACAGAGTGCAATTATACAGTAGGAATTGTAAAAGGCCTTGATTGCACTAAAATTATAAAGGCATATTGATGTATTGAGAAGGCATAAAAGAGGCTGGCTGTTTTCTTGCACATTCCTGATGAGAGTATCCTAATTTATAGTTAGGACATAATTGTCAATAGTTCCTGCATGTTAAGTAGCACGGCTGTGAAACACTGAAAGTACTTCAAGTGAGTGAATATACAGTATGAAGTCCCAGAGCACAGAGCACGTGATAAAGTATCTGGAGTATCGGCACTACAGACGTTTAATACGTGGATGTTGTCCTTATGAATGAGGACCTGAGAATCTAATATACTCTATATTCAGATGTGTGATAAGATAAACGCCCCTGATTATATTATATTCAATTATATTAGCATCCCTATGATGGAAATTGCACAAAAACATTGTGCAATGTCATTATTTTAACTTCATATATCATTAGTTTGATTTTTTTTTTTCCAAGTTCGATTCGGACCTGCTTATTTCAAGGTGGCATGTCATTACTTTACCTTGATGTCTCAATATTTTAACATAATAATACATTGTTTTCTATAAATAAGGAGAGGTTTGAGATATTAAACTGAAAAAAAAAAAAAAAAACGAGCATGTCAATATTTCTTTTCAGAACTTTTGCTTCAGTAATAGGACCTTGCTTTTGAGACTGGTTTTGAATGTGGGTTTTGGTAGGCGCTCTCCTGAGTGATATATATAGTTAAACAGCCCGGTGCTGTTATGTTCTATTATCCATCCATTCCAACTAGGAACCTCTGTAGTCCAACTAGGGGCCATGAAGGCCAATGGTGTCCATTGTCAACATATAAACAGCATGATATTTATTCTCATCTTGTATGACTGTGAAAGGACCTCTGGTCAACATTCACATGCACATTCACACACTACGGGCAAGTTGGGAACGGCAGTTAGCCTAATCTGCATGTCTCTGGACGGTCGGAGGAGACTGGAGAACTCGGAGGAAACCCAAGCACAGGGAGAACTCCACGCATGCAGACCCAACACGGGAATCAAGTGGGACCTGGAGGCCCACTAAGCCACCGAGCCGCCATGTTCCATTATTACCACTTGTGGAATGCCTCTTGTCCAATCAGATTACTCGGTCTGAACTAACTGTGGTATAATATGAGTTATACCAGTTACCCAAGACTTGCAAGTCAGGAATAGATTTGTTTTAAATGCTGTTCAGCATCATAATCTTTGCAGCATATGTTAAAATTATTTCATATGGTTTTATGTCCATGTCCATAATATTCAGAATTTTTTTTTTTGTGTGTGTGGGGGGGGGGCGTTGCTTCTGGAAAGTTTGTATTATATGCTATCACATAACTTAAAGTTGAAGATCTCTAAGAAAAATGGAAAAGAAAAAGGCCAGTGATTGAAGTCAATTCATAATAAGGTTTAAAAAGGCTAGTCCCCTCATTATAGTATCTGTACTTAGAAATGTACATATTAAATTTAGCCCACGGTGGCGTAGTAGTTAGCACTGTTGTCTTGCACCTCCATGGCTTAGGATTTGATTCCCACCTTGGGTCTGTGGATGTGTGGAGTTTGCATGTTCTCCCCATGCTTGGTGGGTTTCCTCCCACAGTCCAAAGACATGCAGATTAGGCTAATTAGCGTTCCCAATTTGCCCGTAGTGGGTGGTGTGTGTGTGCCCTGTGACGGATTGGCACCACTGCCAGGGTGTACCCCGCCTCGTGCCCCAAGTCTCCTGGGAAAAGTTCCAGGCCCCCCCCACCGAAACCCTGTACACAGGATAAGCCTGATAGAAGTTGAATGAATGCTCATTTTGGAGGCGTTTTAGTAACTGTTGTTCGGTTTCTTTTAAAATATTTACTACCAAGTAAGAGGTTTTCCGTCTACGTCCTCTTCCTTAGATACCGTGGCGCAAAATGCATATAGCGGGAGACTAAGCAGCTGACACTTTATAGGCCAACTGACTGTCAGGAATTGCTCCTGTCCATTGTCGTCAACTGAAGCCAAGACAAATGAAACCGGCTTTTGTCTCACTTCTGCCGCACAAAGCATTGTTTGCCTTGGATGTGACCTTGGGAGACTGTTAGCAATGATAAGAACAGATTGCCTTTCAGAGTCCTGATTAAATTGAAAAGGGTAATGAATGTGCATGTTAGTCAGAGAAGAGGTTTAGGCAAAACGTACCTTTTAGGTATTCATAGAGTAGTACTAAGCTTGCTAGTTAAAAAGAAAAAAAAATCATACAAAACAGACGCATGAAAACACAGAGAGCGATTATTATTTAAGAAATTAAACAGATACACTGTATGCTTTCCTCTCTGCTCTCTTCCTCCTCAGTCTTCCTGTTATCTTGCTCCATCTCAACACCGAATTGATCGGCGCTCTGACTAATTGTAAAGGAAAGTTTCTCTGTTATCGGGTTCTAGTGAAATGAAAAGTCCCTTAAGCTTTGCTGATGACCTTCTCCCTCATGATTAAGTTTGTTAGACCTGCTCAATGTGATTAGTTTCTACACCTGCTTCCTGCGTGTGGTGCCAGTGTTAAGGTTAAGGACGTGTAACATAAAACAGAACTAAATACATCCAACATTTAAATACTGCATTTTTTTTTCTTGAACTTCATTCCTTTTTTCCTAGGGGTCGACACATTGGATCAGTTAATCTGCAATGTCTGGCACAGGTTTTATGTTGGATGGCTTTGCTGTCACAACTGGTACTGCATGCAATTACGGGGTTGTATAGAGCGTAGGGTTAAGTGTCTTGTCAAAGGAGCCAATGGTGGTGAACAAGCAGTGGCAGAACCCAAACCCCTAACCCTCCAATCAACAACAACCCAGAGCCTCAGCTGCCCGACCCACCACTGTCCCCAAACTAGCGATAATCCTCTAAACCAGTGGTGTCAAATACGGAAGGATACTGAAATGGCTCGCGTGGGTGCAGGCTTTCATTGCAACCGAGCAGAAGATACACCTGATAGTCTATTGAAAGCCAAGAATGACTAATTAAACACCCGGCACCCACACCGGCCCTTTCATGATCAAGTTTGACACCCCGGCTCCAAACGGCAATAAAACAGCCACGCAGAAAACGTCTGGCCGGGAAAAATCAGAAAAATCTGACTCTTCTTCTGTTGCTTAAAATGAAACACAAATATTTCCCCCCACCTTGAGCAACTGGATACTTCAGCAAATTAATGGTGCGACCTACATTTAGTAGAATACCTCCAGGAGATGCAGCAAATGATCTTCTCAGGTATTGCTAAAGATCAGCACAGCTCACTATCCATCAACAGTCCCCACCAGCATCTTATTGACCGACTGCTGAAAGGTGATGGGGGCATCACTGTAATGTGAAATAGTCAGCCTACTGTCCTGTAGGGCAAGTACCAATATCCAATATAGAGTACCAATAGAGAATCCTTTGTTAAAGTTTACCAAACCTGTAATCACGATGTTGATCTTTGTTTTGGTTGTTCTTGAATTCTTAATTCTGACGTTGATTGGTACTAGATTGTATGATGAACTCACTATTCACAAGGTTTATGACAAATAACAATGAGGTTTGTTATACAACAAGGAAAAAACTCTTGAAGGAATCTTGACTGTCAGAGCTTAATAGAGAAGGTTTCTTGGTAACATCGCATAGCAGTAGAGATAAGGGAAAAACTGATTCAGTGATGTATCGCGATTCTTTTGTATGGCAAAGCATGTATCGCCACACTGTCTCCAAAATCACTCACTCACTCATCTTCTATACTGCTTTATCCTGTATTGAGGTTCACGGGGGGCCTGGAGCCTTTCCCAAGAGACTTAGGGCACAAGGCGGGGTACACCCTGGACAGAGTGCCAATCAATCACAGGGCACACACACATACTCACACTACAGGCAATTTGGGAACATCAGTTAGCCTAATCTGCATGTCTTTGGGAGGAAATCATGGGATACCCACCAAGCATGGGGAGAACATGCAAACTCCATGCACACAGAGATGGGAATCGAACCCGGACTTTGCAGGTGCAAGGCGACAGTGCTAACCACTACACCACCTTGCCGCCTCTCCAAAATCAATTAAAAAACATATACGGTACCGGTCGAAAGTTTGGACACAGCGTCTTTTGTTTAGTGACTTATTTTCTACATTCTAGAGCAAAAATCTGAAGGTGCATTTGCAAAACGCCTCAGATTAGAGCCGTTATGAAGGATTTAGAGAGCATGCTGTAAGTAGCAGACACATCTCAATAGCAACTGTTCAAAGGAGATTATAGCATATTTTTGGATGCTTTCAGCATTGTTTTACTGTCTAGAAATGAATAGAAATCAGGAAAGATTGGAATGGAATTCGATGGTGTGTCCAGACTTTTCGATGGTGTGTCCAGACTGGTAGTGTGTGTTTGCATTTGAGGTGGGATATAAAATCCTACAGGTGGTGCACTCTAAATTATTCGCACATTGGCAGGCAGCATAGCATCCAGTGTGGTACAAATCGAATCGGCATATAGATATCGTGATAATATCGTATCGGTTGGTCCCTGGTGATTCCCATCCCTAAACGGCACGTTTCTTTTTCCTATTAACTTCGAGAAAGAGTGCAAGAAAGACTGTTTAATGCACATATATTACCACAAATGATAAACTCATTATGTGTTGTTCATCATTTACAATATACTGCAATCACTGATGAATGGCTGCGGTATGAAAGAAAATTAAAACTTCAGCATATGATGCTACAGAAATAATCCACTTTTACAAGCTTGGGGTCCACGTGACAGCCAACGTATATTCAATTTTAACCTCATTTACTACGTGACTCAGATCACATAACTGATAAGCTGTGCTTGCACAACACCGAGCTGGATTAACAAAGGGATTTTCTATATGAGCTGCATGTTCCCATGGTGCTGAGGCACAGCCATGCGAGAAACTAACCCCTATTGATCCATCCTCTCTCAATGAATCTCATTTATTGGTCTCTCTAACTAGTTATTGCATCTACATATATTTCTAAGTTTTCTAATCATCTACACAGTTGATGCCCATCTCCTGGCCTTTCATTCTTTGCCATGACTCCACATCGATCGCTTCCTAGTGCCTGCTTTGATCCATATGTTGTTGGAATTTCTCTCTGTGAACTTATCGATGGATAACACCCCTCCCTACTTCGCTAAAAGACTTTTTCAGCTCATCAATCAGTCTTTCGCCCTGCGCCCCTCCTTACTCCACCAAGATTCCACTTCAGCCATTTACATGCCTGTCATTTGAATTCACTGTCAAATTTGACCCGCCTGATCCATCTGGTCCAGTTCTATTGATCCACTTGAGGCTTTATGCCTCTGTGTGCCTTATGCCGGTCACCCGCAAACAAAGCTGTCCAATCGGCTGGTCCAGGCCTTGGCGAGAAGCCTCTCCACAACCCATTACCTCACACTGGGTCAAAGCATTCTGGTGACTGAAAGGCTACATTACAAAGACCCCATTCAAACAGGGTTTCGGGGGTTGGACACTAGTCATTAATGGTCAGGGTTAGAGTTTTCAGACAGACTTGAAAGTGTAGAAATGACCCATTATGTCAATCTGTTAGATAAAGAGCGTCAGGCATGGAGGGTAAAGCCATGGTCGCGATTATGCAGAATTGGCTTTAAGCACTAAAATCATAATCATACAAGTAAAACAAGAACATCAAATTTCTAATCCAGATCTGCTTTTTGTTATAATGACTGCCATTTTAATTCCAAAATAAGTTAGTTTTTCCCCAACAATATCTTAAAACCACAGTATGGTTGAATTCTTGATTAAGTGTTGGTACATTTTTTTGTAGGCAAAAAAAAAAAAAAGACTTAAACGAGGGGTCTTCAAGTCAAACTAGGACTTTTGACGGAAGGAGTAAAACTGATTTACGGAATCATTCTGATTTACAGAAGACTTTAAGCACGGTACAGTGATGAGACTGTATGTCCGTGAATGATTATGTAAAAATCGGCAAGAAACCGAAAAATCGGCTTGTCGCCGACTTGTGGAGGAGACGCATCTATCTGTGGGAACTGTACGCACATTCATTCACCAATACCACTCGCAAATTTCCGGAACTTGCCTGGAAGATATTGCAACATCCCCTGTGCAGTCCTGACTTCTCACCAAGCCATTTCCACATGTTTGGTCTGTTAAATGAGTTCTTGGGGGGCCATTGTTTCAGACATGAAGCTTTCAGTCTGATCCTAGCTCCAGTGAATTTGAGAACCCTTTCCTCCTTGATGAAACACTAGGATATGGGTATTTCCATACATATAACACACGGGATTTGGACTAAAAACCTGTGTGGCCATAAGAAAACTTGTTAGTGAGACTAATAATATTAATAATAATAATAATAATAAAACATAAAAAAGATTTTCAGTTTCACACATGCATTTGACACCATATTGCACGCTGAGATTAAAAGGTGGGTGAATAAAACATAAGTGTGTGAACTTTCTGGCTATTTTACAGTACTGTGCAAAAGTCTTCATATTAAATTTAGTTCAATTTAATTATGTTAATTAAATGAAAGAAATGGGAACAAATGTTTTACTGCCGAAATATACTATTTAAAAACTGTGTTTTATGCAACAACCTCAGCAGCGACCTCATTTCCCCTCTCGTCATTTACCCCTCTCGTCTGTTCCAACCACTCAGCTTTCAGCATCACCAGTATACCAATCACCAGCCTGATCATCTGTCATCATCTGCACCTGTTTCTCACTGCTTCATGCATAAATGATACATTGGTCTTCTGAAATTGTTCAGGTACCGGGACTGGACTGGAAATGAGAGCCAAAAGGAAGCCTGGAGAACTATTTCTCAAGACTAGATGACAATACAAAAAAAGTCTGGCTCTCAGTTACTGTAGGGGTGGCTCAAGACTGTCCAACGGCGCTGTATGCGTAGTAATCAAACCGTGCTTGTTTTTGTCTTTTAAATTCGGATAGATAATCGAAATGGATGTGCATGTTAGTAAAAATCAGGGGGTTCCGGCATGACATGAGTTTTGACTTAATGTTATTCCACTACAATATTACGTACAGAGCTCTGAGTACAAGGAGCAACTCTAGCGGTCGCATTAGCCTTGGTCTGTGGTTTGCAAAAAGCTAAAAGGCTAAAGAAAGCGAAACAGTCAAACTGCTGAATATGATTGTTTGCATAATTCACTTAACAAACAGGCTGCTAGTGAACAACACTGGTTAACCGGCATTGTTTCTTAATTAAACTCTCAGAGAGAGGACAAAAGAGAAAATGTCAAAAGAACAAAGTAGAAAAGGATTTAAAAGAAGCAGCTGTGATGGGAGAAAGTTGTTCCAGCTGCAGGGCAAATATATTAACGCACATATTACGCACACAGGCGGCACGGTGGTGTAGTGGTTAGCACTGTCGCCTTGCACCTCCAGGGTCCGGGTTCGATTCCCGTCTCTGTGTGCATAGAGTTTGCATGTTCTCCCGGTGCTTGATGGGTGTGTGAATGATTCTATGGTGAGTGTGAATGATGGGTGTACCCCATCTTGTGCCCTAAGTCTCTTCTGAACACAAGTCCGTAATCGCTTATGTGGTGGAGCACCCGTTGAGAAGATGTCTACTTAATTTTACTTGTATTTACTTGTTCTCGTAAGGAGTCTCCAGGGTCAGTGCTTCACAGGGAACATTAATGCTCTTTACACTGACGCGCGGTCATAATGAGACGATGTGACGATCCTCCTAACCAACTCACCTTTAGGATAATTGCCGTTATTGAATAATCTAATCTTTACCTCGAGTTTGCTTGAGCAGCGAGTTCAAGCAGTTCACTGAGGTAAATGCTACAACTGTTTTTTTTTTTCTTTTTCTTTTCCTTAAAAAGGTTTGCCAAAATAAAATAAAAATAAAAGCCAAAGGACCGGGCCTCGAGATCAAAAAGCTTGTCTTATGTCGATTTACTGCCATGGAAAAAAATATATAGCTCTGATTTCTCCATAATTCTATTGATTTATAAAATTCTTATGAGCCCGAAGGACATGGGGAAAAAAGCCGCAGATTATTGCCTCAATTTGCCAGAGGTCACATTAGGCTGTTTGGCTGTTCCATTTTGTACTTATAAGACATGATGACAGTTAGTGACATTTGATTGAAGGCGTGTGTGGTAGGGCTGCGAACCAGGCTGAGGAGTTTAAACTATCCTAGGCTGCCAGAAAATAAAGTACAAACCCAATGATTTCGATTATTGCACATTACTTTCAGGATATTCAGGAAAGACGTAACTGCATGTGTTTATGTAGTAATGGTCTGATTTATACTTAAAAGACTTTTTTCGTCTTTTAAGCCCTGAAGTCAAGTGACCACGTTCGAAATGCATTAAAATGATGTAATAAATGCTCAGATTCCTATCAGGGCTCTTTAAAGGGCCCCATCGGTCTCCGCTCTAATGTCGCCGTGAAGCAAGGGAGATTCGGAAAATGCGCGTTCTATAGATTTCCTATCCATCATGCCTACGGAAGAGTGATGAATCTCTCGTAAGGAATCGCCATGTACGTTCGCGCGATACAGAAAAAGTGACAGCGTATACGTGTGCACGTGTAATTTTAGGTGTTTATATGCAGAATGCATGATGGTGTTATGCCCTGCAATGTAATTTCACATGTATGAATAAGCAGCTTGGTTGGCAGAGATGGATCTGGAGTCATTTTTTATTCCTCTCCATCTGCATATTTTAGACAAAAAAAAAAAAAAAGAGAGCATTTCCTTCACGGTTTAGGAGCCGCACTCTTGTCGCTCCCCATAAACGCACATATCAATCACAGTTCGGTGCCAAAGAGCAGGCTTTTTGCTTTGCTATTGGATTACCAAATCAGGTGTAGATTCATTTTAGGTTCATGTCAGTGTTTTAATGTTCTCTTCCTTTGTGTGCGGCTCCGGGCAGGTGGAGATGCAGCAATGCAGGGAGACGTGGATACGGACCAAAACAACTGGCAGCATCTGATCAAGGGGGGCCGTGAGAGAGAGAGAGGGATCTGACGCCCGATTATCCGGCTGCTGGAGGTGAACCAGGTTGCAGAAACATACAGTAACAAAACAAAACAAAAACACAACAAATTATTTATGGTACTGTGCAACAAGTCTTCATATTTTGCTTCCAGAGGTTCTTGTATTATTGGTTATGTAGTCATGAGGAACAGTTCCCCAGGTTTCCTGAACGACTTTTTTATCTGTGAGTTATTCAAGTGTAAAACACTTAACATACATAGTATGTAAAGCATAGTAAAGCATGACGCAGTGAGAAAAACGTGCAGATGTACTGTACAGTATACTGTATACTGGTGATGCTGAGTGGTTGGAACAGACGAGAGGGGAAATGAGGTTGCTGCTCAGGTTTTTACATAAACAACCGAAAAAAATATTTTATTGTACCTTCGCAGCCTGTTACAGTAAAATATTTGTTCCCATTTAATTTACCTGATTAAATTTTATTTATAATAAGAAGTCTTCTACACAGTACTATATATACAGTATATACTCCAAGATAAGCAAAGATTTTTAATAGATTTTGACTTGGAAAAACGAGCATGTCTTGGTTTACGAGTGCCGACACACACACACACACGCTCTCGCCTTTACAGCCCCCCTCACAGCTTCACACAGACACACACACTCTGTTCTACACAGAAACTCTGCTCTGTCGCGATTCTTTTCAAAGGTAAGGTGCTGGTTCATTGTTTTGTTTTGTTTTGTTTTTTACTTTACAGCAGTGATTCCGTTAGTCTGCGCACACGAAGTGTCATTAGAGATTTCTTTTTTTCCTGTTAAAACAGTGTTTCTGTTGTGTGTGTGTTTGTTGTGAAACTTAAAAAGCGAGGTGGGGGGAGGGAGGAGGAGTTTTACTGTGTAAGACGAGGCGAGGGAAGGGGCTAATTCCACACACACACACACACACACACACACACACACACACACACACACAAATACACCGTGCCTGCGCACACAAACGGAAACACTTATCTGTTGGAATTTATTTTCACTTTTTTTTAAAGGTAAAATGCAGGTTATTTTGTTTTATTCTTTACTTTATATATTGTATTAATTATTTTTCTGCATTTATTTTTTTGGGATGTGGAACGAATTATTTGAGTTTTCATTATTTCTTATGGGAAGGTTTGATTTGGTTTATGAGTGTTTTGGAATATGAGCCCGCTTCCAGAACGAATTATGCTCGTAATCCAAGGCTCCATTGTACTTGTTTTCCAATAAATCAGACTTACACACACCCCACAAAAAGCTGTTTAATTATGCGAAGTGTGAAACTGCACTGGAGCAAATACGAAATGAAATGAAGATATTTGATTCAAAATTTTAACACGTCTAATAAATAATGCTAATTAAACAAAGTGTTAAGTGTAAACAATGTCAATTTGAAACTCCAGTACATTGCATGTTTGAGTAATGTTTGACGACTCTGATACTCTGTAAGGTAAAAGTAATACCATACTCTTTACTGTACCACCTGTACAACAGATCTTCCATGGAGAGTAGCATGAAATACCACTCAAATATTTTTCCCTGCTAGTATGTGAGGCTACACACCCGCATACACACGCGTTAGACTTTTTCCACACTATTACAGTACCTTGGACGCTGGTTTCCATTCTGTACCTCTAAATCCGGCATTCGTCTCTAAAGCGAAACCTCATCACCTCTTCCATCGTCAGCTCTCTATTCCTAGCAGACCCTGTCAACAATCCTGCTTGATGTAAAACAAACCACCCGAGAGCTCCTGTCTTTCTTATTTGAGAATCCGCTTAAACATGCAGACGATGCCGCCAGGCTTGCATTTGGCATCTGTATCTGATGGGGAGGTAAAAGGTCCAAACGTCAATCCCACGGTATATATTTAAAATACGGACGGAGACTCGGTTAGTCTTGACTGATGACTGTTCAATTACATTTTTGCGTGCATGAATGTGCTAGCTTAGCACACAGTTGTCCCGCGCTGCATTACAGGGCTCCAGTTTGATGAAGGACGATCTTTCACTACACCCTGACCTTTAGGGACTGCAACAGAGGAGGAGGAGGAGGAGGAGATGACAGGTTTCGTTCTAGATTAGCCACAGGATCCAGTGCGCGACAAGACAGCCAGGCCGCTAACCATCGCACTGAGCCTGAACCTGTTCACCCTATACTGTACGCATGGAGCATATAGAATTCTGACTATAAATACAGTTTTGTTTTGATTTAGCAAGAACTGTCTGGGGGAAGGAAACAAAACTAAAAGTATATGTCTGGGTGTACAAAATATAGGATGGATCTCGGGTTTGCCAGACCACGGAAAGGCTTCTATAAAGAATCCACAAACATGCTGGTGTACCGTCTGTACTGTATGTACAGTGTGTAATTTAATAACAATGTTTCCTGTGTCGTTGTATATACTGTAACACTTGCATGTATAAATGAATTGTGCATGAAACGATCCATTTTGTATGAAATGAATTACAATTCTATTAATAAATTCAATGAATTAGTGTAAAATATAATACGCCATACTGGTTATCCATGTACTCCAGACCCTAGCAGCTATACGGTAAACAGCTCCCTTGACAGCATCTTCTCTCTCCCTCCCTGGTGATGTTCTCATGGCAGAAAAGTGCTGATGCAGGAGACGGCGTGTCTGAACGTTAAATAAACGGCTCATTACGGAACGTTTCTGCTTCTCCAGAAACGATGACGTATTTAAACGTGTGATGTAATGTAAACTTGTAATTAGCCTTGAAGCTGGGCGGTCCTTCTGAGTTGCCATTAGAGAGGCGTAATTGAATGTGTTCTGTCAATCAGAACGGAGAACACAACACCACACGGATCAGACATGCTCTTTTGAGTACAGGAACTATTTAAAAGTACTTCAAATCAAGGATTCTCACTTCAGATCTAAGGACTTGCTGACCTGTACAGTTTCAAGGTTTTATTTCTTTTAAACAAACTTTGATTCAAGCCTTCGTGTATGAACAAGCAGGATGAGCCTGATACCTGGTAGCTCAGTGGCTTTGAGGTTTAACAAACCCAGATTAAAATGGTGTTTGGGGGAAATTTGGCATTTAAAATGCTTTAAATAAAAACAAACATAAATTACACCTTTGATCTTATATATTCATTCATTCATGTTCTATACCGCTTATCCTGTACAGGGTCTTGTGGGGTGTCAAACTTCCCCTAGGAGACTTACGGCACCTGAACAGTGTGCCGATCCATCCCAGGGCGCGCGCACACACACACACACACACACACACACACACACACACACACACACACACACACACACACACTGGCCAATTTGGGAACGTGAATTAGCCTTATCTGCATGTCTTTGCTTTGGACTGCAGGAGGAAACTGGAGTACCTGCAGGAAACCCACCAAGTAGGGTGAAAACTCCATGCACACAGACTCCAAGGCCGGAATTGAACTGCATACCCTGGACACACAGGTATAAATGGTTTCCACACCTATGACTGATTGTAATTGTAATTAGTGTCTGTTCATAAATAGTCAGTGAGCTTCTGAGTGAGCTCATGAGGTGATGCACTGACTTGGTTGGATGCTGCACCATGCCAGACAGCACCTACACAAGCCTCACAGCTTCAGAGTGTTTGGAGTGATGGGAACAAAATTTAACTTTAAGTTTGGAAAGGAGTCAACAACGCCTACGGTGAAAAGTACACCATCCTCACTGTAAAGTATGGTGGTTGATCTCTTATGTTTTGGGGCGGTGTGAGCTCCAGTGGCGTGGGGAAGTTAGTCAAAACCTATGGCAAGATGACAGCAGCATGTTGTCAGAAAATACTGGCAGACAATTTGCATTCTACAGCACGAAAGCTGCGCATGGGACGCTCTTGAATGTTCCAACCTGACAAGGATCCAAAGCACAAGACCAAGCTGACTCTTCAATGAACTCTTCTACAGCGGAAAAAGGTGAAGGCTCTGGAGCGGCCTCCTGACCTCAATATTATTGAGCCACTTTGGGGAGATCTCAAACATGCAACACAACCAAAACAAGTACAAGCACTGCCAAGAAGAACGGGCAGCTATACCACCTGAGAGAATTCAGGCCATCATGCACAATTATTACAAAAGACTGCATGCCCTCATTGATGCTAATGGGGACAATACATAATATTACTGCAACAACTAAAGGTATGCAAGCTTTTGAACAGAGATTATTTCCGTATTTTCTTTCTTGTCATGTTTCGTTTGATGATCGTGGCATTTTATAAGAAACAACAGAAATTTGTTTTGCCTTCTCTTTCATGTTCTCTTTAAAAAATGGTACACCTTATGAGAACCTCTGATTCTCCCGCGGCTCCAGAGTCGGGGTTAGAATCTCGCCTCTGGTCTCTGTACACGGAATTGCAATGTTCTTCATATGCTTGGTTTTCTACCATCAAGTTTCCTCCCACAGTCCAAATACATGCGTTGGTTGTTGTTTCCAAATGACCCATAGTGCTTTGTAATGTCTATGAGTACATGTGTGTGGTTATACCCAGGGATATGAGCCCCATCTGGTTGGGTCGATATATTTTCCAAATACAACTTTTCATAGTTATTAGCTCAACGTTCATTTATTAAATATTTTAAGAATGTTAAAGGCAGTGTACGTTGTGTGATTGAAAGGTACTTTTGAGGTAAAAGTGCTAATTTAGAAACCAAAAATCTACTTTCTTTGCTGTGGATACCGTTTCCAAGTTTCTCAAGGTTCAGACATTCATTTCGAACCATTTCAGAAAACAATGGAACTTACAGGAAGAAAAAAACATACTCCAATTTAAGTAACACTGCAAAGAATAACACAAGCCGCCTAGGCCTTAATTCTGTAAACCATGTTCAGTGACGAGTGCTTTCATGATGCGGCCTGGGAGAACTTTGAAGAATAATAATGCACATAGTTTCCATGCTCTCCGCCAACATCATAAAGAATAAACTGGTGGCTTTTTTGGTAGGATGTTAAGGACCAGAAAAAGAAGCTGGCCACCGCAACAAGTTCCTTGTTTCGCATATCTGCAGACCTCGTGGGCCTCGGTATCGTGCCACAGTGCTGTTGGGTCGCGCTCACGAGAACCGCGGCATGCCATTGTTTATCCGCTGGGATAGCATAAGGCTGCGTGCTGACTTTATGCGTGTGGGGAAGGCGATGAGTGTGAAGTACGGGGTAAAGAGGGATGTGGGGTGAGAGAGGGGACAACACAAAGACAAAATGCCATCAAGAATGACCTCCAGCATGGAATTACTGCGGTAAACAGTACACATCATTACGCACTGCTCAGTCAACCAGGGCTACGCTGGCACTGTAGGTAACACTCTGATTTGACAAATGGATATAATCATTTCAGCTTTATTTAAATAAGGCAGCAATTCATACTGTAGATTACACGCTCGCACTAAGCGCTTGCTCATCCAGATGGACGGAAGAAGCCTGCTCCAAGCAGACATAATGAATAAATGTGAGTCTGAAATAGTGTAAACTGCCGTTGTGACAGTGAGCAGAGAATGAAGGAGCAGAGACAATAGAAGGGAAACTATGAAGCAGAGGGTGATGTACAGTATATATATATATATAGATATAGATATAGATATAATAACCCGAGACACTCTGTACAATGCATATGCCGGTGTGAAAGGAAATGTCTGTGCTGATTAATTGTGGAATTGATGTTGGTATGAAAGCAAATTACGCATATCATGTATTTCATCTTCGGCACTTCAAGTTCACGTTTATCGCGACATGCTCGAGTACAATGTACAATGAAATTCACGCTTCAATTTTTTCACCTGCGGCGACGTTACAACAATAGGCAGACATTACGGAAATGAGTGTTAATAGAAATCTCTCTGGAGATTACAACCAGAAAATCTTAATCCTGATTCTATTCACTATCACTAATGTTAATTGTATGATATATTTTTTTTTATCTCTCTCAGATTTAAAGACTCAAAAAAGAAAAAAGTTCAAAAATTTCCATTTTAAATTTTTCATCTTTTATTCATTCACCTTCTTGACCACTTAGCCTGTACAGGGTCACAGGAGACCTGAAGCCTATCTCAGGAGTCTTTGGGCATGAGTGGTGGTGTACACCCTGGATGGGATAGCAATCCATCGCATGGAACATTCACACTACGGGCAATTTGGGAATGCAAATTAACCTAATCTGCATGCTTTTGGACTGTGGGAGGAAAACCAGGAGAACATGCAGACCCCATGCACACAGACCACTGTGCCTACCACGCCACGATTTAAAACGTGTTTTAAAAAAAATATATACACATACAGTACAGACCAAAAGTTTGGACACACCTTCTCATTCAGCGAGTTTTCTTTATTGTGTTCTTTATTGTGTTCTTTATCCCAAACAAGTCTCTTCTGCTTGTTGCCTGTCCTTAGCAGTGGTTTCCTAGCAGATATTCTACCATGAAGGCCTGATTCACACAGTTGTTCTAGAGATGTGTCTGCTGCTAGAACTCTGTGTGGCATTGACCTGCTCTCTGATCTGAGCTGCTGTTAACCTGCGATTTCTGAGGCTGGTGACTCGGATGAACTTATCCTCCGCAGCAGAGGTGACTCTTGGTCTTCCTTTCCCGGGGCGGTCCGCATGTGAGCCGGTTTCTTTGTAGCGCTTGATGGTTTTTTGTGACTACACTTGGGGACACTTTCAAAGTTTTCCCAATTTTTCGGACTGACTGACCTTCATTTCTTAAAGTAATGATGGCCACTCGTTTTTCTTTACTTAGCTGCTCTTTTCTTGCCATAATACAAATTCAACCTCTTTGAATGAGAAGGTGTGTCCAAACTTTTGGTCTGTACTGTGTATATATATATATATATTGTACTGTACTGCTATATCACCAACCCTTAACATAAATATGAAATGCAATACATGAAATTTAGTACAATTTTGTAACTTTATGTATAACAAATGCATCATGCTCAGCAGGATCTGAATCCCTTTATCAACTAATCTAGCTGCAAGTACAAAAGGTCCAGCCTCCACAGTGCCTGTCTAATGCAATTAGTGCATCTCTCAGGTAATGTAAGGCCAGTGTGTGAGCAAGAAAGAAAGCCCAGACAAGGACAGAGTCTGTGCTGCAATACAGCAATCCGTGAAAGAGCTTTATAACTAAACATGCTTACATTGACTGATGTCTACAGTCCAAATCTTATTGGAAATTCCATGAACCTGATTTGTTTGTTTGAACTGCTGCAACATTTCTATAGTAACTATTGCACTGTAGCTACAGTACGTTTGCATGGACAATAGTTCTTCAATCCGATTGAAATCATCCTGATTAGATATTCCAAATTTTTACAAGGACACTGATCGGGTAAGAAGAAGTGCTTTTACATTTAATCCTTGTGCGGTTCTGCTCACTGTGAACTGTTTAATCTGCTGTTATTACAAGAAGAAGAAGTATGTTCACACCCAATTCTGAGGTTAGGTTAAGATTCCTATCTTTATCGATAAATCCCACCTTCTGTATTATACAGTAATTGGTCTCATCTATGATTGGTTACATGCAGGAATGGGATCAAAATTTCACATGACATCATCAAACATGTGCGGAAGGAACATATTTATTCCATCAAGAAAGAAACGATTGGGACAAGTGTTTACATGGCCAATATTGACCTATTTGAATGGATTATCCAATGTTTACACCGCCCACCCCTCTCATTCTGATCGGGCGAGATCAATTTTATTCTGATTCCCATTATTAGTGGCACCTTGTGTCTGCACCTGTATCTGTATTCGGACTGATTCTCTGTGTGGGCTTGGCCTAAACCAAGAAAGCATTTATTTCCCCTTTCTTTTTCTTTCTCTCGATCAAATTGAAGTACCTGATACCTGAGCTCGAGTCAACGCTGCCTGGCTGAAATGCCGCCAAAGCACAGGAGTCCTATGCTACTGCAAGGTGCCCACATGATCTTGAAGTGGCATCATTTTCAACCTTCCAGATAACCTCATCTGGGCGACAGAATGCTCTGCCCAGTTGCATTGTATGGAATAGAGTGTTGGACAACAACAACCAAGTGTGAACAAGCCCTTCACATCATGGGGGTGCGAATGGTCTGTTGGACACATAATGCACAACAATGTGTTCATTCAATCACTAAGAAGATGTGTGAGGCTCTTTTGTAATGGTATGGACATGTCATCCAAAGCAACAACCACACACTGGCAAACATACGCACATGAGGGAAAAGGCCGCCTGTGTGACCAAAGAAATGCCGAATAGAGGATTATACGAGACACGTCAACACAGCCCCCGATGATGCCCTGGACCAGGAGAAATTGTAAAGGACGTGCCAGCAAGCAGATCCAAGCAGACGCAGACTACGTCTGCCAGGACGACGCTAGGGAAAAGGAAGAGCTATGCCCAAGGAAACACTGGCTCTAACAGTTCCTCAACTTTATCTTTATCACTCAAGCTCACATTTTATTTAACCTCCCGAGATCCAGATCGTACTGTTGCGTGCACAGCAATTTCTCCACAGTGTTTCTCTTCATTACTTCCAGATCGCTCTGAACTTGATGGAAGAATTATACCTGATGGTCCATCATACGAGGGGACGAGAATACTGTATGTCATGTCCTTATACTGTATGAGTGAGGAAGTTACTTAGGATGCATGAATGACGGCTGGGAATGCATTAGGCAGCACCGCTGGACTTTCCTGTCTGGCGAACTCCAGCTCTCCAATTCAATAGATGAACCTTCCCATTCTGAATAACACATGATATTCACATACGGTGGAATAGCAGATTTCTTTTCAGCTTCATTAATGACAAAGAGATCTGATTTGAGCTGCCTGTCTCAGCTGCTTAGTCTTCACCATGTCAATGCACCATAAGCACTTTGCTCTCACACTCATATGGCATAATAATGTTTTAATGACCCACTTCAGAGCGGGTTTCACACCTGACTGATTTAAAAGGGGGATTGATTGGACTTGCTTAAGGTCAAGGCTAGGTTTAAGACGACCCACCATGCACTGAGCAGAGCCTTCACCTTATACATTAGTTGGATTTTATCAAGCGTTCCATAAAAGCACAATGTCGATGTTTCTAAACAAAGAGAATTTCTCAGACATAACAAAAATCAAAGGAACTATCTTCCAGAGGAAGTTGTTTTTCGTTTTTACAGACTTTCAATCTTCCCTCAGAAATCTCTTAAACAGTTAACTCGCTGTGTGTTAATCAAGGCACTCGCTAAACGACTCCAATAAAACAAAAGGCGTGTGGAAGAGCTTAGGCAGCAGAACACTCCTCCCGGAACAGCTGACTGTAAAACGTCGGCATCTATTAGGTTATCGACTACGATATATGGGACAGGGTTACATCATCGCCAGCCAATGGGAAGACAGGAATGGTGGAAGATGCGTGCAGCGTTTTTAAAACTGCGTTCTTGCTGAGCTCAGCTTCCCTCTGTCTGAGCCTGATGGAGAGAAATAGGAGACTAAGATGTGCGAATGTGGAGAAAACGCAGTGAAAAGGAGCGGGGATGAGCGAGCCATGTTGTTAAGTGGACAAGGGTTTCGCTTCGTGTGTGTGTGTGTGTGTGTGTCACCGTATCCACGGAGACTGGAGCTGGAACGACATATTCTGGCTACTGCTGAGCAGTGCGTTTGCATGTTTGTGGGGGTGTATTGTATATAAGTGAGTGTGTGGGGTGCTATGTTCATCATGAACCCATCATCTTCATATATGCACATGCTGTATATTTCAGAATTCTGTTAATGTGTACCGCTCCTATTCAGCTTGTTTCTCACTTCCTCTGTTATTCATCTTCATCTTTCCAAGTCTCTCTCTCTCTCTCACCGTCTGTCTTTCTCTCCATCTATGATGCATTTCCAAAAGGCGTATGCCCAGGCTAAAATCGGCTCTCCACATCCATGACGACACCCCGAACATTTTGCGAATGGGCGGTGAGTGTCATGCGCTGTTCTGGTCTGGGTGAGGTAATGCTTTCTCTGGATTTCTCAGACCGCTCGACTACGCCACTTCTTGGCCATCGGATTAAATGGCACCCACGTCTTGCAAATGCCAAGATACCACAATGAGGGCACTGGCATGCATATTTTAACACTGTTAACCTGCTGGTGACTTAATGGGAAACCTGCTCCCACTGCTGATGTCCATCGGAAAACGAAGAGCAACAGATAGGAGATACATACAGTACAGTAAGGCTAATAAAATTCCCAAGCCCATAAATTCCCAAAAATGTTGTCTGAAATTTCTAACATGGCTGATTCTTGGTACTGTGCACTTCAGGGAATATATAATATGTATTGTGTTTGTATTTGTGTGATACACAATGCAAAGGCAGATGTATTCACCCCCCGCGGGTCCACCACTTTTGGTTGCAATTACAGATGCAAGTCTCCTAGGATATGTCTCTATCCGTTTAGCACATCTGAATTCTGTTTGTTCCCGCCATCGTTCTTGACAAAATTGCTCAAGCTTCATCCTACTGAATAGAGACTGAACAGCAATTTCCAAGCTCGGCCGCAAAATCTCAAACGGATTGAGGTCTTCGGTTTGACTTGGCCATGCTAACCTCTTTGAATCACTAAAAATAGAAGAAGAACTTTCTTGTGATTATAACCATAAATTGGCAAGACGACTACAGCTTCCGGACATGACGCTGCGTCCACGAGCCCCTCCATCGTCGGCATCCGGCAATCAGCTAGGTAACAGGGTGCCCTCCTTGTGGTATCTTGGCATTCGCAAGACGTGGGTGACATTGAATCCGATGATCAAGAAGTAGCGCAGTCAAGTGACCTAAGAAATCCAGAGAAAGCATGACCTCACCCAGACCAGCACAGTCCATGGCACTCACCGCCCATTTTGAGTGAAGTTGTGGCAGTATGTCAAGCGCTGTTGCCCTGTTAACAAAGTCTCACATCTCTTATACACTAGAAGAGGTTTTATTATAGGATTCCCTTGTTTTTGGCTCCAGCCATCTTGTTAGTAACCCTCACCAGTTTCATAATCCCAGCTGATATAAAACGTACCCTGAAACATGATACTCTCCCCCCCCCACTACCGTCATGCTTCAGAGTCAGGAAGGTGTCATAAGGTACAGTAGGGTTCTATCAAATGTAGGCTTGAAAGTTTAATGTTTAAAGTTTAATGAAGCTGGGGTCAGGGCGCAGGGTCAGGCAGGATACAGCACCCTTGGAGTAGATATGGGTAAGGGTTCTTATTCAAGAGCTCAACAGTGGCAGGTTGGTAGTGCTGTGGCTCGAACCCCTGACCTTCTGATTAGCAACCCAGAGTCTTTTGGCGCTCTCCAAGGAACTCCAAATGTCCTTTTTCAAGAATGCCTTTCTTTTCTTTACTCGTCCATGTTGTCCAGTAAACACATTATCCTTGCTGATCCATGAATCTCCAGCTTATTCAGAGTTCCCCGTGTCCTCTTGGTTGCTTCTCTGACTAATGCCTTCCCTACTCGGTCACTGACATTTGCTGGACAGTTTCCTTTAGGCAAAGTCACACTTGTGCCTTATTCTTTCCATTATTCAATAATGGATTTAATGGTGCTTCAAGCTCAAAATTATATATTTATATATAATATATATATTTTTTTAACCAAACCACTGACTGATACTTTTGCAGAACGATCTTTCTTGCTTGGATTCTCTCTTTAATAGCTCCTTGATTTTCCTGATGCTGTTTGTTTAGGTATATTTTCTAACAAACTCTTGCGTCTGTCAGGAGCAGGTGTATTTACATTGCAATCGCATGACTCTTTAATCGCACACAGGTCCATTAGATAAACTGTGAGACGTCTGAAGCCAAGTGGTTTCACCAAAACTAATTTATTTAACTGATGATGATTGTTTAAAGTGATCACACGTACAAATAAAATGATCTGTACATCTATGACAAGCATAACCACTACTACTGTCCGGATCAGTTTAAACTACGGACAAACTCCAACAACTATTCGGAGCACAGCATTTGGCTGTTCATAAAGTGAAATTAATCGAAAACAGGACTAAAAACATGTTAAATGGATCTGACATGCATGAGCCATATGTGCACTAACGCCAGAGCTTGTACACATCACTCACTCTCCTTTTAACCAGGCTGGATTTATGCATAATTGCACATATTTTCTGCGCAGTTGCATATAAAACCATAAAAGCCCAGAACATCATGAACAATTTATAAGTGTACATTCTTTCCAAACATTTTTTATTTGCATTCTTACTGACTGTGGATAAACAGGAAAAAGCTTATATATAAAAATAGTTATGCAATAGTTAATAGTTAAAAACTAAGGTTTGCAATCCCCGTATATAAAGAACAAGGCATACAGTATGTTCATAGGAGCAAGTTTAAGTTCAACTTCTCCTCCTGTGCCACTTTGTAATTTCGGGAGGTGGCACAGCCGAAAAAAAAGTCAGAGCACTCCCTTGTGGTGCCGGCAGGAATTTCAGCTCAAACTTTCAGAGCACCGTCCAAAACGAGTGCACATCAACCACGCTGTGTGTCATGAATCATAATCTATTTTTCTCATTATGTGGAAAAATAAAAGCTTTTGCTAAATATTTACACTAAATGATGTTTACATACATGGTGTTTTCACATGTTCTAGGGTTCTCGCTATGAAACCGCCTTTAGAATGTATTGCTCATTAATCAATATGTTGTAAAAAATATTGTCCTTCGCTTAAATGATATCCCAAAAAGAGAGCAAATTAGCCCTCTCGCACAGAACCAAAGGCTATATTTAGGCCTATGTTATATGTTATTCTCACATGGGATGAGTTGCTGTGGGTGTTTAATGAATCATAGCGTTCACAACATCATCCAACAGAAGGAAATTATTTTGGTCAGGTTGACATTGAAGCCTTTTGAATGTGTACAGTAGAAACATTTAGATATTCCAACAGCACTTAGCAGTCAATTAAGTGCTGCAATGGTTCATAATGAGGTGGTAAGTGTGATCTGCCAGATTGTAGGTTTTTTACACGCAACTATAAACAGAGCAAGCAATATCATCTACAGTAAATTCATGAACCTAAACTTTGAGTGTCTCAGGACGAATAAAGAACGTTTCAGGTGTGAATCTGCGACAAACAAATAACTCTTAGTGGGCTTCAAAACCGAACCACTGAAAATAAAATCGGCCTGGTGGAAGGTTTGGACATCATGAGGTATCAGAAGCATAACTGTGAATAAACTCTGTCTATATTGGCAATGATATGTCCCAGTTAGGTACACACTTGGACCACATGGCAATATTACTCTCACTCACTCATCATCTATACCGCTTTATCCTGTACTCAGGGTCACGGGGGGGCCTGGAGTCTATGCCAGTGGACTTAGGGCACGAGGCGGGTACACACTGGACAGGGTGCCAATCCATCACACATACACATACACACACACTCACTCACATACTACTGGCAATTTGGGAATGCCAATTAGCCTAATCTGCAGGTCTTTGGACTGTGGGAGGAAACCGAAGTACCCGACCAAGCACAGGGAGAACATGCAAACTCCATGCACACAGAGACGGGAATTGACCCTGGCCGGGAATTGAACCCGGACCCTGGAGGTGCAAGGCGGCAGTGCTATGGCAATATTAATTTGAGATTAGATTAGATACAGAATATAAGATGTCAAAAATAATCAGTGGCATCATGGTGTTACCAGTGTGTTACAAGTTGATTATTTCCCAATAACAGCACTTCCCTAAGTGGTTCTTTCTATTTGTATGTTAGCATTTTTTTATTGATAGAAAACAGATACGTCAAACATTTTATCTGTTAATTGTTAGATTTAATGTTACAACTAAGTTCTACCTTTACATTATAGTCTCCTTATACTTTTTTCCTCTTACCAGCATCTCTTTTATCTCTCTCCTCGAAATAATAATGAAAAGATAAAGAAAATGCAAAGAGCAATTTTCCAGAAGGCCGTTTAGTGTGAGGCAACTTTAACTTTTTCCTTACTCAACCATATAAGCAATCAAAACATGTCCAGTGTACGGTGGCGCAGGGGTTAGCATTGTGGCCTTGCACCTCCAGGATCGAGGGGCTCACGCGTGTGTATGTGAAGTTTGCATGTTCTCCCCGTGCTTGGTGGGTTTCCGCCGGGTACTCCGGTTTCCTCCCACAGTCCAAAGACATGTAGATTAGGCTAACTGCCATTCCCAACTTCCCTCCGCCTCATGTTTCTGGCATGGGCTCCAGGCCCTTGCAACCCTATACATAGTTTAAGCCGTATAGAAGATGAATGAATGAAAAGGATGTCATGTCTACCATGCAAGCCCCTGTGTAAGTTGTTACTACAGAAACAATATCAAGTAAAAATGTATTATTAACTGTCAGAGCCATGCTGAGCCATTCAACCAATCAGAAAAAAAGGATTAAAAAGCAACGGGTTATATGGTAAATGATGAATATTAAAGTTTGCATGTCTACACAATGTAAGTACAGTAAGTGTGAGAAATGACCTACAATCATTTTTACACACCCTGTACAGTGTGTAACAGTAACGTCACATGTTTACACTGGCTTTCAATATTCAAGAGTTTTAAATGTCTAGGACAGTATATGACTGTGGACTGACGAACACTTGGCTGAATGCTTTCCTGAGACATCGCACTGAACTGTGTAGCGGATGAGAGATGTGGGCAAGAAGCGAGTGCAGTTAATCCATCACCCTCTTCTACATAAGGTGCCTTTGACTTACAACACACTTCCTGCCACGTTTATATATATATATATATATATATATATATATTTTTTTTTTCAGGTTCACTGAATGGTTCCAGAAACAAGGCAAGTTTTCATTAATTTGCTTTGCTGCACGGCCTCTCAATTTTAATTATACTGAGAACCTTTGGGATGAACTAGACACCGTTTGTACTGTATAGATGTCCATCTGAAGTAACTGTAAAATCCTAGGGACCCAAAAGTTAATTTCCGCTATTTTCTAGACTCTGAGAAAAATGAAATATTATACCAAGTTATATGGAGTTTTTGCAATATGTGGTGTGCTGTGAAAAAGTATTTGCCTCCTTCCTGATTTTTTTTCTTTTGCATATTTATCACATTTAAATGATCATACAATCTTAAGAGTACACAAAGATAACCTGAGTAAATACAAAATCCTGATTTCATTTATTAAGGGGAAAAAGCTGTCCAAATCTGCCTGGCTTTATGTGAAAATGTAATCCCCCCCCCCCACCCCCCCCCCATACACACACACACTTGCTCAATCATAATTCAACTGTAATTAATCACATTTTTTTGGAAAGCTAAGTTATATTACACTTGCCACACCCAGGCCTGATTACTTTCAAACCTGTTGAAGTAAGAAATAACTTAAATAGAACCTGTCTGACAAAGTAAAGCATGGCCAAAGATATATATATATATATATATATATATATATATATATATATATATATATATATATAAAATTTTAAAAAACTCATCATGCATTTCTTTTTTTAAAGCACTGTAGCCATGATATATACAGTACATGTCTTTATATCTTGATAATTACTACCAATTATAAAGTTTTTATTATACATTGTATATTATACACACGTGGACAAAATTGTTGGTACCATTCGGTCAATGAAAGAAAAACTCACAATGGTCACAGAAATAACTTTAATCTGACAAAAGTAATAATAAATAAGAATTCTATGAATGTTAACCAATGAAAGTCAGACATTGCTTTTCAACCATGCTTCAACAGAATTATTTTAAAAAATGAACTCATGGAACAGGCCTGGACAAAAATGGCCAGCACATTTCTCTCTATAATCCCTTGATAGTCTTGAGATTTCATTGTTCCCTGCACAGATTCAAGACACCCTGTGCCAGATGCAGCAAAGCAGCCCCAGAACATAACAGAGCCTCCTCCATGTTTCACAGTAGGGACAGTGTTCTTTGCCTTGGCAAAAAGTTCCATTTTTGTCTCATCTGTCCATAGGACATTCTCCCAGAAGCTTTGTGGCTTGTCAACATGTAGTTTGGCATATTCCAGTCTGGCTTTTTTATGATTTGTTTTCAACAATGGTGTCCTCCTTGGTCGTCTCCCATGTAGTCCACTTTGGCTCAAACAGCGACGGATGGTGCGATCTGACACTGATGTTCCTTGAGCATGAAGTTCACCTTGGATCTCTTTAGAAGTCTTTCTGGGCTCTTTTGTTACCATTCGGATTATCCGTCTCTTTGATTTGTCATCAATTTTCCTCCTGCGGCCACGTCCAGGGAGGTTGGCTACAGTCCCATGGATCTTAAATTTCTGAATAATATGTGCAACTGTAGTCACAGGAACATCTAGCTGCTTGGAAATGGTCTTATAGCCTTTACCTTTAACATGCATGTCTATAATTTTCTTTCGAATCTCCTGAGACAACTCTTTCCTTCGCTTCCTCTGGTCCATGTTGAGTGTGGTACATACCATGTCACCAAACCACACAGTGACTACCTGGAGCCCTATATATAGGCCCACTGACTGATTACAAGATTGTAGACACCTGTGATGCTAATTAGTGGACACACCTTGAATTAACATGTCCCTTTGGTCACATTATTTTCAGTATTTTCTAGGGGTACCATCATTTTTGTCCAGGCCTGTTCCATGAGTTTATTTTTTTAAATAATTCTATTGAAGCATGGTTGAAAAGCAATGTCTGACTTTCATTGGTTAACATTCATAGAATTTTTTTAAATTATTACTTTTGTCAGATTAAAGTTATTTCTGTGACCATTGTGAGTTTTTCTTTCATTGACCGAAGGGTACCAACAATTTTGTCCACGTATGTATAGTTATTGCATGCACACACACATTATTTTGCACTTCGCTGTTTACCATTATGCTAACTCACCTGTGTCCAGAGCCTGTTGTAGTTCAATCGGTGCACTGGAATCTAACAGGGTTCTGTAGAGAGGCTCATTTTCCCAGCCTGATCAAACACAAAAGACAACCATCGCTGTGAAAACGGACCTCCGGGATCGAACTGACACCGAGGATAAATAACAGCTAGCGCAGGGCTCCGATTTAAAACCGAAACTTTGTGACTTTCCTTTCAATAGGTTAAAATGTGGGCCAATAGCAAAGTCAATAAGTTGAAACACACAGTTACTAGCATGCTTGTGTATTGACTAACACGGTCAATTCATAGCATTTTGAGGGAGTCTGGTTCTGTATGATGGAGTAGCTTTAAGTGTATGTACACTAATGAGGGATAAATCTCACCCGGTCTCTCTAGCGCCTCAGTGAGTCTGAGCACCACAGCTGGGGCCTGGTCCGGCACGGTACACTGCTCCGGAGAATCCCCCAACCCACAGCCTGTCATCAGAGACACACACACACACATACACACATAGGGGGATTAACTATAGACAATCCGCTATGCTCTGTCCATTATTCACAAGAATAAAAAAAAAAAAAGCAGGAGACGGGAGATATGCGATATTCCACCACTGACACCCCATATTCTCTGATTAGCTGCCTGCCTCTAAGTCACCGTGGCAGTCCTCCCTAGAGACAAAGCTGTCACACTCACACTGCCATTATAGTGATACACACCACAATGTCCACACAGACACCGAGATGGACACGGGATTTATGAGCATCTGCACATAAACCAACTGGGGACGGGGCGTAAATAAAATAAAAAAAATACTTATAGTCATTATAAAGTAAAATACCACATGAGAGCGAAACAGAAACCCATATTTCTAAATATATGATCATGAGTGCATGCCTGGACTTGTGGTCTGTGTGTGTGTGTGTGTGTGTGTGTATATGCTATTACACAGCATAATGGATTAGCCTCTGAGTTGATTCTGTAACACAAGTGAAAGTGAAATACATGGAGTGTGGTGAAAATGAGCCCATTTTCATTGCTTTTAATTAACAGTTACTATGAAGTACAGGGTGGGCCATTTATATGGATACACCTTAATAAAATGGGAATGGTTGGTGATATTAACGTCCTGTTTGTGGCACATTAGTATATGTGAGGGGGCAAACTTTTCAAGATGGGTGGTGACCATGGTGGCCCTTTGGAAGTCGGCCATCTTAGATCCAACTTTTGTTTTTTCAATAGGAAGAGGGTCATGTGACACATCAAACTTATTGGGAATTTCACAAGAAAAACATATGACCTTGGCAATTAGTCTCATTATCAAGAGAAGAAAATATATGTTCCCTCAGTGTCCAGGTGCATTTTTCCCCCTGACAGAAATAATTACGGCCCATGTTTATGGCCATGAGTACCTCAGTTACTTAGCACTAATGTATGAAAGCGATATACTGTAGCTGCATTCTTTTAGCGCCGCTAACCCAAAAACTGAGACTGTAACACATCGAACAAACAAACCTTTGCATTAATTTGGAGTCCAATACAAAATTTAAAAAAGGAAACTCATGTATTTAAGGTCGCTAGTCACTATGTCTTTGATGCTAATGGCGCGTAAATGAGCACACGGAAACACTCAACCATTTCTAACAGACGTGTCATATTATACTGTAGGCTTGAAAATGCCACCCAAGTGATGATTAGCGAAGTGAGAGCTCGCAAACATGGATGGCATTTACACGGTTGGACTGAATAGGATGGCGTTGTTTTTAGCTGCAAAATTTGCATAGATAACAGCACTATTAGCATCATATTAGCATGAACGTTATCGAGAGAATTCCCGTGAGGAATTCTGGAGCCACATGCTTTTCTCAACACGCACGTGAGCGGTGATGCTCAGGAACGGTGACACTCTTGTATTCCTGTTTGGGAGCCATCACCAGTGCTAGTTAGTGACAATGCTAATTAGGACTGATGCATACCATTTGCTGCTATCACTACCTCTTCATCTTAGCTTTCATTTTTCATCATTAGGGAATGTTTGTTTATCAGACTGAGTTGCACAAAGGAGCATCTGTTAATAACACAAAGGGCTGCTGTTGTTTGAGACTCTGATGCTAATCAGCCTGATAGTGGCCTTGCAGCATCACATGGAAGAAGCCCTGGCTGATTTGTTTGGATCCAAATAAATTATTAAAAACCAAACCTTCACACGATGGAGCAGGAAGAGGTGACATTAGCATAAATGAGTATCCAGAAATGTTCCAGCAGCTGGGAACTTCTGGGAATTCTGGACAAAGAGAACTGACTGGCAAACACGCCGAGTTATGTAAATGCACAGATTAATATGAGTAATGAAATGAAAAATGGCTTAAAAGGGTACGATTTGGAGCAATAATAACAAAACGTGAAAGAGATAAATAGCAGGAACATCTGGGAGTTTTTGATGAAGGTGGCACAAGGAAGGAAACGGGGATTACATTTGTTAAGGGGAGCGTGCATTGGTATTCCAGCAGCACAAAAGGCCTTTAATTGCTCCAACTGCTATAGAAAATAATCCCACAACATCGTGTCGATCTCTCCACGGACCCCGAGAAGGCATGGTTTATGAATGAGTAAAGAGGTGAGGGTGGTTCTGACAGAATCATAATTCTCTCTCTCTTTCAAACACACTCACACACACACACACACAGTCATTTTCTCCTTTGTTTTAGAATCTTCACACTTTCCAGTGTATATAGCATGTGCTATGTGAGAGGCATGGGGAAAAGGGCAGACTAACTAAACGTTTGCGCATTCTCTATTAGATCATATTGATGTATTTGTTGAGTTATTGCTCATGGTTGTTTATAGGTTCTTGTGCTTTCCCCCTCGTCTTAGTGAGCTCTGTATTTTTTCGTATGGTTTCTCGATTAGCATCGCTGTCACACCTGATCTCGTTGGCAATCCCTCACAAGCCAATACCTCGCTTTGAGAGGGCCCAGGCCTCTGGAGCCCCCCCGGCTCCTGCCTGACTGAGAGCGAGGCTATTACACCCGGCCCCTGCTGAATTCGGACTCACTTACCCAGTCATGCTTATTTCACCCCAGCAAAGCACTTAGAAGGTCACTTTTGTTGTTTTGTCCCCACCCCGTTTTGTTGTTAATGGGAAGAAAAAAAAAAAACATTTAAAAGCAAGACAGTGTATTCATGCTTATTTGGAATGGAACATAATCACCCACTCCATAGCAAACTCACTCTCTCACTCATCCTGTATACAGCTTTATCCTGTATACAGAGGAGCGAAGGGCTAGATCCTATCCCAGGAGACTTAGGGCACGAGACGGGGTACATCCTGGATAGGGTCCCAATGCATTGCACGGTACACACTATGGGGATTTTGGGAACGCCAGTTAGCCTAATCTGTGTGTCTTTGGACTGTTGGAGGAAACTGGAGTACCCGAAGGAAAAAAACTACATGCAACTAATAATTATTAACTAGTTAATAACCAATTGACAATAAAAAAAAAGCACTAACAAAGAGAAGTGACCATCTGTCTTTTACGTGGCAGCAGCAGCTTCAGTGATGTTATAAAAACACCCCTGATGTAAAGACATGGTACGGTACATACACAACTCTATTGAATATTTCTATAATACTGTCTGGAGGTATAATAAAGCAGAATAGAGGAATAGAGCAGAATGCTTTTAGATAGCAGCGGACTCATTGTTACTGTAAAACTCTAAGTGCACCGGCCCGATGCTTTAGAGAACACAGGAGCCCAGCAGATGCTATCTGTTTTCTATTAAGTGGACAGAAAGCAATTTCTTGGGCTTCCACAGCAGTCAGTGTGTGTGGGTGTGGGTGTGCGTGCATGAGTGTGTAAACGTGTGTGTGTGTGTGTGTGTGTGTGTGTTTTAGCGATGCAGCACTGCTGCCATCAGAGTGACAGGGAATTACCGGGATCAGCACTTTTGCACAAAGCCATTAATGTGGTTCCATCCTGGGGTCAGCCCACTGAGCGTATAGGAAACCTAAATTTACAAATGTACACACAAACACTAACATCCCAATGCATTCTTACTTTCAGCTCTATTTTTTTTTTGTTCATTTAGAAAAAGAAAAAAAAAACATTTCCACCTGTCATAATCACATCTAATAGAGCTCCTAATACAAACTTGTCAGAAAAATGTGCAGCGCCATCCGGTTATCACCAGGGGGCGTTGCAGTCTCTGCTGGCTTTGAAGATCCTTTGTGTGCTCTAGGAAGTACTTGGCTTTATGTTGCCTATGTGTAGAGGACTCAAAGGCACAGTAAAAGGCAAGTCGTTGAGTTAGGTCCCCTTTTGTTCAGAAAATGCGGAGTACACAGACACACACAGACACACAGACACACAGACACACAGACACACACACACACACACACACAAACAGGTAATGCTGTGATCCAGTGTGAGCTGTAACATCAGGGACTGAGCACTATAATCACTATTCCTAAATAGGATTGGCTTCAGTCCTGCATGAATGATGTTTACCGTCAGTATTCCCACTCAAAATCTGTGCTCTCGTACACTTCACACCTCCTACAATTGCGAAATGGCAGTACATCACGAATGGTATACATGCATGGAGCAATCAAGCGTATGTCAGATTCTAACATGGGACTGTAGCAAATAGATATTCACACAGAATTAAAAATGAGAGCAATACTAACAAAGTGTTTTCCATACAGATATTATATTTGACATCATTATTCTATCTGATTTTATTTTAGATTATAAATAGATCATTGTCAACTTTAAGGAATTATTGTGGTATACTGGAAGTAAAACAGCTTAGGACATGCGTTTATCTGTTTTATCTTTTATCATTATGTTAACATCCACAAACATGGTAGTTGCTGTTACAATGTAAGTAACATCATAGCAGCTGCTAACAGATATTCCCTTCCTCGCCACTTTACAGCTCTACATTGTTGCAAAGCACTGACACTGGAGACTCCTTCCAAAAAAATAAAGCTAAATAAATGACCTTTAATAGAAGCTTAAAAAAAAGAATTACACATTTTCCAAATACAGTAAAACCTTGGATTACGAGCATAATTTCCCAAATCATCATTTCCCATAAGAAATAATGAAAACTCAAATTATCCGTTCCACAGCCCCAAAAATTAAATACATAAAAACAATTAATACAATCTATAAAATGAAAATAAAACAAATGAATCTGCACTTTACCTTTAAAAAAAGTACAAATAAATCCCGACAGATAAGTGTCTCCATTGGTACGCGCAGGCGCCGTGTGTGTGTGTGTGTGTGTGTGTCGGTGTCAAATTATGCGCACGCACACACATAAGAGACGCTGAAAGAGAAAGGGAGATGTTGATTATGCAAGTACAGTGGATGCATGCATGCGTGATACATGATACTCGGCGCTCGTAAACTAATACTTGCTCGGTTTTACTCGCAATCCAAGGTTCCACTGTAAAAGGTTCATGTCCATGTGTAATTCTTGTGTAAATTTTTACTCTGTAAACAACATCAGAACGAGCACATTGATGCGAACGTGATTCGAATTATAGTGGGAAATACTAGAATAATGTTAGAGCTGCTGTTACAGAAAATTTATAAATACCTTGAAGCCTGTGTCTTGCACAGGCCTAGTTGGAAGAAAAAAGTCAGTGACTCTATGTCAAAGCACACACCAAAGGACAACAGTGTGGCATCTCAAGCTCAGTTCATGTCAGAAAACAACAAGGTGGCATCTCTAGCTTAGTTTATGTCAGAGGACAAGGTGGCATCTCCAGCTAAGTTCATGTTAGAGGATAACAGTGTGGCATCTCAAGCTCAGTTCATGTTAGAGAACAACAGAGTGACATCTCCAGCTCAGTTCAAGTTAGAGGACAACAGCGTGGCATCTCCAGATCAGTTCATGTCAGAGGACAACAAGGTGGCATCTCAAGCTCAGTTCATGATAGAGGACAACAGCGTGGCATCTCCAGCTCAGTTCGTGTTAGTGGTGGCATCTCAAGCTCAGTTTATGTCAGAGGACAACAGCGTGACATCTCAAGCTCAGTTCATGTTAGAGGACAAAAGCGTGGCATCTCCAGCTCAGTTTATGTCAGAGGACAACAGCGTGGCATCTCTAGCTCAGTTCATGTCAGAGGACAACAAGGTGGCATCTCCAGCTAAGTTCATGATAAAGGACAACAGCGTGGCATCTCCAGCTCATTTCATGTTAGAGGTGGCATCTCAAGCTCAGTTTATGTCAGAGGACAGCAGCGTGACATCTCAAGCTCAGTTCATGTTAGAGGACAACAGCGTGGCATCTCCAGCTCAGTTTATGTCAGAGGACAACAACGTGGCATCTCCAGATCAGTTCATGTCAGAGGACAACAGCGTGGCATTTCCCACTCAGTGCAGGACAGAGGACAACAGCGTGGCATCTCCAGCTCAGTTCATGTTAGAGGACAACAGCGTGGCATCTCTAGCTCAGTTCATGTCAGAGGACAACAGTGTGGCATCTCAAGCTCAGTTCATGTTAGAGGACAACAGCGTGACATCTCCAGCTCAGTTCATGTTAGAGGACAACAGCGTGGCATCTCCAGATCAGTTCATGTCAGAGGACAACAGCGTGGCATTTCCCACTCAGTGCAGGACAGAGGACAACAGCGTGCCATCTCCAGCTCAGTTCATGTTAGAGGACAACAGCGTGACATCTCAAGCTCAGTTCATGTTAGAGGACAACAGCGTGACATCTTCCAGCTAAGTTCATGTCAGAGGACAACACCGTGGCATCTCCAGATCAGTTCATGTCAGAGGACAACAAGGTGGCATCTCCAGCTAAGTTCATGATAGAGGACAACAGCGTGGCATCTCCAGCTAAGTTCATGTTAGAGGACAACAAGGTGGCATCTCCAGCTAAGTTCATGATAGAGGACAACAGCGTGGCATCTCCAGCTCAGTTCATGTCAGAGGACAACAAGGTGGCATCTCCAGCTAAGTTCATGATAGAGGACAACAGCGTGGCATCTCCAGCTTAGTTCATGTTAGTGGTGGCATCTCAAGCTCAGTTTATGTCAGAGGACAACAGCGTGACATCTCAAGCTCAGTTCATGTTAGAGGACAACAGCGTGGCATCTCCAGCTCAGTTCATGTCAGAGGACAACAGTGTGGCATCTCTAGCTCAGTTCATGTCAGAGGACAACAATGTGGCATCTCAAGCTCAGTTCATACCAAAGGTAAAAAATGTGGTATCACTAGCTGAGCTCATACCAGTGGACATATTGGTTGGTAGCCCTGGACCCCCCTCAAGACCAAAGTAGGCATGTCAGGAGCAGCACTTTAAAGGGCTATTGTGACATCAGCCCCAAAAGCAGCACCGGACTACTCAAGACATCACGAGCACCTGAATCATATTATTGTTTAATATGGATTAGAATTTTTTATTTGTGAATTTGTATAGCATCTGTTCAATTCAATTTGTGTTTCTATACATGTTCTTTTTGCCAAGATGCTGTTAATGTTTGTTAGAGCTTGTAATTGTGTATTGCACTAATTAAATATTCATCTGCTCTTGCATCTGCCTCAGACTCTATAACCTGACATAACAGTACTGCAGTAAATATTATATTATATTATATTATATTATATTAGATTAGATTAGATTAGATTATACTAGATTCGAGCAATAGAGTGCAGTTATACTGTTTGCATATAGTAGCTGTGATTCGGCTATAAGTGAGTGCTGTACCTAATCACAGCTGTACAGTATAATAATACATTCTACTTGCTTTTACTTTAGTCTTTGTTTATAGGTAGGTTCTTGTAAGGATGTGGATTGTCAACACTGCTCAAGCTGTCTATTTACAAATTCAAATTCTCTAGTGGATATTCTGCCAATAATGTGCTACTTTATCTTGGCTTCTTAACCACTGGCAGTCACTACAGAACATCTGGATTCCATCTCAGATGTTGGAAGAGATTACAAGTAAGTCCTGATAAAGGAATAAATTTGGTGAAGAATACTAAGCTTATCAAGAAAGAAAAAGCCCGAACTGGTTTCACATCAACCGAAAAAAAGATAAATGTGTGCAACACTTCCATATGGAGATTGAGAATTCACAGTGGGATCAAATTGAAATGGCTGGATTATCTCATTCTTCTTGAAAGTGCATTCTGTTGATTACATAAACCCCACTTCCTACATACTGGCTGTCAGATAAAGAAAATTAATATCTTCCTTTAAATAGACAACGTTTCGCACTTCTATCTGCTCACACTAAGCACTTAGAAATTCGACTTGTTTTTGCATGTTTATTTTATGTATTAGAGGAAACTCTTTTATTCTGAGCATTTGAGCGAAAACCTGCTCTAAATTTAGAGTCACTTTCCCCCCTAGCTCTTCTTTTCCTTTCCTTTCTTTCTTTCATTTTCCCTACTCATCAAGACTCCCTGTTTTTCACTCTAGTGTCCATAAGAGCAAATTTCTTCAAAACCAGACTGTGGAACTAAATACAGGTTCACACACATCCCCACTCACATACTCGCAAGTTGCTGACACCTGCCACTTCAATGAGTGTCTCTAGAGGTGAGGCAATTTTTTTTTCTATCGTTTGCTCTGAAAGAATTATTTTGACCGATCCTACCTACTCTTAAAATACTCTTGACAAATCCCACCCACTCTTATAAATACTCTTGACAAATTCCACCCACTCTTATAAATACTCTTGAAAAATTCCGCCCACTCTTATAAATACGCTTGGTCAACCACATGTTTTTTTTTTTCAAAGATCCATTCCATCCACTCCAACAGACACTATTGACCAATCGTTCCCATTCCTGTAGACAATATTGACCATTAATTTCCTTGAACACTAGAAAATGCTGTCCACTCTCATATACTGTCCTGTGTACCAATTACTCCTGCTTCCAAATATTCTTTTTATCAATCCCACCCATCCTCTCTACAACTCTACAATTCTTCCCAACTCCCATAGAGATGCTTGACCAAGCCTGCTTACTCTTATAGAGACGTGACCATTAGAAACACTCATGAGTATTCCTTTTCATTAACATACATACTGTAGTCTATTCCAACTCTTGACCAATTCTACCCATTTTTGAGCATTCCTGCACCCCTCCAGTGAGAGTAATTAGACAGCAATCCTGCATGCTCGTATCATCCTAACCAATGATGTCTTATCCTGTTAATATTTTGTCCATGCCTGGCTGCTTGCAAAGATTCTATTGTCAAATCCCTCCCAGTCCTATACATAGACTTGACCAATCCCACCATCTCTCACAGACACTTTTTGCCCTTTCTGACCACTCCTGTAGACAATCTTCACCCATCGCACCAACTCCCACAAATAGTTTTGCATGTACCCACTCATGATATCTAAATTATAAAACGGCCTTTTGCGACCTTCCGATCAGTAACTCAGTGAATTGGCCCTCTGAGCTACCACTGCCCTATTATTATCAATTATATACCAGAAAAACTGGTGACAGGATCATGGGCACCTAAGGCTCTCCCATGCCTGCGGCACCAAAAGCCAATGCATCTGATCTTCTCCCACAGAAACGCCAATGCAGCACAAATGTCCAAAAAACGTTCATGTTGGCCATGAAAGAAAGGCACCAGAACATCTAGTGCACCACAGCGCACCACACACAGGGCCCAGGAGGCAATTGAACCCAAGGCCGCCAACTCAACCACCAAACTTCCCAGATCCCAGTATTATTGAGCATCCATGGGATGTGGTGACAAACATGTCCGATCCACGGAGGGCGCATCCCGCAAACCAACAGCACCCAAAGGATCTGCTACCGACGTCCTGGTGCCACAAACCACAGCACAACCTCAGGGGTCTTGTGGAGGGGCCATTGCTCAGGAGGCACAAAGGGGATGTACATAAGGTGAAACAAAGAAAGTGGCAAATGCAACATTGTCACATACATTAAACGCCTAGTTTAAAAATATAAAAATAAAAAAGTGACTTTTCACTGTACTGCCCAACATAAGCACACCATTTCACTCAAGTACTTATCCTAATATTAGTTTTCATCTCCCTGTATGAGGACCTTCGATTTACATTTTCATCGTAGCTAATTACTGCATTGTCTAGGCTTTAAGCAAAATGAAAGGAATTCAAATAAAAGCTATACTATATTTGGAGAAAAAAAAATAACACAGCATTTTCTGAGGACCAGGTGTTTGTGGGGACATTTTACCCTATCATTGTGAGGACATTTAGTCTGTTTTGGTCCTCACACCTCACAAAAAAACTAAAGGCATTTATGTATACATACACACACTTCACTAGACTGGTGTGCTGAATCATTTAGATAATTGCAATAATGTGTCACTGTGGCTTATTGAATTTAGAGGTGAGATCCAAAGTGGCTATCCATGCAAATGGTCTTTCTCAACCCTTATTGATTTTGTGTTCATTGTCTGTTCCTCCAGGAATAAGAAAATACATTATAAAAATCAATCACTCCCACAAATTTTATCTTCTATATGCACACGCACACTCGAGTTCTCTTGCTCTTAACGCACTCGCACGATTCTAATCATGCATGATTAAAATTACAATTAAGCTCCACAAAGAGCTTCCATAAAGGAAACGGATGACCTGTTTAATTTCAGGCAATCTTCTGAAAATTTCAGCACGATGAATATCAATGAGGCCATTAAATAGTTTTTTAAAAAGTCGTCCCACACTTCTGTTAATGTTACTGGACTGCGTTTGAAGTTTACCAGCTCGACTATGTCATGAAGTAAACAACTCGTTTTCTTTTCCTCCCCAGCAAGTCTTCAAGCACACATAGATTCAGGAAGCAGATGAAGGAGAAGGACAAGATGAAAGAAGAAAAGATGAATCATGGATGTGAAGCCTGGAAAATTGAACAGGGAGAAAGTATAACGCCAAGTTTGGAAAGAGTGAGTGCATTAATGAGATGTATTCAAAAAAAAAAAAAGGAGAGGAAGAGAGGAAAGGGAAAGCAGGTGACAAAATCAGCCCGGAGAGAGAGGTCAGACCGCGGGCTTCCCAAAAAGACGCCACCTGGTAGGGGCTCGTCCTCGGATGTTTCCCCTGCAGCCAATGAGTGAGGCCCATGAGAGGGGTGTGGAGCACATGCCTCTTCAATTAGAGCAAGGGAGCGGGAGAGAGCAAGGCAGAGGAAAAGAGCGAGGGAGGAAACACACACAGATATACACAGAGAGGGAACGAGAGGGGGAGAGGGAAGGCGGGGGAATGTGCAAAGTTAGCAAAGAGTAACTTTTGAGACCTGAGCAAAAGGCAAGGGAAAAAAAAAAAGATGGTTAAGCTGTATAAATTATAGAAGAGGGAGGTTAAATGAAAACTTTTCTTTGACATGGAATGTGTGTCTGAAGAAACAAACAGCGGGAAGTAAAAAATGTTCTCTTTGTACTTAAGAGGTGAAAAACGTTTTTCTAAATTGTCCTATTCTTGATCCTATTCAATTAGAGTAGAATACAACACCCAGCTGATTAAAACCTTTAAACTATTTCTTTATTTAACAAAAAGACATATTGAATAAGAAAAGATACGTATATATATATATATATATATATATATATATATATATATATATATATAGCAAAAGAACAAGAAATGTTGACATTGTCAGAGTTAGAAATAATGAAATTTTGATGGAAATGATGAATGTGTTCTTTAAACTTCGCCTTCATCATTAAAAACACCTTTTGCAGCAATTACAGCCTGGCAGACCATAGACATTCTAGCTCTCAATTTTTCAAGACAATCTGATGAGATTTCACCCCATGCTTACTGGAGCATCTCCCACAAAATGGATTGGCTCGACGGAGTCTTCCTCTGTACCATACGGTCGAGCTGCTCCCACAACAGCTCAATAGGGTTCAGATCCGGAGACTATGCTGGACGCTTATAGTCAGAATTATGGGCTAACTTGAATTGTTTGTGAAATGTATAAAAATGTTTATGAATTTCATCAAAATGTATTTTTCAAAATGTCAAAGAGAACACTTAGTCCTGGCTTGACATGAACCATACATTTGAGACATTTGAGGGTTGTCAAGTACAGTATGCTACATGTCCGGAATCAGATTTTATCAAATTAAACAGATCTTTGACCCAGTGGTGATAACTGTGTCTATTGCATGATATAAATGCTAAAAGACAAGGCTATTAACCTAACATTAATTAAACATTTAAAGATGAAATGTATCAAATATGGTTTTTATATGCATACTGTATGTATTATGCTGCTGCGCTCATTCTGCATCAGAAGTTCTTCATAATGTGTTGACTAATCTCCTATGGCAAGAACTCTGACAGTTACACCAGTCGCAAGGTGTATATTAACTCACTCATTTTAATATGTTAGCATTTTTATAGAAATGTATTCCAAAATAAATTTGTATGGGTTCACATAAACAGATAAATATGTGTCTTTTAGTAAACAATCATGCAACATTTATGGAAGGAGTCTCCAGTGCTTAGGACAGTCTTCAGTGCAGGGAGCCTTACAGAAACGTTGCATTACTATGCATCAAATGTGATTACCGAAACCTGTTCGGTAATCACAATGTTTCGCAACATTTTATATGAATGCAAAGTGAAAAAAGTATGGCTGATATTTTTCATTTAAAAAAGGAAATCCATTTAATTCATAAATGTATATATAGTGTGTTTATATATAGTGTGTTTACTGTACCCAAGCAAAGTTTCCACGTCCCTGGAAATTATTCCACTACAAATATCTGTACTTTCTAGTTCACTACATTTGTTCATGGCATCACATTACGTAACCACAGTAGAGTGCGGCATTTGAAGTTTTTATATGTAATTGCGTTATTTGCTTTCCCACTCAATCATGTAGTAGGTGTCTGAAATCAGAAGTGGAGGTGATTTCAGAGACTGACAAGAAATAGCACATTCACAGTTTGAAAGGACAGAGAGAGAGAGAGAGAGAGAGAGAGAGAGAGAGAGAGAGAGAGAGAGAAACTCTTTTACTATGCCTTAAAACTACAGTCAGCTAATACAAGCTCTGCACTTTTGGAATATCTCTATTTTTACTCAAGTATAGGATTTGTGTCCTTTGCCCACCACTGTTTGTCTCTTCAGCAAGAAAATACATCAACGACTCTTTTGCAGATTCGAGCCAAAGTGACCATGTGGCACCTGAGGCATGGACTGGAGACTGAATAAGAACTGCAGGTGTGTATGTTGGGTCCCTGAAGTATATGTGAACTATGGGCAGCAGGGTAGCAATTGTCATAGACCCCAGGATGAATATAATGGTCATTTAGCGAGAACTCGTTATACAGCTATTAGAGACATTCTCAACTGAGAATACAACTCGAATATGTTTGCGTGTGTGTGTGTGTGTGTGTGTGTTTTGTGTGCGCACAACATGTACTCATTCACAGGCTCCCGGCTGTAGACCACTGGGCCATGCATAATTAATAAGGCAGGGGAGATAAAAGCAGACTGAGGTTATTTTTTCAACTCGGCGCAGCACGTCCATGCTCGTGTTTTCAGAACACGTCTCTTATGTTTCTCACAGTAATTGGCATCCTTTAAAGAAGCAGGAGAGAAAGTGAATGTAGGCCAACACACTCCTGCGAGCCACAAAATATTTATCAGATATTGCCCATCCACCCCCTGAAGCACTAACACTCCACATGGTGTGCAGAAGGATAAAGTGCTGCCACGGGCTCTCGGAGCACCTCAGAGTACGATAACAAGAGAACGCACCAAAAATACAGCAACTCAAAACGCAAGTGTGCTTCAGTGCCTGACAGCATGAGCTCAAGACAAAGAATTTTTCAAACAGTTCTAATGAAAAGTAAACAAAGACTACATTCAGTTAATGAACGCATAAACATTATATGTTGTTATATAGTGTTATACAATGTTAGATAATTATATAAAGGTTATACAGGGCAGCATGTCGTAATGGTGAAAGAAATTTTATAATAACATTATTAAAACATTATAATAACATAATTATGTCATACTTTGACAAGATTTCACATCATGTTCTTTTGTTTGACTTGCTAAATTAATGAAGTGAAAATCAAAAAAGGTAGAAGTGCACTCTCAAAAATTGATGGAGAATTTACTACAATTATAATATTGGGTATAGGTAGTATTGGTACGATGTGTAGATACCCGTCTGATGGTCAGCAGGTTGGCGACCAAACCAACTCCCCACCCAGCCTCAGCAGATGAGGGTTGTTTGACATCCAACAGAAAAAAACAAGCCTTGTAAAAGGGTGGATTAAGACTCTTTGTACATCAGTTGTCCTCTAGCAAATTCAGATTCCACGGTCATTGCAGATAACATCTTAGGGAGACAGAAACGCCACAGGACTAAAGAGCCCATAAGTGTTCCCGTAATGAACACCAACATTGCCTTCCTTAAGACAACTTCTCCAATCTGGTGCCAAACATATTAATGCTTCTTTTGGAGTACTTTGCATAGGTACAAAGGGTAATTCTACCAACTAGGCATCACATGATCTTTGCCCAGACCTGTGCCCTGGAGAGACAATTTCAGTGCTGTTGTTCACAGCAACAGAAACAACACAGGAGGCAGCAGTTGCAAAAGTGATAGTGGAAGCTACAGTACAGGTATCTGTTTGGTGGGAGGAATCAAATGGCAGCCTGAAAGAACAAGACAGCACATTCCTTTGGTAGGGAAAGAAATAACACAGTTTGCATGGGATTGGACTTGCAGTGAGAAACACTTCACTCTCCTCACAAGAATCACCATCCAGAGGCGCAACTGGAACTTCTTCAGGCTAAGCAAACATCCTAAGCATCTGTGCTCCCACACTCTGTTCTTCAGGCAAGGACAAGAATGAGTTTTCCAAGAAGTTTGAAAGCAGTGCCTGAGAGATTCCAGCAATGGAATATCAGCATCTGCTAGAGATCTTCAAATAAGAGCTAACTACAAATCCTGGCCCTCTGGCCTCTGCAACTTTGGCAGGGCAAGCTGAATGAGAATGGGTAGAGGGAGTAATAGTTTTACAGTTACATTTAGGCATTTGGCAGAAGCTCTCATCCAGTGTGACTTTCAAAATTGCTTTGAAGTTTCTGTCATCGAATTACACTGGGTTACTGGGTTACTAAGTACCATCAGCTTCCCAACACTGTTGGGAAGGTTTTCTTTATTTTGAAATATTGAAATTTTGCTCTTATCATGACCTTTGCAACACATCCTTCTCCAACACCCTAAAACCACGGGGTATCCTAGCCATACTCCAAAAAGCTTTGATGAACTAACTGCACATTACTCACAGATATCCAAGGACTGACTGTGACACTCACCTCTTTCAGGCTGGTAGCGAAATGCATCTTCCTTCCAAACACAAAAACTCTTTGTTGACTATGGCAAAATGTATGCTATGTATGATAGCATTAAGAAAGTCTTCAGCCCAAGTGACACCAAGATTGCACTTCTAAAGTTAAGTCCTAAAGACTGATATCATTATAGGCCTAGACAAACAAATAAAGAGATGGGCAGGGAGAACACCGGAGAAGGGAGAACACTGTCAACAGAACAGCAGTTAAAGATCCAACCTTCTGTCTGTCATGAAAAAGCACTGACCGCTGACATGCTCTTCCCAATAAAGCAGCTGTAAAAGCAGTGCTGTGAGCAGAGGCAATCACTGTACATTGCCTTCATTAACCTGACCAAGACTTTCAACTTGGTCAGCAGCAAATGCTTTTTCAGTCAGAGAATTGGATGTCCCCCCAAGCTCCTGAGGATGATTACATCTCTGCATGAGCACACACAAGGTGTCTTGAATAAAACGGCCTCTGACCCATTCCCAAGCAGGTGCCGAGTGAGGAAAGGGTGTTTAACTGCTATAAAATTTTTTGGTATCTTTTTCTTCTTGCTGGCTTATGGGTTTAACCAATCAAAAGATGACCTTGCTCTGACAGGACATACTAAAGAATCTCCAAAAAGACTCATTAACTGCTTCACACATTTGTAGGGAGTTTGATTTCGCAACTTTTCTCATAAAGACCAGCCGATTGGACGAAGATGTCAGCAAGCATTTCCACTGGCGATAACACACATGAGATGGTGGAGTAGTCCTCCACTATCTCCAACAACTTCACCTGGGGTGCCAAGCTGAACACATGAATTGGCAAGGCAACATTAGCTGCTCAATGGCTTCCATCTGTGCTGTCTCAGAAGGATTTGGGGCATCACCTGGCTACAACGTATTCCAAACAAGGACGTTCTGCGTTCTACAGTCAGGAGTACCAAGCATTTGCTTTGCTCACCCAAAGCATTTGCATAGGCACAGCTATGTCGGCCAAATACACGATAGCCAAATCCCCAGGATCATTCCTTATGGTGCTTGTGCCTGGAAGGCGTAGATGTAGTTGGAGGCTTGCCGTCAAGGCAGGCATTCAGATGACCAGGAAGTAAAGACAACATCAGCAGAAAGAAAGTAAAGAGCGTGGACAGCAGAGCGAATCACCATAAAGAAAGAAGGAACTGCAACAGACCCTGACACACCAGGATTGAGCTGTGCAACTCTACTAATCCCTGGCACATATCCCAAGCTCTTACAAGACAGAAGGATGCTGCTAATGACAAGATACAAGTATTATGTGGTCAAAATTAAGCAGTATTTCACAGAGAAGACTGCAGTTACATCGAATATTGGCATTGCTGTGATTTGACACAGGGACCGTAGTTGTACAAACAAGAAATTTATATTGAACCCAGACATTCTTTGCACAATATGGACAAAAGTTCTGTTAACATTGTGCTTATTTTATACAGAACCACACATATTTTATTCTATTCTATTAAAGGTGCTTCTGTCAAAATTGGTGTCCCTTTTTTCTTTAATCTTAATCTAATTAATTAGATTTTGTATTTTAAATCAAAAGTTAGATTTCTGCAAGGTATAATGTACTGTACTATGTTCACCGATTCTAACACTACTGTGGTAACAATTTTGAACCCTTATTTTTTTTAAATATCAAATGCACAGTGTCGGACACCTGTATAACAATCGGTACCTGTTTAAACAGTTAGTTCACTTCTTATGGGTAAATGCTTCTTCAAGCCACAATACATTTAACTAACTTTTTTTTTTTTTTTTTACAATTTTTGTTCTAAACATACTGTTATATTCAAAAGGGATGTGGATCGTACTCAAGAGCCGTCTGGCTGTTCCTCATGGATTCTCTTTCCTCATATTGCACATGTGAATGTACAGTAAGCAGTCTTGTTCCTCAGTTTTTGTTCAATGTTTTTTGCACTTCCTATACAAATATGTGTCAGCTCCTGCTGCACCTAATTGGGGTTTTAATGTATATATATTGATTGGCCTCTTCACCTGAGGCCAAATGTCATCAGTGTGTTCTTGGTGTTCTCGGCTGTTAGTTTCTGCAAATGGCCAACAAATAAAATGCTGATGGCTGAGAAAGACTTCAGCAGGAAATCAATGAATCATTTTTGCTCTGTGTGCAAGGCTGCTTTGCATTGACGCAACCTGCTGGCCATTTGTTTCATTATATTTTACCTGAGGTAATGAGTATGGACAAAAGAAAGTAATTATGATATCTTTTAAAATTTACTCTTTTTTTTTAATCTCATATGTGACAGAGATTTTTGTTATAAAGTAAACAGTCCCTAACAGCTGTTTGTGCTTAATCTTGTTTCTAACAGGAAATAATTATTGAGAGGATGTAATTATGCTATTGAATACATTGTTACCTGCAAACCTTAGCGCTGTTGAATTCTTGAGTCTAGTTTTCTATAACATCATCTCTGACAATAGTTTATCATTGTTATCGAAAGTTATGGAAGGGCTTTCCAGTGTCAGTGCTTTGTAACAGTTTTCCACCACATAAAGCCAGGAGAGAGGATGTTCCGGTTTCTCTGTACCATGACATCTTGTGTTTTCATGTCTAATTAACTTTGAGGGGTTGGTGAGGGAACAATTTTGTACAAGTCAAAACAGGCTTGTTTTGTGGATTTTTCACAACACTAAATATATCTTTAATTGTCTGAAATAACATATGGGGGTGTTGGGGAAAAAATATTTTGTTTTCAAGAACTGCTAAGGTGTGGGAACGAGATAGTATGTTGCGGCCATGACTTACTAAAGCGTGGAAACAAGATAGTTATATTGTGGCCACGACTTAGTAAGACATGGAAATGAGATACAATATGGTCCGACTTACTAAGTTGCCTTAGTAAGTCTAGCTTAGTAAGATATCAACATACATGACCCAGTAATATAGTATGTTGCGGCCATGACTTACTAAAGCGTGGAAACAAGATAGTTATATTGTGGCCACGACTTAGTAAGACATGGAAATGAGATACAATATGGTCCGACTTACTAAGTTGCCTTAGTAAGTCTAGCTTAGTAAGATATCAACATACATAACCCAGTAATATATTGCGGCCATGACTTACTAAGGCGTGAGAACGAGATAGTACGTTGTGGCCATGACTTACTACGGCGTGAGAATGAGACAGTATAATGTATGGCTGTAAATAGATACCCAGTTGTGGCCATGACCTAAGAACATATGGTAATGAGATAGTTTGTGTCCCAGATATAACAGGATGATTGTTGTTTTGGAGTTATGCTGTGTGTCAGTGAGTAAATAAAGCTAACTATACTGTACATCTAACAGTTGTGAACAAAATCAACTACAATTTGTCCGTAGTTTACAAAAGGCAAAAGTCATGGGCACAACACACTATCTCGTTCCCACGCCTTAGTAAGCCGTGGCCACAAAGTTTTTGTAGCGCTTATTTTTTTCACATTATGCAGTAATTCTTTTTATACATAAAAGCATTTCTTGTTTGAAATGTGATTAGCCAAAGGAAAATAATATTCATTTTAATGTTTGAGATGAATGTGAGAAATAAAAATCAGATTTGAGGCAGTACTCGAAACTTACGAACGTAACTCTATTCTTTGCAAGAGTGCTTTTTTCCGTGATTACCCTGAAAAACATGATTTCTTGGGCTAAAGTTACACTATAGGTAATACTGTAAATGCTGTTTGTTACAGTTTGTGGCAGTGATGTGTGTTTTGCCTGGGTTTTTCATTACAGTGTGGACAGCAGATGTCACATTGAATCAGACATTTCTGATTGCAGTTGGGTCTTATTTCATATATCAGTGCTAAAATACCTGATTGCATTTGGGTCTCATTTCATATATCGGTACTAAAATATCTGATATATAGAGGAACAATCACATCCAATTTCATTTTTGTCACAATTTCACACTAGAAATCTTTAGATCAAGGCAGACCGGGTCAGGGGAATGCAGCTGAAATGAGATGAGCACTGTGTTAGTGTGCTATTTGTGTGTGTGTGTGTGTGTGTGTGTGTGTGTGTGTGTGTGTGTGTGTGTGTGTGTGTGTGTGTGTGTGTGTGTGTGTGTGTGTTTGTGTGTGTGTGTGCGTGCGTCCGTGGGTTTGTGTGTGAGGCAGAGTTATATCACTAATCAGTCTCATCAAGCCCAGCCAAAAATGTGATTCAGGAAAGGAAGCAGGAGGTTATGGGTTATCACTAGGTGCACCCGCCCCCTCCTCATGATTTACAGTTTTTAGTTTTCCACACCTGCACTAAATTAGTTGTCCCCATGTGGTGTCTGACCAATTTAATGGATAACTAAGCATAACGGTAGACCTAAGGTGTAAAGAAGAGACATGGATGTATGGCTCGGGTCAGAATGTCTGCAGAAGACGTACCATTAGAAAGAGCGGTTCACTGGAAGAAGCTTACGTGATGTGTGTGTTTGACCTGCACAGACACATGTACAGGAGTGTGCGATCAGAAAGAAAAATGGAGAACTTCCATTAGGACACACTCTCCGAGTCTGTGAATAAGTGCAATATTTTTGTATAGCTGCTTAGCTACAGTGAACAGAATTTAAAGTACGCTGGGAGGAAATTAACAAGCCATGTGTAATGGCCTGTGTGTTCGTCATTAACAAATTATCAGTAATGGCTCTATATACGTCCAATCAAGCATTGCATTCACAAAGGGGATTAAATGTGAAAAACAACATACACACATGCAGCAGCCGGTAAACTGTAATTAAATGATCAAAGTGAGCAAAGCTTAAAGTCCAGACTAGAGGTTGTTGATTTCTGGCTTTAATGACTCTCAAAAGAGGACTTTGCACTGGAAAACATAATGGAGGAAAAAAAAAAGGGGAAAAAAGAAAGTCTCAGATGTTGACCTCTAATCGAAACTAACCACGGTGTCATGAGGTCCGGAGCAATTAAAATTACTCTTAACAGCAATTTGAATTTAGTTTTCTAACATGGTCTCTCCAGATTTTTATTTCTTTCTACACTGTAAAACAATGCTGAAGCCATCAAAAGTATTTAATAACCTCCTTTGAACAGGTGATATTAAGATGAGTCTGCTACTCATGCTCTGTAAATCCTTCATAATGGCTCTAATCTGAGGCGCTGTTTGTTAATTGGTGATGTCTGAGGCTGGTGACTCTAAATGAACTTCTCAGCAGAGGTAAGTTTTGGTCTTGCTTTCCTGGGATGGTCTTCATGAGAGCCAGTTTCATCATGGTGCTTGATGAGTTTTGCAAAAGCATCTTTTGACAATGCTGTACTTGCAAGAACTATTCCAGAACAACTGACATACTTCATGTCTCAATGTATCAACTCACTGTCGATTGTTGTTGTTGTTCCTTAATTACCGAATGCCATTAGGTAATTAGGTAGTTATTTAATAGTTTTGAAAAAAATCCAGTAGTGGAACACAAGCTCGCATAAAATGGGAGGGTTGCGTCAAGAAAGGCATCCAGATTGGATGGTCCACTGTAGCGACCCCTTGGTGGGAGCAGCCGAAATACTAACTAAAAGTATTGCTTTAGAATGCAGAAAATAAATCCAAACTTGTGTTTAATCTTTTGATTGGTAGCTACTATAACATCTTAATAAAGTAGGCAAGGTGTACTTTTATTCCATTTATAGTTATAAATAATAATAATAATAATAATTGTATTTAGTAAGTTGGCTTTTATTTATTAGTTTGTTGATTTAATTATTTATCAACTGATTATTTTCATTATTTTAAAGGGCCTGGAGCCTATCCCAGGAGACTTCGGGCACAAGGCGGGGTACACCCTGGACAGGGCGCCAATCCATCGCAGGGCACACACACAAACACACACTCACACACACTACGGGCAATTTGGGAACGCCAATTAGCCTAACCTACATGGCTTTGGACTGTGGGAGGAAACCGGAGTACCCGGAGGAAACCCACCAAGCACGGGGAGAACATGCAAACTCCATGCACACAGAGGCGGGAATCGAACCTGGCCAGGAATCGAACCCGGACCCTGGAGGTGCAAGGCGACAGTGCTAACCACTACACCACCGTGCCACCTTTATTTTAATTAATATAATTTATTATAAATAATTTTTCAAAGAAACATTTATTGCGGTTTAAAAGTTTCAAATGATGCCCTGGATGCAGAACCAGTACCGACACAAACACTCTATCAGTGGAAATTATGGCTATTATGAGATTTCGCAAATGGGTCACTAAGCAGAATGAAAGCACGGGGCTGTTGGGATTTAATTATAACTCTGAAACACATCCACAATACAAGTGAATGCAGTATTATAATCTATATTACACCAGACGCATTAACTCTCTGTAATCCCTCATTCTCAAGCCTGCTGTAGCGTTCCAGTTAGCAGCGAGCCCTTCAGTGTCATTTATCTCAGTCACATTCATAGACAGAAGAGACGGTTTAATGAACAGTCACAACTCAGTACCGTCTCAATGACAGAAATCATTCTCCTCCGTACCTGATGCAGGCGATACCGCCGTCAGAGCCAAGACCCTCTGCGAAGCGAGAGGAGTCGAATCATTTGCATTAGCTTCTCTGTAAAGATCTCAGTCAGAGAGGCAGAGATTAACAAAAGGTATGTGACAGTGAGATTAGTGATGAACCAGGGCCTTGACGTGCCGAGCATATCTGAGGCGGGAGTTAATGAGGTTTTTAACAGGGCTCTGCGTAGAAGCACATCAATGCTAATCGTTAGCTCAGTGCAGCACTGGGGCTTTAGCTAGCATGACAAACTGTCAGTGAAACAAAGGGGGCTAACAAAATAGTCAAATATTTATTTTTATGTATTACAAATATTAATTAATTTTTTAAATTAATATTTATCAAGGCAACATAAACCGAATTTTTGAATGGTTTTCAGATTACTAATGCTAGCACATGCTAGCATCTCCCTGAGTCCTTTATCGACAAAAAGACTTCCTGAGGTTTTGAGCCTGTATGATTAATTTTTTTTTTTTTATCATTATTCCTTAAATTAAGCTTAATGTGAAGTAAAAATGTGTTGGTTTATATCATGCACACAAAAATGACTATTCAATGCTAACAGTACTTTTTTGCCTTGCTAGTTTAAAATGTACACAGCTTAGTTAAATACAATCACTGTAATATTAATCCCAGCTGAATCAGAAACACGGTTTAATCAATGTGGATTTCTGTTTCCGACATAAACCATCAAATAGGCGTAGATTTCTAATCTCTTTCACACAAAAGACGTTTTTTTTTTCTGCCTGTGAACAAAAGAAGTCTCTACACAGTCATTCCTGATGAAGATATCCAGAGAGGCAATACAATAAACGTTTTTGTCCGATGCATGCCTGGAAAATAATACACCCACTGACATACTCTTAAGATTATATCTCTTCTTAGAACTAAAATGCATCGGGTTTAATTGTAGATTTTTACTCTCTTATGTACAGTATGAGCACTAAGCTGGGACCTTCTTATGTATGAAACCTCATAAAAATAATTTAAAAAATAATCTTTAGTCATGTCGGAAGATTTCTCTTTGAAAAACAATATAATACATATTGTATCTTTTATTCATACTAGAGTAAATGCTCTTCCCATCCATGCAAAATTCAAATCCACTGAAAGTGAAATGTATTAGCAGGTAGATTAAGACAAAAAAAGAAAGGAAATGTGTGGTTTCCTCACAAAGGCGTTGTGTTATCTCTACTGAGAGAACAGAACAATAAAAATATCCACTGCCTAAGACAGAGTGAAATCCTCTGGTGCTTACTTATGATTCATGCCATGAAAACATTGAGACTTTTTTTTTTTTTTTTTTTTTTGGTTTTATAATGACTTTGATAAATGGCTTTGAGATAATGCACCATTTGAAATACAACCTCAAAAAGTATCCAAATGTTAACCTTTATTTGGGGCATTTATCATACATCCACACAACGTCCGAGCGCATCCATGATCCCTTAAGTTTGTAACAGGGTTTAGAATTTCCATCAGAGATCGGGACAGACACGACAGAGCCATTAGTTCAACATTATCCCATTTCATGTCATCAACATTGTTTGGACATAATTTCACTATGACATCTTTTTAAAACCCACCTAATAATCAGCATTGTCCCAACATCCATAACGCTCCCAAATTAACCTCACTACAATGTATTACCAAGCAAAAATTCCAACTGGAAGCTAATACTTGTCTCAGGTTAAAACTTCTAAATCCTCCATTTTCCAAAGACTGTCTCCCTTCCAGTTTACTCAAAGTTTACGTCCTAGAAGCAGGAAGAAAACTGTAAGAAAAAGACACAACGCGTTTGTCAGTTTCTTATTTTGTTAGTTTCACACTCACTTACTCATCATCTATACTGCTTAATCCTGTATTCAGGGTCGCGGGGCAGGTGGGCATGGATCCTATCCCAGGAGACTTAGGGCACAAAACCCTGGACCCTGGACAGGGTACCAATCCATCGCAGGGCAATTTGGGAACGCCAATTAACCTAACCTACATGTCTTTGGACTGTGGGAGGAAACCGGAGTACCCGGAGGAAACCCACCAAGCACGAGGAGAACATGCATATTTTGTTAGTTTCTTCTTTCTGATTAATGTTGTGGAACACTGCTATTATTCACACTTATCCCCAGTACATACAGCTCATTTATGTTAGTGCTGTCCTGAACATTTTCATTAAGGTTTTACTCGAAAAGTCATTTCAACTCTACACTCAGATGCAGGATGCTATGAAAGGCATGGTGGATATCAAGAGGCACTATGATGAACATCCAGGAGAAAAAAAAAAAAAAAAAAGTTCACAGTCAGGGTCAGAGCACCGACAGGGAGCATTAAAGTAGAGTAATGGTGTGGAGATACAGTAAGACAAAAAAATTATTAGAACGAGCAAAAGCACAAAATAAATGACACAAAAATGTGTGATGCATTGTGTTTATAAATGTATGCTTTACTACTTTTACTACTAATGTTACTGTACTTCTACAAGTACTGCTCTTACAATTACTACACACAAAAAATACACAAGAACTTTACTACTATAGTATTAATGCTAATACTACACCTACTACTATTACTATTACTACTATTTACAATAAGAATAATAATACAATATAGCCAATTGTCTTAGCACCAACTGTATAAGGGAATTCTAGACAACTCTGGGAGGCTTGTAGCTCCTTCCATCTGTGTAGTGAGATGAAGTACACCATAAATGTTCATCATAGTGCAGTTTTATGTAAGTGTGGTTTTATGTCAGAAAATAAGACACCCGCGAGTCCTCCTGCGTGTCTCTCTCCGAAACAAATCTCCGGCATAAACGCACATCAGCAGCAACCTCTGTTCCCTACAGTGTTGCTCCGAGACCCACTCCTCAGGATAAGCTGTCCCATCACTCAAACTTTGGAAGAGTACAAGGAAATAAGCTCTTGTAAGAGCACGTTTTGTCTCATTTCCATGGAGGGAATGGATACTTCCCCTCACTAAGAGCTGGATTTATCATTTTTAGGTGGCTTTGCAGACTCGAGACAAATGGACTGGAAAAGACCCGAGCAGTATTTGTAAATGTACTCTTCTTCTTGTTCAGCACTTTCTTACTCACACATGCACACACTGACAGCTTTGCAAACCTGATCTTGGCTGACACCCAGAAGACATTAACGGTTATGCTAAGGCACACATGGTGCGATGTCTGTGCAAGCAGTTGCGCAACACGGATCAGCGGTTTGCATCGTTCTCCCTGCAGCACCTCTGTTATTATTCCCCTTACTGCAGTAGTAACTCTCAAACCGCGTCCATGCTCCTTCTGTCACCAAGTGAGCTACCTCCCATCCCCTCCAGCCCCTAAGCACACTTTCCACTCTAATTACCTCTCTGAAGTGCGCTTCCCAAGCTCTCCACGCTCCCCTTATCCACGGCACCATCGCCACGCCAGACCTGCACTGCACCTAGCCTGCCTCTAGCTCCTCATTAACTAATTAACAATGCTCGGGGTGCGAACGCAGACAATATGTGCGCTTAATGATAGAGTAATTTGAGAGCCATTTTGAAAAGAATGTCTTTAAGATGCAAAGATGAACAAAGATGAACACTGGCTGAACTACGAACCCACGTGGGAATAGACAGGGTGTGCGCCTTGAGTGTTGTAGCAATGACTTTTATAGCCCTAGAATCTCCAGAGTATGAGTTAAACAGGGCAAGATGTCGGTGTCAGCACAACTTAGCTTGTAAAGAATGCCTCCAGTGCATGTAAAGAACACTTCACATTTTCCTGTTTCTTACTCATCAGCCCTCTACACAGCTGCATGCTATGTTAATTAAGGAGTCCTAATTTCAGAAATCTTAAATCCTAAGTGTAACATCAGCACCTCGTTATTTATTCAAGGGGGAAAAAAAACCCTCAATAATATACTATAGATTTAATCCAAATGTCTAAAATATCCAAATACCATTAGTTTTTTTTTTTTTAATGTTGTGATACACACCGCTAATACTGATCATACAATATAATGTGCTGGATCAAGTGCTATTTTAAAAGCTGATAAATAATATGTTCATGGAACCTCGGCCGGGATCGTCATTAATGGACTTACATTCATCACAAGTCCTGGTTTGACTTGAACGCCCCTTGTACAGCTAGGGCTATTCGTGTTACATTATGTAGGCAATGTCCTATTAGAGTTTAATGGTTTTTCTGAATGCTTGAATGCTAATTGTTAATTACAGTGTATTAGCCTTTGATAGTTATAATTCTTTAATTATCTCTACTCAAGATAAACCGGGCAACTTCTGATGCACCCCGATTCATCGGAATATTTTTAACAATCTTCATAACCTGATGCTGAATATGAACATCTTTTCATGTATAAACATTGACGTGACTTTTAAAATTATGGTCAATAGTACAGTATGTAGAGTAATATGTCATAACCCAGGAGGAACTTTTGGTTCAAACTGAAAACGTTGTGGAATTCTAAACCCTGCTAGAAACGTAAGGGAGCATGGATGTGATCGGATGTTGCGCGAATGTACGTTAATTAAGAAATACGTAAGTTATGTTTGCAATGTTGTGTTTCGGTCACTCATTCATTCAAGATAATCTAAAAAAAAAAAAAGCACTGTCCTGATCGTGAGCGTCATCCCAGTATCGTTAATAAGTGTCGTGAATTGTTATTAATTAATTGGAAATAATTAAATTCCATATCTTAATTGTGCACATAGTTCTGAAGTAAAAACAGACTCAGGATTCGGCAACCTACACCCTCAGATACTGTATAGCAATTGCTCAAAGGCTGTACACACAAAGACTTAATGGTAATCCATATTAGAGCTCTGCATTGACCAAGACATCAGTCAAGTACAGAGCTGCAACAAAGAACAAACAGGAAACAAAGCAACACCCCCCCCCCCCCCCCCCCCCCACACACACACACACACACACACACAGATGTAAAGGCTACACCGGTGTTAACTCAGTCTCTG